>BSBN01000867.1:23302500-24523750 GCA_027924645.1 Cunninghamia lanceolata
TTGACCAACCGAACCATTGTAGACTTGGGATTAGTTGAATCACCAAATGATTCCTTCTTGTCTTTCAAGTATAGTTTCAGTTCATTTTATGTGAATTTTAACTTATTGTTATGATTGCATCAAAACAGTCATCAACAGTTTTTTGGCGCTAGAAGGAGGGCTAGAAGGCTGTATATCGCAATCATCAACAAGCTCTTCAAGCTGATAAAGGGAAAGTGAGAGAAGAATCTCAACCGTGATTTCAATCGCTAAACGGGGGACTCCGCTACCTTTCCAATCAAAAGACCTGGTGGTCAATAAACAAGTAAGTTCCACTAACGAATTTGTACCTTCCACTTCTACCCCTCAGACTAGTGCTATCTCTACCAAAAATCAGAATGATGGTTTTTCTTCCTCCATGTCTAATTCTTTTCAGCAGTTTGATATAATAGATCATGCTAGGATAACTATGATACAAATGTCTGAAGTTGAGTATTTACAGGCTAATCCTGAACAATTTGATAGATTAGCCAAATACGTCAAAAATAAGACCGTCCCTGCAGGACAAGAATTTCCAAAAGCTTCTCATGACTCCTCCAAAAGTAAGCCAACCCAAAATAATCTTGTTACTACTCCCCCTGAAGCCTCTAGAAAAATTGAACCTTTCTATGTTTCCCTATTAATGAATGGTCATAAATTGAGCAATTGCGTAATAGATTCTGGAGCCTTTGACAATGTTATGCCTGCTAAGGTAGCAGATGCGCTTGGCCTCACCTTAACCAAAACTTTTGGGAGGTGTTTCTCAATGGAGAATAAGCAAGTTCCACTTTTGTGTCAAATCAAAGATGCCCAATTTGCATTTGCAGCTTTTCTAGATAAGAGAATCAAGATGGCAGTCCTGGTAGTTGATGTTCCAGCCTCATACGATGTTCTTCTTGGGCGTAATTTCTGCAAAGATGTAGGTGGGGAGTTGAACATGGATTTGTCTAAAGCAAGGATACCTGTTAAAGGTGTCATGCAGAAGTTGCTTCCTGAGAAGGAGGAAAAATACATTGTTACTCAAACATCAAATCCCAAAGCTCAAATTTTGTTTGAGTCCTCGGGAATGGGTAGCTATTTTCTATCTACCGAAGATTGTTCCAATTCATCAGATGAGAGTACACCGGGTGATAGCTCTGATATGTCAGATGGAGACTCAGAAGAGTTTTCAGATGAAAGTTCAAGTGAGGGTATAGTAGTGCCAGATTCTTCCCTTACTGATGAAGAGGAATCTTCTGACCAAAGAAAGTCCCAGAAACCAAATTCTGATGAAGTCTGGATTTTAGAGTTTGATGGCAGTTGTTCTTCTACTGGTTCTGGAGCCAGAGTGGTTTTGATATCGCCACAAGGTGATATCTTACCTTTTTCATACAAGTTACAATTTGACAATACCAATAACACCGCTGAATACGAGTCTTTGTTGCTTGGATTGGAAGTTACTCGGGCTAGAGGTGTTAAAATCCTTCATGCTCAAGGGGATGCCAAGTTGGTGGTTTGTCAAGTAAGTAATTTGTACCACACTAGAAATCAAAGATTGAGACATTATCGCAATCGCGTATGGGATTGCATTGAAGGTTTTGATGCTTTCAACATTTCTGTAGTACCAAGAGAGTTCATTGATCGTGCAGATTCATTAGCTGTTTCCGCTACTCTCATGGTCCCTCACAAGGATTTCAAAGGAAATAAGTACACTATTGAGCTGATCTTTCGACCAAGTGTACCTAATAACGCTAAGCATTGGCTGGTGTTCAATGGTGATAACCAAATCATTGCTTTCCTTGAAAAGATGGATAGTTTTGATGAGCTTTACTTTGAAGGAAGTGAATCACCACCGCGTGAATATGTTTCTGAGGTAGATTCGCAGACTGACGAAGAATTTCTACAATTGAAAGGAAATAAAATCCCAAAAGGTTTGGTTTCCCTTGAGAAACTTTTTGATAAGCATGACAGGTATATCAAGCAGCAACAACAACAACAACAGGATTCAAGTTCCTCTATGGAATTTGAGTAGGTCAATTTGAGTTCGGAAGTAGATCCTAAGATGGTCAACATTGGAAAATGTTGCACTGCTGATGAAAGATTCAAATTCATTACCCTCCTTCGCCATTACATTGATGTTTTGGCCTACTCCTATGATGATCTGAAGTCTTTCAAGCCTAAGGAGGTTCAACATGAGATTCCTCTTAAAGCTGGATCATTGCCTCACAAGCAGAAGCAGAGGCAATACAACCCCAAGATATCAGGTATGATCCTTTCTGAGATTCAGAAGATGCTGAATGCAAGGATAATTTTTCCAATTCATCATTCCACATGGATCGCAAACATAGTACCTGTAAGGAAGAAGAACGGAGAAATCCGTATCTGTGTTGATTTCAGGAATCTCAACCAGTCTTCCTTAAAAGATAACTACCCTTTGCCCATCATGGATCAAGTATTGCAAATAGTAACTGGTTCATAAATGCTATCTATGTTAGATGGTTTTTCAGGGTATAACCGAGTGGAGGTCAATGAAGCTGATCAGTTCAAAACTGCCTTCACCACACCATGGGGCACATTTGTATATCGTCGAATGCCTTTTGGTTTGATCAATGCTGGCGCCACATTTTAGAGAGTGATGGATCTTGTTTTCAGAGATGAGATGGGGAAGTTCATCGTGGTGTATCTCGATGACTTGACCGTTTTCTCCAAAAATCGTCATGATCATGCACATCATTTACGACAAGTGCTGGAGCGCTGTCGGCAAAATGGTATTTCCCTCAATCCCAAGAAGTCAGTTTTTGGGGTAACAGAAGGTAAGCTTCTCAGACAAATTGTATCTCGGGAAGGTACTAAGATTAACTCAGAAAGGGTTAAATCCATTCAAAGTCTTACTCTGCCTGCTAGTAAGACTGTTGTTCATTCTTTCTTTGGAAAGGTGAATTTTCTGCGAAGGTTCATTCCTGAGTTTGCAGAAAAAACTTGTCGCATTGTTAATATGATGAAGGGTAAGGCCACTTTTCATTGGACTGTGGAGGGTAAGGAAGCATTCGAGGATATCAAGAGAGCTATTGCCCATGCTCTAGTTCTTGTTTGTCCCGACTACACCAAAGATTTCGTAGTTTACAGCTACGCTTCAGAACACACACTTTCAGCTATTCTGGTTCAACAGAATGAAGAAGGCGTTGAATCCCCCATATCATTTATGAGTTTTCCTCTCAAAGCTCATGAATTGAAGTATTCAAATATGGAGAAGCATGCCTATGCCGTGGTCAAAGCGGTGAAGCATTTCAGGTTCTATATTCTAAACTCACACACTGTTGTTATGGTGCCTGATACAATAGTTAAATCTATCCAACTCAATAGGAGTTTGGAACAAAGAGAGGTAATTGGATTGCTAAGATCCAAGAATTTGATCTAGATATCAAGCCTACCAAGCTTGCGCGTGGTAAAGGTTTGTGTCAATTGATCGCAAATAACATTCCAAAAGAGACAGGGGACGAGGAAGAAGAAGTTGTGGACACGCCAATTGTTCTTTTTGTTACTACAACTGACAAGTGGTATTCTAATATTGCTCATTTCCTTACCTATGGTGAGTGTCCTTCTCACTTGTCTTATAAGGAAAAAAGAGCTGTCAAGTTAAAAGCTGCTAACTACGTCCTTTGGGACAATGGTTTGTATAAGAGAAGTCTTGATGGTGTATTTCTCCGTTGCGTGGACAAAGCGCAACAAAGTAGACTTTTGGAGTCTTTCCACAATTTGGCTTGTGGAGGACATTTTTCGGCACCTGTAACGGCTCACAAGATTCTATGAGCTCGATACTATTGGCCTATGTTATTCCAAGATGCGTACAATTAGGTATGCAAGTGTGAATTGTGCCAGCAACTTGTTGGGAAACCAAAATTGGCAGCATTACCTCTAAAACCAATGGTGATTGAGAAGCCTTTTCAGCAATGGGGTATCGACTTCATTGGTGCAGTGAATCCATCATCAAGTGTAGGACATAACTATGTTCTCACCGCAATAGACTATTTTACCAAATGGGTGGAAGCTATTCTAGTCAAACATGCTACTTCTGAAGTGGTATGCAGTTTTCTTAAGGAGAACATTATTTCAAGGTTTGGAGTTCCAAACAAGATTGTAGCAGACAATGCTACTTGTTTTTCCTCTCATGAGATTACTAAATTTTGCTACGAGCATGGGATCATTCTTTCCCATTCTCCAGACTATTATTTGCAAGGGAATGGTCAAGCAGAATCAAGCAATAAGAATCTAGTCACTATCATCAGGAAATTGGTAGATGAGAATGAGAGAACTTGGCATAAGGCATTGTTTGATGCTTTATGGGCAGATAGAATTACCCCAAAAAGGGTGATAGGCATGTCGCCATTTCAGCTTCTATATGGTCTGAATGCAGAGATACCAATTACCTTGGAATTGCCAGCATTGAGATTGGTGAAGGCATTGGAAGATAGAACTTTTGATAGTTCTATCGATAAAAGGATCATGTATCTGACTGAACTTGAGGATCAGCGCACTATGGTGGTGGATTGTATTGCTGAGCACCAAAATCAAGTAAAGAAACTTTTTGACAAGAAGGCAAAGGCTCGTGAGTTTCAAATCGGAGATCAAGTCTTGTTGTGGGACAAGAGGAGAGAACCAAAAGGAATGCACAGAAAATTTGATTCCTTATGGAGAGGTCCATTCACCATTCATCAATTCTGTGGTGAAAATAGTTTCTTGCTGGAATATCAGGATGAGACACCATTCTTGTTGCCTCACAGTGGACAACATCTGAAGCACTTCAATCCTTGAAGTATCAGATAAGTTTAATTATACATTTGTATAGTTTGGTATTTTTATTTTTGTGTTTTTGTTTAGTTTTTTGTGTCTTTTTCTTTCTTAGCTTGACTCTATAGCCCAATGGCATGGATGAAGGCACTTAGAGACTGGATTCTACTCTCTTCAATCGTTTCAAAGTTTGATTGAAGCAAGTTCCCCAGTTAGAGCCAGCTGTTGTTCTCAAAATCAGCTACGCTCGTTTTTGTAGACAACCCCCACAAAACTTGCCCATTTCATGAATCTACACTCTAAGCTCGCAAATCAAGACAAGATTCCCTTGATCTCATGCAAAGTCATTTGACATTCTAGACGGGTTTATGACATTCCTTTGAATTGGTTTCTCAATATGTGTGAAGGTCGTTAGTTGTAAATCAGTAAAAAATGTCAATTTTTAGTCATTTTCATATGTTAGAAAATTTTTTATTTTTGACATGTAAAGGTGGTGATTTTAGCCACCCATACATGTTGAAGTTTTGAGTATATGTAAAAGTGGTTATAAACACCGCTATTACATGTTTAAAATTTTGTTTAATCATATGTAAAATTGGTTTAAAACACCGCTATTACATGTGATTAAATTTTTGTTTTGTTTTATGTCAGAGCAGCCAAATCTCCCGCCGCTACATTGTCTTGCGCACCTAGCTTGTCGGAGAGGTCAAATCTCCCATCGATGCATACAGTTAAGACTACCTAACCTGTCGGAGTGGCTGAAATACCCACCCGTTCAAGATCTTTAGAATCTTGAACGCCGAGTGCCATTAATGGCCACTCATGCCACTTATTAAAGCTGGTATTCGAGCTTTAAATATGTCTTTTGTTTGTTATTTTTGCTATTTCGTTTCTCCTAGCACTATCCTAGCACTTCCTCGCACTCCCTCGTATCACCCAATCATGCCATTGAAGAAGTTCGACCTAAGTTACCATTATCAAGTCTAGGGTTTCAAGTCTTGGACAGGTAAGCTTTCTAACTGCTATCTTTTTCTTTACTAGGGTTTTGTTAGTTTTGGAGGGTTCTCTTTTGTTTTATTTTCATTATAGTGTTCATTGAAAGTTTCTTTTTCACCAGTTTTGTTTAAATCTCTGGTAGCCCACATACCCCAGTTCGCGCCCTAAAAGTGTCATTGGATGTAATGGCGGATTTACCACTCAAACCTTTGGCACTTCCCAAATTACCAACGTGTATGGGCGGCAAATTATACCTCCCATACACAGCAATATCTTACCCATTGATTGAGAGATGTCAGCCATAAACCCTGATTAAACGCTTCAAAGACCAAATCTAGCATCATCTGTAACGGTGGTCATTTCTACCACCCATGTAGCGTGGTAAACCTTCATCACCAGTAGAAGTGGTAGAAAACACCGCCCGAACACCTTAAGCATTGAACATTGGTCTTGAATGTTCGAGCGGTAATTTCTGCCACTCCTATTTCAAAACTCGCAGGTTTAAAACTGACTTCATTGCATGAGCGGTCAAATCACCCGCTCAGACATTCAAAATTTTGAAACACTTTACATGCAATGGCGGTCATTTTGGCCGCTCTTGCATGTTAAACAAAACTTCCAAAATACATGCAATGATGGTGTTTTCCACCGCCTTTTCACCTGGAGTTTCTTCCAACCTGCAATGACGGCCAAATCACCCACTCAAGCATATTTTCCTAAATTTTTCCCAAAATAGGGAAAATTCACCTTTCAAAACTAAAAGCTCGCTTTTACCTTCGCCTTGATTTGCGCACTCAAGCGCTTCAAATACGTGCTTTCCTATCCATGATCATCGAATCGCAGTTGACCCAGTGTACAAATACTACCCTCAAATCACTCTAAAGGGGTCAATTCATCATTTCAGAAGAGTCAATGACGCCTTCTTTTCAGTATTCATGATTCTGTGGGATAATGAATTAGTTCAGAATAGAGTCTCAGATGAAGCTTGGCAGGTGGTAAATTCTTTTGGCTGCTTATTTTTATAATTTCCCACATTCACATATCTTTGGGTAGGATACTATCCTGGTTACCCTTACATGTTGCCATGGTATCCCAGTGATCGCATTGTTCTTATGGAGATTTGCAGACAATTGATTGTGGTGCACAACAAGCAGATGGAACTAAAGAAGCCAGGGATAAAATTTCCTGTTGAAATTGGGAGGTACTCAGTTGAACCTGCCAACAAAGCAAAAATAATTGATTCTGAGTTGCAATTGGTCACTATGAAAACCTACAAGAAAAGAAACCATTTTGACTTCAGAAGAATTCAAGATAAAATCAAGAGAAAGTCAACTTTTCATGTGCCAATGGTAGAGGATATATGGGTAGATATCAGGACACAGAACGAGGTCAGAAAACTAGACTTTTGTAGACTTCACCTGAGTCAGATTGAAGAACTAGGCCTCGCTGATATTCCAGATGGAATGGAGGATTATGGCGATGTTCTAGACCCCAAGTACAACACAGGAAATGTTGAGGCTTCACCTCCCCGAGAGGTAAAATGGTTAGTTAAGGAGGAGATATCCATCAGGAAAAGATTCCAACCAATACTGGCAAACACTAACTTGTGGTTGGAAATTAAAGGGATTAAGTTGAAAGAGTTTCTCATAGGATTTGAGACCGAAACACAAGAGAAAATAGGCAAGAAGGTAGAAAACTGAACTAAAAATAGGAGTGACACCCCTTCCTCCTCCAAGACACACAAACCAAAGATCAAATTTGTATCTAAAGGAGGAAAGAAGAAGGAAATCATAGAAACTTTTGATGCCACGAAGTCAGACGTTGATGATGAGCAGATGGAAATCGAAGAGGTTGAGACTGAAGAACAAAATGTTCAAAAGTCTCAAACAAAGGTGTTTGATGAAGCTGAACAAGGCACAGATGAAGACGTGGAAGAAAAGCAGCATAGTGGTTCTCCCCAGACTCCTGTGAAAGATCTTCCTTTTGAGGCACAAGTTCTTACACCTCCTCATGTTCCAGTTTCTGATAGTTTTCCAGTGATTTCTAATGTTCCTCTTTCTCCAATTTTTGTTATTTCCTCTGACAATACTCCTCAATCCGTGAAGGCTAGCTTTGGAACTATTTTTGATTCTTCTGGTTCCATTCCAAGCTTGTCTTCCCCCTCTTTTGATTTTGGAGAACCTTCTGGATGCTTCACAAAAGGTTGTTGATATAGGTGTTGTGTTTACCAACACATGTCCAATTGTCACCATCACTGGCGCAAACATAGAGTCAGCAAAGCAAGTAGTGGATCCTCCTCCAGCTGTTGGCACTTCTATACTTCCTCCATGGCTATCTGCCTATACTCCAAATAGGAAGAAACAAGCCATCTCACCTGATGAGATTGACATTGAAAACCTGTTGCCTGCGAAGGCAAAGAAACAGAAGAAGAAGCCTAAGACTGTTTCTAGGCTGGTCACCGAAAAGGGAATCAGATATGTTGAGATTGCTAAACCTCCTGAAGATGCCATGGTTGACACTTTTGACATGAGTAATTATGTCATCTCAAGGGTTGAGTTGGGTAAAGTGACTCATGAAGGTGTCAAGGCAGATTTCCAGACCACTGCTAGTACCCTACTTGAAAAGTATGACGAAGCCAAGAAAGAGAAGGAGCAGTACAAAGCAAAAGTAGAATAACTGGCTGTTGTCCTTCAAAAAATAGTGAATTCATTAGAAATAGTAGAACCTATGGCGGTGATAGTGGAGGATCCCCTGATAAAAAAGGTTGAAAAAGCGCAAGCCAGAGGCAGGATAGTGGGGGATGTAGTGGAGCAGTTGTTGGTTCAAGGACGAGTTCTGCTAAAAACTGTTGTGGAAAGGAAAGAGAAAATGGACAAAGCTAAAACTGAGCTGGACAATCTGGTAGATCTACTTTCACAAGAGCTGCAAGATCAAGAAGAAAGCCTAGAAGAGTGGATAGACATGAAGAAGATCAAGATAAAGAATCTGATCACCATTGGGGTCATCACCAACAGAGAATCATATCTTAAGACCAAGGAGACCCTAGCTCATTGTATTTTCACGATAAAGAGTTTACTTGAAGATCTATGTCAAGCTCATGAAGCCAACGAAGATAGTGATGTCACACTCTTACATCAGCTAGAAGAACTTCCTTACACCTTGACAAAGGAAGATCATAGTTTTCTCATAGCACAGGAGATGATAAGTTCTTTTGAAGAGATGGTACAAAAGAAATTTGAAGAGGAGGCACCCTCATTGCTTTCAATGGATAGTCTGTATGACCAACATTCAACTCTAGAGAACCTGAAGAAAAATCTGGACAAGCATGAGAAGGTGATAAAGGCGGTGAAAGATTCCATTCTCCGAGCTCGCACCATTTCAGCAAATATAGCAAAACTAGATGCATGGGAGATGTCGGTCATTCAAACTATGTACCAGAACTTCTTGAAGAAAAAGGATGGAGGAAGCTAGTGCCTTAGCTTATTTTTCTTGAACAATATGTAAATTGAATTTTGTTTTGGACATTTACACGTTTAATTTTCCAAAATATAATTACATGTGAAACAAGAGAAGTCCTAAGTCAAATAGGACTCTCTCGTTGAATAAGTCAAAGTAGCTATAGATTTCCTAAATTTTCTCAAGGCCTTTCCCTATAAATAAAGGAGGCCTCTTTTCTAAATATATCTTTTTTGTCTATTGCAAGAATACTCTGGCAAATTGAAAAGAAAATCAAGACTTTGTGCTTTTTGTGAAAATCAATATTCAAATATTTATCAATACAAGAAAGTAAGTTCAATTCCAATCTTTGTCTTGGGATTATTTGTGTTGTGATAGTTTTGTTCTTACGTCTTGATATTATAATCTTATTTGATAATAATTGAAGTGTGGAGTTTGTTTCAAGTGATTGAAGAGTGCTCTTAATTTGATTCTGATAGACTTTGTGTTATCAAATCATTTGTGGGTTATATGTTCATGTTTGTGAGAATACAATAGTTTGGAGACTTTGTGCTGCAAGTTGTTATATTCGATTTATTTTTATCATCTTGAAGAGGAGTGAAGACTTTGGGCTGCATTCTACTTCAAATAGTTCCATTTACAAGTAGTAAGTGAGGTAACAGAAAACTTTGTGTTTCTGCGATTTTGTGATAATTTATAAGTCTTCTATCAAGAGTTTGAAGTATAAACATCTATTCTGAAAAAAGAGAATGAGATGAGATGGAACCACCACAAACATAGTTTTTAGTGTACATAAAGTTTATGAGTTTTTTGGTTTGTAAAAGTCAAGTAATTAGAGGGAACCTCCCCTTGCTAAGAGGAGAGACTTTGTCTCATCATACCTGTGGCTGATATACCCATTTTGCTATTAGCGAGTTAACAACAAAATATTCACCCAACAATTTCTAACAAGAAGATGAAAGGAAAAGAAATTAGAGAACCTGTTGCTAAGCATACACCATATATGACTCGCTCAACAAGGAGAAAAATGACCTTGGATGCAGAGTCTACTCCAAAAGAACCAACAGGGGAGAGGTCAGGTCAGAAGACAAGAAGAAATTCAAAGAAAACTGACTCTAACATACATTACTGGGCAAAAGAAGCATCCCATGACTTAGATGAAGTCCCCCTAGTGAGAAAGAAGAAATAAAGAGAGGATTATCCTAGGCCATCTATTCATACACAACATTCCATTGCTCTGGAGATAGAACATAGACAAACTTTTACTATTTCCTCTCATTCTGAGGATGATATACCTACTCTGGAGGCACCTGCTCCACCTATACTATGGAGAAGCAAAAGGAAAAAGCAACTCTCCCAAGATGAAAAAGATACTGTTGAAGTTCTTTTGGGTTTCAAAACTTCTAAGGAGAAAGCTAGGCCTTCATCATTGCCAGTAGTAACAGAGAAGACCCAAGAAGAAACTTGAGATAGGGAGGTTGTAGGGGAAGTTGAAGCAGAGAAAATGGATGCAGCTAGCAGTGAAAAGACAATGGCTATGGAGGATCCTGATGTATAACAAACAAGAGAAGAAATAGGAACTTCCCCTCACCCCTCTGATCAAGAGGATGTTGAAAATTCAAAGGAGCAGCAGATGTTGGAAGATTGACAATCTAAAAAGATTACTATGGGGGAAAAATATGATTATCCCTAACCTCAAGAAGGTTAGGATGGAGTAAAAATAGGTAATTGAAGAACTACAAACAGAGCTCTAGAGTAAACAACAAATAATTTAGGAGAAGGAAGCAGAATTGGACGCTCAGAAGATTGAGACAACTAAAATCATGAAGGAAAAGGAGATAGAGGTAGTACAGAGTATTTCTAATCTTACCAAGGCCAAAGATAATGGTCTCATAATAATTGCAGCATTAATTGAGAAAGTACAAAGCCAAGATAAATAGTTGACTTGAGCCAACAATAAAATAGATGATCAAAAAGAATATATTCATGAGTTAGTTGGCCCAGGGGCAACCATTGACTAGGAGGTACAAATAGATCCATATGTGGGCCCAATCCCAATTGATATTCCTAAGGCCCCATTCCATTGGGAAAGGAGATGTAGAGAATATGAGGCTTCTAAGCCTATGCTGCAATTATAGAGGGCAGTCACTGCCATGACAAAAAGAGTAGAAAACCTAGAGGAAAAAGTCATTCAGATAGCCTCGATTTCATCTGAGATTCTATCTTGCAGGCCTCCAAGTACAAGTTATGTTATGTTCTTATAAGAGAGGGTCCTGCAGAGAAAATTATTTTCAGTCCTGTCTGATCTGACTAAGAACACAGAAATAGGGGAGGGGTTCATGGAAGCATATATGAGGAGTTCTGATGAAGATAAAAAAATTCTGTGTGAATTATATCTACATGGTTTCTTTGTTGATGATATGGCCTTCATTATTAACTATTTTGTAGGAGAATGTCAGCTCAAAGCATTCATGTCACTGATTAGATATCATCAGATTTGGAATGAAAGAATGGAGGCATATCTCAAGAAGGATGTAAAAACATGATTTTTCATTAGAAAAGAATGTCCAAACCCCCATGCTTTTAAGGTCCAATTCAGATCATATGTCTACCACCCTGAAAGTCAGACCAAGATTTTGCCATTATATCTTAAAAATCTGTAAGAGTGTTCCACTGATTTTGGTCTTTTTATGAACAATTCAGCTAATCCAGTGCTTGCAGTAGCAAAGAAAAGGTGGAACATCCTAACTTTAGAGTAGAAATTGAGAGAAGTGGTAACTCTTGCTAACTTGAGATTATTTATGAGGAATGCCAGACTAATATCCCAAATGATGGATAAATACAAACATGAGTGGATAGGTGGCTGATTTAGACCCCCTCTAATCATTGAGCCACTACCTATCTGGGCTGAACAAATGGAAGATGATAAGTTGCAGGAGTGGATGAAACAAGTTGATCAGTATGGGAGACATTGTAATATAGACAACACCAATTGGGCTACCTATGCACAGGACTACAGCTTGACTGACAAGATATTCCGCTAGAATAAGTCTAGATTGTGAGAAGCAGGAGGACCTACTAATCCTTAAGTACGAGGGGGATGATGAGTGCCAGGTAGCACCCATGAAATACATTTTCTTTACCTCTCTTTTTCTCCCTTCTTATCCTATTGTCCTGATGACTGCACCAAAATAGGCTAACAAGATTGTTCAAATGATGATTAATAAGAGATGAATTACTTAAGATCATGATTTCTAATTGAAGGACTAATGTGCATTGAATTGATGGGAATATGCAGAAATCTTCTCTTTTTGAGTCAATAGGTGCAAGTGTTTGGATAGGCAATTTTGTGGATCTACGAAGGTAGTCCTAATGACCTCCGAAGCTGACATTAGAGTGCCATGATTGGCTCCAATGTTTCAAATTTGATTGGAGAAGTTTTGGGATAAGGAGCTAAAGCATCTCTGAAGCTGGATTGAAGTCTTGAGCATCTCTGAAGCTAAACAAGAAGGTCACAATTATATCTCTGGAGCTATAGATAGAAACATACATCTCTAGCACTTCTTTAGAACGGTACAAATTTCCAGCACAGATGTCGGTTAGACACTTCCAGTGGTGATCGGGATGCTCTTGATATTACTCAAATCATCACCTGAGTAATTAAGGGAAGTCTATAGTTAACTGCTGGAAGTTTTTATCTCTTTTTATTTTTTTGCACGAGTTATTAATAAACTTATTTAAAACCTATATTTCAGGGCATCGCTACCCAAGTGCATTTAAGACTAAGACTCAGATTCAGTGTGGACTTATGTTCCACTCAATCTATTTTTATTACATGTGTATTTATTCTATAGTTAGACAATTAGTAGAATAAAGAGATTGATGTTATCTCATAGAAGAACTAGTAGTTAAGATAAGTGATATCTCATGAATGATTTTAGATATAAACTTACAGAAGAAGCAAAAAAGAGGACAGTGATTATTTTTCTAATTTTTGTAATCTCATTTTGACATCAATATTTTCTTGAATACAAAGATGATGGAATTAGACTGAATTGAGTTGTGAATACTATTCTCTTTTGCTAATTCTTTACTTTAGTCTTTAGCCCTAAGGGTGTGGAGCAAGGGCCCACTCTCACCACCAAGGTAGACGGCTAGTACTATTGTTGTTTTGTTATTTCATATTTGGTTTAGAGTAATACTTACTATTTTCATAGATAGACGCATGTTTCAGTTGAAAGGAATAATATAGATTTACCTTAAGTAATTCATTATTTAGTTCTATTTTCAATATTCCTGGAATTCATTTTATAGCAGATAGAATTATTTCTCTAAATTTATAAAGGACTTTAGAATTAGTTAGATAAAACTGGCAACTATAGGATTCCTAATTGCAGATAGTCGAGGACAGAACCCTAGATTTGACATCTGAAATATGATTAAATGATGAGGTACAATGACCCTTGTCAAGGTGCCTATATATCTAAGTGTTTTATACTGATATATCTCAACATATTTTCAATAAATATATTTAAGATATCTATTTGAATTGAAATGGAAAAATAACATTCCTAATTTTAAATTAGATGATAATCTAGGTTAACTAGCTCAATACAACAATCAAGCACGAATCAACCTAGATTAATTTAGCTTGATTGTAATGTAGTAAATTAGATTATGCAATTCTAGAAAGTAGGAATAATCATGACATATATAGTAATTAATGAAGAGAGAGAGTACTTAAATCTATGGTGAAAGATAAGTGTTAATTGATGTAGGTGGTAAAACTAAAGCACCTCAAAATCTATAGATCCTCTAGATAGTTGGGCATGTGGATCAAAATAAAAAAAAATTCCACGTATTGGATCATCTTTGTGGACTTGGGTTATGTTCACTCTTGTGAAATTTCTTTGATCTTCTGAACATGACTTGTGATGATCTGTGTGTTCTACTGCAAGGATTTCTGAAAAGGTAGATCACTCAATGACAATATTCTCAACCACACTCTTATGGGTTTTCTTCCAAGTTGGTAGTATTTAAAAATGCCATGATAGATAGCATGCTTTAAAGGTGCACATGCAATCTAGAATGTTTGTTTAGTGATTATCAAGCACTAGAATGAGTATGATCAAATAATTTACTTAATTTCAATATTAAATATGTCTTCAAATAACTATTAGAGGAATGATTGTATTTTTGTATTCTTGAATGGTCATGTTATTGAAGAATTATTCTAATTGAATGAAAATGAATGTCTTATTATACACAAACATAACTCTCAAGTGCAAAATGTGGTCAGTCAGCTAAATGTTTGATTTTGAGATTTTGTAATTAGAAGGATCAACATCATGGAAACAAAGATGACATCACACTCAAGAACATGTCCTAGATTACACAAATAGGCTGGATTAGTGTCTAAGAGGATTGGAACCAATCAATAATTAGAATTAGACAAATAAACTAATTGAATTCAGATTATGTTTATATAAACGTAGGGATAATCAATAATCATATGGTTAGCTACAATCAAGACTAGATATGTGGGCCCAACTATGCACAAAATGAACAATTGGTAACTATATAAATACATGAAATCATTACAACAGACTAAAAACAAAACTAAATAGAAAAATGCATTTACAGTAAATTTTTCACCATTACACTAATTTATTTTATTATTAATGGCAATATCTTCTCTTACTGAGGGAGTAATAAAACTTTTCTAAGTAAAAGTCATTTTGTAAATCAATTTAGCATTAAAACAATAATGATTAAGTATGACATGCATAAGAAGGATCAGCAAAGAAATGCCAATGCTATCACGAGAACATTAAATGAAAGAAAAAAATACCATTGCACTCATGTTTGTTATTACCAACTTGTTTGAAAGAATGAACATAAATGTTCATATGCAGTGCATCGCACAATTGCACATTCTTCGAGTCATTGTCTTTCTTGTAGATTTTGAATTCAGTGGAGAAGATTAAGTCCACACACTAGTTTTGTGAACTTTCTTCCTTTATATTTTTATTTTTGTTATTCATTCCATTCATTTTGAGTAATATTGATAAAATCTTTTCAATTGCAACTTATTTCCATCTCTTGAAAGTTATAGGTAATTGGTTCTATCTCATGTCATGTATATTGAATGAGGTAGAGTGAAACATAGTGAATGATTTTTATTTTCCATACTTTCTAGACTATAATATGATGTATGGATGTTTGCATTACATGCTAGTGGCCTTGGCAGTGAGATCCTCCATCTTACATCAAGTTCCTCTTGTTTCATTCTTTTATGTTCTATAATTACAATCTTCAATTTTGCTTCCATTTTTTTGTAAACGGTAATTTACCAGTTTGTTCCTCTTCTTCATAGTTAGTTAGCACATTTTACCTTCTACATACATAATTCTTTAAGGACTATTGACATTATTTTATTGAACAACTGTATGTAGTAGAAAACTAAAAAAAATTGAATGAGGTTGTAGAAAAAAGTTTATTTGACCCATAACTCTTAGTTGAATTGTAACTTTTCCTTATCTACACATATAAGATTGAAGATCTCACTCTAATACTCAATATTAATAAACACACTAGTTTACCTATAGCTTTTTCCCCATATCACCAATTTTGAAATTCAATGAGCACATCTTGGTTACCTTCATTTTGATTGACCTAAGCAAAGTTATCTATAAAGGTCTTGGGATACCACTTATAAACACATCACCCCTATTATGTGCATGCTTCTCAACCCCTAATACCTACCTACACCACATTAATTAAATTATCCATTTCACCAATATTGAAGTGATATATTGGGTAACATTTTGGTTATTTAGAAAACTCCAAAATGCATACACACGTTAAAGTATTTTCTTATAGATGAATTCCCCAAGCCTCCACCTTGCTCACAATATAAAATAAAATAAAGCAATCCCTTCCATTTTCACTACCAATCTATGATGCAAATGTTGAAGATTATATATATGGAGGCTAACGCATTTAGTTAGAAAAGGATGTTTCATATTGTGCCCATCATAAGCACATTTTTCCCATGAAGAAAAGTAAATCCCCCTACCCCATACAACATAGTATAGGTAGCATGAAAATTAAAGTAAAATTCCTCCCTTTTAAATTTCAACATCCCTTTGCTTATTTGGAGGCAGGCACACTCATGGTTCTTAGAACATGGAGGAAGATAAATAAAAACAAAATTATGTTGCCAAGCTTCTAGGATATCGACACCTCTTTTACTTTATAAGTGGGTCCGCTACAAGTGTGAAATTTTATAATAAAATTACACTTTTAAAATATTTGAGGTGATCCCCCTCTCTATTTTATATTACATTCCTCTTGTCTAGAAGTGGGCCCACTAAATGCATGTTGCATTACAACCAACTAGCAATGTACTTTCTCATAGAAACTATAATGTGGTAACAATATGACATCTCAAGACCCACATAAACCTCCGAATACTTAAAGGACAAGGAGAACATGAAACATGTACAACTAGACTCAAAAAAGACTTGTAGCAACACAAATGCAAGACTACTCTTTGCTACAAGTGAGCTTGTAGCGACAAAATTTTTGACATATACAAACATTAGTATTTGTTGCAAGTGAAACATTAGTTTCCATATAGGAAAACAACACCGAAAGTTACCTTTTGTCATGTTTCCTACCATTAAAACATAGTCCAGATACAAACATAAATCATAGGTCCTACATCTTAGGTGAAGACCAATAAGCTCCATGTTTATTGCTTGTGAGTTCAACAACCTTTTTCTAATAGTATATAATGATATTAATACAATTTCATGCATTCCTTCCCTTCATATTCTATTTTATAATTTAGATGCCATATTAACTTCTAGAATTTGTATCTAAAGTTTTTCATTATTATTGTAAATATATCATTCCTTCAACCTTCTAGGCATTGAAAACTCCTTACTTCTTTTAATTAGCTATGCATTTAGATCTATGTTGGAAATTTTTCCCTCTTCTCAACACCTCACTAATTACAAATTTGGCTTACTCCCTTTTCCTCTATCAGCCACTTTATTTCTTATTATTTAGGACAACTATAACAAGAATTTTTTGTTTCTATAAAAATTCTCTAAAATTTCTTATTTTAATTACTCTAGAAACACTATGCTCAATATTCATCCATGTTCTATATATCAAGCAATCATGGTTACCATATTATCATTGTGACAGACACTTCGTGCATCAGTCGCTTCTCTTGTTGGTACACTTATGCATCAGGACCAAACTATAATGGACTTCCACATGAAATAGAGTACACCCTCTACTTTTTTAGCCTTGTCCTTATTATCATTTACCACCAGACATAGACAAATTTATTGAGACATCAACTATCACATGGTAATACAAAATAATGCTTAATTTAAAACACTTATTTGATAATCTAAAAAAATTATATGATATTGTTATTATTAATGCACGTTATCTTTAACAAATATACATTTATTAACATTATTTGAAATCATTAGTTAAATTAAATATTTATTTCAAACATTACTCATTGAAGATATAATTTGATTAATATTCGTCGATCGTTAATCAAATGTCCATAATTAAAAGATATATAATATAATTAAAATCAAACAATAGAATTCTAATGAATAATTCATGAGTCATGATCATAGAGTCCTTGGGGTTTCTCTCCTAATACTAATCTATAGCCAAAACAAAAATAATCAAGTTATTTCACATGATCATTTTTGGATTCACATGCACCTAAATTTGTGGGCAAAATGAAATGGTGAAACTAGCATACCCATGTCATTTCACATTTAGTCCTCTATCCATTTTGAGAGAATGTCTTGATACGTGTACATTAAAATAATATCATAATCTTATGATATTTTAGGGTAATTCTCATAGCCCTCTATCCGTATATACACACACATCCATGCATACTTATCTCCCACCCTATTCTAATATGGATATAGTCTAATATATTCATCTAATCCTTGTACATTTATCATATATATTAGTTCACTTGTCTCCAAAGTCATTATCTAGATAGATCATTTTGTTTTCCCACGTATGCTATTTTTTATGGTCATGAGATAAACCTCGTCCTTGTAGAAAATGCCCCCAACATTATGAAACAACCCTCTTTTACTTTTCCACCCTGACTAGACTAAGCATGTGTTATGAAATTTGATGGTATGTTTAGTATTTAAAGGAATTCATTTTCATTTATTTTAGACATTTAGAAAAAAACAAGACCTCTCTCATCTTAGAGATAGATAAACATTAAGATTCGGTGCACTAAATAGAAAAACAAATCTGCATGCATCATTGTATGGCCCTTACTAATTCTTAAATTTTATATTTCATATTTATTTTAGGGGGTCGATGTAGGAGAACACATGTCATTGCAACACAATGAAAACCATTTCAAGGTACTTTTGAATACCACCAATCTTTAGATCAGTGAAAGGAGTAGAGACATGAAGGTCAATTAGGAAATAAATGAAGTAGAAGTAGACATTTCACAAGGTCAAATCCTAGAGAGAGTATAGGCTTAATGCAAAATCTAACTCTATTTAGTAATAGAGAAGTCACATTTTATTTTAAACACTAAGCATATTTCAGTTTCCTCATCAATGATATTTGTTCTCTAATCATTGAACTAAGTAGCCTCATAATCTTATTTACTTTGTTCCCTTTATCATTAATAGAATAAAACTATAGCCCACAAATTTACTACATTTATTAATCTAGGTTAGATATGCTAATTTGTATACATTTCATTAGATTAGTCTAGATTACTCATAATGGGAAATTTAATTTCCTTGAAAAAATTAATTAGCACTCCCAATTCATAATAAATGGACAATGTAAAATTAATCAATGCAAATTTTTTCACAATAGCACTCACTCATATTAAGTACGTCAATATTTAATTATTAATTGCATATGTTTGTGTGTGTGTATAAATGTGCATATGCATGCATACATATGTATTTATTTATACAAATATGTGTTAAAATTGTAAAAGTATATGTGAGAATGTTATTATCCTGTGAGCATGGGATGTTTAGCTCTCTCTCCCTCTCTCTCTCTCTCTCTCTCTCTCTATATATATATATATATATATATATATATATATATATATAAACACATGATTATAAACATGCATGCTAATAGAGCTGAACATCCCATGCTCACAGGATAATAATATTCTCACATATACTTTTACAATTTTATGGACAAGATAGTGGAAGGAACTATAAAGTTCAATGCAAATATTTAGTGACAGAAAATAAAAAAAATTACTCTCGGTTCTAATAAGCTATAGGAATCTGCAATCGAGGCTATAGGATTTGTTATCACACATGCGACAACAATATATGACATGAACTTATTTAAAATAGATAGCAAGCATGAACCCACATTAATAGCTACAAACACATCAATAACATACCATCCTAACTATATTTATTTGTTATTGATGTTTACATTGTTAATATCTATTTCTAGATTCAAGGCTCTGGACCCTCTCTACACTTAATCTATCTTCCTCTATCTACTTCAACCTGTGTAGGTATTTTCCTCTACATTAAAGTCTGCTTTATTCACATGGCTCTCTTCTTCACTCGATCCTCCTCTAGTTGCCTTTCTCTTTAATCCCTTACTTCTCTTTTCTTGGCTATCAGCCGGTTACAAATCAGCCTCCTTGAATTGGTCTGATTTAACTCTTTACCTCTCCTCTTCTCTTCAAAATTCCATTCCCCATTTCTCCTAATAGTTGGCCTTCCCTATTAAACCTCCTCCCTCATGGCCTCTCAATCCACGACATCCTTTTCTCTACTGTGTTCGGCCTCTATCCTTTTGGTGTTCTTTAAATCGGCCTCCTCCCTATATGCATTCGACCTCCTATAGGTATAACATCAACCCTCTTCCAACCACTCTCTGATTCTTTTCTTTAGATGTCAACCTAACCCCTCTCTCTCTGTCGTGCTCTCCTACATCCAAACACCACCTCATCTGTATTGGTCTTTTTATCTCCCACATTGTTGTTCTTCCTTGACTGTGGCACCTCATCTGCTGAAACAAAATAGAATATTTGATTGCCTCTAAAGAGGCATTTCCCCTCTTGTCTCTTCATCTTCCCTATGACGCCATAATATATTTCCCTGTCATGTTCATTACCATTGCTCATAGATGTATGCTAACCATTTCTTGAAACTATCCCTTCATATCCCCCATTTCCCCTCTTGTCTCTTCATCTTCCCTATGATGCCATAATATCCTTAGCTGTCTTGTTCATTACCATTGCTCATAGATGTATACTAACCATTTCTTGAAGCTGTCCCTTTATATCCCCCAATTGTTCACTTCTCTATAGTAATCGTTAGTACTTAGCTATCCATAATTGCTTATCTCACAATACCCAAAGGAAACTAATCCTTTCCAACTTACTGTCCACTTGGTGATAGGAACAACTTAAAAGACAAAAATGCAACAAATATGCAATGCAAACCACAAGATGTAAATTAGGCTTGATGCCCCTGCATCAGACTCCCCAGGGGACAAAGATCATGTTCTCCAGCACATGGGGTTCTTCTACAACTTTTCTAATCTTTCTTCTGTTTCTTCCATAATCTTTCTGACCCATATGTCACATCCTTCCAACCTTGTTGTGCAACACAGTGTGCTACCCTCACAAGTCCTTCTTCATCCATTACTGTCCACCTCCAATCTCTGATTCTCCTTTCATCCACAATCAACACATCATAAAAAAATGAAAAGTTTTCTATGTTTGTAACGTCACCCACTTCATCACTATAATCAAAACAAATGACTATCTAGAAATTAAAAATTTCCATGTCTTCAATCTCTTCCACCGTTTCTACAACAACATCATACATATCCTTATACAAATATGAACTTACTATGTCATACCCTGCTTGTATCATTTCCTTATCATAACACTCCACATGAACTTTCTATGTCATGCCATAATCTTGCCCAAATTTACCATCATACAATATAACAACTAAATTCAAAATAATTTCTTCATTAAATCTTAACAAATTTACCTTTTCCTGTATGGTCATCTCCTGCAACAACAAATGATTTTCAGCTACCTCTTCTATTTTCTAACTCATTACATTCATTTCACAATTTTCCATGAGTGCAACATCTTCGGTCTTTGTTCCTACAACAACTTCTGTATCATTGTCTTCAACCTCACTCGGGGTGTTCTTGGTTGTCCCACACATTCTCAAATCTTCAACTTTTTCATTCCATTCTTGCTCAATGGCTGTCAATTATTTCCATAAATCTTCTTCAGTGTCTTCATTTATTGTTTCTCTTTCTTCTAATTTTGTCTCTGCATTGCTTTCATTCTTCTTTTGTTTTCCTTCTTTCCCTTGAATCACTATTGTTCTAGCATTAGCTTCTTTATGTGTTGCTGCTCCATTATTCAAATCTGCATTTCCAGATGCTACTACTGTCCTCTTTTTATGTTCAACTCTTCCCACATACCTTCCAATCTGCCTTTGCTTACCTTCTTGCTTCTTCTGATATTTACTCCTCATTTCCTTCTCATCCAATAACCTCCATATGTTTTCCTCATTTTTATAAATTTCATTCAAAGCCTCATCAACCTTATCATAAAAATTAGATTGTTCACCTTTACACTTTTCCTAATCTTTTCCTTCAACAAAATCATCGAAAGTTACAAAAGCATCATTAAACTCAACTTGCTTACCTTTCACATCACACAGGGCATTCTCCAACTGTTGCCCATCTATATCTCAATGTTCTTCACATCAGACTCCTTCGCATGCCCTTTACCAACATATTCCTTAACAAATTTCACTTTTGTATCAGCATTAATTATTGCAGCATCACTAGATTCTTCTACTACCATGCTCTTTTCTCTCCATACTTTGCTTGCCACAACCTTGGGCTGATCTCTTTTCATTACTGCACTTGGTCTTCTTGAAATATCTCCTCTAGGCTTCCTTTCTTGCCTCAAATCTGGATGCCACTTATTCCTCTGTACATCTGTCATTCTTTGCACTTGCTAGTTAGTATAAACATAATCCAAAGTATTTACTTCTTTACAAATTAACTGTTGCCCCCCAACATCTTGTTTCCTTTACCAATATGGGATTATGTACCTAGGATCAATTACTTTCTCTTTCTTTTTATTAATTTGCTCATTCACATTCTTTCTTCTATCAATATGATCTAGATCAACATTTTCCTTTCCATATTCATAACTAAATACAACATTAGGAATTTCTTTTACCTTCTATCCCACATTGCATCCACCTTTAGCTTCTTGACTTTTTGACTCTTCCATTTTACAAGACTCCTTTTCTTTATCTGCATCATCTTCTAGGGTATCATAGAACTCCATGGCTTCCTTATCCTCTTCTTTATTTTGCTGGACATCTTCAGCATCCAACTAGAAATCTTCAGCTTCATACTCTCCTTCATTCTAAGGCACCTCGCAATGCACCTCTACTGCAACCAACCTTCTCTCATCTTTAGCTCTTTCCTCAGGTGCTATTCTTGCCCCATCTTCCATCACCTTCAAGGTCTCACTCTTGACCTTCTCTATTGTATTCTTCATACTTTCATACACACACTTAAAGACAACATCAGACAATAAAACAAGAGACCACAATGTCTCCATAAGTGTCTCCTTCATGGACACTCTCCTCTTTCCCTTACTTTCTTCTTCGTGCACTTTTTCTGTGCTCCAACTTTTATCTTCTCCCGTGTTCTCCTCAATGAGAACTTCTTTCACCTATTTTGGTCCATGTTTCTCTAGAGGAAACTGTTGGATCTAGGGCATACAACTGAGAGGGGGGGGTGAATCAGTTGTATAAAACTTCTTCTTCTTTCAAACACTTGATTCTTTGTTGTTAGTTAGCAGCATATCAAATAATCATCCATGAAAACATAATACATAAACACAAGAGCAGATAAGCATCAACACATTGAACACCAAGATTTTGACGTGGAAAACCTGGTTAAGGGAAAAACCACGGTGTGATTAACCCAAGAATTATTCTCTGTTAGAAGAATAAAGAAAAATGAATGGCACATGCCAATAAGGGCTCACTGCCCGAGCACACTGCTCACAAAGAGGCCCACTGCCTACAAGGAGACACACTGTCTACAAAGTGATAAAAATCACAGTCTTGAACTGGAGAATGACATCTCTACCATGTCTGGATCAGTTCCAATTAAGCCCAAAAATCTCTGCTCTGCCTTTCGCACGTTTCTTCGCTATGCCACACTCATCCACACACCACACTTTGAAATGAACTCACAAACCGTTATTTATACAAGACATCGACTTAGGAACAAACATCTAAGTCGGCAAACAACCATAAGAGTATCCGCAAGATGAATAACACATCCGGTCGGCCACCACAAGAACATTCGCAGGATGAACAACTCATCCGGTCGGCTAAACAGAACAAGAACTTCATCCGGAAGAATAACTTCAATTTCTGGCTCTACCATCAATGCGGACCAACAACACAACCTAAACATGATCCAAGAACCTTCACAAGCCTGTCTGAATGACCGGATATATCCGCACTTCCTCTA
Source organism: Cunninghamia lanceolata (assembly GCA_027924645.1). Classification (NCBI taxonomy): domain Eukaryota; kingdom Viridiplantae; phylum Streptophyta; class Pinopsida; order Cupressales; family Cupressaceae; genus Cunninghamia; species Cunninghamia lanceolata. Next base: position 23,326,351 of record BSBN01000867.1, read on the forward strand.
CTTACTGGAATCTCTTGTCTTCCTCATCCGGAACTTCAAGAACATAGTCTGTCGCCACTGTCATAATGCAAGAGGTACTTCCGGACCTCCAAATCATACACAAATCAGGATGACACATCACAAGGACATCCCAAACACTCCGTCCAATCCGCAGATTAGGATAATACAATTCCGGACCTCACCGGACCTTTTTGTGATCCTCTGTCACCTCTGGATACTTGCCGGAACCGGTTCTATACCGACAGCCACAACTCCTTCAGATCTTCATGCGGACCTCTGAAATCTTAACTGATTCATCTCAAGACTCATATCTACTAACCCTTTAATCCGCATCCTCCGGTTCTCATCCTATACAGTACATTTGCCTTCTTCTCATCACTGTTCTTCACTGTTCCTGACTGAGGCTAATTTTCTCAATATCCTCAGCACACAGCTCATCAAATCCTTCTTGTCAATGCAATATGAGTATGTTGACATCAATGACAACACTGGCTCACCTCATACTTGCAACAATCTCCCCCTTTGTCATTGATGGCAACATATGATGTGAAAAACCATTAAGACAAGAACTTCAACTTTTCATGTCTTCTCTTCCTTTACTGCTCCCCCTTTGATCATCAACCACTTGTTTTTCACATGTCTTCTCTCCCCCTTTGACATCAATGGCAAAGGGCTCATACTTGCAATTCTCATACATCAGAATCATACCAGCTGCTCCCCCTTAGTTGCAGCTCCCCATCAGTCCGGATCACAAGATATGACTGTGATAGCCACCGGACTGATGCACATCAGTGCATCTTAGTTCATCACCGAAGGGGCCATGACCCCTAACTTCTCCCGGAGATATTCAAAAGAGTCTTTGGGAAGAGGTTTTGTAAATATATCTGCAATCTGATCCTTGGAGGGAACATACTCCAATCTGACTTCTTCCTTGTTTACTTGTTCTCTCAAAAAGTGAAATTTAATAGATATGTGCTTAGTCTTAGAATGCAATACCGGATTCTTGGAGATATTAATTGCACTTGAATTATCACAGAAAATTGTGATAGGCTCCTCATATTCAACTTTGATGTCTCTTAGCATCTGCTTCATCCATAAGATTTGAGTGCAACTACCTGCTGCTGCAATGTATTCTGCTTCAGTTGTAGACAGAGATATTGCATCTTGTTTCTTGCTTAGCCAAGAAACCAATCTCTTCCCCAAAAAGAATGCTCCACCACTAGTGCTCTTCCAGTCATCCACATCTCCCGCCCAATCTGCATCTGTGTAAGCATGAAGAGAGAAGTCTGGATCTCTAGGGTACCATAGACCATACTCAACTGTTCCTTTCAAGTACCTAAAAATTCTTTTGATTGCCATAACATGAGATTCTCTAGGATCAGCCTGGAATCTTGCCACAAGACCAACAACCTGCATTATATCTGGTCTAGTTTGAGTGAGATACAACAATCCACCAATCATTGATCTATACTTTGTCTGATCTGCCTTTGGAGAATCATCATCTTTGCTTAACTTACATCCGGTTGCCATAGGAGTGTTCATAGGCTTTGAGTCTTCCATACCAAATTTCTTTAACAATTCTTTCACATATTTGGTCTGAGAAATGAAGATCCCTTCTTTTGTTTGAGTAATTTGCAGACCCAAGAAGAAATTCATTTCACCAAGCATAGACATTTCAAACTCACTTTTCATCTGATTTGCAAAAGTTTTGCACATACTATCTCTTCCTCTAAAAATGATATCATCCACAAACACTTCAACAATTAAAATATTTTCATGATCAATTTTGAAATATAAGTTACTGTTAGCAGTACCTTTGTTGAATCCAATCTGCACAAGATGCTTATCCAACCTTTCATACCATGCTCTTGGGGCTTGCTTCAATCCATACAAAGCTTTCTTCAACTTGCAGACCATATCATCATTATCAGACAATTGAAAACCATCCGGTTGTTCAATGTAGACTTCTTCTTCCAAATCACCATTTAGGAAGGCAGACTTGACATCCATCTGATATACCTTGAAGTCTTTGAAGGCAGCAAATGCAAGAAGTAATCTGACTGCTTCAATTCTTGCCACAGGAGCAAAAGTCTCTTCAAAGTCAATTCCTTCTATTTGAGAGTACCCTTTGCAGACCAATCTAGCTTTGTTTCTGATTACTTCACCAGCTTCATTTAGTTTGTTCCGGAAGACCCACTTGGTTCCAATTACATTCCTGTCTCTAGGTCTGGGAACAAGATCCCAAGTATGATTTTTCTCAATTTGCATCAATTCATCTTCCATTGCTTTGGTCCAGTTTTCATCATTGCAGGCTTCATTTATTGTTTTAGGTTCAATCTTTGAAATCAGACAACATTCATTCTGATTTTGAGCAACATTCCTTCTAGTTTGTACACCTTTGCTTCTGTCACCTATGATTTGATCTTCAGAGTGGTTCAGTTTTACATACCTTGGAATTTTGGGAGTATCCTGCACTGCTGCTTCTTGATCAGGCTCATTCAGACCTATCTCTTCTTCCTGATTTACCGGATCAGGCTGACTCTGTCTCACCGGAGAGGATTGAGGTCCTTGAACACTGTCTTGGTCATCTTCATCAAACTCATAAAATCTTGAAGGCTTCTCAATTCCTTCATCAACCTTTACATTGGTGCTTTCTATCATCTTCCTCAATCTCTTATTGTAACACCGGTATGCTTTGCTTTGAGTGGAGTAACCCAAGAAAATTCCTTCATCACTTCTAGCATCAAACTTTCCTAGATCTTCATCTCTTTTAATATAACACTTGCTACCAAATACTCTGAAATATTTCACAGTAGGAGTGATGCCAAACCAGAGTTCATAGGGGGTCTTATCGGTGTTGTTTCTGATTTGAACTCGATTGAGAGTGTAGACTGCGGTGCTGATAGCTTCTTTCCAAAACATTTGAGGAACATTTGCTTCCAACATCATTGTCCTAGCAGCTTCGTGGATGGTCCGGTTCTTTCTCTCAACTACTCCATTCTGCTGTGGAGTCTTAGGAGCAGACAACTGTCTCCTTATACCCTGTTTCTCACAAAAGTCAATGAATTCACCAGATGTAAATTCACCACCTCTATCAGACCTTAGACACTTTAGTTTCAATCCGGTTTGATTCTCCACCATAGCTTTGAAGATTTTGAACTTCTCAAAAGCTTCTGATTTTTCTTTTAGAAAGGTAACCCACATCATCCGGGAATGATCATCAATTAACAACATGAAATATCTATCACCCTGCAGACTCTTGATTCTTGTCGGACCACATAGATCAGTATGTACTAATTCCAACAATCCGGTAGAAGACTGATCTTTGCTTTTGAAAGAGACTCTGCTTTGTTTACCTAACTAACATTCTTTACACACACTATTTGTAGGTTTCATCAATTTTGGAAGATCTCTCACAGCCTGAGTATTGCTTATCTTGATGATGTTATCAAAATTTACATGACACATTCTTCTATGCCATAACCAACTCTGATCAATTTGAACAAACAAGTAACTTTTATTTGAACCAACCAGATGAAAGATATTACCTTTTGTCTGAGTACCGGATGCAATTTCAGTTCCGGAGCTTGTAAAGATTCTGCATTTTCCATTCTTGAACCGGAGATCATAGCCTTTGTCCACTAACTGACCAACACTGAGAAGATTGTGCTTCAATCCTTCAACATACAGTACATTACCTGTTTTTCTCTTACCATCAAAGGAAATAGTTCCCCTACCTCTGATTCTGCCAGTAGAATTGTCACCAAACTTTACCATTCCTCCTTCATATCTTTCCAAATCTAAGAACTTATTCTTGTCACCAGTCATATGGTGAGAACATCCACTGTCAATAACCCAATCATCCTTTTCTTCCACTTGAGCAGCCAAGGCTTTTTCAACAACTTTGTGATTGACAGATTCAGAGAGTATTGAATCTTCTTCCTTGATGGCTATAAACACCCACTCATTTCCGGATTTGCTTCCTAGTTCTGATTCATCATCTGTTACTCCTTCATTGTCATCTTCTTCATGAACATAATAGCAATTCTTTTGAAACCTTTGTCTGTGAGTATTAGATCTTGCAGATCTCTCCGGACATCTTGAGGCAAAATGACCAATCTTATTGCAGTTGAAACACTTAAAGGGTAGTTTTCCTTCATACTTACCGGATCCTCTTGGCAGTCTCTTTGCAATGAGGGCTTCAAGTTGAGCTGTTTCTGCTTCTTCTTCTTCCATGTCTCTTCTTGCTTGATCATACCATGACATTTTCCTTGATGAGTTTTCACCCGGATCAAATCTCTGTTTGCCTTTCACATAGGCACTGGCTTTGAAAGCAGATTCAGTCTTGGGAGGATCATCTCCAAACTCGGTCATTTCAAATGCAGCTAGTTTGCCAGCCAGTTGTTCTCTTGTGACAGTTGTGTGGGCTCTGAATTCATCAATGGCAGTAACTTTGATTTTGTAGGCAGCAGGAAGGGATCTTAGGATTTTGCAGACAATCTCATTTTCATCTAAAGTTCCACCAGCATTGCTGATTCCACATACCAGCTCATTTACTCTTGGCATAAAGGTAGTGATGTTTTCATCATCTCTCATTTTCAATCTTTCAAATTTCCCTTTCAGGCTTTGCAACCTTGCACTTTTGACAAACTCATCTCCTTCATATAGAAGTTCCAGTTTAGTCAGGATCTCATATGCAGTTGGTAGGTCAATAACATTCGAGAGATCTGAGTCATTCAATGTGCTTAGAAGAGCTTCCTTGGTCCGCAGATTGTTTTCAGCTTCTGTGATTTCATTCAGAGTTGTCGGACCACCTTGTGGAGGTACATATGGTTTTGAAACTATAGCCAAGTATGCTTTTCCCATACATTCCAAGTGACACTTCATGCGACCTTTCCAGAGAGTGAAGTTGGTTCCATCGAACTTCGGACTATCCTTCTTGTATGACGACATCCTGGATCTCCTCAAGCGGTTAAGCTCCTATCAGAGGAACTTGGCTCTAATACCAATTGTTGGATCTAGGGCATACAACTGAGAGGGGGGGTGAATCAGTTGTATAAAACTTCTTCTTCTTTCAAACACTTGATTCTTTGTTGTTAGTTAGCAGCATATCAAATAATCATCCATGAAAGCATAATACATAAACACAAGAGCAGATAAGCATCAACACATTGAACACCAAGATTTTGACGTGGAAAACTTGGTTAAGGGAAAAACCACGGGGTGATTAACCCAAGAATTATTCTCTGTTAGAAGAATAAAGAAAAATGAATGGCACATGCCAATAAGGGCTCACTGCCCGAGCACACTGCTCACAAAGAGGCCCACTGCCTACAAGGAGACACACTGTCTACAAAGTGATAAAAATCACAGTCTTGAACTGGAGAATGACATCTCTACCATGTCCGGATCAGTTCCAATTAAGCCCAAAAGTCTCTGCTCTGCCTTTCGCACGTTTCTTCGCTATGCCACACTCATCCACACACCACACTTTGAAATGAACTCACAAACCATTATTTATACAAGACATCGACTTAGGAACAAACATCTAAGTCGGCAAACAACCATAAGAGTATCCGCAAGATGAATAACACATCCGGTCAGCCACCACAAGAACATTCGCAGGATGAACAACTCATCCGGTCGGCTAAACAGAACAAGAACTTCATCCGGAAGAATAACTTCAATTTCTGGCTCTACCATCAATGCGGACCAACAACACAACCTAAACATGATCCAAGAACCTTCACAAGCCTGTCTGAATGACCGGATACATCCGCACTTCCTCTACTTACTGGAATCTCTTGTCTTCCTCATCTGGAACTTCAAGAACACAGTCTGTCGCCACTGTCATAATGCAAGAGGTACTTCCGGACCTCCAAATCATACACAAATCAGGATGACACATCACAAGGACATCCCAAACACTCCGTCCAATCCGCAGATTAGGATAATACAATTTCAGACCTCACCGGACCTTTTTGTGATCCTCTGTCACCTCTGGATACTTGTCGGAACCGATTCTATACCGACAGCCACAACTCCTTCAGATCTTCATGCGGACCTCTGAAATCTTAACTGAAGCATCTCAAGACTCATATCTACTAACCCTTTAATCCGCATCCTCCGGTTCTCATCCTATAGAGTACATTTGCCTTCTTCTCATCACTGTTCTTCACTGTTCCTGACTGAGGCTAATTTTCTCAATATCCTCAGCACACAGCTCATCAAATCCTTCTTGTCAATGCAATATGAGTATGTTGACATCAATGACAACACTGGCTCACCTCATACTTGCAACAGAAACTCCTTGTTGTCCCAATATTTTTGGAACCCTTTCATCCTCGTATCTTTTCCTCTTAAGGCTTCTATACTCTACCTTTTCCTCTTCTCAACAATTTCCATTATTAGCCACTTCACTTTTCTCGTCATTAGCCAAACCCAAAAATATTCCTAGCTTTCTTCTTCCAACCTTTGCTACCTTGCAATCATGTATTGTTTTAAGTCTCTTCTCAATGCTACCAACTCTCTTTCAAAATTTGTATTTTTCTTCTTCATGTTTTCTTTCTTCTGCCACTGCAAATCCTGGCTAAGTTGCCTCACTTCGGTGATCTACTTAGCACTCAGAACCTTCTATGCTCTGATACCACTTGATAGAGCTGAACATCCAAAGCTCACAGGATAATAACATTCTCACATATACTTTTACAATTTTATGGACAAGATAGTGACAGGAACTATATAGTTCAATGCAAATCTTTAGTGATAGGAAAGTCAATAAATTTAAAGATTACTCTCAGTTCTAATAAGCTACAGGAATCTACAATCGAGGTGATAGGATTTGTTATCACATATGCAACAGGAATATATGATAGGATCTTATTTAAAACAAATAGCAAACATGAACCCACATGAATAGCTACAAATGCATCAATAACATACCATCTTGACTTTATTTATTTTTTATTGATGTTTACATTGTTAATATCTATTTCCAGATTCTAAGCTCTAGACCCTCTCTACACTAAATCTATCTTCCTCTATCTACTTCAACTTGCACAGGTCGTTTCCTCTACATTAAAGTCTGCTATATTCACATGGCTCTCTTCTTCATTCGATCCCCCTCTAGTTGCCTTCCTCCTTAATCTCTTACTTCCCTTTTCTTGGCTATTGGTTGGTTACAGATCGGCCTCCTTGAATTGGCCTACTTTAACTCTTTACCTCTCCTCTTCTCTTCAAAATTTCATTCCATGTTTCTCCTCACAGTCGGCCTTCCCTATTAAACCTCCTCCCTCAAGGCCTCTCAATTGACGGCCTCCTTTCCTCTACTAAGTTTGGCCTCTATCCTTTTGACATTCTTTTAATCAGCTTCCTCCCTGTATGCATTCGACCTCCTACAGATATAACATTGAACCTCTTCAAAAAACTCTCTTATTCTTGTTGATGATCGTTTTGATGCAATCATAACAATAAGTTAAAATTCACATATAATGAACTGAAACTATACTTGAAAGATAAGAAGGAATCATTTGAGATTCAACTAATCCCAATTCTACAATGGTTCGGTTGGTCAAGTTCAGTTGGTCAATGTGCAGCTGTAATGTTCAAGGGGCCTTACGTAGTTTAGGTTTGTTTGGTGGTTTACTGGACTAAGAATATGCAAAAAGATCATGAGATATGTCAATACTTTTCATTCCTTTGCATAAAAGTGTTACTGTGCTGCAAGTTTTAGATGGTTTTCTTGAATTTTTGCAGCTTTCTTCTTTATCTATTTATGAAAACTGTCTACCTTAAACTCTGTTATGCATGCTTCTTTAAATTTGAGACAATTTCCTTTAGATTTCTACGTTTTCAGCTAAATATTTCAGATGGGTTGGGAAAAGTTTAGAAAGATCTAATCTATACCTCATTTAATCTACCGAAGGATCTAATTGTTTATGTTATGCACTATGTAAATACCACAGTAATTTGATCAAATCCACAGTAAAAACCTTAAATGCAAGTTCTGAGCATTTTCACAAACATACATTTAAAATTGCAAGCTCTCAAAGAAAATATTTCAAAACACAAAGAAGAGCAGGAGAACACTCAGAAGATAGATGCAGAACTCCAGATTCTATTGTATTAGAAACGAATAGTCATACATGATTTACAATGTAGGAATGACTCTTAGTTTCATTGATCATACTACAGAGAACTTACAAGCTTTACAGATACAGTAAGGCAGCCAGACATTCCACGCGCACCTTACTGCAGACAAACAAGTGACCTCCTTCTTCTACACTAAACTATGCTAACTTGCTGTATGCTTCTAAAAGAAAATCCTGTTGTAGTCCCTATTGTAAAGTCTTACAGTGTAGAGAGACACAATATAAAGACATTCTGATTGTCCTCACTACAGCAGAAACCTAATTGAACCCCTGGTTCAAACCCCTGGTTATAGCAATAAATACAGGTGAACCAGCTCTTCAAAATATCTCTGAGCAGTGTCAAATCTGGGTGAAATATTGCCCCTTCTAAGAAGTTCCGGCAGCTCAGCAATAACTCTTGTTTGTCTATTGCAATAATACTCTCAGCTGCAACTCTGTCCTTTACTTGAATGGCCTTGACTTCTTCGCACTTCATCTTTATCTTCCTGCTCCTGAGATTGGATTTCCTTCCTCCATGAGGTCACTGTGTTGACTTTCCAGCTGCTTCCTCAACCGTAAGCCTGCAAGACAAGACAAGCAATAAGTATTTCATTTATCACATAAACAGCAGGAAATTAAAATAATCATTTAAATCCAGGTGACTGCGCAAAATCATGGAAATCGGGTCCAAAATACTCTTAAAACGCGTTCAAAACGCATACAGACTGCTCACAACCCATCGGGTCAACCATTGCTGACCGAAAAAATGCTACGGGCGCCAAAAAATGGTTTAAAACTCCACCGCTTCATTTCCCGCCCATCGACGTGACTATCGCTATCGGCGTGTCAAAAAACATGTTGGCCGATATTCGTTATTTGGCCGATCACCTTTTCGTCTGCATGATATTTTGGAAATATGATGCTCCCCTTCCGAAGGTCCAGATGACGTCATCAGGATGTTTCGCTTCTGTATATTGGGGAAAAGAATGACATCATCATCATCATCATGTCGAAGGAAAAATAGGAGGATATGAAATATGATCCTGCTGCTGAGGAAAGGAAAATGATGGTGACGTCATCGTCATATCCGGGCTTCATTAAAATGCAAATGATGACATCACCGTCATGTTTAGTCAAGATTAGGGGATAAATGTAATATCGGGTCACCTAAGGAGCATGATCAGGTGGTGAATGTAATATGACCCCTTTGCAGCCAAGGTAACCCTCTCGGAAGATCAGGATGATGATCATCAGGATATCCGAGGCTTTTGTCGAACTTAGAATAAGACGTCATCATCATATTCGTGAACCAGATCATGTTTTGGAAAATATCCTGCCGAAGGGAAATGTGATGATGATGATCATCAGGATATTTGCTAAAGGTCATATTTCTCGACAGGAGGACTTCACGAAATATCGGGCAGACAAACAAGATCATGATGATCTTGACAACATGACAAGATAAAAAAAATACGATGATCCTCCTCATCGAATATCATGATGACGTAACCATCATATTTCATCTTCGGAGCATAAGGATGAGTTGAGGTCATCATCAGGTTAGCGCTAGGGTGATATTTAAAATATGATCATGCTGTTGAGGAATGGAATATCATCCTCCCTTAAAAGATAGGGTGATCATCATGATCATGCAAAAGGAGATCAGGAGGATATGAAGACGTCATCATCATCTTAGCGAATTTCAGCAAATATGACCCTCTTGTGAAAGATCAGGATGATGACCCTCCGATAGGATTTTGGCATGCGCATGCAAATTATGCAGATGGTGGATTTTCTAAGTCAGGGTGATATTGTAATATCAGCATGATATTATAATATCACGTGTTGTAAAAATATCATGATGCTCGTTGTTATAAAATATCGGGTTCCACTCAAAACATGATGCTCACGATGCGCATAAGGTCATTTGACGGGTAAAGGGCACTATCACCTAAGATTGACGTCCGGATATTGCGACTGCATGATTTTTATCGGGTGATAGACCAAGATCAGGATGACCTTGACAACATGACTGAGGATATAAAAAATATGATGATCACTTGCGATTATCAGGTTTGACCAAAACTTTGACTGTGCATAACTTCCACATATGGACGAATTTTCAAGTGATGTAAAAGGGAAACCTGCCTAGAATTTCAAGCTCTTTCTAAATATGAGGTCACAGAAACAAAATATGAACTTTGACAAACTGACCTCATGATGATGACCTACCCCATCCTGACCTTCATGATGATGATGCACCTGACTTATTTTTACCAAACCGCCAGAAAGCAGACAAACACAAGCAGAAGCAAGAAGCAAAGCGACAGCAGGGGTCCCCATTTTGCTAAGGAGCAATAATGGGGCGTGTTGTGAACATCACAACAACTAGCAACCAAAACAAAATAATTAAATTCAGAGTGTTCAAGGAAACTAGATGAAATGAACTCATAACTTCCGACTATCTTTCCTACAAATTACTATTCAGCTTGAGACTCAAAGTATTCAATAAAGATGCATGAATTTCCATTGTCAGTTTAGTTGTGTGCACGTGATTAATTATCCTCATCTTGAAGATCGGTTGAGCAAACCAGTGACTGACATTAGCCTACGTAGGTGAGGATATTCCCTCATAGCCGACCGGATAGAGCCTTGCTGCCAGCGAGCGTCCATAGCCCCGGCAAGGTTATCGTTACAATTCTCCTAAGTAGAGCCCCACTGCCAGTGAGCGTCCATAGCCCCGGTAGAGTTACTTAGATGGCTTAATCTAGATTTTCAGTATAATCTACTTTATTTATTTATTTATTTATTTTTTTGTTTTCTAATTTTGAAAGATTTCATAAGATATAGCAATTTGTAACTTCATGATGCAAGGAGTGGACACTTGCTGAAATTAAGCTGAGAATTGTAATGGTAGCAAGGGTAACCTCTGATTTTTCACCTAATATCTACATTGATAAGTTCAACAAACCCAAGGATTTTAGGTGTGTCATCGTGAGAAACCTGCTTCGAATTCTCAATCACATTTATTGAATACAAAACTTCAGAAGATGAACAACTCTCTACATTCATGACAGTAACAAGTTATGTGTAAATTGTAAATGATTAACTTGAATACCCTAAATTTCATACTGTTTTGAATGGTTGCTAGTTTTGCTCCTTAATACTCTAAAGTAAAATAAAGATCCTTGCTGAGGAGACAACAAACAAACCAAACAGACAGGCTGTACAAACAACACAACAAAAGAAAAAACTGTACAAACAGAAAGAAACAAAAAGCACAAACAAACAGAAGACAAGCTATACAAACAGCCAACCCAAAAGAAAACACAAAAGAAGAACTGTACATTACCCACAGCATTTTACATTAAGACAAAAAGGACTGCCCCCCCTTTTACCTCAAGCTTGGAAGTAGTGTTTCAAATGCTGGCCATTAACTGGTAATGGCATATCTTCTCCAATCAAGGTCTTAAGTCTAAAGGTGTTATCTCCTATTATTTCTGAGACTTGTAATGGACCCAGCCATAATTTATTGAATTTTCCATGGCTTCCTTTCTTTTCATGTGCTTTGTCCCAGCACAACACTAAGTCTGATATCCTAAATGTCTTGACTCTTGCCCTTTTGTCAAACCACCTCTTAACAACCGCTTGGTGTTTGGCAAACTTCTCGAGGGCTTGACCTCTTTTCTCCTCTAGTTGCAACATTTGCACTATTCTGGCTTCCCTATGGTTATCAAAGCCTAGATATTCATTGGCAAACTTCCAGGTTGGTATTCTCAGATTAACCGGAAGTATGGGATCAGTCCCATAAACTAAGTGATAAGGTGTGCTACCTAAAGCTGTTTTAAACTTGGTCCTGTCTACCCATAATGCATATCTTAACAGGGTATTCCATTCTCTAGGACTTTTGGCAATTAACCTCTTGATTATGTCTAATAAAATTTTGTTTGTTGATTCAGCCAGTCCATTACCTTGAGGGTAATAATTTGAAGAAAACCTTAGAATAATCCCATATTCAAATGCCCATTTAGAAAATTTTAAAGAAGAGAAAGCAGGGCCATTATCACATACCAATGAATAGGGCATTCCAAACCTGGTGATAATGTTTTCTTCAAGGAACTTGATAACTACCTCAGTTGTGCAAAATTTGCAGCAGGTGGCCTCAGTCCACCTTGTACAATAGTCTGTTACCGTCAATATAAATTTGTGTCCTACAGAAGATGGGGGATTGATGACTCCGATAAAATCCAAGCCCCACTGTGCAAATGGTCTGGATTCGATCACAGGTTGCAGTGGATTGGCTGGGTTTTTCCCTTTGTCTGCTGCAGTCTGACAGGTGTGGCAACTTCTGATGTGACTCTTAGTATCTTTGAACATAGTGGGCTAGTAATAGCCCGCCCTCAGTATTTTGTGTGTTGTAGCTAAATGGGAACCATGACCGGTTCCATACTTGTCATGTAGTTCTGTCAACACTTTATCAGCTTCAGTTCTGTTTATGCATCTCAGGTAAATTCCATCATGGTTCTTCCTGAATAGAAGACCTCCTTGCACCATATAATTCTGTGCCTTAATCTTCAAAGCTCTCCTCTGAGAAGCCTTCATCTTGCTTGGGTACTTTCCAGCTATCAGGAAGGTGCTTAAATCATCGTACCAGCCTGATGCGTCTTGGGAATTCAATACATATTGTTGTTTTATCAGATTTGGATCCATGTTTGCTATTGTCTGCACCAGCGCCTGCCCTCTGACCAGCTTTGCGGGAATGATCTCCATGTCGAATTCTTGCAGTGTGGTGATCCATTTGGCTCTTTTTTCTCCAGGCTCGTTTTGCATCAGCAACATTTTTACTGCTGCGTCTAGTACTATGGCTTTAATCTGGCTGCGCAGAATGTAGTGTCTAAATTTTTTCACAGCCTTCACTAATGCGAATGCCTGTCTTTCAATATCTAGATATCTCAGCTGTGCATCCTTCAGAGGCGCACTCATAAATGCTATGGGCCTCTCTTCATTATTTTCACCTTTCTGTGTCAAGGCAGCCGCAACAGAATGAGAAGATGCAAAGGAGTAGATGTAAAACGGGTTTGTGTAGTCTGGACTTGCCAATACAGGGGCATTAGAAATTGCCTCCTTGATATCTTCAAATGCGGCTTTGGCCACTGGCGTCCATTCCATCTGTGCATCTTTCTTCAACATAGCATTCAACGGTTGCACGATCTCTGCAAAACCTATTATAAACTTCCGAACAAAGTTAATTTTACCAAAAAATGATTTCAACTCTTTCCTATTGTTTGGTATTTACAAATTTTTTATGGATTCTATTCTATCTGGATCAATTGAAATTCCATTTTCTGAAATGACATGGCCTAATAATTTACCTTCAGTTACGCCAAATATACATTTCTTAGGATTAAGGGAAATCCCATACCTTTCACATCGCTTGAGCACTTTCCTGAGGTCTTCAGCGTGGGTGGATGCATCCTTGGAATACACAGTCAAATCATCCATATACACAACAATGCATTTACCTGATAATCCACGGAATGTAACGTCCATGGCCCTCTAAAAAGTGGCACCTGCATTGATTAGACCAAAAGGCATTCTTCTATACGCATAATTTCCCCATTTGCAAGTGAAGGTGGTTTTTAGTCTATCTTCTCTATCAATTAAGACCTGATTATAACCTGAAAAACCATCTAAAAAGACATCATCTTTGCGCCATTTACTGCTTGCAGTACTTCATCTATTGGGGGCAAAGCATAATTATCCTTTTCAGAAGCCTTGTTTAAATTTCTAAAGTCTACGCACAACCTGATGTCTCCGTTTTTCTTCCTCACTGGTACTAAGTTAGCTACCCAGACAGAATGTCTGACTGGGAAAATTATTCCAGCGGACAGCAATTTTTTAACTTCCTCAAAGATTAAGGGCTCTAGAATGGCATTTACAGGCCTCTGTTTCTGCCTAAATGGTTTGACTTCTTTTCTTAAAGGTATTACGTGAGTTATGATGGACTCATCAAATGTTTTCAAGTCTTCATAAGTCCATGCTATGACATGTTTATATTCTTTCAGAACATCCAGAACCTCTTTTCTAATTTTCTCAGAGCAAGCTTTCCCAATTAGTACACTTTGTGGGTTTAGCTTAGTCCCTAAGTTATGTAAATCACACCTACCCCCTTTTGTTTTGGGTAAGTCTTTCTGTCTTATTACTCCGTCGAAGTCAAAGATGTGTTCTAATTCAATTACTCCTTTTGGTAAGAAGTTGCTCTTTAAGTTGATCATATCTTCTTCTTCCCATGTTACTTCAGGCCTTTCTTGTTCATCAATGATTTGGGCCTCAAATGCCTCATTACAAGTCAGAAAATTAATAATTTGCTGATCCTCTCCAAATACCTGAAAGTGTGTAACGTTGTCTGGTATACTAGGCACGTTAACTAGCTCAACAGCAAATCGTCTCAGTCCTGACAGTGTCAATGGTTCTAATGTACTAGCAGCAACTGCTAACGCATCTGGCCTATGGTTCAGCTCTCTAGGAATGTGCTCTATGTTAAAAGAATCAAACGAATCCATTAAACTCCATACTCTATGTCTGTAACTAATCATTTTCTTATAATTGCAGGCATATAGTTTCCTCACTTGTCTGACTACTAATTCAGAGTCTAAAAATACTCTGATGGTTTTTACCCCTTTCTTGATGGCCATGACAAGTCCTAAAATTAGGGCCTCATATTCAGCAATATTGTTAGTGCAGGAAAATTGTAATCTATACGCTGCCAAATGTGATTTACCTTGAGGGTCTATGAGTTCAATACCCGCACCTGCGCCCTGTTTTGATTTGGACCCATCACATTTTAACGTCCACATGCCATCTTTTCTTTTCTGATCTTTTACCATGGCATACTTTGTCCCTTTTATTGCCTATGGGGTGTTGTCTTGTTTATTCATGGGTTTTTCCGTTTGGTTATCTTGCATATGTGTGTTTTTAGTTTGCAACTTAGAAAGATAACTACCCTTGTCCTTTATTTCTTTTCCTAAATCTGGAATCAAGGCATCTATATTATCCTTAACATATCTCTGTGTTGGATCAGGATTCTCATCTTTCTCTTGTGACTCTACCCTCCCTATGCACTTTTTGTATTCATATTCAATGATGTCTTTGCATATTTCACAATTCTCCTCAGACTGTTGCCTATCATGGACTCTACACCTATTTTTATATAACTTACATTGGACTGGGAGATTATGTATAACGCACTCTTCCAGCTCTCGTCTAATGGTATGACCAAATTTGTCTATTGCATTGTTTTCCTCATCTGAAGAATTTTCGTCAGACTCAATGAATAGTGTCGTTCTATTGTTGACACACTTCTTTCTAATGTTTAACATCATAATCTCTTCAATCTGCATCCCATTGTTAGTAATTCTATAGACACCTGGTTCAACAGCAGCATATAATATTTCATTAGTTTGATTATACTCTGTTATCATATGTTTCATTCTGGGCTCTGCCTCTATTCTGATCTGGTTTGGGATGCCTCTCCGCGGTAACCACATGTGTGAAAAGTTAGTAGCCATATATCCGTTTAATGTCTTGGACCAATCCCTACTTAGCAACATTCCATAATTTATGGGTATATCCACTACTTGAATGTCAATGATTTGGCTTACCCTAGGGTCTGAAGCTAATTGCACTTGAATGTTCATGAGTTCTCCTATCACGCTAACCTCAGTCTTATCTAATTGCGTGACAACCGTGGCAGATTTGGTGGGAGTCAGCCCGAGAGTTTTACATATTCCTAAGGGCATTACGTTGGCTGAAGCACCAGAATCTACCATGCAATTGTGTATATTCTTCCCACCCTACCTAACAGTTAACAAGAAAGGTTGAGTATCCCTCTTATCCGCATGTATTACCACATTTGTATTGGAAGGGTGCTCAACTTTCTTACCTTTCTCCTTAGGTGGTGAATCACTATTAGGAACAGTTATATCAGTAGACACCTTGTTTGTTATGGATGTATCCAAGAATTTTAAAAAAGCATTTCTGATCCCTAGGGTCTTCAATAATTCATTTAGAGGTATACTGACCTTAATTTTCTTTATTTCCTCTAATAAGTAATTCATTAATCTTGTTGTCTCTATTGCTTATGTCTTACTTGTTTGATCCTTTTGCACTGTTGTTCCATTATTTGTGTGCTGACTAGCTTTGAGTATAGCAGGATTGTTGCTAGCATTCTGATCTGGGGGTGTATTGATATTATTCGGAGGAGTGGAAGTGGTGAAAGGTCCTCCCGGCCTAGGGTTATTCCTCAAATTGTAGGTGTGGCTTTTATTTGTCTGTTGAAAGGCCTGCACCTCTTCTGTTTCATTTAATATCTCATTTTCAGATTCAAAAGGAAACTAAAAAGCATTTAACACAAAGGCTGATTCAGGATAAAGACTCTCACAATAGTATGGTTCATCCTCTAGCAATTCATCCTCTTTCTCTTCTGCAGTTGCAAAGGTAAACGTTTCTAAGACTAATGTTGTGTCATATTCTGAGGGTACTACCTCATTACCCTTAGGAATGAGAAATTCAGAGGTAGGAGGCTGTACATCTACATTGAAAATACTAGCTGCTAAGTGGAACTGTGGACAGTCGTGCTTAGCATGGGCATTGGTATTGTGAAATCTGGACCAATTTTTGGGTGTTGTACTGGCCATTTGTATGCTAGTCGTTGGTTTTGCACCATGATTATCTGCATTCTCAAAAGGAGAAGCTAGAGTACCGTTGTTGGGCCCAGTGTTCCATGTCTTGGGTGGCCTAGGTTGATTCTGATTTCTGTTATTATTGCCCCAGGTCCTATTATCTATCACTGGCCCCCTATTTTGCATTGGTTACCCCTGACTGGGGCCTTGATGCTGATTGTAGTTTTGGTTCTGATTGTACTGCTGGTTTTGATTGAGACTATAATTCTGATTTTGGCCTTGGTTGTGATTTCGATGTGGATTGTAGTTTTGGTTGCTTCTTCCATAGAGGTTCTCATTTCTTAGCTGTGTCACTTTGGTTGTTAATCTTTTCAAATGTGCAGTAATTTCTTTGATTTCTTCCCTATCCTCTTGTGCTTTTGCCACAGTTACATCCCTAGAAAGTTGGAAGAAAGGCTGACCATTATTTTGACTGTTATTGGAAGTACTAGTCGTATAAGGAGTTATAGCTTGGATTGGAGTAGGATTATACACAGGTGTGTCAGAAGGAACCGGATTTACTAGTGGAGCGTGCTGCACAGGGACTCCATTCCATGGGTGTGCCTGATTCTGCACCCCAAAATTTCCTCCATTGCAAAATGGACTATAAGTTGTATGCCTCATTTCTTGGTTCACTGAGGCTACCTCTTTATAGGCTTTGGATATTGAATCTATGTCAGGTTTTCTTTTGAAAAACATGGCAGTTAAAGGATCCAAGGCAGCATAGTACATAGCCAACAAGGGAGCATCATCTATGGTATAAGGGGCTACCACCCTAGAATAGGCCTTTTGAAATCTATCATTGAAATTATCAATTAGCTCCCCCTCACCTCGTTTTATAGCAGCCAATTTATGATACAAAGCGCAAGGGTCAATGGGTCCTCTAAATCTTGACAGAAATGCTTCTTCCATAAGCGCCCAAGAAGAAATGTAACCATTGGGTAAGTTTACGTACCAGCTAGAGGCCTGCTCATTAAAGGTGTAAGGAAACAATCTACACACAACATCCTCGTGCTCTAACATAGCCCTAAAACATGCTTCCTTAAATATTCTAATATGATCTTCTGGGTCTTGATGCAACTGGTATTTGGGACATATCTTTTCCAGATTTTTTGGCATCTCATGATAATCATTGAAGAGTATGGGAGAATTGACATCGAAATAAGCCATTGCATGTGTTTGAGCTTGACTTGAACTTGCAGGAATACCTGGATTGATTGGTGGATTAGGATTTAGAGGAGGATTGAGACCTCCAGGAGTGCCTAAACCAAGATTTAAAGATCTGAATAGTGATCTATCAGGACTTACAATACTACGGATGTTAAAAGGTGACCCAGGAGGTGTTCCAGATGAACTTCCCGTTTGCGATATCTTTGGATTCCAAATTAAAGGGTTTTTACTTCGCCTTGTATCAGGTAGTTGCACAAATATATCTCCTGAACTGGATCTAGACCTAGTCACTCTATTACTGTCGTTAGCCAGTTTGAAATGAAGCCTAACTCAGGAAGGCCCTCCTTCTAGCGCCAGAAAACTGTTGATGATCATTTTGATGCAATCATAACAATAAGTTAAAATTCACATATAATGAACTGAAACTATACTTGAAAGATAAGAAGGAATCATTTGAGATTCAACTAATCCCAAGTCTACAATGGTTCGGTTGGTCAAGTTCAGTTGGTCAATGTGAAGCTGTAATGTTCAAGGGGCCTTATGTAGTTTAGGTTTGTTTGGTGGTTTACTGGACTAAGAATATGCAAAAAGATCATGAGATATGTCAATACTTTTCATTCCTTTGCATAAAAGTGTTACTGTGCTGCAAGTTTTAGATGGTTTTCTTGAATTTTTGCAGCTTTCTTCTTTATCTATTTATGAAAACTATCTACCTTAAACTCTGTTATGCATGCTTCTTTAAATTTGAGACAATTTCCTTTAGATTTCTACGTTTTCAGCTAAATATTTCAGATGGGTTGGGAAAAGTTTAGAAAGATCTAATCTATACCTCATTTAATCTACCGAAGGATCTAATTGTTTCTGTTATGCACTATGTAAATACCACAGTAATTTGATCAAATCCACAGTAAAAACCTTAAATGCAAGTTCTGAGCATTTTCACAAACATACATTTAAAATTGCAAGCTCTCAAAGAAAATATTTCAAAACACAAAGAAGAGCAGGAGAACACTCAGAAGATAGATGCAGAACTCCATATTCTATTGTATTAGAAACGAATAGTCATACATGATTTACAATGTAGGAATGACTCTTAGTTTCATTGATCATACTATAGAGAACTTACAAGCTTTACAGATACAGTAAGGCAGCCAGACATTCCACGCGCACCTTACTGCAGACAAACAGGCGACCTCCTTCTTCTACACTAAACTATGCTAACTTGCTGTATGCTTCTAAAAGAAAATCCTGTTGTAGTCCCTGTTGTAAAGTCTTACAGTGTAGAGAGGCACAATATAAAGACATTCTGATTGTCCTCACTACAGCAGAAACCTAACTGAACCCCTGGTTCAAACCCCTGGTTATAGCAATAAATACAGGTGAACCAGCTCTTCAAAATATCTCTGAGCAGTGTCAAATCTGGGCGAAATATTGCCCCTTCTAAGAAGTTCCGGCAGCTCAGCAATAACTCTTGTTTGTCTGTTGCAGTAATACTCTTAGCTGCAACTCTGTCCTTTACTTGAATGGCCTTGACTTCTTCGCACTTCATCTTTATCTTCCTGCTCCTGAGATTGGATTTCCTTCCTCCATGAGGTCACTGTGTTGACTTTCCAGCTGCTTCCTCAACCGTAAGCCTGCAAGACAAGACAAGCAATAAGTATTTCATTTATCACATAAACAGCAGGAAATTAAAATAATCATTTAAATCCAGGTGACTGTGCAAAATCGTGGAAATCAGGTCCAAAATACTCTTAAAACGCGTTCAAAACGCATACAGATTGCTCACAACCCATCGGATCAACCATTGCTGACCGAAAAAATGCTACGGGCGCCAAAAAATGGTTTAAAATTCCACCGCTTCATTTCCCGCCCATCGGCGTGACTATTGCTATCGGCGTGTCAAAAAACATGTTGGCCGATATTCATTATTTGGCCAATCACCTTTTCGTCTGCATGATATTTTGGAAATATGATGCTCCCCCTTCCGAAGGTCCAGATGACGTCATCAGGATGTTTCGCTTCTGTATATTGGGGAAAAGAATGACATCATCATCATCATCATGTCGAAGGAAAAATAGGAGGATACGAAATATGATCCTGCTGCTGAGGAAAGGAAAATGATGGTGACGTCATCGTCATATCCGGGCTTCATTAAAATGCAAATGATGACATCACCGTCATGTTTAGTCAAGATCAGGGGATAAATGTAATATCGGGTCACCTAAGGAGCATGATCAGGTGGTGAATGTAATATGACCCCTTTGCGGCCAAGGTAACCCTCTCAAAAGATCAGGATGATGATCATCAGGATATCCAGGGCTTTTGTCGAACTTAGAATAAGACGTCATCATCATATTCGCGAACCGGATCATGTTTTGGAAAATATCCTGCCGAAGGGAAATGTGATGATGATGATCATCAAGATATTTGCTAAAGGTCATATTTCTCGGCAGGAGGACTTCACGAAATATCGGGTAGACAAACAAGATCATGATGATCTTGACAACATGACAGGATAAAAAAAATATGATGATCCTCCTCATTGAATATCATGATGGCGTAACCATCATATTTCGTCTTCGGAGCATAAGGATGAGTTGAGGTCATCATCAGGTTAGCGCTAGGGTGATATTTAAAATATGATCATGCTGTTGAGGAATGGAATATCATCCTCCCTTAAAAGATAGGGTGATCATCATGATCATGCAAAAGGAGATCAGGAGGATATGAAGACGTCATCATCATCTTAGCGAATTTCAGCAAATATGACCCTCTTGTGAAAGATCAGGATGATGACCCTCCGATAGGATTTTGGCATGCGCATGCAAATTATGCAGATGGTGGATTTTCTAAGTCAGGGTGATATTGTAATATCAGCATGATATTATAATATCAGGTGTTGTAAAAATATCATGATGCTCGTTGTTATAAAATATCGGGTTCCACTCAAAACATGATGCTCACGATGCGCATAAGGTCATTTGACGGGTAAAGGGCACTATCACCTAATATTGACGTCCGGATATTGCGATTGCATGATTTTTATCGGGTGATAGACCAAGATCAGGATGACCTTGACAACATGACTGAGGATATAAAAAATATGATGATCACTTGCGATTATCAGGTTTGACCAAAACTTTGACTGTGGATAACTTCCACATATGGACGAATTTTCAAGTGATGTAAAAGGGAAACCTGCCTAGAATTTCAAGCTCTTTCTAAATATGAGGTCACAAAAACAAAATATGAACTTTGATAAACTGACCTCATGATGATGACCTACCCCATCCTGACCTTCATGATGATGATGCACCTGACTTATTTTTACCAAACCGCCAGAAAGCAGACAAACACAAGCAGAAGCAAGAAGCAAAGTGACAGCAGGGGTCCCCATTTTGCTAAGGAGCAATAATGGGGTGTGTTGTGAATATCACAACAATTCTTTTCTTCAGAGGTCTACCTAACCCCTCTCTCTGTCGTGCTCTCCTACACTGGTGTAGGGCATCCTCCAATCTTCATGTTTTTGTGAAGTTTTAGTCCTTTGTTTTATACTTTTGATGTCTAATAAGATGTCCTAGGGAGTCTAGGACTTACAATAAGGTCATTCTTGTCATTTTCAACATGTAACAAGGTCATTCTATGACCCTGATGTAGCAACAAGTGACAAATTTAACCGTGACATGTAACCTCCATGAGGGACAGCCATCTTTTAGGTGACAAGGAGTTAGTTTCAGGTTGAATATTGGCCTCAAGCAGGTAGTTTTGGGCCACAACTGAATGGAAATGGATGTAAACTTGTATTTACACCTCCTTTTGCATCGAATGAAGGCTGATGAAGACAGTTTTGGTGAGCATTTGGTTATTTCCACTATTATTTCCTGCATTTTCACTATTTTCCTTCACTTCCAGGCCATACCCTGTAATTATATGGGCCTGTCATGAGATAAAGCCATACAGGATTGAATGAGCCTCGATTTCAATTTCATTTTCTTTTTGTTTTGTTCATTTTCATTGCATTAGAAGGAAAATAAAGCACATTTTGTGCAAGTTGGTCTTAAACCCTGAACTAGGGTTTTAGAAGACTAAAAATGTATTTTTTAACCATTCCATCGAATCTGATTGCATAGAATTGGTGGAATGGAGAATAACATGTACAATTTTGTTGTCTTTGTCACTTCCCATTTAGAAGGTGGGGTTTCAGTCAGGTTTGAGAAAGAATAAACCTAACAAAACCATGTGTTAGGTGACAGGAATAGGACAGTGTTTGTAAAGTTGATAATCTTGAAGTTGTGTGCCCAAAACCCATGTATTCTATTGTTTTGTATTTGTCCCCACACCTCCAAATGGTTAGTACTAATCTGCAAACCTTTGTGGTGGTAGTTCCTTTGTAAACTAGGCCTATTTGAGCCCTTACACAATAGAGACAGTCCAAATTAGGAACACATGTCCCAAAGTAAGGTATAGTCATATTGGAATATGTCAAGTACCTCCATAAAGGGTACTCAGATTTGGTTTTTTCTTTAGAACATTGTGGTTCTATTGTAAGTTATTTGACACAGTGTGTCCCAAAAAGGCTACAAGGAGTTAGTATGGTTTGTGAAGAAACTAGTAACACTCTACACTCAAGTCCATGTCTAAGGTGTGTGTAAGGCTTGTACTAGTATCCCATGAAGCTTTTCAAGTCTGAGCCTGAGATTATAAGTCTTTTAGTGTTTTTTTCCTCAAGTTGGTTTTTTGGTCAAGGTCTAGAAAGACAAGTTATTTAGTTTTGGAAAGATATATCCATCCTCCATTACAAGTGATTTAGAAACAAAGTTGATTGAAGACATTTGTTTCCTTTGCCACCTCTGCATTAGATTGGTATCAGAGCCAATTCTAATTGGGTTGTGGGTTGCAAACAAGAAGTTGTCAAGATGCCTCCAAAAGGTGGGTCAATGGTTTCTAGGTAATTGAAAGCCCTAAGTGAGGAGATAGAAGCATTGAAAGACAGAGAGAAAAGGAGCAAAGAAAGTGAAGAAGACATCACCACCTCTGAAGAAGAAGTAGAGGGAGATGGTGAAGACCTTCTAGAGAAACCTTAGGAAGAGGAGATAGCTCCTGAAGAGAGAAGGTTTATTAATGCTTTGAAGTCTATGAAAGGAGAGACTTCTGATGTAAAAATGGACTTACCAATGTATGGGGGGAAGATGGATGCTAAAGAATTACTTGAGTGGATAGATGCTATGAACAATTATTTTGAGTACAAAGAGGTGGCAGAGGACAAGAAAGTTAAGTTTGCCAAAACCAAGTTGAAAGGGTCTGCCTTGACATTGTGGAATTACCTTCAAGGAGAGAGGGTAACGAATAACAAATCCATCATCAGTTCTTGGAGTAGAATGGTGTCCAAGATGAAAGCATAATTCATGCCTGCCAACTATGAAGTACAAGTGTATAGAAAATTGTAGAATTTGAAACAAAGAGATATGGATGTGGCTACCTACACTGAAGAGTTTCACAAACTTAGCTTGAAAACTGGCCATGTGGAGAATGAGAAAGAGAAGGTGTCTAGGTTTTTGAATGGTCTAAGATATGCAATCCAAGATGAGATGAGTCTTGTCACACCAAAAACCATAGAGGAGTGTTTCCAAATAGAAAGCAAGGCTGAAGACAAGTTGAGGAGGAAGCAAGAGCAGCAAAGTAGAGGAAGGGGCAAAAATCCAAGATGCAGAGGAAACTTTGGTGGTAGGAATCAGTCACAAAAGCCACAAGGAGACTCAAACACAAGCCAAGAAACAATCCAAGAATCTAGAGGAGGCTTTAGGTGCAAGAGACCATTTGGAAGAGTAAGATTTAATAGTCGGGGAAGGGGAACAAACACTTTCTCTAGTAAGTGTTATAATTGCAATCAATTTGGGCACCCTGCCTTCAAGTGTCTAGAGAAGTAACCCTCTTATTCACAAGGGGGAGAATGTAGAAATTAGATTGTCCATGAAGATGAGGAGAGTGCAACCTCACCATTAGTGAATGTAACTTCAGAAGTTGGAGAGATCTTGATGATTAGGACATTGCTCAAAGTACCGGTTGTCCAAGAACCACCACAAAGAAAGGAACTATTTAGAATCAATTGCAAGGTGCAAGGTAAAGTGTCCAAGATAGTAGTGGACTCTAGATCTACTGATAATCTAGTGGCATTAGAGATGGTGGAGAAGTTAAATTTGTAAAGAGTTCCTCATCCTAACCCATATAATGTTTCATGGCTTAGTAAAGGGCAACAAGTACTTGTGAATGAGAAATCTTGGGTGGACTTCAATATTGGGGCATATAAGGACAACATTTTGTGTGACATCATCCCTATGGATGTATGCCATTTTCTCTTGGGAAGAACTTGGAAATTTGATAGGAAGGCCCACCATGATGGTGAAAAGAATACCTATGTAATCAAGAAAGATGGAGTCTCATATAACCTTACACCTCTTCAAGAAGGAGAGAAAGCCGAACATGAAGGGCCCAGTGTAATGGTGGAAAAAGAGAAGGAGTTTTTGAGGACCATACATGAAGAAGGAGTGGCTAATGTTATTGTTTCTAAGGTTGTCTTAGACCAAGCAGTAGCTGATAAGACTGTCATTCCTCAAGAGGTGCAGACTTTGCTAGATAAGTATGAGAATATTGTGGAAAAGGAGTCACCAAGTGTGTTGCCTCCTATGAGACCTATTAGCCATCAGATTGACCTCATTCCTGGTGCAAGTTTGCCTAATAAGGCAGCCTATAAGATGAGTCCACAACAGAATGAGGAGGTCAAAAAGTAGATTCAAGGATTACTAGATAAAGGGCTGATTACAGAGAGTTTAAGCCCTTGTGTTGTGCCTACTATTTTGGCACCAAAGAAAGGAGGGGAATGGAGGTTGTGTACTGATTCAAGAGCCCTCAATAAGATCACAATAAGATATAGGTTTCCTATAGCAAGGATAAAGGTCCTCATGGACAACCTTGTTAGGGCATGCTACTTTTCCAAAATTGATCTCAAGAGTGGGTACCATCAGATAAGGATAAGGGAAGGTGATGAATGGAAGACTGCTTTCAAGACAAATGAAGGCCTCTATGAGTGGTTGGTGATGCGATTTGGCTTGTCCAATGCCCCTAGCACATTCATGAGACTCATGAATGAAGTCCTCAAACAAATCATTGGTAAGTTTGTAGCAGTATACCTAGATGATATTCTTGTGTATAGTAGAACAAAATCTGATCATTTGCAACATTTAGATAGAGTTTTCAAGAGGTTAGATGAGGAAAAGTTGGTTATCAATCTCAAAAAAATGTGAGTTCTTGAAAGAGGAACTAGTTTATCTTGGTTTTGTAGTATCCCAAGGCACCCTCAAGATGGATCCTACCAAAGTTGAGGCCATACTTAATTGGCCAACTCCTAGATCAGTAGGGGATGTGAAAAGTTTTCATGGGCTGGCCACTTTTTATAGGAAGTTTATAAAAAAATTTAGTCATATATGTGCTTCCATCCTTGACACAATAAAAGGGGAAAAGAGAAATAAGTTTCACTAGACAATAGCAGTAGCAGTAGCTCAAAGCTTTGAATACCTTAAGACAAGAGTGGTACAAAGACTGATCCTTGTTGTCCCAGACTTCAATAAAGTGTTTGTAATTGATTGTGATGCTAGCAGTCAAGTAATTGGTGCAGTACTTAGCCAAGAAGGCAAACCAGTGACATTCTTTAGTGAAAAACTTAATGATGCTAAGAAAAGGTACTCTTCCTATGACCTTGAATTGTATGCCATGGTGCAGGTGGAGGCATTATCTTCTGCCCAAAGAATTCATTGTTCATACCAATAATCATGCCTTGAGTTATCTAAACAGTCAAGACAAGCTAAACCATAGACATATGAAGTGGGTGGACCAGCTGCAAGCCTATACTTTTACTATTAAACACAAGAAGGGGTAGGAAAATAAGGTTGCTGATGGTACAAGAAGTACAACTCTAAAGTGTGGGAATTGATTCCCTCAAAGACATGTATTAGGAGGATGCTGACTTCAAGGAACTGTTTGAGGTATGCAATTAGTTTTCTAATTCTTTTCATGGTGACTATGCTGAATATGTTTTACAAGATGGTCTTTTGTTTAAGGGGGGCCAATTATGTGTCCCAAGATGTTCTATGAGGGACAACTTAGTGAGAGAGAAGCATAGTGGAAGCCTAGGGGGACATTTTGGCTATGACAAAACTCTAGATTAGGTTAAGAGGTTTTATTATTGGCCCAAAATGTATTTGGATGTTAAAATATTTGTAGAAGAATGTATCATCTATCAAAGAACAAAAGGCCCAAGTTCAAATGTTGGTTTGTATCAGCCTTTTCCTATTCCAAACAATCCTTGGGAAGCAATAAGTATGGATGTTATCTTAGGCCTGCCTAGGATAGCAAGAGGCTATGACAACATTTATGTTGTAGTTGATAGGTTTAGCAAAATGGCACATTTTATTACATTCAAGACAACCAATGATGCCCCTCACATTGCACATTTGTTCTTTAAAGAAGTTGTCAGAATCCATGGGCTACCATTGTCTATTGTCTCAAATAGAGATGCAAAATTTTTTGGCCACTTTTGGAGAACTCTTTGGAGAAAATTAGGCACAAACCTAACCTACAGTTCTGCCTATCACCCTCAGACAGATGGGCAAATTGAGGTTGTCAATAGGTCTTTGGGGAACCTCTTGAGATGCCTAACTAAAGAGCACAAGCAAGCTTGGGATTTGATCATCCCTCAGGCTGAATATGCCTACAATGATTCAGTTAGTAGGAGTACTGGTAAAACCCCTTTTGAAATTGTTTATGGGGCACATCCTAGGGGTATTTACGAACTTAGAAATATGAGTGGAATGGATAGAATAAGTGCCCAAGGAGAGGACTTTGTTGCTTCTATGTCTGATATCCATCATCAAGTCAAACAAACTGTTGCCAAGACTATGGATAAGTACAAACAAACTGCAGATTTGAAGAGGAAGGATAGACAATTTAAAGTGGGTGATCTTATGTTGGCCAATTTCAAGAAGGATAGGTTACCTAAAGGGAAGTACTCCAAACTTATGATGAATAAAATTGGTCCCTACAGAGTGCTGCACAAGTATGGATAGAATGCTTATGAACTTGAGCTGCCCCAAGGTGTTACCATCTCTCCAATTTTCAATGTTTCAAACCTCTATCCCTACAAAGGGTCTCTTGGTGTAGATGATGAAGAAGGTAGTTCTGATGTTGTAGATGTAGATTGGATCTAAGACTTGCCTCTATCTCAACCTATGCATCTTGAATCCACCTTAGACATTAAAGAAGTCAAAAGAACTAGAAGGAAGGTCTACAAAGAGTATTTGGTCAAGTGGGCTGGTCTACCCCCTAAGGATGCTACTTAGATGTGTGAGGATGATGTTACTAAGCATGGGGTAACTATTGTAGACCTCATTACATTCAGAGATTGAATTTCTTTCACCCCCAGGTGTATGGTGCAGGGCACCCTCCAATCTTCATGTTTTTGTGAAGTTTTAGTCCTTTGTTTTATGTGTTTGGTGTCTAATAAGATGTCCTAGGGAGTCTAGGACTTGCAATAAGGTCATGCTTGTCATTTTCAACATGTAACAAGGTCATTCTATGACCATGATGTAGCAACAAGTGACAAATTTAACCATGCCATGTAACCTCCATGAGGGACAGTCATCTTTTAGATGATAAGGAGTTAGTTTCAAGTTGATTATCGGCCTCAAGCAGGTACTTTTGGGCCACAACTGAATGGTAATGGATGTAAACTTGTATTTACACCTCCTTTTGCATCGAATGATGGCTGATGAAGATAGTTTCGGTGAGCATTTTGCTATTTCCACTGTTATTTCCTGCATTTTCACTATTTTCCTTCACTTCCAGGTCATACCCTATAATTGTATGGGCCTGTCATGAGATAAAATCATATAGGATTGAATGACCTTCAAGTTCACTTTCATTTTCTTTTTGTTTTGTTCATTTTCATTGCATTAGAAGGAAAATAAAGCACGTTTTGTGTAGGTTGGTCTTAAACCTTGAACTAGGGTTTTAGAAGACTGAAAATGCATTTTTTAACCATTCCATCAAATCTAATTCCATAGAATTGGTGGAATGGAGAATAACATGTACAATTTTTTTGTCTTTGTCACTTCCCATTCAGAAGGTGGGGTTTTAGTCAAGTTTGAGCAAGAATAATCCTAACAAAACCATGTGTTAGGTGACATGAGTAAGACACTATTTGTAAAGTTGATAATCTTGGAGTTGTGTGCCCAAAACCCACATATTCTGTTGTTTTGTATTTGTCCCCACACCTCCAAATGGTTAGTACTAATCTACAAACCTTTGTGATGGTAGTTCCTTTGTCAACTAGGCCTATTTAAGCCCTTACATAGCAGAGACAGTCCAAATTAGGGACACACTTCCCAAAGTAAGGTACATTCATATTGGAGTATATCAAGTACCTCCATAAAGGGTACTCAGATTTGGTTTTTTTTTAGAACATTGTGCCTTTGTTGTAAGTTATTTTACACAGTCTGTCCCAAAAAGGCTACAAGGAGTTAGTATGGTCTGTGAAGAAACTAGTAACACTCTACACTCAAGTCCGTATCTAAGGTGTGTGTAAGGCTTGTACTAGTGTCCCATGAAGCTTTTCAATTCTGAGCCTAAGATTATAAGTCTTTTAGTGTTTGTTTCCTCAAGTTGATTTTTTGGTCAAGTTCTGGAAAGACAAGTTATTTAGTTTTAGAAAGATATGTTCATCCTCCATGACAAGTGATTTAGAAACAAAGTTGATTGAAGACATTTGATTCCTTTGCCACCTCTGCATCATACACCCAAACACCACCTCATCTGTATTGGTCGTTTTATCTCCCACATTGTTGTTCTTCCCTGACTGTGGCGCCTCATCTGCCAAAACAAAATAGAATATTTGATTGCCTCTAAAGAGGCATTTCTCATTTTGTCTCTTCATCTTCCCTACGACATACATACATACATACATACATACATACATACATACATACATATATACATGCATGTATACATACATACATAGATACATACATACATACATACATACATACATATATACATGCATGTATACATACATACATACATACATAAATACATACATACATACATACATGCATGCATACATGTATGCATGCATGCATATGTACATTTACATATATGTATATACTAATTTTAGATACAAGATTATATTGATTTAGAGATACTTACTAGTTATTTATAAGTCTATATGTTAATATAGATATCTATAATACATCTAGATCTAAAAGATGTAAGATATATCTTGAGGTGCCTATCTAGATCTGAGTATTTTATACTAATATATCTCAACATTTTTCAATAAATATATTTAAGATATCTAACTAAAGTGAAATGGAAAAATAACATTCCTAATTTTAAATTGGATAGAAATCTAGGTTAACTAACTCAGTACAACAATGAAGCATGAATCAACTTAGATTAATTTAGTTAGATTAGAATGTAATGAATTAGATTATGCAATTCTAGAAAGTAGGAATAATCATAAGATATATAGTAATTAATTAAGAGAGAATACTTAGCTCTATGATGAAGGATAAGTGTTAATTGTTGTAGGTGGTAAAACTAAAGCACCTCAGAATCTACAAATCCTCTAGATAGTTGGGCATGTGGATCAAAATAAAAATATTTCTTTTTTCCATGTATTGGATCATCTTTGTGGGCTTGTTATCTTTGTGGGATTGAATCATAATCACCATTGTGAAATTGGTTTGTTCTTTTGAACATGACTTGTGATGATCTATGTGTTCTACCCCATGGATTTCTGAAAAGGTAGATTGCTTGATGACAATATTCTCGACCACACTCTTAGAGGTTTCTTCAAAGTTGGTGGTATTTCAAAATACCATGATAGATAGCATGCATTAAAGGTGCACATGGATTATAGAATGTTTTTAATTGATTATCAAGCACTAGAATGAGTATGATCAAATAATTTACTTAATTTCAATATTAAATATGTATTCAAATAATTATTAGAGGAATGATTGTCTTGTATTCTTGCATGATCATATAATTGAAGAATTATTAGAATTGAATGAAAATGAATGCCTTATTATACACAAGCATAACTCTGACATGCAAGATGTGGCCAGTTAGCTAAATGTTTGATTTTGAGATTCTGTAATTAGTAGGATCAACATCATGGAAACAACGAT
The DNA here is from genome assembly GCA_027924645.1 of Cunninghamia lanceolata. NCBI lineage: Eukaryota > Viridiplantae > Streptophyta > Pinopsida > Cupressales > Cupressaceae > Cunninghamia > Cunninghamia lanceolata. The sequence goes on from BSBN01000867.1 coordinate 23,356,609, forward strand.
GACATCACACTCAAGAACATGACCTAGCTTAGAAAAATTGGTTGGATTAGTGTCTAAGAGGATTGGAACAAATAAATGATTAGAATCAGACAAATAAACCAATTGAATTGGGATTATGTTTACATAAATGTAGGGATAATCGATAATCATATAACTAGCTACAAGCAAGACTACGTATGTGGGTCCAACTATGCACAAAATACGCCATTCGTAACTATATAAATACATGAAATCATTACATGAGACTAAAAACAAAACTAAATAGAAAAATGCATTTACAATACTTTATTCACCATTCCACTAATTTGTTTTTTCATTAATAGCAATGTCTTCTCTTACTTAGGGAATAATAAAACTTTTTAAAGTAAAAGTCATTTTTTAAATCATTTTAGTATTAAAACAAATAGTGATTAAGCATAATTATGCTGAGAAGCATAACTATAGTGGTAGCACGAGGTGAAATGGCGTGAGTGTGTTAAGAAAAACAACTTTAAAAAATTAAAAAAATTAATAGCCTACAAATGCAACATTAATAATTAAAACATATATAAAACATAAATGTTTGAAAGTCTCTAAAAACAACCAAAAATAAAATCACTAATTACAAAGCAACAAGCACAAAATAAAAACAAAAGAAGCAACAAAATCAAGAATCAACGAAAATCACATGTATGAATTTCATGATTTGCTAGAATAATGGTGTTAATCGTGTATGCATAAATTATTTCATATTGCTAGAATATTAAAAATTCAAATTCATTGGTAAAATATTTGAAAAAATAAATCTGTGCATTTAGTTTTGTTTTCTGTAACCTAGGGTTTTATGAACTAATCCTTTTATTTTTAATATAGATTAAGACTCTATTATTTTAAAAATATGTGTAAACAACTGACCCAAAGTTTGTAGTTTTTGCATTAATCAAAACATATATACATATAGTGATGAAAATCTTAAAAGGTAAAACCCTAATTTATAAAATATTATTTTAGGGCACCATATTAAACCCTATATTATTTAATTTCAAATGCTTTAAAAAATTTATCTAAGAGAGCTAACTTGGAAAACAAAAAAATATATTAGCATTAATCAAAACATATATACATTAGTAAATCAAAGATTATTTACCATAAATTTATGGCACTATAGTTTATTAGGTTTAGAATTCACTCAAAACATATATACTCATAGTAACCCAATCAAACATTATTTATTATAAATTTATGGGGTTTAGAATTCATCGTCCTCACTTTTAACCAACAATTTTCTACAACTAAATTTATAAAGTCATAAATTTATAAAATAAAATTAATATTACAAGAGGCGACTATTTTTTAATCAATTTACCACATATAGGTGGAATAGGCACCTCATATCTCTTGGCCTATTTTATATATATATATTTAAATATAGATATGCTAAGTATGACATGCATAAGAAGGATCTGCAAAGTAATAGGTGAAAATGAGAACATAAAGCAATGTCAATGTCATCACGAGAACATTAAAGGAAAGAACAAAAATACCTTTGCACTCTTGTTTGTTATTACCAGCTTGTTTGAAAATAGAGATATAAATGTTCATATACAGTGCATTGCGCAATTGCACAATCTTCGGGTCATTGTCTTTCTTGTAGATTTTGAATTCAGTGGAGAAGATTACATCCACATATTGGTTTTGTGAACTTTCTTGCTTTATCTTTTTTTTTTTTCTGGTTATTCATTCGATTCATTTTGAGTAATAGTGATCAAATCTTTTCAATTGCATTTTTTTTAATCGCTTGAAACCTACAGGTAATTGGTTCTATCTCATGTCATGTGTATTGAATGAGGTAGAGTGAAACAGAGATAATGATTTTGTTTTTCCACACTTTCTAGACTATAATACGATGCGTAGATATTTGCAAAACATGCTAGTGTCCTTCGCAGTGAGGCCATCCATCTAACATCAGGTTCCTTGCATTTCCTTCTTTTACATTGTATAATTAAAATCTTCAATTTTGCCTCCAATTTTTTTTGTAAACGGTAATTTACTAGTCTATTCCCCTTCTTCATAGTTAGTTAGCACATTTTACCTTCGACATACATAATTCTTTAAGGACTAGTGACATTATTTTATTGAAAACCTGTAGGTAGTAGAAAACTTAGAAAAAAGTATGAATGTGGTTGTAGCAAAAAGTTCATTCCACTAATAACTCTTAGTTGTATTGTAACTTGTCCTCATCTACACATATAAGATTGAAGATTTGACTCTAATACTCAATATTAATAAACACACTAGTTTACTTGTAGCTTCTTCCTCATGTCACCAATTTTGAAACTCAATGAACACATCTTGGTTACCTCCATTTTAATTGACCTATGCAAAGTTATCTATAAAGGACTTGAGATGCCACATATAAGCACAACACCCCTATTATGTGTATGCTTCTCAACCCCTAATACCTACCTAACCAACATTAATTAAATTATCCCTTTCACCTAGTATTGAAGTGATATATTGGGTAACATTTTGGTTATTTAGAAAACTCCAATATGCATATACACGTTAAAGTATTTTCTTATAAGTGAATTCCCCAAGCCTCCATCTTGCTCACAATATAAAATAAAAGAAAGCAATCCCTTCCATTTTCACTACCTATCTATGATGCTAATGTTGAAGATTATATATATGGAGGCTAAAGAATTTAGTTATAAAATAAAAGGAAGTTTCATGTTGTACCCACCATAAGCACACTTTTCCCATGAAACAAAGTAAAGTCCCCCCTACCCCATACAACCTGGTATAGGTAGCATTACAATTAAAGTAAAATTCCTCCGTTTTAAATTTCAACATCCCTTTGCTTAGTTGGAGGAGGCCACACTCATCGTTCTTAGAACATGGAGGAAGATAAATAAAAACAAAATTATATTGCTAAGCACCTAGGATTTCAACACCTCTTTTACTTCATAAGTGGGTCCCCTACAAGTGTGAAATTTTATAATAAAATTAAACCTTTTAAATATTCTAGGTGATCTATTGAACTCTATTTTATATTACATTCCATTTTCCTAGAAGTGGGCCCACTAAATGCATGTTGCATCACAACCAACTAGAAATGTACTTTCTCATAGAAACTATAATGTGGTAACAACATGACATTTTGAGATCCACATAAACCTCCACATTCTTAAAAGACAAGGAGAACATGAAACATGTACAACTAGACTCAAAAAAGACTTGTAGAAACACAAATGCAAGACTACTCTTTGCTACAAGTGAGCTTGTAGAAACAAAAATTTTGACTTATACAAACACTAGTAATTTTTGCAAGTGAAACATTAGTTTCCACATAGGAAAACAACACCCAAAATTTCCTTTCGTCATGTTTCCTACCAAAAACATAGTCCAGATACAAACATAAATCATAGGTCCTACATCTTAGGTGAAGACCAATAAGCTCCATGCTTATTGCTTGTGAGTTCAACAACCTTTTTCTAATAGTATCTATTGATATTAATAAAATTTCTTGAACTCCCTTCCTTCATTTTCTATTTTATAATTTAGATGCCACATTAACTCCTAGAATTTGTATCTAAAATTTTTCATTGTTATTGTAATTATATCATTCCTTCAACCTTCCAAGCATTAAAAATTCCTTGCTTCTTCTAATTGGCTATGCATTTAGATCTATGTTGGAAAATTTTCCCTCTTCTCAACACCTCACTAATTACAATTTTGGCTTGCTCCCTTTTCCTCTACTAGCCACTTTGTTTCTTATTATTTAGGAAGTACTATAACTAGAATTTTTTGTTTCTATGAAAATTCTCTCAAATTTCCCATTTTAATTACTCTAGGAACACTATCCTCAATATTCATCCATGTTCTATATATCAAGCAATCATGGTTCTCCTAGATTATCATTGTGACTCACACTACACACCTCAGTCTCTTCTCTTGTTGGTACACTTATGCATCATAATGAAACTATAATAGACTTCCACATGAAATAGATTACCAACTCTACTTGTTTGGCCCTATCCTTATTATGATTTACCACCAAACATAGACAAATTTATTGAGACATCAACTATAACATGGTAATATAAAATAATGCTTAATTTAAAACACTCATTTGATAATGTTAAAAAATGATATGATATTGTTATTATGAATGCATGTTAGCTTTAACAAATATACATTTAATAACATTATTTGAAATGATTAGTTAAATTAAATATTTATTTCAAACATTACTCATTGAAGATATAATTTGATTAATATTCATCGATCATTAATCAAATGTCCATAATTAAAAGATATATAATATAATTAAAATCAAACAATAGCATTCTAATGAATAATTCATGATTCATGATCATAGAGTCCATGGGGTTTCTCCCCTAATACTAATATTTTGCTAAAAAAAAAAATCATGTTATTTCACATGATCATTTTTGGACTCGCATGCACCTCAAATTGTGGGCAAAATGAAATGGTGAAACTAGCATACCCATTTCGTTTCCCATTTAGTCCTCTATCTATTTTGAGAGAATGTCTTGATACGTGTACGTTAAAATTGTTGCAAGTATGGGCCTAACTGGTGTTGTCATTGATGTCAACATACTCTTGTTGCATTAATGATAAGGATTGGATGAGTTATGTGCTGAGGATATTGATAAAATTAGTCTCAATCAGGAACAGTGAAGAACAGTGATGACAACAAGGTAAAACTCCAAGATAGGTTGAGGATCAGAGGATGCGGATTAAAGAGTTTGTAAATATGAGTCTTAAGGTGTTCTAGTAGAGATTTCAGAGGTCCGCATGAAGATATGAAGAAGTTGTGATCGCTCAAGTAAAACCAGTTCTGACAGGTGTTTAGAGGTGACAGAGTGTTACAAAAAGGTCCGGTGAGATCCAAAATGTATTGTCCTGTTCTATGGATTTGAAGGAGTGTTGGGGAAGTCCTTATGATGTGTCAACTTGATTGGTTCATGGTTTGAAGGTCCACAAGCATCTATTCCTTTGTGACAATGATGACAGACTGTGTTCTTGAGGTTTCAAATGAAGGAGAGAAGGATTTCAGTTAGTAGAGGAAGTGTGGATGTTCTTGGTGATTCAAGCAAGCTTGTAGAGGTCTTTAGATCATGTTCAGTTTGTGTTGGTGGTCTGCATTAGAGTTGGAGCCTAGAATTGGAGAATAACTTCTGGATGATGGTGTTCTTTCTGTGACTGGCCAACCGGATGAGTTACACATCCTACGGATGCTCTTGTGGATGTTTACCGACTTAGATGTTTGTTTCTAAGTTGATGTCATGTATAAATAAGGGATTGTGAAGTCATTTCATAGGTGTCCTTGAGAAGATGAGTGTGTTGTAGCAAGGAGGAGAGTGAAAGGCAGAGCAGAAGTTTTGGGCTTAAATGGAACTGACTCAAGCATGGTGAAGATGCTATTTACAAGTTCAAGTATGTGATATTTATTCTTTTGTAGATAGTGTGTCTCTTGTAGGCAGTAAGCCTCTTGTGAGTAGTGTGCTCGAGTAGTGAGCCCTAATTGGCATGTGCCATTTTGTTCTTTCTATTCTTCTAACAGAGAATACAATCTTGGGTTAGTCACCCTGTGGTTTTTCCCTTAACTGGGTTTTCCATGGTAAAATCTTGGTGTCTCATGTGTTGATGTGTTTCTACTCTTGATTAAATACATTATGTTTCATGATTGATTTATTGTTATACTACTAAGTGAATGCAAGTGTTTAATAAGATAAAAAGTGTTGGACAACTGGTTCACCCCCCCTCTCAGTTGTCTGCCCTGAATCTAACAATTGTTATCAGAGCCAAGTTCCTCTAATAAGAGCTTAACTGCTTGAGGAGATCCAAGATATTGTCCTACAAGAAGGATAGTCTGAAGTTTGATGGAACCAACTTCAATCTTTGGAAAAGTCGCATGAAATGTCACTTGCAATGTACGGGAATGCAGTACTGGAACATGGCTTCAACAAAGTATACTCCTCCACAGGGTGGCTAGAGATCTCGAAATGAAATCACATATGTTGAAAACAATATGCGGACTATAGAGGCTCTTCTAAGTGCATTATCTGATTTAAAGCTTTCAAATGTTGTTGATCTATCAACTGCTTTTGAGATTTGGCAAAAACTTGAACTTCTACATGAAGGAGACACGTATGTTAAATGTGCAAGGTTGCAAAGTCTGAAAGGGAAATTTGAAAATCTGAAGATGAGAGATGATGAAAATATTACTACTTTTATGCCAAGGGTAAATGAGATTGTTTGTGGAATCAGAAATGCTGGTGGAGTCTTGGTTGAAGATGAGATTGTTAGCAAAATTCTCAGATCCCTTCCTGCTTCATATAAAATCAAGGCTGTTACCATTGAAGAATTCAGAGCCCATACAACTGTCACAAAAGATCAATTGGCTAGTAAGTTGGCCGCATTTGAAATGACAGAGCTTGGAGATGATCCCCCAAAGACTGAATCAGCATTCAAAGCCAGTTCCTTTGTAAAAGGTAAACAAAGGTTTGATCCAGGAGAGAACTCATCAAGGAAGTTATCCTGGTATGAAAGATTGGACAAGCACCTTTTAAAGATTGGTTTCAACAAAGGTACTGCTGACAGTAATTTGTATTTCAAAATTGATCATGAAAACATCTTGATTGTTGAAGTGTTTGTTGATGATATCATTTTTGGAGGAAGAGATAGTATGTGTAAAACCTTTGCAAATCAAATGAAAAGTGAGTTTGAGATGTCCATGCTTGGTGAAATGAATTTCTTCTTGGGTCTACAAATCACTCAAACAAAGAAAGGAATCTTCATTTCTCAGACTAAATATGTGAAACAATTGTTAAAGAAATTTGGGATAGAAGACTCAAAACTTATGAATACTTACATGGCAACTGGATGTAAGTTGAGCAAAGATGATGAGTCTCCTAAGGCTGATCAGACAAAGTACAGGTCAATGATTGGAGGACTGTTGTATCTCACTCAAACTAGACCATACATTATGCAGGATGTTGGTCTTGTTAGATTCCAGGTTGATCCTAGAGAATCTCATGTCATAGAAATCAAGAGGATTTTTAGATATCTAAAAGGGACATTTGAGTATGGTCTGTGGTATCCTAGAGATCATGATTTCTCTCTTCATGCATATACAGATGTTGACTGGGCAGGAGATGTGGATGATCAGAAGAGTACCAGTGGTGGAGCATTCTTTTTGGAGAAGAGATTGGTCTCTTGGCTAAGCAAGAAACAAGAGGCAATATCTCTATCTACAACTGAAGCAGAATATATTGCAGCAGCAGGTAGTTGCACTCAAGTATTGTGGATGAAGCAGATGTTAAGAGATATCAAAGTGGAGTATGAGGAGCCTATCACAATTTTCTGTGATAACTCAAGTGCAATAAACATATCTAAGAAACCGGTGTTGCATTCAAAGACTAAACATATATCCATCAAGTTTCACTTTTTGAGAGAGCAAGTGAACAAGAATGAAGTTAGATTGGAGTTTGTGCCTTCCAAGGATCAGATTGCAGACATCTTTACTAAACCTCTACCTAAGGACTCTTTTGAGAATCTAAGGGAGAAGTTAGGGGTTATTGCCCCTCTGGTGATGAACTAAGGTGCATTGATGTGCATCAGTCTGGTGGATATCACAGTCTTATCTTGTGGTCTGGACTGATGATGGGGAGCTTCTACTCAAGGGGAGTAGTAGATATGATTCTGAAGTGGTAGAATTGGAAGTATGTGTCCTTTTCCATTGATGTCAAAGGGGGAGAGAAGACATGTGAAACAAAAATGGTTGCTGATCAAAGGGGGAGCAGTAAAGGGAGAGAAGACATGTGAATGGCTATTCCTAATAGGGAGAGTTGTGACAATAAGAAGAAGTTCTTGTCTTGATGGTTAAAATAGTTTTTCACATCATATGTTGCCATCAATGACAATAATGAACAGTGAAGAACAATGATGACAACAAGGTAAAAGTCCAAGACAGGTTGAGGATTAGAGGATATGGATCAAAGGGTTTGTAGATATGAGTCTTAAGGTGTTCCAGTAGAGATTTCAGAGGTCTGCATGAAGATATGAAGAAGTTGTGATTGCTCAAGTAAAACCGGTTCCGATAGGTGTTCAGAGGTGACAGAGTGTTATAGAAAGGTCCAGTGAGATCCAGAAATGCATTGTCCTATTCTACGGATTTGAGGGAGTGTTGGGGAAGTCCTTATGATGTGTCAACTTGATTGGTTCGTGGTTTGAAAGTCCTCAAACATCTATTCCTTTGTGATAGTGATGATAGACTGTGTTCTTGAGGTTCTAGATGAAAGAGAGAAGGATTTCAATTAGTAGAGGAAGTGTGGATGTTCTTGGTATTTAGGCAAGCTTGTGGAGGTCTTTAGATCATGTTTAGTTTGTGTTGTTGGTCCGCATTAGAGTTGGAGCTTAGAATTGGAGAATAACTTTCAGATGATGGTGTTCTTTCTATGACTAGCTGACCGGATGAGTTACACATCCTGCGGATGTTCTTGTGGATGTTTGCTAACTTAGATGTTTGTTCCTAAGTTGATGTCATGTATAAATAAGGGATTGCGAAGTCATTTCAAAGGTGTCCTTGAAAAGATGAGTGTGTTGTAGCGAGGAGAGTGAAAGGCAGAGCAGAAGTTTTGGGCTTAAATGGAACTGACTCAAGTATGGTGAAGATGCTATTTACCAGTTCAAGTATGTGATACTTATTCTTTCGTAGATAGTGTGTATCTTGTAGGTAGTGAGCCTCTTGTGAGAAGTGAACCCTAATTGGCATGTGCCATTTTGTTCTTTCTATTCTTCTAACAGAGAATACAATCTTGGGTTAGTCACCTTGTGGTTTTTCCCTTAACCGGGTTTCCCACGTTAAAATCTTGGTGTCTCATGTGTTGATGTGTTTCTGCTCTTGATTAAATGCATTATGTTTAATGATTGATTTATTGTTATACTGCTAAGTGAATGCAATTGTTTAATAAGAGAAAAAGTGTTGGACAACTGATTCACCCCCCCCTCTCAGTTGTCTACCCTGAATCTAACAAAAATAATGTTATAATCTTATGAGATGTTAGGGTAATTCTCGTAGCCTTCTATCCCTATATACACACACATCCATGCATACTTATCTCCCACCCTCTTCTAATATGGATATATCTAATATATTCATCCAATCCTTACATTTATTATATTTATTAGTACAGTTGTCTCTGAAGTCATTATCTATATAGATCCAATTGTTTTCCATTGTAGGTTGATTTTTGTGGTCATGAGATAAACCTCATGCTTGTAGAATTGGCCCTTAACTTTCCAAAGCAACCCTCCTTTACTTTCCCACCCTAACTAGACTAAGCATGTGTTATGAAATTTTATGGTATGTGTTAGTATTTAAAGGGATTCATTTGCATTTATTTTAGACATTTAGAAACAAACAATTCATCTCACATCTTAGAGATAGATAAACATTAAGATTCAGTACACTAAATAGAAAAACAAATCTGCATGCATCATTGTATAGCCCTTACTTATTGTTTTTGATATTTTATACATGTTTTAGGGGGTCAATCCGATGTAGGAGAGCATATGTCATTGCAACACAATGACAACCATTTCAAGCTACTTTTGAATACCACCAGTCTTTAGATCAGTGAAAGGGCTAGAGAAGATGAAGGTCAATTAGGAAATAAGTGAAGTAGTAGACATTTCACAAGGTTAGATCCTAGAGAGAGCTTAGGCTTAATGCAAAATCTAACTCTATTCACTAATAGACAAGACACATTTGATCATAAACACTGAGCATATTCTAGTTTCCTCATGAATGACACTCATTCCTTGATCATTGAACTATGTAACTTCGCTATCTTATTTACTTTGTTCACTTTAGCATTTAATAGAATAAAACAATAGCCCACAAATTTACTACATTTTTTTTTATAAGTAAGTGCTACTAGAGGGGGTAGCTCCCTTTGAATTAAAGAAAATAAAAGAAAAATCCTACCATGGGTAGTACACGAGACCAATTTACTACATTTATTAATCTAGGTTAGTTATGCTCTTTTGTATACATTTCATTGGATTAGTCTAGATTAATCATAATGTGAAATTTTAATTTCCTTCAAAAATATAATTAGCACACCCAATTCACAATAAATGGACAATGTAAAATTAATCAATGCAAAGTTTTTCACAATAGCACTCACTCATAATATGTATGTCAATATTTACTTATTAATTGCATATGTTTGTGTGTGTGTAAATGTGCATATACATACATACATATGTATTTTTGTATACAAATATGTGTGTGTATGTATACATGTATATACATATGTAATATGTATATATAAACATGCATACATATATATGTTTATCTACATGTGTACATACATACATACATACATACATACATACATACATACATATACATGTATATATTAATTTTAGGTACATAATTATGTTGATTTAGAGATACTTATCAATTATTTATAAGTCTATATGTTAATATAGATATTTCAAATACATCTAGATCAAAAAGATGTAAAGAGATATGTCTTGAGGTGCCTATCTGTCTAAGTGTTTTATACTAATATATGTCGTCATCTTTTCAATAAATATATTTAAGATATCTATCTGAAGTGAAATGAAAAAATAACATTCCTAATTTTAAATTAGATGACAATCTAGGTTAACTAACTCGATACAACAATCAAGCATGAATCAACCTAGATTAATTTAGCTAGATTAGAATGTAATGAATTAGATTATGTAATTCTAGAAAGTAGGAATAATCATGACAGATATAGTAATTAATGATGATAGAGACAATACTTAGCTCTATGATGAAACATAAGTGTTAATTGATGTATGTGGTAAAATTGAAGCACCTCAGAATCTATAGATCGTTTAGATAGTTGCGCATGTGGATCAAAATAAAAATATTTCTTTTTTCCACGTATTGGATCATCTTTGTGGGCTTGGGTCATGTTCACCCTTGTTAAATTGCTTTGTTCTTATGAACATGACTTGTGATGATCTATGTGTTCTAACCCATGGATTTTTGAAAAGCGAGATTGCTCAATGACAATATTCTCGACAACACTCTTAGGGGTTTTCTTCCAAGTGGGTGGTATTTAAAAATACCATGATATATAACATGCTTTAAAGGTGCACATGGATTCTAGAATGTTTGTTTAGTGATTATCAAGCACTAGAATGAGTATGATCAAATAATTTACTTAATTTCAATATTAAATATGTATTCAAATAACTATTAGAGGAATGATTGCCTTGTTGTATTCTTGCATGATCATGTAATTGAAGAATTATTAGAATTGAATGAAAATGAATGTCTTATTATACACAAAAATAACTCTCAAGAGGAAGATGTGGCCAATCAGCTAAATGTTTGATTTTGAGATTCTATAATTAGAAGGATCAACATCGTGGAAACAAGGATGACATCACACTCAAGAACATGGCCTAGCTTAGACAAATAGGTTGGATTAGTGTCTAAGAGGATTGGAACAAATAAATGATTAGAATCAGACAAATAAACTAATTGAATTGGGATTATGTTTACATAACATACAGATAATCAATAATCGGCTTTTAACAAGCAAGACTAGGTATGTGGGTCCAACTATGCACAAAATACGCCATCTGTGACTATATAAATACATGAAATCATTATATTAACTAAAAACAAAACTAAATAGAAAAATTCATTTACAGTACTTTTTTCACCATTACAGTAATTTATTTTTTATTAATAGCAATATCTTCTCTTACTGAGGGAGTAATAAAACTTTTCTTGAGTAGAAGTCATTTTGTAAATCATTTTAGCATTGAAACAAATAGTGATTAATATTGATAGTTGATGTTTCAGTGTGGTCTGTATTCATCGTAGTCTATGGCTGCTTCTATGTATCTTAATGCATTTTTTCAATATTTAAAAAAAAAAACAAATAATGATTAAGTACGACATGCATAAGAAGGATCAGAAAAATAGTAGGTGAAAATGAGAAAGGAAAGCATTGTCAATGCCGTCATGAGAACATTAAAAGGAAAGAAAAAAAATACCTTTGCACTGAGAGGTATTAAATAGAGGTCCCTACATTCATTTAGAGGTAGTTGGTCCACATAACAGAGGTAGTTGATAAAAGTGGCGCTAATTCCTCAACTTGTAAGGTGCAGATTCATTACAAAGAGCTTGCGGTGCCTTCCATAGACCTTGAAATGCATATACACCGTCTCGTGCAATATTTTTTACATGAATTTTGCGCCACTTTGGGGTGGGTGGGTAGGAGGACCAACGGCGACTTTAAAACGGAAGTTATTATTGATCTAGACGTCACACTTTCAACACATTTTTCTAAACCCTGCAGGTTTATACGGAAACGTTTAACTACAAATGTGACTGATAGTTGAGTCCAGCCGTTTAACTATAAAAATTATTGATATCATCATCATCAGGGTTGCATAGACGTTGCTTATAGTTAGTTATATAGGACTATTCCTCATTATTATTTATGCAGAAGGAACCTCACATTGCAGGTATGAGATTACCCCACATATATGAGACTAGCTCACACCCTGTTTATGCCCGAGGAATTTCATGTACTATGAACACAAAACATACATAACTTACTTTGTGTAGGATTTAAACTTAAAAGACAAAATTCTTTACCATTAATCTGACTCAAATGTACAACATATTTTAAATACATTTTTCTAAAATCCTAGGTATTTGATAGTTAAATCCAGCCCTTATTAACAAGGACACAATTCCTAATAACAATTACTCTAATTTAAACTTATGTACCTATCTAAACACTTGGCAGAAGGACCGTGCTTACTGCCTGCAAGACACCGCAACATTTGTTACATACCTACCAAGAATGATTGCAGACCCATCATACTAGACAAACACTTGCTTTACTTCCCTTGTAAAGTAATTTGGCGTTTATTAAAGCTTAGGCACTTCTAAAAAGTTCTACCTTTATTTCGATGGCTAAATCTCATCCCTCCGACTTCAAACCACTCATATTCCAAACAAAAAAGTTAAACAGTTCAAAATGTAGAAATTCGCATATATGGCTTTGAGCAATACGTTCTCACCATAATATGTTTTAATCCACGTTTAGATATGAATAAGAAGCTTTTAACAAATCATTAATTTTATTAAAGGATTGTAGATAGTTGATGAAGATGATGGTACATTATTGTATTATTCATTAACATTTAATTTTTTTGACATACAATTGTGTCAAGTTTAATTTTTGATTGATTTTGATAGATTAGCTTCCTTTATTCATGACAGCGTAACTAAGAGGTGATTTTTGGTTTACATGTATGCTTACTCATTATGTTGTAATCCACTTAATGTAATGGCATAAACACTAATAAAACCACAACCTACAATAAAAGATTTGGCCAACGTGCATTAGATTTGAGTATTTGATCAAGGCATTCAAAGGCCACAACCTGGATATTCAAGTTCACAACCACTCATCTTTCGACCACTTTGATAATTAGTCAATTTTATTTTGACTAAAGTAGAGTTTACACCACACAAGCTATTTAAGGGCTTCCTCGAACCTCGCCTAATGCTTTAGAAGACATGGAAGGAAATAAAATTAAGAGATGGATGAATGAAGTCATAAATTCATATGAATGGAGTGGCATTGAGGAGCATAGCTAAAAGGTGACCATTTCAATGGGAAGTCTAGAATGCATGATAAGCCACTATGTATATTCGCATCAAGCAAAGTCACACAATGGGAACTAGGAAGTATTAAGTAGTGGTCCCATTCTGTTAGTGAACCATTAACATTCTAAGATAGCAAATGTTGGTTCTTTGAATAATTGAGTTATAACATAAACATAAAAAATGTGTAGTTTAAAGATATAAAATAGACCATCAAGAGTTACCTTTTCAACCCATTGCTCGATGGCATTGCTTAGAGCTTGGGACCATTTAATTTGTTGCAATAGATTAGGATCTGGGCCATCCATGTTTATACTTGGAAACTCATCTATAGGTTGAGCGGTAATTTTTAAAATAGACTGAATAAACAAAGTTAGGGACCTCACCTATGTTTGCAATTTAACATTCTCTTGTTGTTCATGCGTACTTCTCTTTGACAAATTACTAACAGAGAACTTGGCATGGTAAATTTCTTCTTCCACAGTTGAAGGTCCCATATCAACTCGACTTAAATTGAAGTCGGCTTCAGTCACTTCATCTTCATTCTTATCTCTCAGGGGATCTACAATCTCCAAACTATGGTGACCTATGGAGGGGTCTGCTATCATCCTTGACATCCTTCTAGCTCTTTTCAGTTTAGGTGTTTCTTGTAATAGTTTGGCCACAGTGTCTATGTTTGAAATAACAACTTCTTGAGAACAACCAATTTAAAGAAACAACTCTCTAGAGCAAATAGTTTTTTTGCATCAAATGAAAATACTAAAGCATATGTGAAATCAATCAATTAATAATTGCCATATCATCATCCATGTGAGCCTCCCTTTACGCCACTTCCTTCTCCTTGCCTTGTCTGTCTTTAGAAACTGAATCTACTTGTACCGCTTGGTTTTCCTATGCTCACAACTTTGCTTTATACATTCGGTACCTGTCAATGATTGGTGATAACGTTTGGCCGCTTGGACTACCAGTCATACTAGACAAGATTTTCCTTTTGTTTATCATTCGATTGGCATCTATCACCCTTTTTTGAACCTCATCTATTTAACTTTTGAAATACCTGATGTAAGTTGCTAATCTTCCAAGTTTCCCAAGTGATTCACCAGTGATTAGATCAACGACCACCATTTCTTCATAGACCAGCTTCTTGAGGTTTAGCTTTATCTCTTTTATCTCAAGCAATTTGTTTTCATCCTCATCAAAGGCTTGTATATCTAGGATTGCAAAGTTACCTTTGAGGTACCTTTGATCTATAAAATAATGAGTTAGGGTATTTCTCATTTCTTTCTCTAACACTCTTATTATAGACATTTTCCATTCTAGCGTGTCCAACCACACAGTAGTCTTCATTTTTGTAGGAACATTCAAAATTTTCTCAACCACAAGAATATTGATGTCCATTTCGGCCATTTCTTGCACTTCTTTGGAAACCATAAAAAGGATACTATTATATTTTCTTACAATCTGCAATTCGATGTCCAATGCTTCTTTTTTTTCTAGAAATAGAATTATATAGTTTTGCAGATTCTTTGACATAAATTAGACCATCAAGAGTTACGTTTTCAACCCATTGCTCGACGGTACTCCTCAAAGCTTGGGACCATTTAATTTGCTATAATAGATTAGGATTTGGACCATCCATGTTTATACTTGGCAACTTATCTATATGTTGAGCGGTAATTTTCAAAATAGACTAAATAAACAAAGTTAGGGACCTCACCTGCGTTTGCAATTTAGCATTCTCTTGTTGTTCATGCTTAATTCTCTTTGACAAATTACTAACAGAGAACTTGGCGTGGTAAATTTCTCCTTCCATAGATGAAGGTCCCATATCAGCTCGACTTAAATTGAAGTTGGCTTCAGTCACTTCATCTTCATTTTTATAGCCCGATCTGCAGTCTCCAAAATGTGGTGCCCTGTGGAGGGGCCTACTACCATCCTTGACATCCTTCTATCCATGGTTTGCCGGGGGTGGGTAGGAGGACCAACGGCGACTTTAAAACGGAAGTTATTATTGATCTAGACGTCATACTTTCAACACATTTTTCTAAACCCTGCAGGTTTATACGGAAACGTTTAACTACAAATGTGACTAATAGTTGAGTCCACCTGTTTAACTATAAATATTATTGATATCATCATTCTCAGGGTTGGATAGACGTTGCCTCTTTTTTTACCTTCGCGCTTCATCGTTTGAGGTACGAGCTTCCCTATTTCACTTCCCAACTGCTTGATTCTGTGGACTTCATTGTTCGACCTGCGCTTATAGAGATATCCTTCAATTTTACAACTCACTTCCGCATAAGGTTTTGTATGATGTGAACGTACACAGACCTTTTATAATGGGAAGTATAGAACACATGAAAGGTCTGTGTACGTTCACAGCGTACAAAACCATAGCCTGGTCAGTGGGAAGTATTAAATAGAGGTCCCTCTATTTATGGAGGCTCACCAAGAAGCAACGCAGAAACGACTGTTTCTTAGGCCAATGGCGTTTTGCCTGTTAGAAACAGAAATGCGGCACTTCCGTCGCGTTTCTGGTAACGTACGTCAGTACAAAGAGCTTGACGTGCATGTACGTGTCTTGTACAATATGAGGGAATTTTTAAAAAGGAGGTTATTACTAATGGAAACAGAAATGGAATCTTTTTATAGTCTATATGTGGTCCCATTTTTAGGTTTGTATGTGGCTTATAGTTACTAGCAATCGCACTTTAGTGTGCAATGGGTACGCCAAAATAGCATGTAGGTAAAAAGTAATTAGTGGTTTCTTGAGAAGAGAGCATACAGTTTCATTGTTGGTGAATGGTTGTTGTCCATCCATCATTTGAACATTGAAAGAATGTAGTGGTGTGTGTTGTCCTCCTACATTAGGAGTAAATTAAATATGTTGACATGCATGCAAGTAATGTTGTTTTTGAATAGTAGTGGGTAAAAGTAGGTATACAAGTAAATTTATTTATTTGTTTCGGCCAATTATTTGCAAGTGATAGTGTCATTTACCAATCATCTTCTTTTTTTTCCAAGCATGTTGAGCCCATCTAGTTGAAATGGCAAGCCTAAGTACAGACATGACAAGACTTACCATTCATCAAGACTTTCTTCACGTAGTATTGCATGTCCCCAGTCAGAAGGAGTTTCATCATCAATTTCTATCAATAGATTTGGAGATGTATGGTGCAAATTCTATAGATGGTAGTTGTTTGAAACTCTTTCCAAATGCCTGTAATATATTGCTCTAATGAATCGATATCATTGTGAATGTTTTGGAATCGCTAGTATAGTAGTAGTTTACTCCAATAGAATGCTTGAAAACATTGATCATCTACTACTAGGATGGTGGTGAAATGGGGGGAGACTTGAACAATTGTTAGTGTGAAGTGTACTTTCCATTTGTTGGGCTTCTGAGATGCTGAAAATGTTCATTTTTGAGCCACTTCAATAAGTAACATTATTTCTAATTATATTGGTTGTGCCATGTATGAATCAATGAAGCTTGGAGATGGAATGTCTTAAAGTGAATGATGATTGCCTTGTATCCCTATGGCACATGTAACTTTTTATTTTCTTGAGTGTTGTGAATTAATTTGCATAATCTTAATGTATTTCAAGATCCTTGTGTTTAGATGTTGATCTTGAAAGAATGCCTCTCAGACTCATATCACAAACATAAGTGTCTTGAGTCCTAGACCATTTTGAGTTATGGGTATCTTGGCCCCTATTCAAATGTTAAGCATATAGTAATAAATTTTTTATTATGTTCTCCGACAAAAATGCATAAATATGACCAATAAAAAAAATGAAATCAGAAAAAATGGTCCATAAAAACAAATTAAAAATAGATTTATTTTACATTTTTAAGTTTTAAACATTTTTCTACACTAAAAGTATTATCATAAACATCAATATTAAATTTTAAATTAACTAATTCTAAACTTAAACATGTAAAATTATATGACACATTTACTAAAGATAAACAAATCACCTCTCATTGGACATTTCTGACAACAAGGTTAACAAAAATGAGACGGTGGAGATTGAAGCCGATGACGGCCCCAGTAATTTTCTTGAGCTCAATGTCTAGGGGTCTGACTCTGTGAGATCAAAGAAAGTGGTGAAGAATGTTGGGGAAAGGAAAAAGGGTGGGAAGAAAACTGTCAAAGATAAGGAGATAGAAGCCCTCTCTATTAGACTCACTAAGCTAGACATGAAGTTCAAGATTCTGGCCAAGTTCTCAATGAAAGTCATGCATTGGTTGGCCACCATGCTTGTAGTCCTCCAGAATGTTGAACTTACCAATTAGGGCATGAAAGACAAAGAGCTCAAGGAGTACCAAGATCTCTACTAGTTCCTAGCTAAAGATTGGGACCAATTTTTTCAATTCGCTGTTGGGGCTTTTTTTGTGCTTTTGGTTGTTGGTCTACTATCGGTCTATTGTCAATCCTCTGTGTCCTAGTCTGGGGTTGTTTGGCTATTTCTTTTTTATTTAGGTCTATTTATTTTTTATGGATCTTTGATGGAACTCTGGTGGGCCTTTTTGGTTGATATGTAATGGGATCAATACCCTTTTTTGCTGTTTACTTTATCAAAAACAAATCACCTCTCATTTAAATTTGATCAACCAAATACCTAAACTAATACATGAACATATACATCCACGTTAATGGTAATCAGCCAACCAAAGATGAAATGATAAAAATTATTAAAAAACTAAAATCTAATGTCGAGGAAAAGTGGTGTCACATTGTTAATGTAAAAGAGAATAGGTGGTTACATAAACTGTCACTAGGGAAAAAACACATTTTAATAAATTGTGATATGACTTTGCATCCTAATGAGTCATGACAATCGAGAAAAGCCTCTGCATCATTGGGATACAAGGCAATCATCATTCACTTAAAGACATGGCAATTTAAATTCCACAACTCTTTGGTGTACTCATCCTAGAGATTTGAGAAAATTGTAAATCTGGCAAATAAGAGATTTAAGTAATGCATCCAACCTCATTACGAATTGGGTTGAAGCCTCACTAAGGATGCTCTCCATGTTACAAGTGACATATGATGGTGATAAAGTATTACAATTGACAAGGCAAAAAGGTTTTAAAATTTTAAACAATGCACATAGGTAATGTCTTAAAGAGATCAAAGTCCATGGAGCATTTTAAAAAAAATTCTTAAATGCCTCCTTAAATGATACTTATAAAAGAAAATGTTGTAGCTCTCTTACAAGAAATTTAGCATCTCAAATAAAAATATTTTAAAACAAAAAAGCTTAGAAAGCACTGCAAATTTCTCAAAATATCCCTTAGAGAGGTCTTAAAGGTAACTTATACACCCTAAGATTGTAAACGTCCCTTTTGTGCCATGATTATATTCATATGGCACTAGTTATTTTTTGCCTTTCATATACATGGCATGACTCATGAATACATCCTTCCACAATAATGATATGATAATATAAGCTCAATGTATGATATGAAAATAGAGAAATAATAGACAAGTACTCTAGGAATCAAGGTAGATCAGTACAAGCACATAAGACAAGATCACAAGACAAGTGCTCTATGAAGAAAAATAGATCAATGATAATCATAGGGGGGTATATGATGCTCCCCAATATGGTCCCAATGAATATCACAGTGTAATCTCATAGTCAAAATGTGCTAACCTAATATGACAACTTGATATAACCTTGTGTAATAACCAATAATATGACTTGTGTTGATAGATATAATCATGAAAGTACTTGTGAAAAGCGAGATGCTCCTAGATGGGAAAAAATAGGTTAATGAAGATCATGAATGAGGATAGGGAAGACATTGTGCTCCTAATATAATCATAAGGCAATGAAGGCTCAAATACTAAAGCTCTAAAATCAAAGTATGGTAGTGTAAGATCATAAAGTTATAAAATAATAAATTTGTATGGCACATTAATAAATGATGTATAATTAGTGAAGATTGGATCATGTGTGGTCTAAAAATGTGTCATAGTAGTTAGATCTAACCATCATAAGTCAATATAATCATCAATATGTATCTTATGTCAAGAGGTGGCATCACAGGGAAATGGTTATAATGTATCACATATGAGTCATGTATTAATGTGAATAGTGTATAATATTGTATATAAGATTGATTTGGTTTTTCAATGGGTTTTGGTTAATATGTATGTGTGGATGTAAAATGTACCATAAATACTAATGTCTCACATGTTATCTGTGCTAATCAATGAACTGTGATAATGTATTGGAAGACTAAAAAGATGGATGAATCAATGGTCCAAAAGGGACTCCATAATCAAGATCACAACAAATAAATGAACATGAAGCCTCATTAGGATTTGGATAGTAGGTGCAATGTGGGGTTGTTTTCATTCTCATTTTTATTCTCTTTTATCTAATGGGTAATCACATCGAGTTGATAGCTTATACCACGTTGTTTCTTAGCTTGTTGAGATTCAACAAATCTTCTATATCTTTGTTTATGCTTTCTTAGTTTAGTTTCTCTATATCCAAGATTTTTCATTAGATGTATCCAAGACCATAGATTTGTCGATTAATTAAGGAGGTGATAATGATTTGCAAGATTTGTCACTTTTAGAATCACTTTCACACATGCATGTTTCCTTAAAGTCTAGACATGCTTTAGGTGTTTTGCCATAGATAGAAGGATCCATATATAAAGATGGAATACCATATGCTTTCAGATCCACATGATACTTGCCAACACCACAGGGCATAAAATAAGTTGGATATTAATTGATGGATCTAAATCAAAAAATACTTCACAAGGGAAAACATCTAAATCCATAATTTAATTATATTACATATTATATATAAATTACATATAATTAAATTATAAAGAAATTTAAATATTAAATATATAATGTGTTTAATCTAAATATACAATTTTATAATATTATATTATACTTATAAATATATAAATACAATATATTTGATATGGTATATAATATTATATTTAAAGTTGTTACATTTCATTTTTAAATATACAATATATAAAAATAATTATATATTCTTAATTATATAAAATAAATAAATTATTTATCAATTATCCATTATTAGGTCTTGTAAAAGTCAAATATATGTTTTTTATTTCCTAAACTAAAGGCTAATATGTTTGATGAGAGCATTTATTTAATAGGAAATTTAAATATGCCAAGGTTGTTAGAATGAGAAAATATGTAAAGTTTATGAATTAATTTATTGTTCACTGATTTAATGCAAGTGTTAATAATATTATATTGATCTATGAAATTTTATACACCGAAGAGTTGTGGAAGTTCAATTTCCATGTATTTAAGTGAATGATGATTGTCTTGTATCCTTATGGCCCATGTCATTATGCAGCATTGGAAGAGAGTATATCAGACTCTTGAGAGTTTTGTGGTATTTAATAAATCCCATGAACAAAAACTCATCATTCCTCCACTATCACTAGTTGAATAAATTTTTTTGGAGCATCATTTATGTTGGCCAGTGAATCCATAGCCTTAAAATTTTCCATGTAATCTCCACCATTTATAAAAAATTGTGGGCTTCTGCTACTCAATCCTAGTATTTCATTTGATACACATAGGCAATGAATGTTTTTTAATGTGCAAGTGCTATCCATTCTAAAGGTGTTATTCATTCTAAGGTGCCAATAGTTTGAAAATGTGAATCAAAAAGTTCTCCTTGTTTTCAACTTGTACAGGTGAAGGTACAAAGTAGAATGAATTGGCATGATTATTTGAATCATCTTGCATTGCTTTGGTAAAGCTCTTGCCATCTATGGATCATTGGCATGGAATGATCGATTGAAATTCACTCTCTTTATTTTTTATCATTGAATCATTGGTATGAGAAGTACCATTTCATGAAGCTCTAGTGCAGCTAAATGACATAGACCAACCCATATGAAGCTCCATTTTTACATTGTAAAAGTACCATACTTTGATCTTTAATGTAGGGTTTTCCATTGGAATGCTTGACTGAAGCCCCAAGTCTATCACACAATAGAACACTTTTTGCCACTATGTTTATGTAGTTAAGCTTAGTTTTGTAATCCCATGATGACTAATGATTTTGTGTTTTAGGAAATGTCTCTTCAATTGTCATGGGTGGTAAAGGTAGAATCTAGAAATAATTATTCATATGAAGCTTCTGCAGGTAATCATGTTCTCTAGTTGAAACTGAAACGTACTTTGAATCCACAAATGTTAGTTCAACATTATATAGAAATAAGGATATAGTTTGTCCACCTAGATAAATTTTTAAATTTTGTTAGGGTACAGATCTAGAAAAAAGTCACCTTGTTGATTAATAGTGGAATCTTAAAGAGTTTGAACAAAGCCCACCATATTTTTACTTTTACTAAGTGTATAGTATACCATTTAGGGTGTATACCTAGGTTAATTAGAGATAGGTAAATAAATGTTGCAATTAAAATGAATATTAAAAATTAAATAAGAAGGATTGGGCACTTAGATGTGGGAGCTATGATGAATAAATAAACCTAATACCATATACAATTTGATCACCTTGGTATTATAAAATAGATCCTCTTGATCTCAAGAATGTTTTAGGATTGTGAAAAATACTACACTCCTCTCTAATCGAATTTGTGTTGTGCAAGATTGATTCTACGCTCCACAATAATGCTCTAATGCACATAAGTGTTCTAAAATTCATGAGATTAAACTATCCTAATTGTTTACCATTGGGATCTATGTCACCTGAAACTTTGATATTTCTTATGTATAAGGACTAACAATATTGGAAAATAGCTCAGAGAGATTGCTAGAATGTAAGGGTTGTGTTCTCGTAGATTGACCCCCTTGATTACACCAACTTTAAAATAGTATAAGAATATAGAAGATAGTAACTAGAGATACAGGTGTCCTAAATTAATTTAATACAAATTAAGTTCCTTCTAATATTTTATATGGATAAGAGAGTAAGATAAAAAGTTTACTTCACATACTTAAAAGTACATAGTTATTTGAGTCTCTTTAATCTTTTATATAAAAAATATTTTTTTTAAAATTACTAATTACTATCACATACATCGTTGCATTCATGATGCATTTGCTAAATAGGCATTGCCATGTTAAAATAAGTTTGTCAAATCAAAATAAATATTAAATTATAGATTAATTCAAATCTTGATAAATATTATACTTAATGCAAGTCAATAAATACATTTATATATTAAGTCAGTATAATTATAAGGGAGGAAAACTAAAAGTGCCAGCAATAGGGGGCATTTGATTACCCTTGGTGTGATCAAACCCCTCTCTTTGTCCCCATATAAAATCATTTAAGTTGTTAGATTTCTTATAGATTAATTTAAATAGTGTTATGTTAAAAATTTATATTATATAGAGTAATTATGTTGTATATTTAATTTATATTTAATAATATATTATATAGAATAAAATATATAATAATAAATATAATTACAATGTACATTTTATATATAAAATAAATATATAATTACATTCTCTCTATATATTAATGTATATAAAAAATATAATATATTTTTATGCTAGGATTGTACAATATAATATTATATTAAAATATATCTAATAATTGTTATTATATAAAATATACTATACAACAATAAATATAATTATATTATCTATTTTATATATAAAGTAAATAAAATATAAGTATATTATATATTTTATATATAAAGTAAATATAATTAAATTATATATATGTGAATCTTAAATATATAATTTCTAATTTCACTACTCTTTATTTTATTCTATAATTGCAACTTTATTCCAAACAAATATTTAAAATTTTATTTTAAAAATTACTAATTAAATATGTGCATTTAAAAATTAACATCCATCATAGCTATATTCATTTTAAAAATGGGAAGCATTATGTCAAAAAGTGAATTATTTCAATATTTCATTAAGGGGGATGTCACATGCAAAAAATAATTAAGCATTAAAATGTTGCTCTTTTCAAAGCCATGGAAGACAATTAGATGATTAGACTTAAATGTTGCTCTATTTAATCTTAAGAGGATAGTATGCCGACGGTAAACAAATTGATAGCCGGCTTTCCTCCAAGTGTATTTTGTCTCTACTATTTCTTTGTAAATGCCAAACTAAAATGGAAAAAGGTGACGGCGGAAAAAGGTGATGGCGAAGAAAGAGAGCCCAAGGATGGAAAAAAACCACAAACGAAAACTGAAAGAGGCATAATTAATAACAATCGTAGATGCGTGAGCCAGAAAAACAAACCACATGTCAACAAAAGGAAAACGATGACGGAGGAGAAAACAGGGATGACGGCGGGAAATTCACGATGGAAAAGTGATGCTTCGGATTGTTTTAATCATCTTTCCACTAATGTGGACAATTTTTAATCCTTGATTTGCCAACTCAGCCAATCTTGTTCACAAAGGGAATGCCTTCGGCGTAATAAGGAGTTTATTACTGATGGAAACATAAATCGAATCTTCTTATAGTCTATATGTGGTCAGATTTTTAGGTCTGTATGTGGCTTATAGTTATAAGGAAGTTATTACTAATGGAAACATAAATGGAATCTTCTTATAGTCTATATGTGGTCTGACTTTTAGGTCTGTATGTGGCTTATAGTTATAAGGAAGCTATTATTGATGGAAACAGAAATAGAATCTTCTTATAGTCTGTATGAGGCTTATAGTTATATGGGACTATTCCCCATTATTATTTATGCAGGGGAAACCTCACATTACAGGTATGGGATTACCCCACATATATGAGACTACCCCACACCCCTATTTATACAGGAGGAACTTCATATACTATGAACACAAGACATGCATATCTTACTTTGTGTAGGATTTGAACTTAAAACACAAAATGCTTTACCATTAATCTAACTCAAATAACAACATATTTTTAATACATTTTTCTAAAATCCTAGATATTAAAAAACTACAATGTGAATGTTATTGAATAAGTGCTTTGAAGAGATGGGATGTGAAAATATTGCTCTGCTAGGGTTTCATCTGTAGCTATTCTCCATTATTTTCTCTAGTGTCATACCACGCTCTAGGTACAGGAACTACAACCTTTCCATATGTACATCTGCATTTATTGTGGCTTTTTGGTCTTTTACAAGGTAAGGCCTCAGATTCTCTTGCTGATGTGATTTTTCCCACATGGGAATTTGATTCTGCTTGTTTATGGTTACAACTTGACATACTTTTATTGGATATTTTGTTGGGAGAACTCCCCCTGAATCTATGCTTAAAGACTGGTTTCAAAAGGCTTGGGTCCCTCATGGGGTCTGCCTTGATATGGTTCAGAATCTAACCAAAGGATTTTTCCTTTTCTGCTTTGCAGAAGTTAGCCATGTTCAAGCAATCTTGAATCATGGCCCATGGTATGTTCAGTCTTCCTTGCTTGTTTTCCAACAGTGGACCTATGATTTTGTGGTCTCTAATGATACCAAGCTCTGGGTCCTTGTATGGATTGAATTCCCTGGTTTGCCTTTACCCTGCTTGCATTTCTTGCATGATATTGCTTCCTCACTAGGAAGAGTAATTTCCGTCGAACCAGATAGGTTCTTCTAAGCTCGCCCACAAAAACACATCTACATAGAGGTGGATCTTTCAAACGACCTTAATGAATACATTGATATTCATATTGGTTTCCTTTAGCATACTCAGAAAGTTATGTACTTTAATTTGCCAAACACTTGTTACCGTTGTCATTCAGCTGAGCATAAAATTAAGGATTGCCCTCTTGCTGTGCCTCACACCCGGGCTCCACCTAGGGAGGTTTCTCAACCCTGACTAGTAGATACTGTGTCCAAGGAGGTGGTTTCCAAACCAGTCGACACTTGGGGTACTATTGCCACTCACAAACACAAGGTGAAAGCTCCTGTGGAGACTCTCAAAGCTGTTGAACTAGCTAAGGATGTTTCAAAGCCTTCTGTGAGAGGAGGGAAAGACAGCCTCAAGGGTTCTATCATTCTACCATCATAGCAAAGGTCGTTGCCCAAGTCACGACCAAGTTCAAATACATCACTGTCACCTCGTAGGCGCTCTCGTAGCCGAGAACTTCCTGAGGAGGGAGAAATTGTTTAGGAGGGTAAAAAGTAGCAAACTCCTCCTATTCAATTTGGTTCAAACCCCGTTAAATTCATGTAGAATCATTTTTCTTCCTTTGAAAATCTAGATTCTGAGGTAATGGTGGAGGATTTACAATGAAATTTCTCTCTTCAAATGTTTGAGGTCTAACTGACCTCGCTAGGAAGTACTTTGTTAGAGCTACTATGCAACACTTTTCTGCAATTGATGTTTTTTGTCTCCAAGAGATTAAAGTTACAAGCTTTCTATTGTCTTCGGCTTGCCATTCCATTTGGCCATCTAGTAAATTATTTTGCACTGCTCATGAGGTTGGAAAAGGTGGTGTTGCTACCCTTTTGTCCCCTCAGTGGTGGCCCATGGGGTGGACCCCATTAATCATTTATTCTAGATGCTTCTCAATATTGATAATAATTCCTTTGGGATTATTAATGTTTATGCATCAAATGATGACAACGGAAAGATCTGTTCTCTGGCGGTGGATTGCGGACTCTTTGTCGGTGCCCACCTAGCTTATTTGTGGGGATTTCAATATGGTTGAGATGGCGCATGATAAAGATGGCATTTGACCTTTTCGGTGGCTAGCTGGTGAGAGAGGTGTGTGGTTTCATATGCGCAATAAATTGGGCTTCTTTGATCCCAATACTGGCTGCTATCAAATCCATCCTTTCTGGCATACTTGGTGTAATTTTTGAGCCAGGTCTGACAGGGTTTTTAAATGCATTGATCATGCCATGATCTCAGCCCAATCTTTCTTTTCTTTTGCCACATTAGACTCCCTCCCAGTAAAGCTGTTAGTGGATGTGACATTATCAAACCACTTTCCAATTCAATTTTCCATTGAATGGGAAGTCACACAACCACACACTAGTAAGTCTAAGTTTTTTCTTAACACCTCGTTGCTATCTCACCAACCCACCTTGGCACACATTGCTACTATATGGAATTAGAATGTCAACCAATGTATACTATTGGCTGGATACAGTGGTGAAATGATGCCATCACCCACACTGTGAGGTTTCTTCGCATTTATGGCCGTTAGCTAGCAAATTTTAGAAGATGATCTTATGAGGCTACTACTACTGCTTTGAAAATGGCCATTGAGGCATTGACAACCAACTCATTTTCTCTTTCTCTGCAAATTAATTTCACCAACTTAAGGCATCAAAAGCAAATAGCTGATAATCATGCTGCCAGAGGAGCACAACTCAAAGCCAGGATGCACTGGCTAAAAATAGGTGACCGTGTCTCCAAGGAATTCTTTCTCTCTCTTCAAGCCAGACAATCCTTGCACAGTATTAAGCAAATCAAGGAGGATAATATTATTCTTTCAGAACTACCTGACATTCTCCAAGCATTTGTAAGACATTATGAAAAAGTTTTCATAGCTCAAGAATATACTTCTGAGCAACAAGTTGCATTACAAGATTATCTTGCAGTGGTTCCCAAAAACTTTCTCTAGCCCAAACACACTTTTGTGATCAATTACTGACCATTGAAGACCTAAAGGAAGTAGTCTATTCTATGGCTGATGGAAAAGTTCTAGGAATTGATGGCTTTCCTTGTGAATTTTACAAAGCCCTTTGGGACTGCTTAGGAAAGGATTTGCATGATGTTTACCTTGAAGCGCTTCATTCAAACTCTCTAGGAAAACTTATTAGTCAAGGCAATATAAAGTCCATACCTAAAGTTGGAGATCCTGAAGACATTTACAACTGGCGACCCATTACGGTCCTCAATGTTTCCTATAAAATCATTGCCAAATCCCTTTCACTGAAGCTCCACAATCTACTCCCATTGAGTATTCATATTGAACAAACTGGATTTATTAAATCCAGGTATATTTTAGACAATATCATTGCAGTCTAGGAAGGAATGGAATGTCAAGAAAATCTGATCAAAAAGCCATTTTCCTCAAAATTGATTTTGCTAAGGCCTATGATCGCATTAAATGGCATTTTATTCTTGCAATGCTTGCAGCATTAGGGTTTGGTCCATCCTTCATCTAATGTGTCAAAATACTCTTTGTAGATGCTTCTACATGTATCACTCTCAATGGTCAACAATCTCATACCTTTGGCCTCTTTCGTTCAATACGTCAAGGATGTCCTCTTGCACAAGCTCTGTATGTTCTAGCCGCAGAAGGCTTTGGATATCTTCTTGCTCATTCTGTATCACATGGGCTTGTTCATGGAATTTATTTACCTAATTCTTCCAGCCAGTTGGTTAATGGCCATTTTGCAGATGACTCATTTTTAACAGTATTGGAAGAGGAAACTACAATTAAAAATGCTCTTGGATGTCTTGAGACCTTCTGTTTAGCCTCAAGTTCTTCCATCCAGTGGCACAAAACTCTATGTTATAGGCAATCAATTCTTCCCATTCCTCATTGGATCCAACAGTATGGTTGGCACTGGGTTGCTCATGATGAAATCATCTGATTTCTGGGCATCCCATTTGCCTTCCAAGGCACCTTTGTAAATCTCTAGCAAGTAGTTCTTTCTTGAGTGGAACAAAAACTCGCCTTCTGGATTACTAAGCCAATGTTCTAAAGTTTAGCAGTAACCTATGTTTACTACTCTTCTTTTTGGGCTCCTTCCAAAGCCTCCTATGCCAAACTAGAAATTTTTTTGAGGGATTTCCTTTAGACCTCTTCTGAAACTCACCAAGGTTTTCACCATGTTGCATGGGAGTTTTGCTTCTTACCCAGAGATTTAGGTGGCCTTGGTCTTCTTTCTACCCAGCACCAAGGCACTACTTGGTGTGTTAAATGGACCATTCATGCTCTCTTTGGTACTGAGGTGTGGAAAATTTTACTCTGACACAATATATAAATGGGACATCCTATTCACAAACCTGCATGGAAAGGGATTGGTTTTCCAACAATCCTTATTATGAGAGACCCAGTGCAAATCTCAAGTACATTTGTAGCTAAGAGCATGTGGAAAGCCTAGGAGAAAGTTAAACCATGGCTCCGCTAGATTGGAGATGGGTTTCGAGATGGTCTCTCATTTAATCAATAGAACATTGGGTGGTTGCCTCTCTTGATCATTACAGGCTAGCCATTAGCCAAATTGCTTGGCATAAAATCTCTTAGATTTCATAAAAGAGGTATCTAAACTCTTCAAGATATTTTTCATAGACCCACCATTAGCCTTATGGAATGGGAACCTCTTTAAATTAAATTTGGCCTTTAAAGGAATGATCAGGCTACCTATGATGGAATTATCAGTGTTATTCCAGTAGAAATGCTTCACAAAGTGGGAATCCACTCCATTAGGCCTTGGTGGAAAGACTGAAAATGGTATCCAGACACAACAATGCATCATTATAAGCCAAGGCTTGTTTACAGGTGGCTCTCACCTCATTTACCAATGATAGATACACTCAACAAGCGATGGCTGCTTCATAATTCAGTGCCTACTTGGCATAATAGATTTTCCACTGTTTGGTCAGCCATCCTTGAGCCAAAGATAGCACATTTTGCCTGGTGCCTTCTATTTCAAGGTTTACCAGTTGGAGCAAGGCTTTTTTATCTTGGGGTTTAGGATCCCCATTGTCTCTTTTGTGGACAAGCTGAGACTTTTTTAGCATCTCTTCTGGTATTGCACCAGAGCTCAACAATTTTGGCTATGGATTTATGATTTATTTAGGCCTTTCAAACCAGAGCCTTTATCATGGAAGATAATACTTCTAGGTGATTCTCCTAGGTTCCCTGCAATATTTACTCAGGTTTGGCATATTTTCAAGGTGGAGATTCTTTTCACAATTTGGAAAGATTGTAATTCTTGTATATTTTCAGACAATCACATTGGAACAACTGTTTCTCTTTATTTTAAAGCTATTATCTGTTCTAATGTTCTTCTACAGATACAAGTTCAAGAAAACAAAGTGGCTCTTGAGGTTGCTCACTTATAGGAATTGTTGGATCACTGGGGTAATGCTCCTTGTATAGTGGCACGAGTTCCTCCCTCTCCTTCCTCTGTCAGAGCTCGTTCACCTTCTCATGGCCACATGTGAAGGAGTGGCTCAACTAGGGACTCCCAGCCACGTTCTCAGCCTCCTCCTCACCATGCACCTAACCATCACAGACACTCGTCCTCTCCATTTAATTGTGGCTAGACATCAGGTCATCCTACAGGTGGTACAGGTGACAATGCAGGTTGGCCGTCTAGTGACAATGTAGGTTGGCCTACTGGTGACAATACAGGTTAGCTTGCTCTTGGAACTTCCAATCCAAGCAACATAGGTTGGGATAGAAACAATGTTTTTTCACGCTTAAATTTGGCCATTTCACCAAAGCACCAAGAATCAAATGTAGAGAATGAAAATTAGGAGAATGATGATGAGTGGGCTCCACCAGATGTCATCTCAGACCTCGCAGCAATTTGGGGAAACCCAGATGACAGGGATCCCCCATCTGCGGGTGTTGCTTTGGCTGCATAAAATTGCATAGTATTATGTTTTTTAATTTGTGTTATGCTATTACGGGTGTGTGCCCATTGACTTTCTAGAACATTCTGGGCTATGCCCATATGACCGACTGCTTTTTGGAGTGTGCCTTTATACCACCTAAACTATTTTTTCGTGAAAGTGTTTACTTTTATCTTATGATTAATAGATAATTTGGCATTTTCATTTCAAAAAAAAAAACACTACAATGTAATTGTGTTGGGTGAATATTTTGTCGTTAACTCACTAACGGCAAAATGGGTATATTAGCCACAGCTATGATGAGACACAGTCTCTCCTCTCAGCAAGGGGAGGTTCCCTCTAATTACTTGACGTTTGTAAACCAAATAACTTATAAAATTTATGTATACTAAAAACTATGTTTGTGGTGGTTCCATCTCATCTCATTCTTTTTTTTCAAAATAGATGTTTATACTTCAAACTCTTGATAGAAGACTTATAATTTATTACAAAATCATAGAAACACAAAGTTTTCTGTTACCTCACTTACTAATTGCAAATAGAATTGTTTGAAGTTGAATGTAGCCCAAAGTCTTCACTCCTCTTCAAGTTGATAAATGTAAATCGAATATAATAACTTGCAGCACAAAGTCTCCAAAATATTGTATTCTCACAAACATGAACATATAACTCACAAATGATTTGATAACACAAAGTTTATCAGAATCAAATTAAGAGCGCTCTTCAATCACTTGAAACAAACTCCACACTTCAATTATTATCAAATAAGATTATGATAGCAAGACGTAAGAACAAAACTATCACAACACAAATAATCCCAAGACAAAGATTGGAATTGAACTTACTTTCTTGTATTGATAAATATTTGAATATTGATTTTCACAAAAAGCACAAAGTCTTGATTTTCTTCTCAATTCACCAGAGTTTTCTTGCAATAGACAAAAGATAATATTTACAAAAGAGGCCCCCTTTATTTATAGTGAAAGGCCTTGAGAAAATTTAGGAAATCTACAACTAATTTGACTTATTCAACAAGAGAGTCCTATTTGACTTAGGACTTCTCTTGTTTCACATGTAATTACATTTTGGAAAATTACATGTGTGGATGTCCAAATAAAAATTCAATTTACATAACATCTAAGAAAAATAAGCTAAGGCACTAGCTTCCTCCATCTTTTTTCCTCAGGAAGTTCTGGTACATAGTTTGAACGACTGACATCTTGCATGCATCTAGTTTTGCTGTGTTTTCAGAGATGGTGCGAGCTCGGAGAATTGAATCTTTCACCGCCTTTACTGCCTTTTCATGCTTGTCTAAATTATCCTTCAGGTTCTCTAGAGTCAAATGTTGATCATACAGGTTATCCATTGAGAGCACTGAGGGAGCTTCCTCTTCAAATTTCTTTTGTACCATTTCTTCAAAAGAACTTATCATTTCCTGTGCTGTGAGGAAACTATGATCTTCCCTTGTCAAGGTGCAAGGAAGTTCTTCTAGCCGGTGTAGGAGTGTGACATCACTATCTTCGCTAGCTTCTCGAGCTTGGCACAAATCTTCAAGTAGACTCTTTATTATGAAAATACGATGATCTAGAGTCTCCTTGGTCTTGAGATACGATTCCCTGTTGGTGATGACCCCAATGGTGATCAGATTCTTTATCTTGATCTTCTTCATATCTATCCACTCTTCTAGGCTCTCTTCTTGATCTTGCAGCTCTTGTGAAAGTAGGTCCACTAGATTGTCCAGCTCAGCTTTAGCTTTGTCCATTTTCTCTTTCCTTTCCACATTCATTTTTAACAGAACTCGTCCTTGAGCCAACAACCACTCCACTACATCCCCCACTATCTTGCCTCTAGCTTGGGCTTTTTCAACCTTCTGTATCAAGGGATCTTCCACTGTCACTGCCATTTGTTCTACTATCTCTGATGACTTTACTATTGTCTGAAGGACAGTGGCCAGTTGTGCTGCTTTTGCTTTGTACTGCTCCTTCTCCCTCTTGGCTTCATCATACTTTTCAAGTAGGGTACTGGCAGTGGTCTAGAAATCTGCTTTGACACCCTCATGAGTCACTTTACCAAGCTCAACCCTTGAGATGACATAATTACTCATGTCAAAAGTGTCAACCGTGGCATCTTCAGGAGGTTTGGCAATCTCAGCATATCTGATTCCCTTTTCAGTGACCAGCCTAGAAATAGTTTTAGGCTTCTTCTTCTGGTTCTTTGCTTTCACAGGTAACAGCTTTTCAATGTCAATCTCATCAAGTGAGATGGCTTGCTTCTTCCTCTTTGGAGTATAGGCAGATAGCCATGGAGGAAGTATAGAAGTGTCAATAGCTGGAGGGGGATCCATTACTTGCTTGGTTGGCTCCGTGTTTGTACCCGTGATGGTGACAATTGGACTTGTGTTGGTAAACACAACACCTGTATCAACAACCTTTTGTGAAGCATCCAGAAGGTTCTCTAAAATAGTTTGTTCCCCGATATCGAAAGATGGGGAAGATAAGCTTGGAATAGAACCGGAAGAGTCAAAAATAGTTCCAAAGCTAGCTTTCATGGATGGAGGAGTATTGTCAGAAGAAATAACAAAAATTGGAGAAAGAGGAACACTTGAAATCACTGGCAAACTATCAGAAACTGGAACATGAGGAGGAGGTGTAAGAACTTGTGTCTCGGAGGGAAGATCTTTCACTAGAGTCTAAGGGGAACCATCAAGTCATTCTACCTCTGTATCTTCATCTTCACCTTGTTCAGCTTTATCAGATACCTTTGTTTTAGACTTTTGAACATTTTGTTCTTTAGTCTCAACATCTTCAATTTCCATCTGATCATCATTAGTATCTTCAACATCTAACTTAGTGGCGTCAGAAGCCTCTGTGGTTTCCTTTTTCTTTCCTCCTTTAGATACAAATTTGATCTTTGGTTTGTGTACCTTGGAGGAAGAAGGGGTGTCACTCCTGTTCTTAGTTTGGTTCTCTACCTTCTTACATGTTTGCTCATGTGTTCCCTCTTTAGCCCCTGTAAGGAACTCTTTCAACTTAATTCCCTTACTTTCCAACCATAAGTTGGTGTTTGCCAATATTGGTTGGAATCTTTTCCTGATGGATGTCTCCTCTTTGACTGACCATTTCACCTTTGGGAGAGGTGAAGCCTCAACATTCTTTGCCTCATATTTGTGATCTAGGACATCCCCATCATCCTCCATTCCATCCGGAATATCAGCGAGTCCTAGTTCTTTAATTTGGCTTAGATGAAGTCTGCAGAAATCCAGTTTTCTGATCTCATTTTGAGTCCTGAGATCTGCCCATATGTCTTCGACCATTGGCACATGAAAAGTTGACTTCCTCTTGATTTTATCTTGAACCCTTTTGAAGTCAAAATGATTTCTTTTCTTGTAGGTCTTCATGGTGACCAACTACAACTCAGAGTCAATTGTCTTTGCTTTGTTGGCAGATTGAACCGAGTACCTCCCAATTTCAATGGGAAACTTTATCCCTGACTTCTTAAGCTCCATCTATTTGTTATGCACCACAATCAGTTGTCTGCAAAGCTCCATAAGAACAATGCGATCACTGGGATACCGTGGCAGCATGTAGGGGTAACCACGATAGTATCCTACCCGAAGATATGTGAAGGTGGGAAATTGCAAGAACAAGCAACCAAAAGAATTTACAACCTACCAAGCTTCATGAGAAACTCTTCTTTGAATCAGTTCACCATCCCATAAGCACATGAAAACTGAGAAGAAAGCATCATTGACTCTTATGAAATGATGAATTGACCCCTTCAGAGTGATTTGGGGGTAATATTCATACACTGGGACCAATCTCCTGTCTCCTACTTGGGTTAAACCTGGAAAGTTCCTCATGCTTGCAGCAGCATAGACAAGAATAAGAGGTCATGTAAAATTTGAAGGTAGTATTGACCCTTATCAGTTTCTCGTGCAAAGCATTGCTGATCTATTCACCCCAGAATATCTTCTGATTACCCCATAGAATCACCTTGATGTAAGTGTACATCTAGTCCTAGAATTTGGAAGCAGAAGGGAGTCCTCTGATGCGACTCAAGAGAGTAATCAAATCACACACTTCCTCCACAAAATCACTCCTATGAAGGTCTTTTGGCCATCTAGTCAAAGTTGCCCTAGGAATCTTTAACCATTTGTTGTTTATATGCCTCCTAGCAGATTCCACGTCATTATCATAGTCTTGTTGACCCTGAGCAAAATAAATCCACCCAACATTTTCAATTGGTGGACACATGAAGATTTTTCCATGAATTCTTCATCTAATCTCATGATTACATTCCCCTGTGAGTCTGTCATAGGTCTAGTATCCCTGTTGTAATGATTGGCCACTTGTAGAACAAATTCAGGATTGTGTGCACTGACTGGAAATGACGCAACCAAACGAATAATGCTGTCAACGATTTTCTGCATAGGCTTGGAGGGATTTGCTTGTTTAGTTCTATCTACGAACTTAGCCAAGTCCACATGCCCAATCTCTGTGTCTCTGATTTCATCAATGTTTGACTGCACTGCCGTTATCGGGAAGACACCCTGGTACTTGTACTTCGTGGCTTTGGACTTTGATGGAGATGATTCTGACATGAGCTTTGGAGAAAACTATGAATTTGAACACCACGAACACTGATTGAGAACTGCAAAAGGCCATGATCTCGCAGTTAGGGGAAAATTAGATAAACTGGGTCAACTGCGTTTTGACGATCATGGATAGGAAAGCATGCGTTTAAAGGGCTTGAGTGCGCAAATCAAGGCGAAGGCGAAAGCGGGCTTCTAGCTTTGAAAGGAGAATTTTCTAGTGTTGGAAAAAATTAGGAAAATGTGCTTGAGCAAGTGATTTGGCCGCCATTGCAGGTTAGGAGAGTTATCAGGTGTAAGAGCAGTGGAAAACACCGCTTCTGCATGTATTTTGGAAGTTTCATTTTTTGATATGCACGAGCGGTTAATATTACCGCTATTACATGTAATGAGAGAAAATCCCAAGTGTTTGGGCAGTAGTATTAGCCGCTTATGCATATAATGGGTTTCATTGCCAACAAATGCTCAGGCGGGTGTATCAGCCGCTCAGGCAGGGGAATGAACATGCGAGTTTTAATGTAAGGGCGGTGAAAATTACCGCCGTTACATGTAGAACAAATTTGATGTTGAAGGTACTTGCGCGGCGACTCCAATTGATAATGCATATGATATGAACACTTGAGTCTTTATAGTGTTCGGTCGACGATAATAGCCGACATTGCATATGGCATGAACAAGTCTTCTGTGTAAGGGCAGTGGGAATTGCCACCCAAACACTGATATTACATCAGATGCTTTGTCGGCATTTTTACTGACTAGAATTTGGTCTGTGTTTGTGGTAAAGACTTCACTCATCAATCCTAAAACCTAGGGCATGAACAAACCACAGAAAATCTAGGACTCGACATAAAAGACCAAATCAAAAATGACAATTTTAAACAGAAACACAACAAAATAAATGATAAATTTGAAACGACAAGACTACTGATAATCATTTAGAGAAACCCTAGAAAGATATTTAACAAACTCACCTGTTAAGGAAGGAAAAACCCTATATGTGAAGATGGCCACTTGAAATCCATTTGAATCCAGCTGTTGGCGCAATCAACAGTTCCAGGAAGGAATCGATAATCAATTGGGAAGGTTTTGAATAGAGAAAATGATGATAGACAATGAGTTAAACATCATATTTAAAAGATCAAAGTCGAACCATTAATACCTAGCACGAGCGATCATTAATGTCACTCCAGTTGAAAGATCTGAAGATCTTGTTGGAGCGGGTGTTTCGGCCGCCATTACACAACAAACAAAAATGCAACATATGTAATAGCGGCTAAAAATGCCACTATTACATATTAAAGCAAACTTCTAAATATGTAATAGCGGTTGAAAACACTGCTTCTACATGATAAAACAAAAATTTGGCTAACACTTAAAAAATGACTAAGATTTGACATTTTTCACCGATCTACAACTTACGATCTTCACGCATATCGAAAAACTGATTTCAAAGGAACGTCATAAATCTGTCTAGAATATCAAACAACTTCACACGACATCAAGGGAATCTTGTCTCGATTTGTGAGCTTAGAGTGTAGATTCACGAAACGGACAAGTTTCGTGGGGGGTTGTCTACAAAAACGAGCATCACTGATTTTGAGAACAATAGCTGTCTCTAACTAGGGAAATTCCTTCGATCAAACTTTGAAACGATTGAAGGAATTAGAATCCAGTCTCTAAGTGCCTTCATCCATTGGGCTATAGAGTCAAGCTAAAAAGAAAAAGACACAAAAGACTAAATGAAAACGCAAAAATAAAACACAAAACTATACAAAGGTACAATTTAACTTATCTGATACTTCAAAGATTGAAGTGCTTCAGATGTTGTCCACTGTGAGGCAATGAGAATGGTGTCCCATCTTGATACTCTAGCAATAAACTGTTTTCACCACAGAATTGATGAATGGTGAATGGACCTCTCCATAAGGAATCAAATTTTCTGTGCATTCCTTTTGGTTCTCTCCTCTTGTCCCACAACAAGACTTGATCTCCAACCTGAAACTCACGAGCCTTTGTCTTCTTATCGAAGAGTTTCTTTACTTGATTTTGGTGCTTAGCAATACGGTCCACCACCATAGTGCGCTGCTCCTCAAGTTCGGTCAAATACATGATCCTTTTATCAATAGAACTATCAAAAGTTCTATCTTCCAATGCCTTTACCAACCTCAATGCTGGCAATTCCAAGGTAATTGGTATCTCCGCATTCAGACCATATAGAAGCTGAAATGGTGACATGCCTATCGCCCTTTTGGGGGTAATTCTATCTGCCCATAAAGCATCAAACAATGCCTTATGCCAAGTTCTCTGATTCTCATCGACCAGTTTCCTGATGATAGTGACCAGATTCTTATTGCTTGATTCTGCTTGACCATTCCCTTGCGGATAATAGTCTGAAGAATGGGAAAGAATGATCCCATGCTCGTAGCAAAATTCAGTGATCTCATGAAAAGAAAAATAAGTAGCATTGTCTGCTACAATCTTGTTTGGAACTCCAAACCTGGAAATAATGTTCTCCTTAAGAAAACTACATACCACCTTAGAAGTAGCATGCTTGACTGGAATAGCTTCCACCCATTTGGTAAAATAGTTTGTTGCGGTGAGAACATTGTTATGTCCTACACTTGATGATGGATTCACTGCGCCAATGAAGTCAATACCCCATTGCTGAAAAGGCTTCTCAATCACCACTGGTTTTAGAGGTAAGGCTGCCAACTTTGGTTTCCCAACAAACTGTTGACATAACTCACACCTACATACCCAATTGTACGCATCTTGGAATAGTGTGGGCCAATAGTAACAAGCTCGCAGAATCTTGTGAGCCATTATAGGTGCTGAAAAATGTCCTCCACAAGCCAAATTGTGGAAGGACTCCAAAAGTTTACTTTGTTGCGCTTTATCCACGCAACAGAGAAATACACTGTCAATACTTCTCTTGTACAAACCATTGTCCCAAAGGACGCAGTTTGGAGCTTTTAACTTGATAGTTCTTTTTTCCTTATAAGACAAGTGAGAAGGACACTCACCATAGGTAAGGAAATGAGCGATATTGGAATACCACTCGTTAGTTGTAGTAACAAAAAGGATAGTTGGCGTGTCCACCACTTCTTCTTCTTCCTCCCCTGTCTCTTTTGGAACGTTATCTGCGATCAATTGACACAAACCTTTACCATGCACAAGCTTGGTTGGCTTGATATCTAGATCAAATTCTTGGATCTTAGCGATCCAATTACCTCTCTTTGTTCTGAACTCCTATTGAGTTAGGATAGATTTGACTGTTGTATCAGGCACCATGACAACAGTGTGTGAGTTTAGAATATAGAACCTGAAATGCTTCACCGCGTTGACCACGGCATAGGCATGCTTCTCCATATTCAAATACTTCAATTCATGAGCTTTGAGAGGACAACTCATAAATGATATGGGGGATTCAACGCCTTCTTCGTTCTGTTGAACTAGAATAGCTGAAAATGTGTGTTCTGAAGCCTAGCTATAGACTATGAAATCTTTAGTGCAGTCGGGACAAACAAGAACTGGGGCATGAGCAATAGCTCTCTTGATATCCTTGAATGCTTCCTTACCTTCCGCAGTCCAACAGAAAGTGGCCTTACCCTTCATCATATTAACAATGTGACGGGTTTTTTCTGCAAACTCAGGAATGAACCTTCACAGAAAATTCACCTTTCCAAAGAAAGAGTGAACAACAGTCTTACTTGCAGGCAGAGTAAGATTTTGAATAGATTTAACTCTCTCCGAGTCAATCTTAGTACCTTCCCGGGATACAATGTGTCCGAGAAGCTTGCCTTCTGTCACCCCAAAAACTGACTTCTTGGGATTGAGGGAAATACCATTTTATCGATAGCACTCCAGCACTTGTCGCAAATGATGCACATGATCATGACAGTTTTTGGAGAAAATAGTCAAGTCATCGAGATACACTACGATGAACTTACCCATCTCATCTCTAAAAGCAAGATCCATTGCTCTCTAAAATGTGGCACCAACATTGATCAGACCAAAAGGCATTCTGCGATATGCAAATATGCCCCATGGTGTGGTGAAGGCAGTTTTGAATTGATCAGCTTCATTGACCTCCACTTGGTTATACCCCGAAAAACCATCTAACATACACAGCATTTCTAAACCAGTCACTGTTTGCAATACTTGGTCCATGATGGGCAAAGGGTAGTTATCTTTCAAGGAACACTGGTTGAGATTCCTGAAATCAACACAGATACAGATTTTTTCGTTCTTCTTCCTTACAGGTACTATGTTTGCGATCCATGTGGAATGATGAGTTGGAAAAATTATCCTTGCATTCAGCATCTTCTAAATTTTAGAAAGAATCGTACCTGATATCTTTGGATTGTATTGCCTCTGTGTCTGTTTGTGAGGCAATGATCCAGCTTTGAGGGGAATTTCGTGTTGAACCTCCTTTGGCCTAAAAGACTTCAGGTCATCATAGGAATAAGCCAAAACATCAATGTAATGGCAAAGGAGGGTAATGAATTTGAATCTTTCATCAGCAGTGCAACATTTTCCAATGTTGACCATCTTAGGATCTGCTTCCGAACCCAAATTGACCTGCTCAAATTCCATAGAGGAACTTGAATCTTGTTGTTGTTGGCGATGCTTGATATACCTATCATGTTTATCAAAGAGTTTCTCAAGGGAAACCAAACCTTTTGGGATTTTATTTCCTTTTAATTGTAGAAATTCTTCGCCGGTTTGTGGATCTACCTCAGAAACATATTCCCGCGGTGCAGATTCACTTCCTTCAAAGTAAAGCTCATCAAAACTATCCATCTTTTCTAGGAAAGCAATGATTTGGTTATCACCATTGAACACCTGCCAATGGTTAGCATTATCAGGTACACTTGGTCGGAAGACCAGCTCAATAGTGTACTTGTTTCTTTTAAAATCCTTATGAGGCACCATGAGAGTGGCAGAAACAGCCAATGAATCTACATGATCATTGAACTCTCTTGGCACTGCTGAAATGTTGAAAGCATCAAAACCTTCAATACAATCCTATACGCGATTGTGATAGTGTCTCAGTCTTTCATTTTTAGTTTGGTACAAATTCCTTACTTGACAAACCACCAATTCGGCATCCCCTTGAGCATGAAGGATTTTAACACCTTTGGCATGCGTAGCTTCCAATCCGAGTAACAGGGACTCGTATTCAGCGGTGTTATTGGTATTGTCAAATTGTAACTTGTATGAAAAAGGTAAGATATCACCTTGTGGCAATATCAAGACCACTCCGGCTCCAGAACTGGTAGAAGAACAGCTGCCATCAAATTCTAAAATCGACACTCCATCAAAATTTGATTTCTTGGACTTTCTTTGGTCAGAGAACTCCTCTTCGTCAGTGAGGGAAGAATCTAGTATTGCTAACCCTCACCTGAACTTTCATCTGAAAACTCTTCTCAGTCTCTATTTGACATATCAGAGCTATCACCCGATGTATCCTTATCTGATGAACTGGAACCATCTTCTGTAGATAGGAAATAGTTACCCATTCCCGAGGACTCAAACAAAATTTGAGCTTTGGGATTTGATTTTTGAGTAACAATGTATTTCGCCTCCTTCTCAGGAAGCAGCTTCTGCATGACACCTTTAACAGGTATCCTTGCTTCAGACAAATCCATGTTCAACTCTCCACCTACATCCTTGCAGAAATTACGCCCAAGAAGAATGTCGTATGAAGCTGGAACATCAGCTACCAGGACTGTCATCTTGATTCTCTTATTAGGAAAAGCTGCAAATGCAAACTGGGCATCTTTGATTTGACCCAAAAGTGGAACTTGCTTATTTTCCATAGAGAAACACCTCCCAAAAGTTTTGGTTAAGGTGAGGCCAAGGGTGTCTGCTACCTTAGCAGGCACAACATTGTCAGAGGCTCCAGAATCTATTACGCAGTTGCTCAATTTATGAGCATTTACTAATAGGGAAACATAGAAAGGTTCAATTTTTCCAGAGGCTTCAGGGGGAGTAGTGACAAGATTATTTTAGGTAGGTTTACTTTTGGAGGAGTCATGAGTAGCTTTGGGAAACTCTTGTCTTGCAGGGACGGCCTTATTTTTGACATATTTGGCTAATCTATCAAATTGTTCAGGATTAGCCTGCAAATATTAGACTTCGTACATTTGTATCTTAGTTCTCCTAGCATGGTCTATTATATCAAACTGCTGAAAAGAATTAGATATGGAGGAAGAAAAACCATCCTTCTAATTTTTGGTAGAGATAGCACTATTCTGAGGAGTAGAAGTGGAAGGTACAAATCGTTAGAGGCACTTACTTGTTTATTAACCACCGGGTCTTTTGATTGGAAAGGTAGCGGAGTCCCCCGTTTAGTGATTGAAATTGTCGGTTGAGATTCTTCCCTCGCCTTCCCTTTATCAGCTTGGAGAGCTGACTGATTTTGAGACCTAGTGAAAATAACATATGCTCCTTCACACACTTCTTTTTCAGCTTCATCCTGATAATTCAGAAAGCTGATGGTAGAGTCGCTAGCTAACTCTTCTTCTCCTTCTGTGAAGAGATTAGCACCATTTTCATAATCCAACTCAGGTTGGAAAGAAAGTTCATTTTCAGCTTCATATTAGCCAACAGCTGAGTTGATCGGCGCTGCTTCAATGGCAAGCTTCCCCTATGTAGGCGGAAGATGGTTGTGTTGTCCTAGATTCCTAGTAGCATTGCCTTGATATGAATTATTTGGAAATGTCCTTCTTGGTATATCTCGGTAAGAAGGAGGTGTAGACATACCTTGGGACATTTGTCTCTTTAAAGCTAGCAATTCATTTGCTAGCTTTTACACCATGGGATTAATGGTGCTTGTGGAAGCATTCTCAGTAGAAGAGGAACTTTTATTTCTATTAGAATCCCTTCTTATCTTACCCGCAAGGATAAGATCGTCTTCCACTTCGGTTGCCAGAATCTGAGCTGTAGCAAGATCGGTAGGAGCAGCTCGCCTCAATAGAAAACTCACCTCCGGAAGTTGTGTATTGATAAAGAAACATTTAAGGTTCTCCGTTGTTGGCTCAGCGGTGGTGGGAATCCTGTTTCTCAATTTGTTGAACTTAGCAATGAAATCTCGCATTGGTTCATGAGGTTCCTTTTTCATCTGTGTCAGTTGTGCCAACAATGCATGAGCATCTTCCGCAGGTTTAAACCTGGCTTCAAACTTGGTTTTGAGAGTAGCCCAGCTTGTTATGGTTTGTGCTCGAAGGTGGTAAAACTAGTCTGCAGCAGCACCTTGTAGTGTTTCTACAAAGAGTTTTACAGCAACATCCTCGTGCTCGACACCTATCACACCACAGGCTATACAGAAAGCCGCAATGTGCTCATCAGGATGAACTTTCCCGTCACCATAGAATTTGGGGAAATTCTTTCTTGAACTACGAGGTAGTTCATGCAATGGTGGGGTCAAATTTAGAGGACCAAAGGTATTACCCCAAGGGCCTTGGTCTACCATGACGCGCTAATTGAAAGGTGGTATAACAAACCTTGGTGGTGTATGAACAGTAAAAACTCTGTTAGCACTAGAAACTTCACCTGGTATTGGAGACCTGGTGTTTGTAAGGGGAAAACTCCCGGTGCACTGAAGACGAGGTTGTGGAGTTAAGAATCCAAAATTATTCTGCTGCATCAATTCAAATGCAGGATCAATAATACCCTGAGCCCTCTTGCTTCTGGTGTACCGGGAATCTGCCAGAATGTAGTATGCTAAACACAATTTTGCAAGAAAATGGAAAAGAACTGAAAATGCTTCAACTCGGAGCATGAGGCTTCAAGTTGCATGTTCGATCCCCAATAGAGTCGCCAAAAAACTGTTGGGTGAATATTTTGTCATTAACTCACTAACGACAAAATGGGTATATCAGCCACAGCTATGATGAGACACAGTCTCTCCTCTTAGCAAGGGAAGGTTCCCTCTAATTACTTGACGTTTGTAAACCAAACAACTTATAAAATTTATGTATACTAAAAACTATGTTTGTGGTGGTTCCATCTCATCTCATTCTCTTTTTTCAGAATAGATGTTTTAACTTCAAATTCTTGATAGAAAACTTATAATTTATTACAAAATCACAGAAACACAAAGTTTTATGTTACCTCACTTACTAATTGCAAATAGAACTGTTTGAAGTTGAATGCAGCCCAAAGTATTCACTCCTCTTCAAGATGATAAAAGTAAATCGAATATAATAACTTGCAGCACAAAGTCTCCAAAATATTGTATTCTCACAAACATGAACATATAACTCACAAATGATTTGATAACACAAAGTTTATCAGAATCAAATTAAGAGCTCTCTTCAATCACTTGAAACAAACTCCACACTTCAATTATTATCAAATAAGATTATGATAGCAAGACGTAAGAACAAAACTATCACAACACAAATAATCCCAAGACAAAGATTGGAATTGAACTTGCTTTCTTGTATTGATAAATATTTGAATATTGATTTTCACAAAAAGCACAAAGTCTTGCTTTGCTACTCAATTCGCCAGAGTTTTCTTGCAATAGACAAAAGATAATATTTACATAATAGGCCCCCTTTATTTATAGTGAAAGGCCTTGAGAAAATTTAGGAAATCTACAACTAATTTGACTTATTCAACAAGAGAGTCCTATTTGACTTAGGACTTCTCTTGTTTCACATGTAATTATATTTTGGAAAATTACATGTGTGGATGTCCAAAACAAAATTCAATTTACATAACATCTAACAAAAACAAGCTAAGGCACTAGCTTCCTCCATCTTTTTTCCTCAGGAAGTTCTGGTACATAGTTTGAATGACTGATATCTCACATGCATCTGGTTTTGCTGTGTTTTCAGAGATGGTATGAGCTCAGAGAATTGAATCTTTCACCACCTTTACTGCCTTTTCATGCTTGTCTAAATTATCCTTCAGGTTCTCTAGAGTCGAATGTTGATCATACAGGTTATCCATTGAGAGCATTGAGGGAGCTTCCTCTTCAAATTTCTTTTGTACCATTTCTTCAAAAGAACTTATCATTTCCTGTGCTATGAGGAAACTATGATCTTCCCTTGTCAAGGTGCAAGGAAGTTCTTCTAGCTGGTGTAGGAGTGTGATAGCACTATCTTCGCTAGCTTCTCGTGCTTGGCACAGATCTTCAAGTAGACTCTTTATTATGAAAATACAATGAGCTAGAGTCTCCTTGGTCTTGAGATACGATTCCCTGTTGGTGATGACCCCAATGGTGATTAGATTCTTTAT
Source organism: Cunninghamia lanceolata (assembly GCA_027924645.1). Classification (NCBI taxonomy): domain Eukaryota; kingdom Viridiplantae; phylum Streptophyta; class Pinopsida; order Cupressales; family Cupressaceae; genus Cunninghamia; species Cunninghamia lanceolata. Next base: position 23,400,688 of record BSBN01000867.1, read on the forward strand.
CTTGATCTTCTTCATATCTATCCACTCTTCTAGGCTCTCTTCTTGATCTTGTAGCTCTTGTGAAAGTAGATCCAGCAGATTGTCCAGCTCAGCTTTAGCTTTGTCCATTTTCTCCTTCCTTTTCACAGCAGTTTTTAACAGAACTCATCCTTGAGCCAACAACCACTCCACTACATCCCCCACTATCTTGCCTCTAGCTTGGGCTTTTTCAACCTTCTGTATCAAGGGATCTTCCACTATCACTGCCATTGGTTCTACTATCTCTGATGACTTTACTATTTTTGGAAGGACAGCGGCCAGTTGTTCCGCTTTTGCTTTGTACTGCTCCTTCTCCCTCTTGGCTTCATCATACTTTTCATGTAGGGTATTGGCAGTGGTCTGGAAATCTACTTTGACACCCTCATGAGTCACTTTACCAATCTCAACCCTTGAGATGACATAATTACTCATGTGAAAAGTGTCAACCGTGGCATCTTCAGGAGGTTTGGCAATCTCAGCATATCTGATTCCCTTTTTAGTGACCAACCTAGAAATAGTTTTAGGCTTCTTCTGGTTCTTTGCTTTCACAGGCAACAGCTTTTCAATGTCAATCTCATCAGGTGAGATGGCTTGCTTCTTCTTTGGAGTATAGGTAGATAGCCATGGAGGAAGTATAGAAGTGTCAATAGCTGGAGGGGGATCCATTACTTGCTTGGTTGGCTCCATGTTTATACCCGTGATGGTGACAATTAGAGTTGTGTTGGTAAACACAACACCTATATCAACAACCTTTTGTGAAGCATCCAGAAGGTTCTCTAAAATAGTTTGTTCCCTGATATCAAAAGATGGGGAAGATAAGCTTGGAATAGAACCAGAAGAATCAAAAACAGTTCCAAAGCTAGCTTTCATGGATGGAGGAGTATTGTCAGAAGAAACAACAAAAATTGGAGAAAGAGGAACACTTGAAATCACTGGCAAACTATCAGAAACCGGAACATGAGGAGGAGGTGTAAGAACTTGTGTCTCGGAGGGAAGATCTTTCACTGGAGTTTGAGGGGAACCATCAAGTCATTCTACCTCTGTATCTTCATCTTCACCTTGTTCAGCTTTATCAAATACCTTTGTTTTAGACTTTTGAACATTTTGTTCTTTAGTCTCAACATCTTCAATTTCCATCTGATCATCATTAGTATCTTCAACATCTGACTTAGTGGCATCAGAAGCCTCTGTGGTTTCCTTTTCTTTCCTCTTTTAGATACAAATTTGATCTTTGGTTTGTGTACCTTGGAGGAAGAAGGGGTGTCACTCCTGTTCTTAGTTTGGTTCTCTACCTTCTTACCTGTTTGCTGATGTGTTCCCTCTTCAGACCCTGTAAGGAACTCTTTCAACTTAATTCCCTTACTTTCCAACCATAAGTTGGTGTTTGCCAATATTGGTTGGAATCTTTTCTTGATGGATGTCTCCTCTTTGATTGACCATTTTACCTCTGGGAGAGGTGAAGCCTCAACATTCTCTGCCTCATATTTGTGATCTAGGACATCCCCATCATCCTCCATTCCATCCGGAATATCAGCGAGTCCTAGTTCTTCAATTTGGCTTAGATGAAGTCTACTGAAATCTAGTTTTCTGATCTCATTTTGAGTCCTGAGATCTGCCCATATGTCTTCGACCATTGGCACATGAAAAGTTGACTTCCTCTTGATTTTATCTTGAACCCTTCTGAAGTCAAAATGATTTCTTTTCTTGTAGGTCTTCATGGTGACCAACTGCAACTCAGAGTCAATTATCTTTGCTTTGTTGGTAGATTGAATCGAGTACCTCCCAATTTCAATGGGAAACTTTATCCCTGACTTCTTAAGCTCCATCTGTTTGTTATGCACCACAATCAGTTGTCTGCAAAGCTCCATAAGAACAATCCGATCACTGGGATACCATGGCAACATGTAGGGGTAACCAGGATAGTATCCTACCCGAAGATATGTGAAGGTGGGAAATTGCAAGAACAAGCAACCAAAAGAATTTACAACCTGCCAAGCTTCATAAAAAACTCTTCTTTGAATCAGTTCACCATCCCATAAGCACATGAAAACTAAGAATAAAGCATCATTGACTCTTCTAAAATGATGAATTGACCCCTTCAGAGTGATTTGGGGGTAATATTCATACACTGGGACCAATCTCCTGTCTCCTACTTTGGTTAAACCTGGAAAGTTCCTCATGCTTGCAGTAGCATAGACAAGATAAGAGGTCATGTAAAATTTGAAGGTAGTATTGACCCTTATCAGTTGCTCGTGCAAAGCATTACTGATCTGTTCACCCCAGAATATCTTCTGATTACCTTGTAGAATCACCTTGATGTAAGTGTACATCCAACTTCCTGGAATTTGGATGTAGAAGGGAGTCCTCTGATGCGACTCAAGAGAGTAATCAAATCACACACTTCCTCCACAAAATCACTCCTGTGAAGGTCTTTTGGCCATCTGGTCAAAGTTGCCCTAGGAATCTTTAACCATTTGCTGTTTATATGCCTCCTAGCAGATTCCACGTCATTATCATAGTCTTGTTGACCCTGAGCAAAATACATCCGCCCAACATTTTTAATTGGTGGACACATGAAGATTTTGTCCATGAATTTTGCATCCAATCTCATGATTACATTCCCCTGTGAGTCCATCACAGCTTTAGTATCCCTGTTGTAATGATTGGCCACTTGTAGAACAAATTCAAGATTGTGTGCACTGACTGGAAATGATGCAACCAAATGAATACTATTGTCAATAATTTTCTGCATAGGCTTGGAGGGATTTTCTTATTTAGTTCTATCTACGAACTTGGCCAAGTCCACATGCCCAATCTCTGTGTCTCTGATTTCATCAATGTTTGACTGCACTGCCGTTATCAGGAAGACACCCTGGTACTTGTACTTCATGGCTCTGGACTTTGACGGAGATGATTCTGACATGAGCTCCGGAGAAAACTATGAATTTGAATACCACGAACACTAATTGAGAACTGCAAAAGGCCATGATCTCGCAGTTAGGGGAAAAATTGGATAAACTGGGTCAACTGCATTTTGACGATCATGGACAGGAAAGCATGCGTTTAAAGGGCTTGAGTGCACAAATCAGGGTGAAGGTGAAAGCGGGCTTCTAGCTTTGAAAGGAGAATTTTCCAGTGTTGGGAAAAATCAGGAAAATGTGCTTGAGCGGGTGATTTGGCTGCCATTACAGGTTGGGAGAGTTATCAAGTGTAAGAGTGGTGGAAAACACCACTTCTGCATGTATTTTGGAAGTTTCATTTTTTGATATGCACGAGCGGTTAATATTACCGCTATTACATGTAATGAGTGAAAATCCCAAGTGTTTGGGTGGTAGTATCAGCCGCTTATGCATATAATGGGTTTTGTTGCCAACAAATGCTCAGGCGGGTGTATCGGCAGCTCAGGCAGGGGAATGAACATGCAAGTTTTAATGTAAGGATGGTAGAAATTACTGCCATTACATGTAGAACAAATTTGATGTTGAAGGTACTTGAGCGACGACTCCAATCGATAATGCATATGATATGAACACTTGAGTCTTTATAGTGTTCGGTCCGTGATAATAGCCGACATTGCATATGGCATGAACAAGTCTTCTGTGTAAGGGCGGTGGGAAATGCCACCTAAACACTGATATGACATCAGATGCTTCGTCGACGTTTTTACCAACTAGAATTTGGTCTGTGTTTGTGGTAAAGACTTCACTCATCAATCCTAAAACCTAGGGCACGAATAAACCACAGAAAATCTAGGACTCGACACAAAAGACCAAATCAAAAATGACAATTTTAAACAGAAACGCAACAAAATAAATGATAAATTTGAAATGACAAGACTACTGATAATCATTTAGAGAAACCCTAGAAAGATATTTAACAAACTCACCTATTAAGGAAGGAAAAACCCTATACGCGAAGATGGCCACTTGAAATCCGTTTGAATCCAGCTGTTGGTGCAATCAGTGGTTTGAGGAAGGGATCGATAATCAACTGGGAAGGTTTTGAATAGAGAAAATGAAGATAGACAATGAGTTAAACATCATATTTAAAAGATCAAAGTCAAACCATTAATACCTGGCACAGGCGATCATTAATGTCACTCCAGTTGAAAGATCCAGAGATCTTGTTGGAGCGGGTGTTTCGGCCATTCCGGCAGAAAAAGTTAACACTCATATGTAACGGCGGGTGATTGGGCTGCCATTACACAACAAATAAAAACACAACATATGTAATAGCGGCTAAAAATGCCACTATTACATACTAAAACAAACTTCAAAATATGTAATAGCAGTTGAAAACACTGCTTCTACATGATAAAACAAAAATTTGGCTAACACTTAAAAACTGACTAAGATTTGACATTTTTCACCGATCTACAACTTACGATCTTCACGCATATCGAAAAATTGATTTCAAAGGAACGTCATAAATCTGTCTAGAATGTCAAACGACTTCGTATGAGATCAAGGGAATCTTATCTCGATTTGCTAGCTTAGAGTGTAGATTCACGAAACAGACAAGTTTCGTGGGGGGTTGTCTACAAAAACGAGCATCGCTGATTTTGAGAACAACAAATTGATAGTTAAATCCAACCATTATTTACAAGGACACAAATCATAATACCAATTACTCTAATTTAAAATTATATATAGATCTAAACACTTGGCAGAAGTATCATGCTTACTACCTGCAACACACCACAACAATAATTGTTACATACCTACCAAGAATAGTTGCAGACCCGTCATACTAGACAAACACTTGCTTTACTTCCCTTGTAAAGAAGTCTGGTGTTTATTAAATCTTAGGCAATTCTAAAAATTTCTACCTTTATTTCAATGGCTAAACTTCATCCCACCCACTTCAACCACTCGTATTCCAAATAAAAATTTTAACAGTTCAAAATGTAGAAATTTGAATATATGGTTGTAATCAATACATTCTCACCATTATATGTTTTAATCCACATTTAGCTATGAATAAGAAATTTTGAGAAATCACTAATTTTATTAAAGGATTGTAGATAGTTGATGAAGATGATGCTAAATTTTTTTGTTGTATCATTCATTAACGTTTAAATTTTTTGACATACAATTGTGTCTGGTTTAATTTTTGAGTGATTTTGATAGATTGGTTTCCCCTATTCATGACAACTTAACTAAGAGATGACTCTTGGTTTACATGTATGCTTACTTATAATGGTGTAATCCACTTAATGTAATGGCATAGACATAAAATATTTGGCTAATGTGCATTAGATTTGAGTATTTGATCAAGGCATTCAAAGGCGACAACATAGATATTCAAGTTCACAACCCCTCATCTTTCAAATACTTTGACATTTAGTCAATTTTATTTTGACTAAAATAGAGTTTACACCACACAAGCTATCTAAGGGCTTCCTCAAACCTCGCCTAATGCTTTAGAAGACATGGAAGGAAATAAAATTAAGAGATGGATGAATGAAGTCATAACTTCATACGAATGGAGTGGCATTGAGGAGCATAACTAAGAGGTGACCATTTCAATGTGAAGTCTAGAATGCATGAGAAGTCACTATGTACATTTGTGTCAAGCAAAGTCACACAATGGGAATTGGGAAGTATTAAGTAGAGGTCCCATGCTATTAGTGAACCATTAACATTCTAAGATAGCAAATGTTGGTTCTTTGAATAATTGAGTTATAATATAAACATAAAAAAATGTGTAGTTTAAAGATTTGTCAGATCTCCTAAGATGCTCTACAATAAATTGAGACACTTCAAGACACATAATACACATGGCTTTTATATCAATTTACTAAAATGAACTTTACAATTTTGAATGGATAAAATTTTATACAAAATATAAAGTTTTATTTAAATTTTTTGGGAGCTTCTAAGAAATGGACCCTTGAACGAATGATCACAATACTACATGACAAAAACTTTAATTCTTTTTACAAAAACAAAATAACCCCTTTATGTAGAAAAGAACAAGACATAGCTCACTTGGATTATTGACACCCGTTTAATTGCCTTATGATATTAAAATCATGATTACTACTTAAAGTGTAACTAGGAAGTAAAATTTAGCAAGGGTGTAATTCAATTTGTTGCTAAGAATTTGATTTGGAGAATAAGAGGCTTTGCAAGATAAAATTGGATGCGATGGAGGAAATCTCCCACCACCAACTTATACTCCAAGTTAACTCTCATATGAAAATAAGAACAATTGTCCCAAAAAGGCCATGACCTCTTTCAACATAAAGCACACTTGCATCTAAAAGGCCATTGCCTCTTTTAGCATGATGCACACTTATGTCTAAATGACAATTACTAGTTCACTAAACTCGATAATCCTTTGCCAATTTTTAAATGGAAAGAGGCCGATTCATTGTCTCCTCCCAAAATTCTTACCCCAATCATCCAAGAAGAAAACACTATGAACATTCTAAGAGAGAAAATGCTCGAGCTTCATGTATTGGAAAATCATATTGGCAAGCCAATCTCTTAATGCTAGTGGTTTAATATTCTTCTTAACGATCAAATATGTTCCTTACATTGTTAATTCTTGTTAAGAAATACTATGTAAGTCGCATGAATGATTCTTTGATGGGAAGTAGTCAATAAAAATCCTAGAGAAAATTTCCTAAAGTTCTAGATTTAATCCACTTTACTTTGGTTCTTCAAAAGATTGAATGGCCTTACTATTGAAAGAACCACCAATCATTGAGACAAAGAACAAAAAATCAATATTGCAAGAAAGCATGAAAATGTATGTGGTCTACCTCAAATCCACCACATCTATTATCCAAAAAGGCAAGTATAAATAGGTGAGAATGAGTGAGGAGGTTTAGTCGACTTAGGAGTCAACTTCAACACTCCATTCACCAAGTGTCGAATGAGTGTCAACATTGGAGAGTTGTGTTGAACTCTCCAAGTTGACACTTAACCCACATAAGTAGGCTTACAACAAGTGTATTTTACCCATGTGAGGTAAAATAAGACATAAGTAAAATATACACTAACAACCCCCTTAATCATAGCTTAGGTGAGTACAAGAAGGATGGCTCCTAGCCATTAGGTCTGGTGAGATACCTATTTAAAAAGTAATCTCCCATGAAGTGGAGAAAGGTAAAAAACCCTGTTAGAAAAACAACCCTCCAAAAGAGAGAAAAGATGCATGAAATTTATACAAGTGAAGAAGTACTACTTCTTTCACTAAGTACAATATATGATGGTAGAAGGTCTATGAGACCCCCCCATAATACATGTCCTGCTATAGTGAGGTTGGATAGTCGACAAAGAATGCAGATGTAGATCCAAGAACGCCGAACAATGCTCCTTACCTTGGGAAGAAATGAAACCACCTAAAGATACAAGATAACTTGCCATGTGAGAAGATGTATGTATGATCTTCAATTATGTTGAAGCTGATCCAAGGATGATGATGCACATGTAGATGTCTTTAAAGAGTGCTCAGGTGTCCCTATGTCAATGCAAAATGATGCCATAATCAAATTAGCTGCATGCCTAATAGATAAAGATGATGACAATCCAGAACCATGTGTAGATGGATGCAGGGCATGAATATCTGAAGAGGATAATGGAGATGCATCTTCATAGAAACTATCATCAAAGAGAAGATTGATGTCCTCAATGTGTGCTTCCATGTTCATAATGCAGGAGTCTACAAATATACAAGTGATGTCAAGTAGAAATTTGTCCCAATCATCAATGCTAGGAAGACTGATATCCTATTGCAAATAAGCATTGGAGGCTTTCAAAGAAGCGACATTGGAATCTGATGAAGCAACAATAGGAGGTGGCAGAATATCTACTAATGCAAGAGGTGTAGAGAGGATATTCAAGTGGGTACATGTCTTTGTGTCGTCACTGCAGTCAAGACTTTCCCAATACATAAGTTCCTCTTCAGTATCATCGTCATGCAAAGGATCATCAACATCATCAAGGGAAATAAGCATGTCTATAGCGGGATCATCTGGGAATGGAGGTTCATTAGGGTCTCCATACATTTCCCATAGTTTGGTCTAAAGAGCTCTAGGGAAGTCAATGTGTGATAAAGGAACCCACTAATTCTGGTTCATAACACTTAAACCAATTAATCCTAAGACATGATTATTCTTATTTTCCCATACAACTTTTTTCCAATATGTGTTTGGTTCAGGAATAAGTCCATACAAATATGGCAATAGGTGAATCCATTGGCAGTGCACTAGGATACCATTACGCCAGGACTTGTAGTTTTTGTTTTCCAAGGTAATGATAGATGGATGACTCATTATCCCCATTAGTTGACTTAGATAAATTACCCTCTTTTGAACTTTATGTTAGTTCAATGATATACAAAATGCCTATAAAATCCCCCTAGAATAATACATGAAGCGACACTTTATAAGATTAGTGTGTGGTTAAACCCCTTTCCTTAATTCGTCCCCCCTAAATGTGACACTTTATCATGTAGTGCTATAGGACTAAGAAGGATGATTAAAATTGTGCCCTAATACTTAGCCTATTTACATGAATGATTTCATTCAGCATTAACAATTTTTTAAAAAGAACCTCCAAATGCCAAAATTTTAAATTACCCCCGATTTGTAAGAAATTTTGCCCAAATATTTAAATGCCCCCTAAGATTTGCATGTAATTTCATTAGTACTTTTAGACAAAAGAAAATTGCCTATTTCAAATACTAGAATAAGTTTTAAATGCCTTTTAGAGAGCAAATATTTTGCCTTGTCATGAAGAAAAATGTCTTGCAAACTAAAAAAAATTAGGCAAAACTAAAATATATAAGGGAAGATTTAGGGCAAGCGGCCAAGTTTAAGAAATGGCGGCCAGAATGGGAGAACAGGAAAAACACTCACATGTGTAGGTAGGAGCATGAGGACATGCTGATGAGAGAGCCTAAATACCCTCCCCTTTTGCATGTGTAAAGGTGGTGTCACCTCTTTGTGGCATGTGTAAAGGTCATTGGTGCCTGTGAAATGGCTAGCCATGACATATGAGGGGTTTCCCTCCCTCTCTTCCATGGCTTGGCTTCTCTATCTTCTGGGAAATACCTCGCTATGCATTTGGAGGAGCTACGTGAGGGTTTCGAAGAGCCTCAAAGGGTCACCAGTCACCACAACAACTGCAAACAAAACAAATACCTCTACATAATAGACAATCCTGCCTTCCAACAAGTCGACCTTCTTTCAACACCATGCATTTATGTGATTTTGTGAATCCACATGGCATAGAGGACATATAGATAAAACTAAAAAATAATTTTCAAGGCAAAATAAAAAAATAATAATACCATCACTTGTTAATGAGCTCCAACAGACGCTAATACCATGAAAGAAAGTCTAGCAATCATGGAGATGAAGAATGACAAATCAATATTGCAACAAAGCATGAAAATGTATGTAGTCTACCTCAAATCCACCACATCCATTAGCCAAAAAGCCAAGTATAAATAGGTGAACATGAGTGAGGAGGTTGAGTCGACTTCAACACTCCACTCACGAAGTGTCGAATGAGTGTCAACACATAGCTTTGAGAGTTGTGTTGAACTCTCCAAGTTGACACCTAACCCACATAAGTAGGCTTACGACAAGTGTATTTTACCCAGGTGAGGTAAAATAAGACATAGGTAAAATATACACTAACTATTACTTGTAATTTCAATTAATAGTTCAAGATAATGAACTATTTGTTCTTGTTTATGTTGATAAGTTCTATATTTTTTCACAATGATGTTGATTATTGTAGCTTAAGAACTATTGAACCCATAGAGCACTGTACTTAAATATCATCTAGTTCTATACTTCTCAAAACAAGACTGAAGTGAAAATGTGAATGAGTCAGCCTTGATATAGTACATCAACCCTCTCCTTGCTGATGGCAACCTCCAATTCAATCCCTCTCTCGTGGAAAAAGCCAGTTGAGTGGAGGTGTAACCTGTGGGTGGTTCTATTCACGTTGAAGCAGAACACCATAGAAAGCGGTTGCCTAGTCCTGGAGCTTGGTCTATGTCAATATTTGTTCTGTAATAGAGACAACCCTATGACCTGAAGGGTCACTAGTTGTCAATCTCCTATTTGGATTCCCTAGGTTCTAATGCCTAGATGGATGTTGATTTTGTTTGTTGATTAGTATAGAATGTTTTAACTTTTCTTCATTAGCTTGAATGACTTATTGTATTTTGTTTGCTTGTTGTATGCCCCTAAGGGTGTGTTATTGTTCTTCTATCATTTATTGACTGTGTTGTGGTATTGGATGTATTGACTCTATTTCCTCAAGTATATCCCTAACCCACTCACCTCTAACTCCTAGGCATATTCATATACTTGAATGAGAGAGAGAGTTAACTAGAGTTGACCAAGAGTTGACTTCTTGTTTAATCTAAACTTTGTGATGTGAAAAAAAAGTTTTTTAACTTCCCTAGATTGTTTGATCTTGTGATGGTATCAAGGATTTTTCAAGTTGAAGTTGACCTCATGATGAAATTGAGGGTTTTCTATATTCACTTTGTTTTAATTTTCTCTTCTCTAATAATTTTTGGATTTTTTTATGAATGCAAGCTAAATGAATGCAAAGCAATGCTTTTTTTTCTTTCCAATTTGATAAGATGATCTAATTGCTGTGAACTAAAATATGAGTGAAAATCTAGGATGATGTTTCTTAATACAAATCTAACTATATTTTTGTGGTTTTCAAAATTGATTTTGGAAAGAAAATAACAAACTAATCTAATGCAATAAGTGTTGATAACTGAGAGGGGGGGGGGTGAATCAGTTATCCTAATTATTTCCCTTATTGAACTTTCCTTTTAATTGAAGCAGCATAAAATCAAACACAAAACATTAACCATGAAATAAGAAACACATGACACAGTATTTTTGACGTGGAAACCCTGTTAAGGGAGAAAACCACGGGGTGATTAACCCAAGAATTATTCTCTGTTAGAAGAATAGGAAATTACAAAAATGGCACTTGCCAATTAGGGCTCACTGCCCGAGCACACTGCTCACAAGAGGCTCACTGCCTACAAGAAGACACACTGTCTTACAAAGTGATAAGAATCACAGTCTTGAACTGATTGGAAGCATCTGCATATGCTGGAGTTCAGTTCCGGTTAGGTTCAGTATACTGATCTGCTGCACTTCATCTTTCCTCTGTTCTTTAGTCTGCTGTCCTTTCACATACCGGATCTTTCTTGTTACTTCTGCTCTATTCTGGACTTATTCGCATATCCTCACACACATTCGCACCCTTTACCACTAAATCCATTCTCTATATATATCCGCACAAGTAATTTCATCATCTTTCTAGTCGGCATCCGGAACAGTCTAGTTTCTTACAAACTTAGTTCTGTCGGCTGAATCCTTGCTCACCAAGCAATGCGGATCAAGCATATACTTGTAGAAATCATCAATTATGTCGGCCAAACATGATTCATGCCTCCGCAACCTTTATCATCATCTGTAACACATCCGGAAAGTAGTTTGATACTCAGTCAGTCAGTTCTTCCTCTGTTTTCACTGTCTCTCAGGAATCCGGTACTCAACTATTCATATCTTTTTCCTTGTCCATCTCCGGAGGCTAAATCCTTGGAATATACTACTCAAGATAGTCCTCTTGACTTCCCTAGATCCGCACTGTGCCAAGACACTTCCTCTGAGAGATCCGGACCAATCTGTCGGACCTTGCCACATGCTCTGTTCTTGTTCACCGGACCACAACAATCTTCAATCTGACTTCCGGTAGAGATACATCATGACTTGCGGATATGTGGAATGACCTTTGTTGCCATCAATGACAACAACCATGAATCCATATAGTGTCTCTTGCCAACAATCTCCCCCTTTGGCATTGATGGCAACACTTAGTGAAAAATGACTAAGTGTTTACACTATGCTCCCCCTTTGCTGATGCTCTGTCTTTATATACAATTTCCGGAACTCCCCCTGAGTTGGATTCCTCATTTTTCACTGCTCCTCACTCCCCCTTTGACATCAATGGCAAAGGGTAGGGTCCGCACACCAAAATTTTCAAAAATTTTCTATATATAGCCGCATATTTACATACTCACATATACTGCAGAATGTCTGCAAAGGATGTCTGCAGTTGAACCATTTCAGTAGCCCAACTAAGCTTCATTCTGTCCAGGATTGAAATGTGACCACTCAACAAAAATGCAAAAGCTTCTGCCCGCCTGAGATCTGTCGGATCTTTTGTATGGGCGGTGGTCTGGGCATCACTGATGGCCTCATGCATCGTTTCCAACTTAGGGACTATAATCCTTCTAAGTTCTCCCATCCGGTTGGTAATGTTCTTCCTCTCCTTCTCAAGATTCTTTATTTCATTCAAGACTGCAATAGTCTGACATTCTTGATTTATTATAGAGGAAGAGAGAGGATCAAAACTTTGAGATAAGCTTTGAAGCTTGTCCTGTTCTTCTTTTATTTTCTTGTCAATTGCTGTTGTTGCCTTTGACCAAGATATACAAAATTTGTAGATGTCACCGCCATCCTTAAGAGCATTTTCTAAGCTCTTTATTCCAATGCTTACAATCTTCCTATCCTTAGAGATTAATTCTAATATTTCAGAAAATCTCTTATCCAAAAATTCCTTCCGGACCTTGTCTTCAGCTGATTTTTCTAGAGAATTAAAATGTGTATCAATACTGCTGACTAAGGTTTTTAGATTACCGGAAGTGGAGGCTGTCGGATCTATTTGGATTGATGGCATGATTTTTACAAGTACTCCGGAAGCAGCCTCTATCAACTCACAGTCTTCCATATGAGACTTCAGGAGCTTTTCATTTGCCTTGGCATTTGCAAATGAAGCTATCTTCATTGTTTGTACCGGAGAGAGAGAGTCAAAATCAAATGGACCTTTTAGAAGCTCCGGTTCATCAATCTCTAGAGTTTCTTTGCTCAAAAATTGTTGAACAGTTTGTGCAGTGTCTCTTGCCGGAGACAGATGTTTCTTTTCTTCTGCAGTCTTAGAACTGTCAACCTCTTTGTCTGTCACCACTGCTTCCTTCTCCTGCAATTGCTCTTCTTCTTTGGATCCGGAGACTGTAGGGGAAACCGGAGGAGAGATGCTTGCTTGTTCATGGGCCACTTCTTCTGGAGCAGAGGGTCCCAAGTCCTCACTTGTCTGTTCATGGCTCACTTCTTCCGGAACAGAAGATTCCAAATCAGCAGCTGTTTCTGCACCTAAGTCCTCTACAACAGGAAGATTGAATCTTTTGAAGGCCTTCCGGAGGATCTCTTCTGTCTCTTGTGCCACTTTGTCAGTCTCACCAAGCATGAGCTGATTCATCCTGGCTTTACTTCTGAACTCATCTCTGCAGTCCTTGAAGATCATGTTCATTGTCTTGGGATCAATTTGAGGATATAGCTGAATAGCTATCTGCTCCCGGATCTCAAGATCTTTGGCATGAGCATTATTCTTTCTTACTTCCATTTCCTTCTCTAGGCTTTTAGGAATGAGAGATATGATCTCAATGAAAGCCTTATTGTATGTGTTCAGATATTTAACTGTGGCTTCCTGCAGAGTCTTTTGGTCTGCCTCACTGAAGTCATCATAGGATTCAGTCATTGGTTGAAGGTTTCCATCCACCGTGACCGACTTGATTATGCTCTCTAGTGACAGAGTGGGCTTTTCAACAGTTACCTCTGCTATTTCCTCCTTGTCTTGGCCTGTGGAGGGCTTACCGGATCCTTTCTTTTTCTGTTTCTTTACTTCTCTTACTCCTTCATCTGATTCTGTCTCCTCTTCATCCTTTTGGCTTTCATAAGCCCTTGATGCTTTTGTCTTGGATCTTTTACCGGATGCCTGGACTTCCGGTTTTGAGCTTTTGGTTGTGGAAGGAGCAGATCTCTTTGTTGATCTGGTCCGGGTGGGAGCTCCAACCGGAGCACTTTCTTTGCTTTTCTCTTCTTCCTCAGCCTTTCTCCTCTTTTCCCGGCTGGCATCAAGTGCCTCTTTTGAGATGCCAAGGCCTTGAGCAATGTGCTCTACTTCTTTTCTCACTTTTCTCTTAATCTCAGGTTCCCTGAGTTCTACATGTAATTTCACGCTCAGCTCCTCAAAGGTTCCAAACCTTTCTGCCTTAGGATCTTTGGGCTGACTTAGCATGTGTTGAACATGCAGCTCTACTATCTGTTCATCAACTTCATACCCCATGGGCATGATCCAGACAGTCCTTGGCTCCACTGCCTCCATTAGGCACTGATCAGTGTCAACCATAAAACATACTGAGTCCTTGTATTTCTCAATGAGAGACTGGGGAATTCTCTCTCTTGCTTGCATCATGCTCTGAAAGTTTTTGAAGTATCCCCATAGAGCTGTATTTCTCGCTTTTGCATCCCCAAGTCCATGCAAATAGTCTCTTATCTGGACTGCAACAGGTTTGTCATTCTGCCATACCCATCCACTTGTTCCGGGTAGCTCATTCATGAAGTAAAAGAATAGACATACAATGAGAGTACCATACTTAAAGGAGTTCTTCTTGTCTTTCTTGATTTTCTGTACATTTTCCATCAATTGGCTCAGTAGTAGTTCACAAAGATCATAATCTGCATTCTTTCTTAGCATTTCATATGCTGTGTATATTGCAGTTCCGGATACAGAATTCTCCCTGCTGGAGTGATAGATCTTGTATCCTATTATCATTGATGCATATTTGATATCCGGATCCGAAATATCTTCAATGGTCATTGCCCTCTTATCATATTTTGATCCGGTGGCCTCAGTTACAACGTTGTTCTTGACAGATTTGAGGATAGGTACCCCCCCGGAAGAGAATAGACCAGTTACTGCTCTAATTGCTTCTTTTGTGATCTTACAGGGTCTATCTAGCCAAAGGAAGTTGTCATGCATCCTGCTCAGTACATACCGGACCCATTCATCTTCTTCAAAGCTAGGGAAATGAATGAATTGCTCAAATTGTTTCTTCTGGATACCCTTATACTCTGGTTTGAGCTCAAAAGCATTGTCTATCAGTTGCTTGTGATAGAGGTCTCTTAATTTGAATTCCCCAAATTCCTCAATGTTTGCGTGTATGTAAACCCTAATATCTTCAGTATGTAAGACTCCGTGGGGAACACTAGAGAAGGCTCCTAGTGGATCTACCTCCAATGATTTGTAGGGATGTTTCTTGAATGAGGGGCGAGGTCTATCAGAGATCTTAACTATGTTGGGAGTAGCCATTCTTCAAAGATTTGCAGTGAGGCAATGAAAAACGAAGAATACCTTATGCGCCTTCGGTTTGCACGGAGTGGTTGGATTGATTTCTTTATGCAATAGCTTCGGCAGGAGATCCTTGGTGTGCTTGATGAACCTTGTTGCAGAGCTCCACTATTCGCTTCTTCTCAAGTGTAGAATGAGCAGATAACTTTTGAGAAATCCCTTATATTGCTCCGCAAACCCTAATATCTGTCTGCAATAAATGCTTCACCTGCATTATTCCGGTTTACCATGTCTGGACAGCTTGGAGTATCCCGGATTAGTCCTGATCACTGAATATCATCCGGATCTTTAAATGATGAATAAATCTAGGTAACATATTACAAGAACATCCCAAATACTCTGTCCAATCCGCAAGACAAGATCGTGCACTTCCGGATCTCTCCGGACCTTTTGTAATCCTTTATCATACCGAAGCACCTCCCTGAACAGGTCTAACTTAATCGAACACAGCTTCTTCATAACTCCATGCGGACCTCTGAAAACTTGACTGAAGCATCTCAGGAGTTATATCTACAAACCCTTTAATCCGCATCTAGTACCACATCTGGCACAACTTGTTTGGCTGGGGGAACAGAATCTTCTTTGAGTCTCCCCCTGAGCCTGAGCTCACCTTTTAATTTCCGGAAGAAATATCAGCACCAGAATCTGGTGCGGATCCAACCTCTAGATTCTCTGAGTTTTTCTTCACCCAAATCTTGCTCATCTGATTCCTAACTTCATCCGCATTCATCTTTTGTTTACCCTTGTCTTGATTCTGATTATCCACCGGACCTCTTTTGTCCTGATTCTTGTTTCTGCAGACTTTAGCATTATGACCGGACCTATTGCAGATTTGGCAAATAACATTTCTTTGCATATTTAACTGATATCCCCTTGATCTGCATTGATTAGCCATATGACCTACTCTATTGCATGTAAAGCATCTTCCTTTGAATGATTTGTTTACTTGCATAATTCTGCATTCATGGGATTTGTGTCCATACCTTTTGCAGTTGAAGCACTGTCCGGAGAAGGATGAATTAATCTGATTCATTCTCATTCTGCACTGATTAGCTTTGTGACCAAAATGGTTGCAGCTGTGGCAGTATCCATTGAAGGATGGATATTTTTGAGCATTTGGCTGTCTTACCGGAGGTCTTCTAGGCCTGCTCCTTGGATTTTCTGATCCAAGATTCTTCTGACCGGATCCGGAGCTTTCTCCTTTCTCATATCCCAAGCCATACTTGTCATCTGTCCTCTTTTGACTTCCAAGAAGAACTTCAAGTTGAGCAGAACTTATCTTGAATTTCTCTTTATATTCATTTGCTGTTTGAAGGTCTCTTTTGAGAGAGGCAATTTGATCCTCAAGTTTTCCTTCATTATCTTTGGAATCTTCAAGATCAGATTCAAGGTGTCTGATAATCCTGTCCATCTGGTGGCATTCTTCTGATTTTTCTTTAAGAGATTGTCTTAGATTGTCTTCAGCCTTTCTTTTTTCTTCAATCTCTTGAGTAAACTTTATAGTTCCTGATTCCATTTCATGTCTTAACATAATGACTTCTTTTGATAATTTTTCACATAACTTGGTTTGCTCAGTCAATTCCTCACTTGTATTGCTTTCTTCACTTTGTCTTGCCAACTGTTGAAGCAGCTCCTTTCTCTTTTTCATAGAGAGACTTAATTTGTCTTTTAATTCTCTCATGAATTCATCAGCCTGTTTGAGTCTTTCCTTTAATTCACTGACTTCAGAATTTGACTGTTCAAGATCCTCAAGGGCAGTCTTGAGTTGCTCCCTTAAACCATATGCATCCATTTGAAATCCCAGATCTTCCTCAAGCTGTTAGGCTCTATTGGGAGGAACTTGGCTCTGATACCAATTGTTGATAACTGAGAGGGGGGGGGGGTGAATCAGTTATCCTAATTATTTCCCTTATTGAACTTTCCTTTTAATTGAAGCAGCATAAAATCAAACACAAAACATTAACCATGAAATAAGAAACACATGACACAGTATTTTTGACGTGGAAACCCTGTTAAGGGAGAAAACCACGGGGTGATTAACCCAAGAATTATTCTCTATTAGAAGAATAGGAAATTACAAAAATGGCACTTGCCAATTAGGGCTCACTGCCCGAGCACACTGCTCACAAGAGGCTCACTGCCTACAAGAAGACACACTGTCTTACAAAGTGATAAGAATCACAGTCTTGAACTAATTGGAAGCATCTGCATATGCTGGAGTTCAGTTCCGGTTAGGTTCAGTATACTGATCTGCTGCACTTCATCTTTCCTCTGTTCTTTAGTCTGCTGTCCTTTCACATACCGGATCTTTCTTGTTACTTCTGCTCTATTCTGGACTTATTCGCATATCCTCACACACATTCGCACCCTTTACCACTAAATCCATTCTCTATATATATCCGCACAAGTAATTTCATCATCTTTCTAGTCGGCATCCGGAACAGTCTAGTTTCTTACAAACTTAGTTCTGTCGGCTGAATCCTTGCTCACCAAGCAATGCGGATCAAGCATATACTTGTAGAAATCATCAATTATGTCGGCCAAACATGATTCATGCCTCCGCAACCTTTATCATCATCTGTAACACATCCAGAAAGTAGTTTGATACTCAGTCAGTCAGTTCTTCCTCTGTTTTCACTGTCTCTCAGGAATCCGGTACTCAACTATTCATATCTTTTTCCTTGTCCATCTCCGGAGGCTAAATCCTTGGAATATACTACTCAAGATAGTCCTCTTGACTTCCCCAGATCCGCACTGTGCCAAGACACTTCCTCTGAGAGATCCGGACCAATCTGTCGGACCTTGCCACATGCTCTGTTCTTGTTCACCGGACCACAACAATCTTCAATCTGACTTCCGGTAGAGATACATCATGACTTGCGGATATGTGGAATGACCTTTGTTGCCATCAATGACAACAACCATGAATCCATATAGTGTCTCTTGCCAACAATAAGAAAATGTAATTTATGAAAGAAAATACTAATTAATTTAATGCAATGAAAGGAAACTACACTAACAATGCATAACCTATCAAGAGTAGAGAAACAAAGTATTACTTTCCTCAAGAGAAATTTGATTAGCTAATTACTACGAAAGCATTTAAAGAACTTGTTTTGAATATGGTGCATGAGATTCATACTATCCTTAGAAATCCTTTTATGTGTCAGCCTCTTTCTCCTCTATAGAAGGGGAGTCTTCCTCTTTGTGAGAAGGATGAAAGGAGGAATTGATTTGAAATGACTAGAGCTGTGATAGTTAGAATTGAGAGAGCTTGGAGAGATATGAGTGCTATGTATGCACTATGTTAGAACAATCTCTATGGCTTGGGAGTGAATTGAGAGCATATCAATCCTATAGAAGATTTAGAAGGCTTGGAAAACTATCCTAAACATGAAAGAAAAGGCACACAAGTCCTACAATGATCATCAAGATGCCAGTAGAGAGCAAATGAAAATCTTATCAATGGTTGCAATAATGAATTTGCCTCGCAAGGGAAAGCTTTGAATATTTAAAAAATAAAAACTAATAAAATGAACTAAGAGGCTCAAAGGCATATGAAGAATCTTTAAAAACATTGTGAAGATGAGAAGTGTATTCTCCAACTTGAGAAATAATAAAGAGGTTAGGGATATTTAGAGGTTGGGAGACCTCACAAGAGTTGGAGTTGACTGAAGAGCTAATAGGCTTGACTAGATAGTGAACTAGGTTGATTAGGGAATGAATAGGCCTTGATAGCTTTTCATAGTAGAAGAAATAGATTTATCATGAGATTTATGGGGAGATAAGAATAATTAATTTGTGAGTTAGAATGGAGAGATTGGGAGTATTGAATTATTCTAAAGAAGTTTATGATTAGTTATGGATGGTCACTTATGCAATCAAGGCTGAATTTGGAGTAAATTTAGATCAGAAATTAAGGGAAACTCATGTTTTAAAACACAACAGGGTCTCCTAAGGGTCGATCAATTTACCAGTAGGGTCACCCATGGGGGATTCAAGATTGCCCAAGGGTTGTTAATGGGAGATCTAGAACTCAAAGGGGGTGACCTAGACAGCAGAGGTCCTAGGAGTGATTTGAAGGGTTGAGAATGATCCTAGGAGGCTAGAGATGCTATTTGTCTTTTGAAACTAACCAAAATAATGCATATGAGTGGATCCCCTAGTTTACTATTAGGGTCACCCATGTGGGATTCAATCCCCCTTGAGGATTTAGAAATCAAGGGAGGTGACCCAAAAAGGAGGAAACAGGTCCTAAAATTTATGGTTGGAGATGGTTTGTGAGGTTAATTGGAGGCCTCTAGACGGTTGAAATAGGTGAAATGGGTTTATGGAAGATTAATTTCCCATGTTAAGATGCTAGTAGACCATGTCGACATGGCCCAAAAGCAAAAATAAAGAAATGTAAAAAAAGTGGTAGTGAAGAAGGAACATGACCTTGAAGGGTTAGCTAGGGGATATGAGAAGAATGAAAAAGGCAAAGAAACTCCACCCACATGCTACCAAGAGGAATACTGCTAAGAGATCATTTTTTAGACACACTTACATGTACATGTTTAGGATTACATCTCATTAGTGAAAGGTAGGCACCATTCCCGAACTAGGACTTACTTGTTGTTGTTATCCTACAATTGTACCTAAAATCACAAGCATTAGTTCAACTTTGTGATGTATTATATAATAAGCGTTGAAATGGAAATGAGAAGATGTACTATTGATGTGTGAGTTTTGAATGTACTTGAGTCACCTTGCTTTTCCATGGGGACCTACAAGAATGAGAGAACACAAAACATGGGTGTAAGAGCACTACAAAAATAAAACATATGCTAAGCTAGAGAGAAGAACAAATTCTCCTTTTATTGTAGACTTTGAAGAACATATTCAATTTTTAGGGATTTTAGAGGATTTGAACAATTTTTTTAGGTTTTTTCAATTTTCTAATTTTTATGGTTTTTCTAAAGATTTTGTGAAGGCCCAACTTGATGTTCCTTGAGGTCTTTGGGAGACATATGTTTATTGAAGAGATTTATACCCTTTCCCCCTTTCATGGGGAGATTTGCATGCTTGAGTGTATAATTTTACTCTTTTGACTTTGTTGGAGTAACTTGTACTCAAACATTACTTTGTGCTTATTATTGTGAGACCTGATTGATTGAGATCTATATACGTAACTTCAGTTGACATCTTGTACTTCACTTTCCCTCTTGTGTATATGGTTGGTTAGAGCTTTTATTTTTTTGAGAAGGCATACCTATGATCATCATGCACATGGATGATACAATATGTTTCTGTCTTTCTATGAAATGAATGAGATGCAATGTTTCTAGATGTGATTCACAAATATGAAATGTAAAGTACTATGTTCTAAGTGTTAATATTACAATGACGTTATGACATGTATTATTGCTTTCAATTTTCTCTTCAAGTAATATGATGTATACAAATGGAACAAACAATCTGACTACTATTAAACATGATTTTTGACTTAAGGGATTAAGGGTTAACTTGGTATAGGATACCTACTAAAGTTTGGGATAGGATTAGGGACTCAAGTGGGAGTAGGGAAGAGAAGGAATATGTTGGTTATTTTAAATTCCCAACCTGATCTCAAGGAAAACAAATCTATAAAATAGCCATTTCTAATAACTGATTTGCCTTGAGGGATTGGCCAATGAACAGGAAATTGGGGTTCTCAATCCCTTTTTCCTTTGCACTTTAGGCTCTATGAAACCAAGGAGGGTGTTCCTATTTATGATCATTCTTTTTTGGGGAAAACAATGTTCTACTCAAATGGATGGGGAGTTCCTTAGATACTTGATCAATAACACTATTCCTATAATAGATATGTTCCTTCTAGATTGCTTAAAGAATGTTTGATAAAGTAAAGTAATGGGCTAGATTCTTAAGCTTCAATCCTATTCTTTGCAGAGGAACATATAAAATAAACTTTACTTCTAAAAAACCTATTGCTGGAAGGGAAAATGTTTTGATTCCTTTAAAATGATGAGGATGATTAAAGGGATGTAAGCATAGTATAGTATTCATGAACAGATCAGTGTCTATCCAAGGACCATAGAGTCAAGAAACTTAAAGAACTATGGTGTAATAAAATTTAGTTTATTGCAAAGATATAATAATGCCTTACATTAATTATACTTTACTAGTTTTGGAGTTAACCATGGTTAGTTATCCTTGTAAACCAATACTACATTCAATATTCTCTTGCAACCATTTATTTTACTACTTGAGTAAATGCCACAAGAAAAATGTACAAACATAGGAAAGACTATGATGAATAAAAATGATCCTTAATAAAATATATATTCATAAATGTAGAACTGTGTACATGAAGTAGGAGACAGGTACACTCTAAAACTCAACAAGACTTGTAAAGTAAATTGTTCAATAAATTACAACATAGTCTTTGCAGTTCTATCAAAAAATCATAAAACTCATAATGAAGACTTGAAAACAAATGACTAATTATGTTTGTAGGAAACAAACTATTTACAACTCCTCCTTAATCAGATTAATCACATATTTCAAACTAAGTCTGGAGACATGACCTTGAACCAATGATTTTCACAAGCCCTGAATTCCCCTTTTATAGAAATAAGGGTGCAAACAAGCTTCAAGCTTCAAGACAAAAGAAGTTACAAATTTTCATAACCAAAAGATGAAGCTATGACAAGATGCTGGTGTAACCGCTTCACAACTGTATGCCCTATCACTTTTAGCGAGGAATGGAGCCAAGCTTTTGTTGATGGTTGATACATTGTTGGATGTCGTTGGAGCCAGGCACTCCTCAAATGCCATCAAAGCATTCAATGAGAGCATTCACTGCTCTTCCTTTCCAAGCCACACACCAAAAAATGAGAAAACTTGCAAAGGACAACATCAAAAGGAAACCCAGGAAACCTAGAGCTCCTTCACTATTTCCAGATTTCTTTGCAATGGTATGATTCCTCCCTCCTAGTTGAGAAGTTTCCAGCAACTTCAACTAGGCAGAAACTTAAGGAATCCATACATGGCTGACTTAGGAAGTGTTGGAAGTCAAGCCAAAAGAACAGCAACAGCAACAACAACAATTATCCTCTCATCCCTTATCTGTATCATCCTGGTGGGCAGTCTCCTTACACCTAGAGTTGATTCTTTATTAGGAAAATTAGATGTAAGGGAGGGGTATAGGAAGCTGAGAATCTTCTCTACTCTAGAAGGAAATCTACCACCTCATAGAAATAAGAAACTACTAGAGCTAGGAGATTAGCCCTTAGGACCCACTATTAGATGAGATAAGAGACTAGAGAAGAAATCATAGAGGCTCAATGGATACTGCTACTATTCTCTAATTTTCCCTACACCTATTCCAAAGGAAGAAACTCTAGGTCTCCTAATTTTGTGAGGACAAATTAATAGCCATGAGAACAAGGAAGAGAATCCAATAGAATAGGGGAGCAAATAGAACACACAAGAGTAGGGGAGAGCCATACTATCAGTACATTTTAAACAGTGTAAGAGGCACATCAACAATTGCCTATTTATAGAAATTCTGAGATGCAAGCATACATTTGCACATCTTTGGTCTAATAAATTCTAGTCATTTCGAAGCATTTCTACCATAAATGGAAATCTTTTGGAAATTATCATAAATGAATAGAAAGATTGGATCTCATAATTCCGCATAACTAAGAACATCACTTCTTGCATTGAATATGCTAGATTAGGTGTCTTGATTTCCTTAATTTCGCACTGTCATCATGTCAAATTTCATCACACAACAGATGAAATGTCATTCCTAATAAAAGCATGGATTTCCCAAGGTCAAGCTTGCATAAACCAAATCTTTTTGTTAGAACATTTTTTTGTAGTGGTGGCAATGGAGACTTTGCACATCCTTGAGCAGTTAATGCTTACAATGAAGCATTGTCAGATCCAACACCAACTCATCCCTTTGTCACAGGTTTGAGTTTGGTCCACTGATCACAATTCTAGATGGCTTAACTCAACGGTGTCAATTTGGCTTTTTACATAGTAGGATGGTATTGTTTGCTTTTCCCAATGATGACCTGCCACCTGGATAGCTTCTCCAACTAAGATCTCAAGAAAATATCTGTTTAAGAAAGCATTTGCAATTCTGCACTTGAAGGATATGGCCAGACATATGATCTCGACAGAATGGCGGATGACCGTTAGATCAACTGTATGTGAATAGGACAACTCTCCAAAAGTGGTCATGTCCCATAAGATTATTACACGTGAAGTCCTTGTTATTAATTCACTAGTCACGTCCACCAAAAAGCCACGTGTCAAGATTTTTTCATTCTGGGATCGCCCAGAAAGGTCCTTTGATGAAGTATGGCAGAATGTCAAAGATATAAATAGATCACTTTATATTGCCTGAGACCCACCACCTTTCCTTCCTTGACAGTCACCGACCCGCTATCACCCTTTCCATAGATCCACAGGTGCCAACTCCATCACTATTTTATTGCTGGCAGATTGGTGGAAACAAATCCTCTATCGCCACCTATCAAAAAAAGAATTAGTAGGACTGGGCCATGGTGTATATGCTTTAAAAATATCTTTTATCTTCTAGGAAAAGGGGGGCCAATGGGTCAATTTATTTTTGAAATAAATCTTTTCTGGGTGCGGGATAGAAACAATAACTTTATGGTGAGGGGCCAGTCAAATAAAATTATGGGGGACATAAGGAAATGACTTAAAGGCTCGATAATAGGGGACAAGCAGTCACTGAAGAAATATGATGAATGTGACCCTTTCATTTTATTTTGGCATGGTGGTTTAGGGTTTTAATGGATTTTTTACTAAAAACACATCTTTTGGTATGCAAAAAACCCTAAGCCTAGAAATCTTCTAACCCAATGACATAAGCCTGGGGAAAAAAATACCAAAGCTGTGAAAATTTTTATATGGTTCCATCAATGGCTCTTGTTGGGGATGCCTGTTCAACCTGAACATGGCGAGATCACAGAAGAACTCTGGAGGAGTAGACAAAACACATAATAGCCCCAGGCCATTATGCAGAGAAGAAACCAAGCCTTCCTCTATCAAACATTCTGTTCTCCAGTGACTCCATTAGGCTTCTTTTAAAAACATCATTGAAATCCAACTTGATTTTGACATGGATAATTGGATATCTTATTTGACAGCTATTTTCATTTTCTTCAAAGTCCCCCCAATTGTTCTAAACCATGGATATTTGAAATATATTGTTATTTAAAAGAGAGTCGGCACCTGGTTCAATTATATCCAACCATTTGTAATAACTATTATTTCCTAAGTTCTATGTTTTGCATACATCTGGAAAATAAAAGCAATCATAGTCCATTTCATAGTTGGTAGTGAGGGAATTTTCATAATTCTCTAAGTCAATGTAAAACCTAAAATAATCATACTCAGTTTCTTCCTTAAAATCTGACACTCTGATTTTATTTTCCAGTATTTGAATTGGCCATTCAATTTGATGATGAATATGGGATTGGGAAGTATCACCTGGATGGAAATCCAGGTCCTGATCCATTAATGAAGCATTTGTTCCCCTAAATACTTCTATATGTTGAACTAATATTAGTTCATTAGCTTCCTCAAGATTTTCTTCAAAAAGTGGATTATCTATGTATCCATAAGGTTCCATACCTTTTCTTGGTGATAAGTCCATATGCTCATCATAAAGTGGGTTGTTTCTTATATGCATTGTGTTTATACACTCTTCAATATCAGTGTCCTGATAGCCTGCATCATCGTCTGACTTAGAGCTTCCACAACTTTGATGTAAGCATTCTGATAATTGCTTACTACCTTCTGTACTATTGGTAAGAACCAATTCCTCCTGATATTCAGACTCAAAACAAGCCATTTCTCTAGGAGATAAAATCTTATCATTTGATACAAGATATACATCCTCATAAATAGATAAAATATCCTCACAACTTGCCATATATTCATAAGATAGAGGAACCTCCTTAATTGATGTTTCTTTATGCACTTGAGTATTAGTTATCTCATAAGCTACCCTATAAGGTTCTAGAGATTTCCTTTTATTCTAATAGTAAGGGGAGGAATGAGAAACAAGATTATATAGACTTTGAAATCTTCTATTTTGATCATAATCCCTATCCCCTTCAGTACACTAAGTTATATGTATTTATTGATCTAACATGGTTTTATTTGAGCTATCTAGCTTACCCCTCCTTTGGCAAGTGTGAACACAAATGGATCTATTCTTCCTTTTATAGCTATTTCCCATAAACTCACAATCCTTTATCCTTTGTATGTTTTAAATTATTTTCTATATTCATGTCCGTAGAATATGCTTGCATCATAGTAGTAGGGTTCCTATCTCTAAGT
This sequence comes from Cunninghamia lanceolata, assembly GCA_027924645.1. Taxonomy (NCBI): domain Eukaryota; kingdom Viridiplantae; phylum Streptophyta; class Pinopsida; order Cupressales; family Cupressaceae; genus Cunninghamia; species Cunninghamia lanceolata. The sequence continues at coordinate 23,426,325 of BSBN01000867.1, forward strand.
TGGTAACTATCCTTTTCATTGAATGCACCTAGATATATGATCAAACACATAGCCTCATTAGGTCTAATATTTTCAAGAATATCACTCACTATTTTGGCAAATCTTAAATTGAAAGCTGAGATTGATTCCTTATCTTCTTTCTCAATCTGCATGAGCTCTTTAATCAATATACTGACATCTATTCTTTCCGCAAAATATTCCATAAAAGCAAGCTTTAAATCTTGCCATGAAAAAATAAACTGATTAGGTAAACATGCAAACCAATCTCTAACTTCCCCTTGAAAAGTTTAAACAAACAACTTTATGACCACATCCTCATGATATATTTCACAATCTCCCATTAAGTCACTAAATTCTTGTAAATGGCTGCTAGCTATTTTGGATATGTCATTATTGAACTTTGTTATCTGACCCCTAACTTCATTAGGCACATGGTTTGGAAACCCATAAATATTACTGAAGTCAATATCTTTATACCTTTCCATGACAAATCCACCTTGATAAAAGAAGTGTGACTGCTAAGTATACATCTTAAATTTCTAGGGAAGTTTTCTTGAAGCTTTGTAAAATACCTGAAAAGAACTTTTGCTGCTGGTATGAATTTCATTTTGATTTTATGAAAAATGAAGAACACTAAACTGTATCACCAGATCTCTTCTCTCATAGAGTCGCCACCTCTGCTTATAGAGGAATAAAAATTGAAAGCATATTGCTTCCTTCTAAAATCAACTTTTGAATCATGTTTCATAGTAGAGTTATGTAGAACATTCTGGCACATAAAACCTATGTAGTAGACTTGTATCTATCTCAACTATAAATGAAAAAATATAGTAGAGTCCCCATCCTTTTGTTTTAAGGAACATAATAATCTGACCTCTGACTCTTCAATGCATATGGGGATCAATTTAGCTAAGACCTTTAGAATAAAACATAGTTTTATCTTTATGTTCCAATAGAATCACAAATATGTGGGTGGCTCAAATGGATAGAAGCTTTTTGATCTTTAGCTATAAGAATGTTGGTAATTGCAATGGAATATATAATTTTAGGATAAGACACAACTCTTATTTTAGTCCCAATAGAGTCGCCAATCTGTTGGTGAATTGAATGCGCAAACCTTCACTAGAAACTCTAGGGTAAGATTTGACAATATTTTCACTTCAACTCCCCAGTAGAGTCTCCAATCTATTGGTTGTTTTAAATTCCCAACCTGATCTCAAGGAAAATAGACCTATAAAATAGCTATTTCTAATAACTGATCTGCCTCAAGGGATTGGCCAACAAACAAGAAATTGGGGTTCTCAATCCCTCTTTCCTCTGCACTTGAGGCTCTGTGAAACTAAGGAGGGTGTTCCTATTTATGATCTTTATTTTTTGGGGAAAATAGCGTTCTACTCAAATGGATGGGGGTTCCTTAGATACTTGCTCAATAATACTGTTCCTATAATAGATATGTTCCTTCTAGATTCCTTAAAGAATGATTGATAAAGTAAAGTAATGGGCTAGATTCTTAAGCTTCAATCCTATTCTTTGCAGAGGAACATGTAAAATAAACTTTACTTCTAAAAAACCTACTACTGGAAGGGAAAATGTTTTGATTGCTTTAAAATGATGAGGATGATTAAAGGGGTGTAAGTGTAGTATAGTATTCATGAACATATCAGTGCCTATCTAAGTGCCATAGTGTCAAGAAACTTACAGAAACTTAAAGAACTCTGGTGTAATAAAACTTAGTTTACTGTAAAGATATAATAATGCCTTACACTAATTATACTTTACTAGTTTTGGAGTTAACCATGCTTAGTTATCCTTGTAAACCAATACTACATTCAATATTCTCTTGTAGCCATTTATTTTACTACTTGAGTAAATGCCACAAGAAAAATATACAAACACAAAAATGATCCTTAATCAAATATATATTCATAAATGCAGAACTGTGTACATGAAGTAGGAGACAGTACACTCCAAAACTAAACAAGACTTGTAAGTAAACTATTCAATAAATTACAACATAGCCTTTGTAGTTCTGTCAAGAAATCTTAAAACTTAGAATCAAGACTTGAAAATAGAGGACTGATTCTATTTCCAAAAAACAAACTATTTACAACTCCTTAATTACATTGATCCCATATTTCAGACTAAGTCTGGAGACATGATAGGTCGAACCAATGAATTTCACAAGCCCTGAATTCCCCTTTAGTATAAATAAGGGAGGAAAAAAGATTTAGGCTTCAAGACAAAAGAAGTTACAAATTTTAATAACCAAAAGATGAAGTTGCAATAGGATGCTGGTGTAACCGCTTCACAACTGTATGCCTTGTTACTTTTGGCAGCGAATGGAGCCAGGCTTTTGTTGATGGTTGATACATTGTCGGATGCCATTGGAGATAGGGACTCCTCAAATGCCATCAAAGAATTCAATGAGAGCATTCAATGCTCTTCCTTTCCAAGCCGCATGCCAAAAAATGAGAAAACCTGCAAAAAACAACATCGAAAGGAAACCCAAAAAACCTAAACCTCCTTCACTGTTTCCAGATTTCTTTGCAGTGGTATGATTCCTCCCTCCTAGCTAAGATGTTTCCAACAACTTCAACTAGGTAGAAACTCAAAGAATCCATGCATGGTTGACTCAGGCAGTGTTGGAAGTCAAGCCAAAAGAATAGCAGTAGGAACAACAATTCTCCTCTCATCCCTTATGTGTATCATCCTGGTGGGCAGTCTCCTTACACCTAGAGTTAATGCTCTATTAGGAAAATTAGATGTAAGGGAGGGGTAGAGGAACTTGAAAAGCTTCTCTACTCTAGAAGGAAATTTGTCAACTCACAGAAATAAGGTACTACTAGAGCTGGGAGATTAGCCCTCAGGACCCATTGTCAAATGAGATAAGAGACTGGAGAAGAAATCACAGAGACTCAATGGATGCTGCTACTATTCTCTAATTTTCCTTGCACCACCTGTTCCAAAGGAAGAAACTCTAGGTCTCCTAATTCTGTAAGGACAAATTAATAGCCATGAGAACAAGAGAATCCGATAGAACAAGGGAGCAAATAGAACACACAGGAGTAGGGGAGAGCCATACTATTAGCACATTTTAAATAGTGTAACAGACACATCAACAATTGCCTATTTATAGAAATTCTGGGATGAAAGCATACATCTAGACATCTTTGGTGTAATAAATTCCAGTCATTTCAAAGCATTTCTACCATAAATGGAAATCTTTTGGAGATTATCTTAAATGAACAGAAAGATTGGATCTCATAATTCCGCATAACTGAGAACATCACTTCTTGCATTGAATATGCCAGATGAGGTGTCTTGATTTTCTTAATTTAGCACTGTCATCATGTCATATTTCATCATAGAGTAGATGAAATGTCATTCCTGGTAGAAGCACAGATTTCCCAAGGTCGAGGTTGCATAAGCCAAATCTTTCTATTATCAAATTTCTTCGTAGTGGCAGCAATGGAGACTCTACACATGCCTGAATAGTTAATGCTCGCAATGAAGCATCATTAGATCTAGCACCAACTCATCCCTCTATCATAGTTTTGAATTTGGGCCCTCGATCGTTATCCTAGTTGGCTTAACTCAACGGCGCTGATTTGACCTTTTACATAGTAGGATGGTATTGTTTTCTTTTCCCAATGATGACCTGCCACCTAGATAGATTCCCCAACCGTGATCTTGAGAAAATATCCTTTTAAGATAGCATCTACAATTCCACATGTGAAGGATATGGCCGGAGATATGATCTCAGTGGAATGGTGGATAACTGTTAGATCAACTGTATGCGAATAGGACAACTCTCCAAAATCGGTCACATCCTATAGGATTATGACATGTCAGGTCTTTGTTATTAATGCACCAGTCTCATCCATCAAAAAGCCACGTGTCAAGATTTTGTCATTCTACGATCACCTAGAAATGTCCTTTGATGAAGTATGGAGGAATGTCAGAAACATAAAGAAATCACTTTTTATTGCCCAGGACCCACCACCTTTCCTTCCTTGACGGTCACCGACCAGTTGTCACTCTTTCCACAGTTCCACAGGTGCCAACTCCATCACTATTTTATTGCTGGCAAATTGGCAAAAATGAATCCACTATCTCCACCTGTCAAAAAAGGAATTAGTAGGATTGGGCCATGGCGTATATGCTTTAAAAATATCTTTTGTCTTCTATGAAAAGGGGGCCCAATGGGTCGATTTCTTTTTAAAATAAATCTTTTCTAGGCGTGGGCTAGAAATGGTAACTATATGGTGAGGGGCTAGTCAAATAACGTCTTGGAGGACATACGGAAATGATTAAAGGCTCACTAAAGAAATATGATGAATGTGACCCTTTCATTTTATTTTGGCATGGGGGTTTAGGGTTTTAATGAATTTTTTACTCAGAACACATCTTTGGGTATGCAAAAAACACTAATCCTGGAAATCTTCTAGCCTAATGACATAATCCTAGGGAAAAAAATACCAGATCTATGAAATTTTTTATATGGTTCCATCAGAATCTTCCTAATTTTGGGCTTTATAGAAGGCTAGACATTGATCCTTATCAAGATAAAACACTTAAACGATAAGCTTTCAACTTAGACAAGCAACAAATTTTATTAGTACCTTCTAGACTGAGATTAGAGATGGACAACAAGATAGACCTATTACCATTTTTCACTTACAGCTCAAATTGGTGGAGCTGGTTCAGTAAGTTCATTTTAAAAGTGAAGGTTTTAACATTTTCTATTTTAAGTTATTTGCATAGTTGGATAATTCAGTGATATTGCAGTTCAGTTGTTCAAGAAAGAAAAGATTTTTAGATAATTCATTGCATTACAAAACATTAACAGGAGAGATAAGTATTTCATTCACTACAACAATTATTCGTTTACAAATTGAGATACATAAAAGGATAAACATTGCATTGAAAGAAATAATGATAGATCAAATGTCCACACAAGTCATGGGAATAGCTAAACAAATACAAACATAGGAAAGATATTATGCATCTAAAAATAGAGGAGAGAAAGTCATAGCCATCATTGCCTTAGTGTCTTTCACCTCCAAAGTTGCCTTTTGTCCTTGATCCCGATCTTCAATAAGAACCTACAAAAAATTGGAAAATGTCCTGTTAGAGCTCTGGTTATGAGTTCTCAATGTGTCTATCAAAAAAGGCATAATATATTGCCTATAATGCATAGAGCAGATGAACATCAATCACATGCAACAAGAACTAAAAGAGAAACAACCATTCAACTTCATTGTTTTATTCTAATCTGTTTGTTTCATGTGTAGGTATAGGATAAGTCATGTAGCTGATTGAAGACACATTAGCATGTGGTGTCAAGTGGGATCCCACAAGGGTTGAGCCTAGCATGGTGCCCCTCTTAAATCTTAAAGGGGATGGAATAGAACAGAGATCATTATTCACATTGCCTAAATTGAGTAACTGAATTGAAGGAGTATCAATTAATTAGGTGCTTTGGTATCAAGAACAGAACACACTAATGACTGCAGTTCAATGAATGAAATGAAATCTTAAGGGGGAACTAAACTCATCTAGGATAGCATTCAATGCATAAGGACAACTATCATAGTTGCTATAGTAGCAATTGAGGGAGTGGAAGTCATAAATGAACATCACAGATCCATGTATGGGATAGCCAGAGCATTAGGTATATTCCATCCATACATCTTTCATAACATTGTATGACAAATCAATGCAAATGAACTTCCTCATTCAAAGAGTGCATGACTGTTTTTCTCATGGAAAAAGATAAATGTCAGATTTATGCATGATTGAACAAACTGAATAATGCATAAGGGCAACCATAACAATATAATTGCAAGGTAGACACAAATGCATATTGTCTCAAGCCACATAAAGGAAATATACATCATGACTAAACATGATATGTAGATACAGTAGAAGGTTACAATATCCATAGTCATCCACAGGAGATGTATACTTCAGCATAACAATTGCAATAACATGTCAAATGATACATGGGAGAAAATAGACAAATCAGGACTATTTTTGCCACATCAGTCAAATGCATTGTCCCAGAAATATGATTGCATAAGTATCAAGGAGAAATGAAACATTTATATACCACCATGAAATAGGAGTAAAGATATTTATCAGAGGAGAGTTTCAACAAACAACTGTATACAGTGTCATTTTTTCATGAAAAATAGTTAAGTGAATATAGAAATAGCGTTGATGTTCTTTTATACAATTGTATCAAAAAGAGGAATCTCAGTGTTTGAGTACAACTACAAGAAGTAGATCATCAAATTATACATGTGTAGTATGGAATACAAATAAATGTAGGAGCAGGATGACAAATGCCAAATATAGTTCAATCATAAGTTCTCTTCCATATGGTGGTGTTTCTATAGAATAATAGGCTAATCAAAAGTGTCTCATTCAATATCATATGTTTCAGAGAAAGAATGAAAGTGTTACATTTATCAGCCAAGCATAATGAGGTATGACTGCGTGAAAGTTAAATTTACCCTACAATTTCTATGCTACAGAATCATTCAAGAAAGGTGACACCATCATTAAGCATGATATGCATGTAAGCACATACAGTGAAGTAACAGTGACAACAGTGTCAAGTGAAACTCAGAAATAATGATTTGAATGTCATAAATGGAGCCCGCGGCCTGTAGAAAGGCACATTTTTGTGATGATAAAAAATACCAGGAAATGCTTTTGTTTTGCAAGTTTCAAGAACCCATATGAGATTTTATACACTGCCAGATATAGAGTTTCCTCACTATGGGTCAAACCCATTTGTGTTCACAAAATAACAAGCTTATCTATAGGAAACAAATGGACCCAGAATGTGATAAGCCATGGCCTTTCAAAGGATAGATAGAAAATGTAGATACCTGAAGCACAAAACACCATGTACAAGAAATGATGAATTTCTTTTATGAAAGGTAATACCCAGTTGGGAAGTTTAGATCTATTGGAAACAAGGTGGATAACTAAGAGGGGGGTGAATCAGTTATCTTAAATATTTAAGATTCTTTTCTTCTTTAATAATTAGTGCAACATCAAAACACATAAGCATACATAATCATGAGAGCAGAAATGAAATCAACACACATAACACAAGGATTTTTACATGGAAAACCTTGTTAAGGGAAAAACCATGTGGTTATTAACCCAAGATTATATTCTCTGTTAAAAGAATAAGAAGTACAAAATGGCACTTGCCAATTAGGGCTCACTATATGAGCACACTGCTCACAAGAGGCTCACTGCCTACAAGAGACTCACTGTCTACAGGTTATAGAAGGTAACCATATGTTTGAACAAAAGAGAGGCATCCACATATGCTGAGGTTCAGTTGTAGTTAGGCTCAATATACTGATCTACTGCACTTCATTCTTCCTCTGCTTTAGTGCTATTGTTCTGTCACATATCGAACTTGTATTGTTGCTTCCACACTTTACTCTACCTTTTCTCACACACTATATCACACCACACACACTTTCATAACAAAATCCATCTGGTATATATATCTGTACCAAGGATTTCAACATCTTTCTAGTCGGCAATCGGAATACTCAATATATTTGCTAAATACTCGTCTGTCGGCTAAATCCATGCTTAATATGTGATGTGTATCAAAAATATAGACATGGAAGTCATGAATCATGTTGGCCAACCATGATTGATCCCTCAAGAAGCTTGATCACCATCAATTTCTCATCCGGATTAAAGTCTGATGCTCTGCCGGTTAGTTCTTCCTTGGTCTACTCTAGCTGTCAGGAACCCAACACTTAGATGCTCATATTTTTTCATTCTTTCATCACCGGAGGCTCAATCTCTGGAATGTAGTAGTCATGGTACTCATCTTAACTTCCCCAAGTTTGTACTTTTCTAAGATACATCCTCTGAGAGATCTAGTCCTGATTGTCGGACCTTGGTGCATGCTCTGTTCTTATTCACTAGACCAAAACATTCTTCAATCTTACTTCTGGTATAGACATATCAACACACATAACACAAGGATTTTTACATGGAAAACCTTGTTAAGGGAAAAACCATGTGGTGACTAACCCAAGATTGTATTCTCTGTTAAAAGAATAAGAAGTACAAAATGGCACTTGCCAATTAGGGCTCACTACATGAGCACACTACTCACAAGAGGCACACTGCCTACAAGAGACTCACTATCTACAGGTTATAGAAGGTAACCATATGTTTGAAAAAAAGAGAGGCATCCACATATGCTGAGGTTTAGTTGTAGTTAGGCTCAATATACTGATCTACTGCACTTCATTCTTCCGCTGCTTTAGTGCTGTTGTTCTGTCACATACCAGACTTGTATTGTTTCTTCCACACTTTACTCTACCTTTTCTCACACACTATATCACACCACACACACCTTCATAAAAAATCCATCTGGTATATATATCCTCACCAAGGATTTCAACATCTTTCTAGTCGGCAACTGGAATACTCAATATATTTGCTAAATACTGGTCTGTCGGCTAAATCCATGCTTAATATGTGATGCGTATCAAAAATATAGACATGGAAGTCATGAATCATGTTGGCCAACCATGATTGATCCCTCAAGAAGCTTGATCACCATCAATTTCTCATCTGGATTAAAGTCTGATGCTCTGCCGGTTAGTTCTTCCTTGGTCTACTCTAGCTGTCAGGAACCCAACACTTAGATGCTCATATCTTTTCATTCTTTCATCACCGAAGGCTCAATCTCTGGAATGTAGTAGTCATGGTACTCATCTTAACTTCCCCAAGTTTTTAATTTTCTAAGATACATCCTCTGAGAGATCTGGACTTAATTGTCAGACCTTGGTGCATGCTCTGTTCTTATTCACCAGACCAAAACATTCTTCAATCTTACTTCTGGTATAGACATACTATGTGTTGCGGATGAGTGGGATGGACTTTGTTGCCATCAATGACAACACTCATTAAGCCACATAGTGTCTCTTGCCAACAATCTCCCCCTTTGCCATTGATGGCAACACTTAGTGAAAAATTACTAAGTGTTAAAACAAACTCCCCCTTGGCTGATGTTTTGTCGTATGTACATTTTACTGGAGCTCCCCCTTTGTTGGATTCCTCATTTTTCATTACTTCTCACTCCCCCTTTGACATCAATGGCAAAGGGTGGGATTTGCACAATAAAATATGCAAAAATCATCCTATACATAGATGCATAAGTATATATACATGTTATACTTACATATACTTAAGTATATCTGCAAAGGTGGTTTTCAACTATACAACTTCTGTCACCCAGCTCTGCTTCATCCTGTCCAAAATTGAAATGTGACCACTCAACAAAAATGCAAAAGCTTCTACTCTTTTTAAGTCTACCGGATCACTAGTTCGAGATGTGGTTTGAGCATCAGTTAAGGCCTCATGCATTGCCTCTAACTTAGGGATAATTATCCCTCTTAGTTCACTCAGCCTACTTATTCTATTCTTCTTCTCCTTTTCAAGCCTCTTTATTTCATTTATAGTGGCAATGTTCTGACACTCTTGATTCATTATGGATGATGTGAGAGGATCAAAATTCTGAGATAAACTTGACAGTTTACTCTCTTGTTCTTCCACCTTCTTGGCAATATCTCTTGTCACTGTGGACCATGATAGACAAAATTTTTATATTTTTCTATCATCTTGAAGAGCATTTTCTAGGCTCTTTATCCCAATATCCAGTTTTCTCCTGTCATTTGCTATGAGTCCCTGTACTTTGAAGAATCTCTTTTCCAAAAAATTTTTCTTGACTTTCTCTTCTGCCGATTTCTCCAAAGAATCAAAATGTGTGCTAATAGAATTAACAAGATATTTCAAGTTACCAAATGAAGAGGCTGAAAGATCCTTTTAGAAGGATGGCATGATCTTCTCCAACACACCAGATGCAAACTCTATTAGCTCACAATCTTCCATGTGTGACTTCAGAAGCTTTTCTTTTGCTTTAGCTTGAGCAACAGATGCAAACTTCATTGTCTGGACCAGAGAGAGGGAGTCAAAATTGAGTGGTCCTTGAAATAATTCCGGTTCATCTATCTCTAACATTTCTTTGTTCAAGAATTTCTTTACTATCTCAATAGTGTCTCTTGCTGAAGACAGAGTCTTCTTTCCTTTTCCCACCTCAGAACTGTCATCTGGGATCTTTTCTATTTGATCTTCTTCTCTTCCCTTTACCTCTTTTTCTTGACTAATTTTCTCTTCTTTTCTTTCTTCTCCTTCTGTTCCAGAGTTTGCTGGGGGATCCAAAAGAGAGATGTTAACTTCTTCATGGACTTCCTCTTCTAGAACAGAGGAATCCAAGTTCTTAGTCTCTTCCTTATCCATCTCTTTGGACTCTTCTACATTTTTCTCAGTGGATTCTTCTTTCAATGTACTCAATCTGTCTACATCCATGGTAGAGGGTTCTTCATCTATTTCCTCTATAATAGGGAGAATGAATCTCATGAAGGCAGTCCAAAGGATGTCTTCTATTTCTTTTGCCACCTGATCAGTCTCTCCAAGCATAAGACGGTTCATTGTTGCTTTGCTCTGGAACTCATCCTTACAATCCTTAAACATCGTGTTCATTTGTGGAAAGGTAATGGAAGGATAGAGTTGAATAGCAATCTATTCCCGGACCTCTAGGTCCTTTGCCTTAGCATTCTCCTTTCTCATTTCCAGTTCCTTCTCTAGGCTTGTGGGGATTAGAGAGATGATTTTAATGAATGCTTTATTATAAATGTTTAGATACTTGATTGTAGCATCCTCCAAGATTTTCTTGTCAGTATCACTAAACTCATCATAAAAATCTATTAATGGTTGCAGATTTCCATCCACTGTGACTACCTTGATAACATCATCAATAAAAAGGGTGGACCTTTCAACAAATTCTTCTGCCTCATCTTCTTTGTGTTTACTGGTAGAGGATTCCATGGATGTTTTCTTTTTCTTCATTTTCTTAACTTCCTCATCAGTCTCTATCTCTTCATCATCCTTTTGACTTATGTATGACCTTGTGGCCTTTATCTTTGTTGTCTTCTCTCCCTTTCTAGATGTCTTGGCTTCTGGTTTTGAGGCTTTTGGGCTCTTAGAGGTGGCAGGTGTAGAGCTCTTAGAAGATCTGGTCTGGGAGGAGGCTTGCACCAGAACACTTTCTTTTTCTGCTTCTTGTCTCTCTTTCTTTTCTCTTTCTACTTTTTCTCTATTTGCATCAAGTGCTTCCATTGATATGCCATATTTCTTGGCAATTTCCTCTACTTCTCTTCTCACCTTTCTTTTTATTTCTGGCTATCTCATTTCTACATATATTTTTACACTTAATTCTTGAAAGGTTCCAAACCTTTCTGCCTCAGGGTCCTTGGGCTGACCTAGCAAGTGTTGGACATGCATCTCTAAAATTTTCTCATCTACCTCATAGCCCATTGGCATAATCCAGACTATTCTGGGCTCCACTGCCTCCATTAGGCATTGATTAGTGTCTACCATGAAGCACAATGTATCCTTGTATTTTTCAACTAGAGATTGGGGGATTCTCTCTCTAGCCTGCATCATTCCTTGGAAGTTTTTGAAGTATTCCTAGAGTGTTGTACTTTGAGCCTTGGCATCACCAAGCCCATACATATAATCTTTGATTTGTATGGCCACTGGTATATCATTTTGCCATACCCAACCTCTTGATTCGGGTAGCTCATTCATATAGTAAAAGAAGAGACATAATATTAGACCACCATACTTAAATGAATTCTTCTTATCCTTCTTTATTTTCTGCAAGTTTTCTAATAGTTGATTCAAAAGAAGCTCGCAAAGATCATAATCTACATTTTCTCTTAGCATCTGATAAGCAGCATATATTGCAGTTCTAGATACAGAGTTCTCCCTACTGGAGTGATATATTTTATAACCAATTATCATAGAAGCAAATTTGATATCCAGATCTGTGATATCTTCTATTGTCATTGCTCTTTTGTCAAATTTTGATCCGATAGCCTCACTTACAGTTTGGTTCTTGACCGATTTAAGAGTAGGCAACCCAGCAGATGAGTGCAAACTGATTACTGCCCTATGGTGTCTTTTGTTATCTTGAATGGCCTCATCAACCACATGAAGTTGTCATGTATTCTGCTAAGAACATACCGGACCCATTCATCCTCTACAAAATAGGGAAATTGGATGTAATGTCCAAAATGCTTGTCCCGGAGGGCCTTGTATTGAAGTTTAAGCTCAAATGTTTCATCTATTAATTGTTTGTGATAGATATCCATCAGTTTCGATTCCCCAAATTCCTCAATATTGCCATGTATGTATGCCCTAACATCTTCTACATGCAGAACCCCATGCAGAATGCTAGAGAAGCCACATAAGGGATCAACTTCTAGGGATTTCTAAGGATGTTTCTTGAACTTTAGGCATAGCCTATCAGTGATCTTAACAATATTTTGTGTAGCTATCTTACAAAAGATTCAGAAAGAGATATTCAAGAATGAAAATACCTTTTTACACTTCTAGGGTTCACGATATGAGCTAGAAGAGATCGCTGGTTGAATCAGATCCTACGGTTGATCTTTGAGAGGGTTGAAGTAATCTTGTTTGCAAAGCCCTTTCTTTCTTCTTCTCGAATACAAATGTGCAAATGATGAATAAAAGAACCCTTTTATCTCTGCACAAACCCTAATTTCATATTGCAATAAATGCACAACTTAAGTCATTCTGGTTCCCTTGTTCTAACCTTGTTCTAAGAGAGATCCTTCTGAATCACTGAGATGCACTTAGAATTATTCTTGGTGATAATTGACAATGTATCTCCCTTTCTCCAATCATTCCATTTATCCGCAGATCAAGATATTTCAATTTTGAATCATACCGGATGTAATTGTGAAAATCTAGCTTTAACTGGATGACTATCAAACCGGATCAATCTTGGATGATTAACCTCTTCAAAACTCCTTGCAGATCTTTCATATTTTTACTGAGGGTTATTTAAATATTTCTCTAAGAACCCTTTAATCTACAACTTTCCATGTGCCAATTTCAGGAATCGATTGACTAGCTAGGGGAATTTATTATCCTTTGTGACTCCCCCTGAGCCAAAGCTCATCTACTTAGTTTTCAGAAGGAATATCAACACTAGATTCTAGTGCGGATCCATCCCCAACATTTTCTATACTTCTCTTCACCCAAATCTTGTTCATCTCCCTTTTAACTTCATCCACATTCACTTTTCCCTTTCCTTTGTCTTGATTTTGATTATGATGCACCGAACCCTTTTTATCATGATTCTTACTTCTCTAGAATTTGGCAATATGACCAGATCTATTGCAGTTGTAGCAAACAACATTTCTTTGCATATTTGACTGATATCCTCTTAATCTACATTGATTAGCCATATGTCCCATTCTATTGCATGCAAAGCATCTACCATTGAATGAATTGTTTATTTGCATATTTCTACATTCATGAGATTTGTGACCATACCTTTTGCAGTTAAAACATTGTCTAGAGAAGGGTGAATTAGTCTAATTCATTCTTCTTCTGTATTGATTTGCTTTATGACCAAAGTTGTTACAATTGTAGCAGTATCCATTCAAGGATGGATATCTTTGAGCATTTGGTTGCTGTTGATGATTGTTTTGATGCAATCATAACAATAAGTTAAAATTCACATAAAATGAACTGAAACTATACTTGAAAGACAAGAAGGAATCATTTGGTGATTCAACTAATCCCAAGTCTACAATGGTTCGGTTGGTCAAGTTCAGTTGGTCAATGTGAAGCTGTAATGTTCAAGGGGCCTTACGTAGTTTAGGTTTGTTTTGTGGTTTACTGGCCTAAGAATATGTAAAAAAGGTCATGAGATATATCAATGCTTTTCATTCCTTTGCATAAGAGTGATACTGGGCTGCAAGTTTCAGATGGTTTTCTTGGATTTTTTGCAGCTTTCTTCTTGATCTGTTTATGAAAACTGTCTACTTATAGCTCTGCTATCATGCTTCTTCAAATTTGAGACAATTTCCTTTGGATTTCTACGTTTTCAGCTAGATATTTTAGATGGGTTGGGAAAAGTTAGAAAGATCTACTCTATACCTCATTAATCTACCGAAGGATCTAAGTGTTTCTGTTATGCACTTATGTAAATACCACAGTAGTTTGATCAAATCCACAGTAAAAACCCTAAATGTAAGTTCTGAGCATTTTCACAAACATACATTTAAAATTGCAAGCTCTCAAAGAAGATATTTCAAAACACAAAGAAGAGCAGGAGAACACTCAGAAGATAGATGCAGAACTCCAGATTCTATTGTATTAGAAATGAATAGCCATACATGATTTACAATGTAAGAATGACTCTTAGTTTCATTGATCATACTACAGAGAACTTACAAGCTTTACAGATATAGTAAGGCAGCCAGACATTCCATGCGCACCTTACTGCAGACAAACAGGCGACCTCCTTCTTCTACTCTAAACTATGCTAAGCTATCTTGCTGTATTTTCCTAGAATCTTTGTTGTAGGCCTTAAAAATCCCTGTTGTAAAGTATTACAGTGTAGAGAGGCACAATATATAACATCCTGATTGTCCTCACTACAGCAAAAAAAACCTAACTGAACCCCTGGTTCAAACCTCTAGTTACAGCAATAAATGCAGGTGAACCAGTTCTCAAAAATATCTCAGAGCAGTGGTCAAATCTGGGCGAAATATTGCCCCTTCTGAGAGGTTCCAGCAGCTGGGCAATAACTTCTGTTTGTCTTTTACAGAAATACCTCCAGCTGCGACCTTCCTCTTCACTTGAATGGCTTTGACTTTTTGCATTTCATCTCTATCTTCTTGCTCCTGAGATCTGATCTTCTGCCTCCATGAGGTCACTGTATTGACTTTCCAGCTGCTTCCTCAACTGCAAGCCTGCAAGACAAGACAAGCAATTAGTTTCACATTTATCACAAAATAGCATGAAAATTAAAATAAGCGTTTAAATCCAGGTGACTGCGCAAGATCGCGGAAATCAGATCCAAAATCCACTCAAAACGCATCAAAAATGCGCCCAAGCTGCTCAAAATTGATGGGTCAACCATCGCTGACCGGGAAAATGCCAGAGGCGCCAAAAAAACACTTTAAAACTCCACCGCTCATTTCCCGCCCATCGGCATGATCATCCCTGTCGGTGCGTCAAAAAAACAGGTTAGTCGATATACGTCATCATCATGATATTCTGGAAATAGCATTCCCTCCTGAAGGTCCAGATGAATGTCATCATGATGTTTCGCTTCTGCACATTGGAGAAAAAACAACATCATCATCATCATCATGATGAAGGATAATAGGAGGATATGAAGATAATCCTGCTGCTGAGGAAAGGAAGATGATGGTGACGTCATCATGATATTCGGGCTTTATTGAAATGCTAAGGATGACGTCATCGTCATCTTCGGTTAAGATCAGGGGGATAATTATGATATCGGGTCACCCAAGGAGCATGATCAGGATGATGAAGTGAATATGATCCTCTTGCGGCCAAGGTAACCCTCTCGAAAGATCAGCATGATGAAGATCATCATCATATTTGGGGCGTATGTCGAACTTGGAATAGGACGTCATCATCATATTTGTGAACCGGATCGTGCTTCAGAAAATATCCTGTTGAAGGAAAAATGTGATGATGATCATCAGGAGGATATTTGTTTTTTCGTTATTCAGATCGGGATGACGTCATCATGATATTCGGAGCCTTCGTTAAACTTGAACATGACGTCATCATGATATTTCGCCAACCGGGTCATGTTTGGGAAAAAATCCTACCGA
The DNA here is from genome assembly GCA_027924645.1 of Cunninghamia lanceolata. Taxonomy (NCBI): domain Eukaryota; kingdom Viridiplantae; phylum Streptophyta; class Pinopsida; order Cupressales; family Cupressaceae; genus Cunninghamia; species Cunninghamia lanceolata. The sequence goes on from BSBN01000867.1 coordinate 23,442,131, forward strand.
AGGGAAAATGTGATGATGATGATGATCAGGTTACTTGCAAAAGGTTGTATTTCATCGGCAGGAGGACTTGGCGAAATATCGGGCGTTCAAACAAGATCATGATGATCTTGACACTATGACAAGATAAAAATATGATGATGACGTCATCATCATATTTCGTTTTCGGAGCACAAGGATAAGTTGGTCATCATGATATTTGCGCTAGGGTGATATTACAAAATATGATGATGCTATTGAGAAATGTAATATCAAACCCCTCTTAATAGATAGGCTGATCATCATGATGTTTGCGCTAGGGTGATATTACAAAATATGATGATGCTGTTGAGAAATGTAATATCGAACCCCTCTTAATAGATAGGCTGTTCATCATGATGTTTCGGCAAACGGATATCAGGAGGATATGAAGATGATGATCCTCTTTCTCGAATTATCATGATGATGCCTCCAGCACTTAGCGAATTTCAGCAAAAAAAATGACCCTCGTGAAAGATCAAGATGATAGGGAGTCGTCATCATCATAATTCGAAGTTCAGCAAATATCATGATGATGACCTTGCGATAGGTTTTGAACGTGCGCATGCAAATATGCCGATAATAAATTTGCTAAGTCAGGGTGATCTTATACCATCAGCATGATATTTTAAGATCAGGCGATGCAAAGATATCATGATGATGTTCGCGATACTAAGACCGCTTCGATGGGGGAACTCACCTTGACTTAAAGCCGATGTCATCATGATATTTGAACCTCAGGATATTATCAGGGGGGGGGGGTTCAAATATGATGATGATGATGTTTATACAGCAAAACCGAGTTTGCAAAATATGACGCTCCTAAGGAAATCATGATGCTGATGATGCGCACAAGGCCTTTTGACGGGTATAAAGCACTACCACCTAAGATTGACGTCCGGATGTTGCGACTGCATGATTTTTAGCGGGTGATAGACCAAGATCATGATGATCATGTCAACATGACTTAGGATAAAAAATGATGATCCTCCTGCGAATATCAGGTTTGACCAAGACTTTGACCGTGCATAACTTCCACATATGGACGAATTTTCAAGTGAAGTAAAAGGCAAACCTGCATGAAATTTCAAGCTTTTTCTAAGTATGAAGTCACAGCAACAAAATATGAACTTTGACAAACTGACCTCATGATGATGACCTACCTCATCATATATCATGATGATGATGCACCTGACCTTCATTTTTACCAGACCGCCAGGAAGCAGAAAAAACACAAGCAGAAGCAAAAAGCAAGACATCAGCAGGGGTCCTCATTTTGCTAAGGAGCAAAATGGGGCGTGTTGTGAACATCACAACAGTTGCCTTACTAGAAGTTTTCTAGGCCTATTCCTCAAATTTCCTGATCAAGAGTTCTTCTAACTAGATCCAGAGCTTTCACCTTTCTCATATCCCAAGCCATGCTTCTCATCTACCCTCTTTTGGCTTTCAAGAAGAACTTCAAGTTGGGCTGAGCTTATCTTGAATTTCTCTTTGTATTCATTTGCTGTTTGGAGATCCCTTTTAAGAGTGTCTATCTAATTCTTAGGTTGTTCTTTATTATCTCTAGCTTCTTCAAGATCAAATTCCAGATGTCTGATTATTCTATCCATTTTGTGGCAATCTTCTGACTTCTCCTTGAGAGATTGTTTTAGATTGTCTTCAATTTTTCTTTTCTCTTCAATTTATTAGGTGAATTTCATAACCCCTGATTCCATTTCATGTCTTGCCATAATGACCTCTTTTGATAGCTTCTCACATAACTTGTTTTTCTCATTCAAATCTTCATTAGTATCATTGGCTTCACTTTGACTTGCTAATTGTTGAAGTAGTTCCTTTCTCTTTTTCACAGAGATACTCAGTTTTTCTTTGAGTTCATTTATGAAATCATCAGCTTGTTTGAGTCTTTCCCTTAGATTATTGACTTTAGAGTGAGATTGCTCAAGATCATCTAGGGCAGACTGAAGTTGTTCCCTCATACCATACATATCCATTATGATTCTCAGATCTTCCTCAAGCTATTAGGCTTTGTTTGGAGGAACTTGGGTCTGATACCAATTGTTGGAAACAAGGTGGATAACTAAGAGGGGGGGTGAATCAGTTATCTTAAATATTTAAGTTTCTTTTCTTCTTTAACAATTAGTGTAGCATCAAAACACATAAGCATACATAATCATGAGAGTAGAAAAGAAATTAACACACATAACACAAGGATTTTTACGTGGAAAACCCTGTTAAGGGAAAAACCATGCGGTGACTAACCCAAGATTGTATTCTCTGTTAAAATAATAAGTACAAAATGACACTTGCCATTTAGGGCTCACTTCCTACAAGAGACTCATTGTTTACAAGTTATAGAAGGTAACCAGATGTTTGAACTGAAGAGAGGCATCCACATATGCTGAGGTTCAGTTCCGGTTAGGCTCAATATACTGATCGACTGCACTTCATTCTTCCTCTGTTTTAGTACTGTTGTTCTATCACATACCAGACTTGTATTGTTGCTTCCACACTTTACTCTGCCTTTTCTCGTACACTATATCACACTAGACACACCTTCATATCGAAATCCATCTGGTATATATATCCGCACCAAGGATTTCAACAGCTTTCTAGTCGGCAACTGGAATACTCAATATATTTGCTAAATACTAGTCTGTCGGCTAAATCCATGCTTAATATGTGATGCGTATCAAAAATATAGACATGGAAGTCATCAATCATGTTGGACAACCATGAATGATCCCTCAAGAAGATTGATCACCATCAATTTCTCATCTGGATTAAAGTTTGATGCTTTTCCGGTTAGTTCTTCCTTGGTCTACTCTACTTGTCAGGAACCCAACACTTAGATGCTCAGATCTTTTCATTCTTTCATCACTTGAGGCTCAATCTCTAGAATGTAGCAGTCATGGTACTCATCTTGACTTCCCCAAGTCCATACTTTTCTAAGATACATCATCTGAGAGATCCAGACCTGATTGTCAAACCTTGCTAGATGCTCTGTTCTTGTTCACCAGACCAAAACATTCTTCAATCTTACTTCTAGTATAGACATACTATGTGTTGCAGATGAGTGGGATGGACTTTGTTGCCATCAATGACAACACTCATGAAGCCACACAGTGTCTCTTGCCAACAAGATCTACATGTATAGAGATATAATCATGCAAGTTGTGGCCATGGAAGTTCTAAATATTAGTGTTATGTATGCAGCCAGACCTCTTCAAAGGGTACACATAGAAATAGATATACTTAAGACAAGGCATCAGGTATAGAATCACACTACAAACCTAAGCTCATGTAATGGTCTTGCATAGTGCCAAAAGAAGCTACGACTACCATAATGATATGCTTAGGGTTTAGTTTTAGCATATAGAAAGGAAATGAGTTTTGTTCAAGCCATTCAAAATGAAAATGAAGATGTGCAGAATATAGGCCGCGGCCCATAAAATATAATGATTTCTCTCCTTCAGACAGATAACAAACAAGGAAAGCAGAAGATGAAACACAAAGTTTGAAAGAAAGAGTTACCTTATTTCCTGAGTGAAGACAAGTGTGTAATGAGGCAACAACTTCTGCCCTTTCTAGGGTCTCAAATAAACTCAATACAGTCAGCCATGGTGGCTAAAAACTCATAGGAGTATCAATGAAACAAATACAAACAAATCCATCAAGAAAATGCAAAAGCCGTGGCTTATAAGTCCTTATTCAACTCAGAAATTAAGACAAGGTCAGAAGTATGAGTCATTTTGTATTAGACATAATCTTACCTCCATTTTCCTATGCAATATGCTTGAAAAATTGATCAGAAATAGTGAGAAACCATGGAGTGGTTGGGTCAAACCCTAGCATGATGGCAGCTGAGTAGAGAAGCCCTTTCTCAAAGTTGCAAAAGTGGAAATGATGTGACAAAGTAGGGCAAAATGTGTTTTGTCATTAGGGTTTCGATGAAGCCCTAATCCGAATGGTGATATTTTTTTTTACATTCATTTCATTTTTTGAGGCACAAATTGATGCCTTCATGGTATTAAGTGTCTATTGCATAATGCCTAAAGACTTAGAGTGAGGTCAAGACTTATGGGTTCCCTCTATTCATTTGATACTTTAAACCATGTTTGGTCACCCTGAATACACTATGCCAAGGGGTTCATGCATTAAAACACATTACCACTTTTGCATATAGATCTCAGGCCCTTGAGTTTTTGCAGACATGTTAGGAGCGTAGGCCTTGAAGGCCTTGTTGACCTATTTTCCTTTGTCCAGAGCCAAATGGTTTACCTTGTATTTTCCTTGAAAATCCTTTAGAAAATGACCCTATAGGGCTTAAATTCTTCAATTACTCATGCTCTGCCTTGCCAAATTTCCCAAAATCTCATCTCGAAAGTCTTTGCAAAAAACCTAGAAAAACCTACAAATCTTTTAGCTTCAAGTATTTTCTATCACTAAGATTTCTTAGTTTCATGCTTGTATTTCAATATGCATTTTTGAATGTACATTCGCATATACATTCGCCATTATATGTTTGTAACATACATTCGTAATATGCAAAGGCCTAGATGCAATCAACAAACATACAAGGTTGACATACAAGTGAGAATGTACAGTGGAATGTCTATCGCCAACATACAAGTCCAACATGCAAGGCCGATATACAAAGATAATATGCATCGGATACAGTTGAATGTACATTGACAGCGATGTACAAAGGAAGAACATACAAAGGACTTTCGCCAAAGATACAAGGAGACATGCATGTGCGATATAGTAAGGTAGTTGTAGCAGTGGCTTGTATATTTTGCTTTGTATGTTTGCATATACAAAGTCGATATACAAGGGGTTAAACATACAAGGAGGAGATGCAAAGGATGGGGTCCACCAAATGTACATTTGTGATTGTATGTTCAGACATACAAGCAAAACATACATCGGGCACATACAAAGAAATGCATACAAAAGTCTTTGTATATCGACAACATACAAGGTCATATACAAATCAGTTTGTATATGCGGTACAAAGGAAGGACATACAAGACCTACATATAAGCAACAGATGTAAAGAAATATACATGGGGAAATGTGCAAAGTCAACATGCAAGGGAAAGTGATTCAAAGTTGGGGCCCACCACTTGTATATTTGCGATTGTATGTTTGCACATACAATCAAAAATACATTTCTAATATACAAGCCAGATCTGAAATAAACATTCATTACAGCTGATAAAGGGTAGAATTCCGTAGTTTGTATGTATAATTTGCTTGTATGTTCGCATTGTATATGCGACATACATTGGTTATATACAAAGAGGAACATGCATGGCTCAGACCCGATGGCATTTGCAATATGATTCATAATGGTTTGGAGTCCACGGATTGTATATGCACATTGCATTGTATGTACCGATATACAAAGAACAAAAGATACAAGGTCCAGATCTGAATTGGAATCAAATGCAGTTGATAATCTTTTGAAGTCCGTACCTTGTATATGCGCATTGTATTTGCGATATACAAGGCAGGGTGCAATGGCGACATACAACCTGGACCTATTTTAAAGTTCAAAAGTGTTACATAATCTACTGGAGTCCACATTGTATGTATGTAGGCGATTGCATATGCCGATATATATTTGAATATACAAAGCCATATACAAAGCCATATACAAAGGAACATACATTGGCAATAGTATATACAAGAGGAAATAAGGTAAAGGCACAGACAGTTGTATGTATATCGCCATTGTATATTCGCATATACAATGCGATATACAAAGGCATATACAAGACATGCATGCAAAGGGGTTTCAGCGTAACAACATACATCAGAGGCTTTGTCTTTTGTCATTCTGATGGCCGATAAGAAGATGCATTTTTCAGCGATGGTCCCAGGCTCATTTCAACGACTAATCAGACAGTGCCATGTGGTAGGGGCACCAAAAGAAAAGGCATATACAAGGGATTTTCGGCATGACTTTATACATCAGCAGCTCGACTAAAGGTCATCCCGATAGCCCAATACATAGAGGCACTTTGTACATGCAAAGGCAGACTCAGATGTAGTTTCAGAGGCTAATTCAGATGCTGAATAAAAACACAGATGTAAAGTGATATATATAGGTAGTTGACCGAAGCTTTGAATGCCCATATCTCCTCCATCTTGGCGAATATCCAGATGCTTCAAAAGTCAAAACTGCATGTTTTTGCCTCATCTTTCAGTTGGTGGGCTTTTTAGGGGTTTTCTATCACTTTCAAATTTTAGATCTGGTGTTGCATGCTTGGCCAATGTGGACATTTCAGCAACCATTTTGGGCAGATACAGATATTTGTTGCATTAATTACTATAAATCGATGACTCTACAAATCACATTAAAGATGAAAAATATCTTTCATCTGCTTTGTTTTAGATCTTTTACACCATAACTCCTTGCAGTTCGACATCCCTTCAGGTAGATATTTTTTGACAACACCCATGAGCGAAATTAGGTGTAACCGACTGAAAATGAAAAATGCTATATATGCATGAAAAACAAATGTATTGAGGAGGATGGTTTTATTTTGGGGCTGTTATGCTACCGATTTTTTTTTGTAGTCAGACTTCTTAGTGTAATTGCAAGGGTATGGGAATGTGACTCACTATGTCTGAATCTGGCCTCTGTTGTCTTCCTTTTATCGACCAATGAATGTAATTAGCTATGTTGGTATACCTCTGCTATGGAATATTTCTGTATTGTAATGGTTTTGACCTTCATGATCAATATATGCATGATTTCTTGCCTCTCTTGGGTCTTGATTTCTATGTTTTAGTTGATGTTATAATTTGTTCTGTGAGTAAAATGCCTCCTCTGTAGGTTTAACCTTCATACTGAAGCCTCAATCAATCATAAGTCTGTGTGAATCCCCTTCATCCTAGAGATCATTGTTATGTCTACACCAAGATCACCATTGCTCACTAAATTTGGTGTATCACTTATTTTCGTTTTAGCATTCGTTCTACCCCTTTTCCCAGCAAGCATTAGCACTAGGTTTAGATACATTTCTCTAAGCATTAGGCCTAGAAAGAGGAAGCTGGCCTTCTCCGTAGGTTTGATCTCATTTCACAAGGTCCCACACTTTGAGATCATTCCCATGTTATTCTAGATTGCTAAAGTTTCACAACTCTAGTCAAGGTGCATATTTGGGTGATAACATGCCTTTCATATTATTTTTTACAAAAATCCCATATTGTAATGCCCTTAATAGTTTTATGATTTTTTATATAAAAATCAATTGGTATGTATTGTAAATACTTGGCAAAATTATAAGCCATGAATCATTATTTTTGCAAAAAAATATCATGAATAGGTGTGTGAATTAAAACTGCAAACATTGTAAAGTTTGTTTAAAGAAATATTTTATAAATTACTTTAAAATCAAAACTATTTTTACGTAGTTTTGAAGCGAATCAAATATCTTTTTTGGATTTTGTTTATTTTGAGGTAGATGAGGACAAAAATAGAGCTTTTATGGGGAGAGAAGGTAGATTTTGGTGGGGCCACATGTGAGGGCACCTTGGTAGCTTTTATTTTTTAGTTTGGTGGCAATTTGAGGGCTTTATTTTTGGCTTTTTTGAGGAACTCAAAAATGGATTTCTATATCTTTTTTAGGAGCTTTTTTGGAGAGATCTCTAGGAGGCATTTATAGGAGAAAAACTTAGTTTTTTCTTAGTCAATTGATACCATTTGTTTCTTCTCTCTAGAGCACACAGAGAGTTTGTATACAGGCTGTTGACTTAGTTATTTTATTATCACATTGTACTCCTTCCAATTCAATACAACAGATTTTCCTATTCCATCTATCTATTTTGCTCTTTTGCAGTTTTGATTTGATGTCTCAATGTGGCAGTCTCATGTCCTTTGTTATGTCTCTTACTATAAAATTTGCTTTTGGTCCTGGTTGTGATTTGTGTTCAAATTGAACCTTATTACAAATTATTTTGGGATCAAATTTCAGAGGTGGGGTTGTGAAAGTTTAAGTGTGAAGGGTTGTTTGTGAGTGAAGATATTCATTTAGGTTAAATATTAGAGTTAGTTTTGCATTTCAATTAGCCTTTTTCATCCCTTTTTCTCAGACAAGTCATGAGATTAGGAAAAACATAAGGAGAACCAGCTCACTATAGAGGTTCACTCCATCTTTTAGGCAACCCATAGGCTTAGGAGTGTTCCCATGTGTCAATAGATAGCTAAGTCTTCAGTAGCTTAGCATAGGGTGCATATTTGATTAATAACCATTTTTGGCATGCTCGGTGGGACTCTGAAAGTATTTTTAGAGAAGTTTTTAAATCTTCAAGCTATTGTTCTAGTATATGCAGCAATGTTCCAGCCTTTGGAGGCTTTTACAATATACTTGGTGACTCATTTCTTTGGTCTTGCATGCAGATTAGTGTTACCAGCTTATGAAAACCAGATCTAGCTCTAACCCATTTGAATATTTACAACTATCTCCGCCAAGAAGAAGAGGTAGATCAATAAACAGAATAGCTAATTCAACAATGAGATCAAAATCAACACCTTCAAGACTCAGTCCTCCAACTCCAATACAAAGAAGCAAGAGTCCGGTGCTGATAGTCTCGATACCCATAATGGCTAGACAGTTCACATTTGTGCCTTTTAACAGAGGTAGCTTGTTACAACTTGCTCAACGTGATGACATTCCAGTTGCAGCCCTCAAAGGACTACCATATTTCACTGGAGAAGACCACACTACAGCTGTTGAACACATTCAGGATGTGGCAACTCTATGTTTAGCACATAATGTTAACCAAGAATGTAGCAATTAGATTATTAGCTGCATCATTAAAAGGGAAGGCCTTGCAATGGTTCAAAAGTCTTGCAGAGAACTCAATAGCATCATGGGATGACCTGGGAGATGGATTGCACAAACACTTTGAAGACAAATTTGATCATCTCTCATCATTGGAGTAGTTGAGCACCATCAAAAGAGACCCCCATGAACACATGGCGGATTTCAATTACCGATTTCAGAAGACTTGGGATAGAATCCCCGCAATGGTAAAGCCTCTTCCAAGGCATGCATTTTTGTTTTATCATAAGGATTTAAACAATGAAATTTCTATAATGATCCAATCTATGGGAGGATCCACCCTTCCTAATTCTTGTGAAGTTACTGTTAGAGAAGAAAATTACCTTATATAGGCAAGGAAGATAGCCCCAAGGCCTCCTTTACCCATTTTTCTAGAAATCCAGCCACCTGCGCCCATGGCAGTTCCCCCTTTGGCTATTGTCCAGGTCATTCCAACAATAGGAAACCAAGCTACAACCCAAGAAGCCACTGCTCCAATCCAAGATTTCCAAGCACTTAATAACACACTGAAAACCATTAGTAATGAAATTGTTAATATCAACAAGCAAATTGGTCAAGAACATAAACCATACCAAGCCCCGTACCTGCCTAACCAGCAGTATAGGACACCTTTCCAAGCTGACCCTTAGGGTCAAAGAAGAAATTACAACCCTCGACCTTTCCAATCCTATAATCCTAATGCTACCAGTATTTTGAAAGAACTTGTACCTACTCAGATCAACTTAGCTCAAGATAGTGACTGGTGTTATCCATATCACCAACCCCATAATCTAGCTGCATGCAGAAATCATGTAAGAAATCAAGCTTTTATGGTGCAGAATAGTTATGCAAATTCAGAAGGTGTTTTTGGTGAAGTTTCAGCTTAGCAAAATAATGTTGATATGGCCGTAATGAACTGGCAAGATACTGATTTATGTGGTGTAAATTACCCCCAAGGCCAAAATCAACAAAATATACCTATTTCAACCAACACAAGGTCAAAGCAAAGGGCTACAGATCTTAATCAGCAAGTTGCAGTTGGACAACAACAGCCTGGCAAGGACAATTTTCAAGCTACTTCATCACACACTACCCCTGTACCACAACAAAGGGTACAGGTCCTTCAAAAAGGATAAGTTGTACCTAGACAAAATTAGTCACAAGTGTAGACTCATCCCTTACAAAGACAAAATAATGTTGCATCTGTGAAAGTACAGAAAAAGGTAAATCCTATTTCTTTCAATATAGTAGATCATCTTAAGAAAGCTATAGTGAGTATGTCAGTTATGGATGCATTACGTATTCCTAGCCAAAAGAATCTACTACAGGAAGCATTGGTTAAACTATCAATTTTTGAGTTTTCTAATGAAGAAAAGGCCAAAGTACGAGTACTTGCCAATAGTTCAAAAATCAAGAGTGGACAACCAGCAAACGAGGTAAAACCTCCTTTTTTCCTGAGTCTGATTATTGGTGACAAGCTTGTCCATAATTGCATGATAGATTCCAGAGCAAGTAGTTTTGTCATGCCCAAGAGTCTAGCTGATTCATTAGGATTGGTTTATGAGCCCCTTTCAAAAGGAGTAACCTAGTTAAACGGGTCTACTGTTAATACTGCAGGAATAATTAGAAATCTGCCACTTACACTACATGCTTGTCCTAATTTTGCCATCCATCAAGATGTTTATATCATTGATCTGCCACCTAGCTTTTCTATATGCCTTTCTAGGGAGTTTACTGACAAATTGGGTGGGTTTTTACATTCTAATTGGTCCCACTTGTTTTCTAGGACAAGATACAATACGAAAGTAACCATACATTCTAAACCACTTGTAAAGGATCATGTTGAGCCCTATGTCCCTAGCCTAATAAATGCTAACCTCTACATCACCCATGGGAAATAGGATCAATCCACAAGCCCAGATCCCAATGCACCTATAGAGGATATAAATTGAGATGACTAGGTAGCTAAAGATCATGAAGACGACAATTTCTATCACACTAATGAGGTAGGATTAGGCATTTATATGATACAGGAACCTGATGCAGTGATTCCTAATCTGATTAAGGACCAAAGTTAGTTTGAACAACAAGAAGATCAGATTTGGAAGCTATACTTTGAAAGATCAAGGAACAAAATGGGAGCTGGTGGAGAGACTACATTGATTTCACTTGAAGGAGACAAATACTACACAACATTGAGGTTTGCTTTCATCTGCACAAACAATGTGGTTGAATATGAGGCCCTGATTCATGGTTTAGAATGGGCTAGGAAAAGAGGTATAAAATGTTTACAAGTTTATGGTGATTTTGTGATGATTGTAAACCAAGTAGGAATCTGAATGTTACTAAAAATGATCTGCTCAAAAAGTACAAGTATAGAGTGTGGCATTCTATTGAATTTTTTGATGCATTTAATATGTTTTCGATTCCCAAAAACCAAAATAAGTATGCAGATAAGCTTGCAGCTTTAGGAACTCAGTTTGAGATTCCTGATCAGATTCATAACAATAAAGTACAACCATATGTCAAAGTAGTTGTCAAGCCTTCTGTACCTTACAATAGTGTTTCCTGGCAAGTATTCGATAGTGATGAGCAAATCTTAAGATTTTTGAGTGTAGAAGCTAAATTTGTAGCTGATAACCAACATAAGTATAAGGAGCAATTTGATAATCAAATCATGTAGCTAAGATCTAACAAGCTGCCCAAAGGACTAGTGACACTGGAATCAGTGTTTAATTTAGATGATTAGTTTAGAAAAGACAAGTGCAACATGACTGTGAAACAGTTCCACTATGAGGCAGTGGAGATATTCAAAGATAAACTGCTAAAGCTGGGAAAGGTATGTACTAAAGATGAACAACAGTCTTTTGTTCAACTATGTCAAGATTTTTTTGACGTTTTTGCATGGGAATATAAAGATTTAAGGGGATTTAGTCTAGGTCTAGCCCAGCATACCATTGAATTAGAGCCTAATGCCAAGCCTATTAGGCAGAAACAAAGACCCCTTATTCCAAAACTTGAACATTTAATGAAAGATGAGATAAACAAATTAATTGAGAGCAGTATAATATTCCCAATAAAACATACATCCTGGGTCTCCTACTTGGTACCAGTTAGAAAGAAGAATGGAGAAATTCAACTTTGTGTCAATTTTTGTGATCTAAATCAGGCTTCACTGAAAGATCACTATCCTCTTCCTTCAATGGAACAAATATTGCAAGTTGTTTCTAGTTCTGATATATATTCCTTGTTAGATAGTTATTCAAGTTATAACCAAATCCTGGTGAAGGGAGAAGACCAATATAAAACTACATTCACAACTAAGTGGGGTACCATGGCATACAGGAAGATGCCATTTGGTTTGTCCAATGCAGGGGCAACCTTCTAGAGGGCAATGGATATGGTCTTCCATGGCCTTATGAATAAAATAGTGCTGGTGTATTTAGATAACATTGTTGGAATTAGACCGGACAACTAAGAGGGGGGGTGAATCAGTTGTAACACAATATAAACTTTTTTTACTTTTGACCTTCTTTATTATCTTACTACCAGATTAATGATGTAAACATTAAAGCATAGATCAACAACATAAGAGTAGAAACATAATCAACACACTTGACACCAAGATTTTGATGTGGAAACCCAGTTAAGGGAAAAACCACGGTGGGGGTTAACCCACAAAGATTTGTACCCTGTTAAAAGTACTTTAGAAAAATAGAAGGCACATGCCTTCGGGCGCACTGCCCAGAGCTCACTGCTCAAAGGAGAGGCTCACTACCTATAGAATTTATTTAGAACATAAAGAATCAACTCAGAAATAACATCTACTTCATGCCTGGTTTAGTTTCAATGAATGCTCAAAAACTTTTGCTTTGCCCTAAATTCTTCTTTACTAACTTCACACTCTATACTGCTCTCGCTCCTTTTCTTCTCTACTCTGCTTTTGATCCTTTATTCATATTTAATCTATTTTGCTCAAGGATAATTTTTAACAACTCTTCAACAAGTATTTATACACTCCATCAATCTTGGAATGATCAACAAGGTCGGCCAAACTTAACGCAGATCTTTACACTATTGGCCTATCATAGCTGAGACATGAATCTTCCTCTACTAACACGCCATGCTTCAAAGAACAACAACTTCAAAGAGGAAATCTTTAGTAACAAGCTCAAACTCCAATGCAAACCTCCAACATAGTAGCCACATGATCTAGAGACTTCCAGAAGCACATTGAACTCACTAATAACATCCACTCTAAACCAAATTATCAGAATCATTTGTATCTTCCTCCGAAACCTCAAGAACACTGTCAAACTAGAAGGATGGCTTGCAGACCTCCAAACCAAAAACAACATGAGTTGATGATACACACTGACTTCCCAAACATGCCTTCAAATTAGTAGATCATAATATTTCACTATGAAGCAATCTGGACCAACTTACTGTCACTCTATCTCTTCTGAATACTGCAAGATCCAGTTTTAATCAGATGACCATAACTTCTTCAAATCTTCATGCGGACTTCTCAATTCTTGACTGGAGTAGCCTCTGATGATCCTCTATATAGACGTAAGGTCCATGAACCTTGAGTCTTCATTAATTTTCTCAATATCCTCAACATTCCAATCTCTTGAACAGGCAACAAAATAAGGCACAGTTGACACTAATGACAACAAGAATATGTTGACATCAATGACAACACCGGTTAGACACATATTTGCAACAAACATAATAATGTTTTCAAAAGATTCTAATGATCACTTTCACCACTCGAAGCATATTTTTCAGAGGTGTAGAGAGTTTGGAGTTTCATTTAATCCCAAAAAGTGCATATTTTTAGTTCATGAAGGTAAACTTCTTAGCCATATTGTTTCAAAGCAAGGTATTTCTATTGACCCTAAGAGAGTTTTAGCTACTCTAGATTTACCATTGCCCACACATAAGAAAGGCTTGCAGAGCTTTCTTGGTAGAATTAATTTCATGCAAAGGTTTATTCCAAACATTGTACCTTTATTACAACCCCTCACTGCCATGCTAAAGAAGAACATACCCTTCAGTTGGACTAATGAAGGAAAGAGAAGCTTTGAGTAGATCAAGGAAGCTCTCACTTTTGCCCCTACCCTCATTAATCCTAATTATAAGAGGGATTTTATTTTATATGGTTTTGCAGGTACAAATACCATTCCAGCAATGTTATGCCAACAAAATGATTAAGGCTTGGAGAATCCAGTGGCATTTTTCAGCCAAGTACTACATGACTACAAGGTAAAGTATTCTTTTGTTGAGAAGCATATTTTTGTTGTTGTTAGAAGCCTCAAGAAATTTAGACACATGTTGTCCAATAACAAAATTCACTTAATGGTTGCTCATCCTACGATTAAGAGTTTTGTACTTAACAAAGATATAAATGATAAGAGGGCTGGTTGGATAACCAAGGTTATGGAGTTTGATGTTGATATCAAGGTAACTAAGTTGATTAGAGGAAAGGGCTTGTGTGAGCAACTTGTTGAAAGTGAAGAGCATAGTCAAAAATATGAAGAGAACACAGAAATAGTGTTGAATAATAGTGTACCAATCATTGTACCAGCTCCTACAACTAGCTGGGTGCAACAGATGATGCACTATCTATAGACTGGTCAATGCCTTGAAGGTTTGGATAGGGTAGGAAGAAGGTATTTTAGGTTACAAGCTACTCATTATGCTATCATTTATGGTATTTTGTATAGGAAGGATTTTAATGGTGTGTTTCTGAGATGTATTGAACCAGATCAAGTTGATAAACTGTTAGAAGATTTTCGTAATGGACCCTCAGGAGGTCACTTTGTAGCAAGGACATCTACCTTGAAGATTATGAGGCTAGTTATTACTAGCTTGATTTGTTTAAAGATGCATTTTCCTAGGTGAGAAGATGTGAAAAATACTCATTATTTGTAGGTAAGGAAAGGCTTGCAACCTTACCTCTACATCCTATCAAAGTTGAACAACCATTAGCAAAATGGGGTCTAGATTTTATAGGACCAATAAAGCTGCCTTCAAGTGCAGGCCACAAGTGGATTTTGATTGCTACAGACTATTTTACCAAGTGGACCGAGGCTATTGCTTTAAAAGAATCAAATGAATTTGTTGTTTTAAGTTTCTATCAGGATTTGGTATCAAGGTTTGGTACACCAGATTCAATTATCTTTGACAATGGTTTGGCTTTTATTGGTTTAAGAATTTTAGATTGGTCTATCAAAAATACCATTTTTTGAATACTTCTTCTAACTATTACCCATAGGGTATGGGCAGACTGAATCCACCAATAAGAATCTGATAAGAATCATCAAGAAGACTGTTGAAGACAACCAAAGAACATGACACAAGAAGTTGAAGTTAGCTCTTTGGGATGACAGAATTACACCCAAGAGAGCTACTAGTTGCTCTCCATATGTACTTACTTATGGTAAGGAGGATAGATTTTATGTTTCAGTTGAATTACCAAATTTGACTTTCATCAAAGAACTTGAGCTGCTAGAGGAACAATCTTTGGTAGTAAGGCTAGCTCAGCTTATGGAATTAGAAGAAATCAAAAAAGAAGCCTTGAGGAAGCTTGAGATCCATCAAGATCAGATGAAGAATGCTTTTGATAAGAGGGCAAGACCGAGAAACTTCATTGTTGGTGATTTGGTTTTTAAATCGAATGAACTAAGAAGCAGACTAGGAAAGCATTCCAAGTTTGATGCAATTTTGGGATGCACCTTATGTAATCATAGAGTACAAAGAAAACAATGCATTTCAGCTATCCAAGTTAAGTGGAGAGGTGCTGTCTATCCCACTAAATGGGATCCACCTCAAGCATTGCCTCTAAAGATAAGTACTACCTTTGTATTATAGTAGAGTAGTGTTGCAGTTAATAAGTGCTTCATGTACATTTGCTTTCAGTAATTTTGTTTCCCTAAGTGTTGCTGCACATTTATGTTGGCCATCAGGGCCTGTTAGATTGCTTTCGATTTAGTTTGTTTTTAGTTTCCTACCTGTTGCTGTTTGGACTGGTTGGAGAGCTGAATTTTAGTGTTTTCTGAGTTTGAGAAGAGTAGAGTATGACTCAATGCCCAATGGATATTCAAGGCAATTGTTCTAATGCTTAGCAAGCAAGCATGTAGCAGAAGTCACCAGAAATGTTGCCATTTTTCACTTACCACTCAAACTGGTGCAGCTAGTTCAGCACGTTCATTTTAAAAGTGAAGGTTTTCACATTTTCTATTGTAAGTTATTTGCATAGTTGGATAATTCAGTGATATTACATTTCAATTGTTCAAGAAAAGAAAATATTTTTAGATAATTCATTGCATTACAGAACATTCACAGGAGAGATAAGTATTTCATTCATTGCAATGATTATTCATTGACAAATTGAGATACATAAAAGGATAAACATTGCATTGAAAGAAATAATGATAGATCAAATGTCCCACATAAGCTGTTGGAATAGATAAACAAATGCAAACATAGGAAAGATAATATGCATCTAAAAATAGAGGAGACAAAGTCATAGCCATCATTGCCTTAGTGTCTTCAACCTCCAAGGTTGCCTTTTGTCCTTGCTCCTGATCTTCGATAAGAACTTGCAAAAAATTGGAAAAGGTCATGTTAGAGCTCTAGTTATGAGATCTCAATTTGTCTATTAGAAGAGGAATAATACATTGCCTATAATGCACAGATCAGATGAACATCAATCACATGCAAGAACTAAAAGAGAAGCAACCATTCAACTTCATTATTTTATTCTAATCTGTTTGTTTCATGTGTAGGTATAGGATAAGTCATGTAGCTAATTGAAGACATATCAGCATGTGGTGTCAAGTGGGCTCCCACAAAGGTTGAGCCCAGCATGCTGCCCCTCTTAAATCTCAAAGGGGATGGAATAGAACATAGATCATTATTCACATTGCCTAAATTGAGTAACTAAACTGAAGGAGTATCAATTAATTAGGTGCTTTCGTATCAAGAACAAGACACACTAATGACTACAGTTTAATGAATAAAATGATGTCCTAAGGGTGAACTGAACTCATCTAGGATAACATTCAATGCATAAGGACAACTGTCATGGTTGCTACAGTAGCAATTGAGTGAGTGGAAGCCTTAAATGAACATCACAGATCTGTCTATGGGACAACCAGAGCATCATGTATATTCCATCGATACATCTTTCATAACATTGTATGCCAAATCAATGCAAAAGAACTTCCTCATTCAAAGAGTGCATGACTATTTTTCTCATGGCAAAAGATAAATGTCAGATTTATGCATGATTGAACAAACTGAAGAATGCATAAGGGCAGCCATAACAATATAATTGCAAGGTAGACACAGATGCATATTGCCCCAAGACATATAAAGAAAATATACATCACGACTAAACAGGATATGTAGATACAGTAGAAGGTTGCAATATCCATAGTCATCCACATGAGATGTATACTTTAGCATAACAATTGCAATAACATGTCAAATGATACATTGGAGAAAATAGACAAATGAAGACTATTTTTGCCACATCAGTCAAATGCATTGTCTCAGAAATATCATTGCAAAACTATCAAGGAGCAATGAAACATTTATATGCCACCATAAAACATGAGTAAAGATATGTATTAGATGAGAGTTTCAGCAAACAACTGTATACAGTGTCATTTTTTCATGAAAGAGCTGTTAAGTGAATATAGAAAAAAACATTTATGTTCTTTTATACAATTGTATCAAAAAGAGGAATCTCAGTGTCTGAGTACAGCTACAGGAAGTAGCTCATCAAATGTATACATGTGTAGTATGGATTACAAATAACTGGAGGAGAAGGATGACAAATGCCAAATACAGTCCAATCATAAGTTCTCTTCCATATGATGGTGTTGCTATAGAATAATAGGTTGATCAGAAGTGTCTCATTCAATATCATATGTTGTAGAGAAAGAATGAAAGTGTTACATTTATCAGCCAAGCATAATGAGGTATGATTGTGTGAAAGTTAAATTTATCCTGCAATTGTATGCTACGGAATCATTCAAGAAAGGAGACATCATCATTAAACATGATATGCATGTAAGCATATAAAGTGAAGTAACAGGAACAACAATGTCAAGTGAAACTCATAAATAGAGCCTACGGCCTGTAGAAAGGCACATTTTTGTGATGATAAAAAATGCAAGGAAATGCTTTTGTTTTGCATGTTTCAAGAGCCCATATTGGATTTTATACACTACCAGATACAGAGTTTCCTCACTATGGGTCGAACCCATTTGTGTTCACAAAATAAGAAACTTATCTACATGAAACAAATGGACCCATAATGTCATAAGTTGTGGCCTTTCAAAGGATAGAACAGAAAATGTAGATGCCTGAAGCACAAAACGTCATGTACAAGAAAGGATGAATTTCTTTTATGAAAGGTAATACCCACTTGGGAAGTTCATATCTACATGTGCAGAGATATAATCATGCAAGCTGTAGCCATGGAAGTTCCAAATACAAGTGTTATGTATGTAGTCACGACCTCTTCAAAGGGTACGCACAGAAATAGATATACTTAAGACAAGGCATCAGGTATAGAATCACACTAAGAACCTGAGCTCATGTGATGGTCTTGCATAGTGCCAGAAGAAGATATGGTTTCCATAATGATATGCTCAAGGTTTAGTTTCATCATATAGAAAGGAAATGAGTTTTGTTTAGGCCATTCAAAATGAAAATGAAGATGTGCAGCATATAGGCTGCGACCCATAAAATATAATGATTTCTCACTCCTTCAAACAGATAAAAAGCAAAGAAAGCAGAAGATGACGCACAGAGTTTGAAAGAAAGAGTTACCTTATTTCCTAAGTGAAGACAAGTGTGCAGTGAGGCTACGACTTGTGCCCTTTCTAGGGTCTCAAATAAACTCAATACAGTCAGCCATGATAGCCACGAACTCAGAGAAGGAGTATCAATGAAATAACTGCAAGCAAATCCATCAGGAAAATGCAAAATCTGTGGCTTATAAAGCCTTATTCAACTCAAAAATTAAGACAAGGTCAGGAGTATGAGTCATTTTGTATTAGACATAATCTTACCTCCATTTTCCTATGCGATATGCTTGAAAAATCAATCAGAAATAGTGAGAATTCATGGAGTGGTTGGGTCAAACCCTAGCATGATGGCGGCTGAGTAGAGAAGCCCTTTCTCAAAGTTGCGAAAGTAGAAATGATGTGACAAAGTAGGGCAAAAGGTGTTTTTTCATTAGGGTTTTGATGAAGCCCTAATCCTAATGGAGATATTTTGTTTACATTCATTTCATTTTTTGAGGCACAAATTGATGCCTTCATGGTATTAAGTGTCTATTGCATAATGCCTAAAGACTTAGAGTGAGGTCGAGCCTTAAGGGTTCCCTTTATTCATTTGATACTTTAAACCATGTTTGGTCACCCTGAATACACTATGCCAAGGGGTTCATGCATTAAAACACATTGTCACTTTTGCATATAGATCTCATGCCCTTGAGTTTTTGTAGACATGTTAGGAGGGTAGGCCTTGCAGGCCTTGTTGACCTAGTTTCCTCTGTCCAAAGCCAAATGGTTCACCTTGTATTTTCCTTGAAAATCCTTTAGAAAATGACCCTACAAGGCTTAAATTCTTCAATTACTCATGCTCTGCCTTGCCAAATTTCCCAAAATCTCATCTGGAAAGTCTTTGTAAAAGCCCCAGAAAAACCTAGAAATCTTTTAGCTTCAAGTATTTTCTATAGAAATCTCCATAATACTTCTATACTAAAATCACCACAATCAATATAATATACTATCAAATTTTGAGAATAATTATAAAAGCACATAGTCATTTATCAAGATATTATATATTAGTTCTAGTGCTTCAAACATCAAATGTTATTCTAAAGTTTCAGGTTCTATGTAAAATTGTTCAAGGAAATATTTTGTGAAATAGAAAATAAACATATGAAATAGGGACAATTGCAGGTCTCATCAGAACTTAGATAGGAATTTATCCAAACTTGGGGCTTTGTCATTGGACAAAAAAGATAAACTCTAGGAACTCTTTCCTAGTGAGAGGTTGATCACAAAGAATGCACTAATATGTGAAAAAGTCACGTTGAATGATAGTTAGGCATTACTACAAAGCATTGTTCCAAGTTGGAGTATACTCTTGAGTAGAAAAAACATTCTCATAGTGTCAGACAAAGGCTTCGACAATGTCAAGGAGCTCTGTAAAGAGTTGCTACCTTTCCTTTATTTTCTTGATGGCTTGAGATGTATGATGAAATCGCAAAGCCTAGAGAAATCCTTAAAGACCTTGTCTGCAATCTTAAGCCTATGAAGTTGGGCTTTCATTTGGGCAGCTCCAAGTCTAAAGGTTGCACCTCTAAAGTAGAAGTGGATTGCAAATCTCTAAAGTTGTGTGCTTACATGAGTAATAACAAAAATAGACAAGTTGATGCCCATATATGTAGAGAAAACAAGAGGTACAAGTGATGGCAACATTCCACTAGACTATCCATCATGTCTCTTACATGGTACATGACTCCAAATTCTAAACATGTTGAATAGAGGATGACATGGCCCTATGAGTGAGCAATGACATGTTTAAAAAAATGAGTCTTCATGGCCTTGGGTTTGGCAAGTTGCCACTCAATATGAAATCGTAATTGGAAATGGTTTAAAATAATGACTTCTGACAAATGCTCCACATGGAAAGAATAACAGCTAGCAAAAGAAAACAATGATAGAGTTGATAGAATGACTTTATCCAGATGCTTGACGACCCTATCAGACCCCACCCTGAGATTGTTCCACATATACTAGACATCATATGATCTTGGTGGCAACCAAGAGTGTGAAAAAACCCTTAATTTGTTACACAAAAAGAACCATGCCTCTCTTTAGTAAACTATCCATCACATAGGTAACACCCTACATTTATCATAGTCCATTTCAATCATATTAAAATCTCTATAGAAAATCTATGTGGCAGTAGGCATTAAATTTACAATCCATCTCTAGAGGGTAGATCTCTCAACAACAACATTCAAGGCATAAACATTAATAACTCCAAAGGAATGATTTTTAATGTTGAAAAGAGCCCACAATGCTTATTTAGTGGTATCACATCCTTGGTAAATGAAGTGTTGAGGCCACATAAGAGAGAAAGGTGACAACATCGCCATGACCCACTTCATGGTTACTACACAAAAAATAATTAGAAGGCTAGATAAAAGGCAAGCTATAGAAAGTAAAAAACCAAAAGTTATAAAATATTACAAATAGAGAATAACTAGTCCTAGAAAATGTTGTTGAGAATCATGAATGAAATACTTTTTTGAAAGGTTTGTAATACCTTGAACATTCCAGGAGACAATTCATAAACAAGTGGTGAGAGCCATCTCCTCATTATCTAGCTCATTTACAGATGAGAACTATTCTTCATAAAAATATTTTTTGAATTGAAGATACTTGTCTGAATGAGGGCTAGATAAGATGTTTCTCTAGAACATATTCTCTTTCTTTTATCTACCCCAATGGGCTACAAGACCTTCATTGCATAGTCGAGGTGGTGAAGTATGTTGGACAATAGTGGATTTTGGAGAGGACAATATATAAATACTAATTGTTCTCAAGAGAATTTCAACTCACCAGACATCTCCTCAAGAAGAGAGATGATGGATTTCCATGTGTCTAGAGCTTTTGAAATTATTTTGAGGACTATCCCCTGGAGCTTGAGGAGGGCTTCGGATGGGGTCCATAGTTAATAGGGTTCTTGGATTTGTGACTAACCACTGTGGACCAAACTTCATATTTTTTTGTAGGAGGTGGGGACCCAAAAGTAGGTTGTGTATTAGGCTTAGAATGGGGAGAAGTCAAAGGGTAATCTTGGATCTTATGCTCAAAAGTGACATTGATAATAAGTGTTAAGCAAGTTATGATCAAGAACATGTTGAGCATATCTCATTTATCCAATTTGGATGTCCATTGTCTCCTTTAAATCCTTGGAGAAATCCTCTTCGACATAGACTCTCTTTTGGGGTTGAGCTAATAAAAATTGTCTAGTTTGACACATGATAGTGCCTAAAGAGGAAGTTATTTATGTCAAACAATTCTAACATGGCAAGGATAAAATAGGAAATTCCATCCAAATAGGCACCTGTAGAGATTTCTAATCAAACATGATGAAATCTCTAGTCCGAGGTTTGAAAACAAGTAGAGAAGAGTGGACAAGCCAGGGACCATGCTTGAGGATAGCCTCAACATGGTTGGCTTTAGCAAAGAAAAAAAAGAAAAAACCTTTGATAAGGTTTTGCATGGCATCAAAGTGAATCCTATAGAAGACCTAGGCCTTGTTGACCTTGTCTTTGAGCATACTTTTAGGTGGGGGCCTTCTCACAAATATCCTATTAAAGCATAGTTCACTAACCAATGAAATGCACTATCAAATTTTGGAATGGGGAGAACAACATCTAGGGGTGTTTTAGTAGATAGACTTCATGGAACACTTTGGGGACAAACTTCCTAGATCTCTTGAGTGGGGATTCCATTATTATGTTTCATCAAACCTTCAAACGAAATAGTAACTACAAAATTACACAAGGTTGAGGCCATTTAAGATGGTAGAAAATGCTCACAAGCATATCAGCCTAAAAGTGTCAAAATAAATACAAAAGAACAAAAACAACTCCTACTTTAGAAGAAATAGTATAACATCAAGAGAAGCAAAGCCAAAGCCCTGGCAAATGAAAACCTCATTGTCAACTTTTGACTTCAAAATATTGACCCCATCTTTTGATCTAGAATCTATTGCGATTGTTACACTTATTGCTAAAGTTGTTGATCCCAAATTTGAATAATATATAATCCAAAAAAATGGTACAAGAAAATATACCATTTGCAATCCGTAGCTTAAATGCATGCATAGAAAGATTTCAGTTTTATAATTTCCAAATCCAATAATAAATGAGACAATGATATTCAAAGGGATAATAAATAATCTACTGAAATGCAAAACAAAATTTGGGTATAAATCTATTGTGAGTGATTTCATGAAAGCTACACACAAATTTTCACGGTAGTAAGCCTTTGTTCGCTCCAAACATTTCCTTTCATGTATTCTTGAGTTTTATTATATGTTTGGTCTATAAGTGTATAACATTAAAGGGATTGTATCTGGGAAAGGTGAGTTTGCTCAAAGCTTTGGTTCTAAATATCTTTATTTAAATATTAAAAGTGTTTTAAGATTCATTTATTTATTTAAAAAATAACTAATTATCTTAGTTTTATTAAGAAAAAATTACTATAACTATTGTTGGAGGAAGAATAAGGAAACAAAGAGAGAGGGCACAATACAAACTACACAAATAGAGATTTCTATTAATCAACAAAACTATTTTACATAAAACTAATACAACTGCAGAGCTACAACTCTGTTTCTACTTTCCTACAACTGCTACTCTCTCTGGAGCTTACTGGACATCACCATTGTCCCTTTCTATATGGAGTTGTTCTGCTCTTTCCTCTAACTATCTGTTGTGCATGTCTAGTGCTGCCTGAAGCTCGAATCTTTGCACTCTCTCTGCTATATTCTTCCCTATTGTTGCTGCAACAAATCTTCACTATTGTGCATTGATGTGTTGCTACTTCTTGCAATATTCTCTTATACATATTCGATCTTCACATTCTTTTCTTTTGTCTTACCTTATCTTCAAAATTCTGCCACTCAAAATTTAAACTCACCAACCAGCAATAAATGAAAACTGATGAGCTATCAAATGAAATTGATTATTTTGGTCAGGGCGGCAGGAAGGATATCTATGGAGATCTTAGATGAGGTAGGTACAATTAATTGCATGCTCCATATTAAAATTCCAACACTCCCCCTTAATTTGGAGCCACATAGCTCTCTCATTTTGTATCTCTAGAATCGTCTGTAGTTGTCTGGAGCTATCTGGAGCTTTCTTTCTAGAGCTAAAATCTAGAGTTGTCTACAATACCCAAGCTATCTCTTTGGCATTCAAAGCTCTCCTTAGATAGTGCCTTAGTAAAAATGTGTACTAGCTACCACTCAGACCTACAAAATTGTAGTTCAATCTCTCCATGTTCTACTAGGTCCCTTATGAAAGTATAACATATCTCAATATGCTTTCTTCATCCATAGAAGATAGGATTCTTTGTCAAGGCTATGGAGGAAACATTGTCACAAAATATGGTTGTCCCATCTTCTTGTTGTTCATTCAAATCTGTGAGGATTCTCCTCAACCAAATAGCTTGACATGCTATTGCATTTGCTGCTATGTACTCAAATTTTGTTGTAGAGAGGGAAACTATGGGCTTCTTATTTGATGTCCATGAAATGGGTCCTAAACCCATGTGGAACACATATCCATATGTGCTCTTCCTGTCATCTAAACTACCTACCCAATCACTATTTGTATAACCAACTAGTTTGAACTCATTGAATACGGTGTACAATATGCTATAGCCTTGTGTGCCATTGACATATCTTAGGATTCTCTTTCTTGCTTGCTAGTGTGTGTCCTTAGGTTTTTCTATGAACCTAGATATCAAGATTAACACATACATTAAATCAGGCCTTGTAGCAGTCATATACATCAGACTTCCAACCATACTCTTGTAGAGGGTTGGGTTCTCTTCATTACTGCTATTCTCCTTGCTCAGTTTTAGACGTGTGGCTGTTGGTGTTGGTACAGGCTTGTTGTTCTGTATTTTAAATCTTTTCAAAATCTATTTGGCATAATTAGTTTGCGAAATAAATATGTCAAGCTTAGTTTGTTGTACCTCAATGCCTAGGAAATACCTTAGTAGACCTAAGTCTATCATCTCAAATTCTTTCATCACCTCTTTGAAATTAGCAATGAAGAGTTGCTGCTACCAGTAAAAATCAAATCATCTACATATAAAACAATAATTAATATCTCACCATTGGCTGCTTCGATGTAGAGTGGGGGCTAACTACTACTTTTTCTAAAGCCATTACTTAGCAGATAGGAATCTATCTTGTTGTACCATGCCCGAGGTGCTTGCTTAAGCCCATAGAGAGTTTTCTAGAGCCTGTCAACTTTGTCTTTATGCCCTGAGACTTTGTAGCCAAGTAGCTGCTCTACATACACCTCCTCTTTCAATACTCCATTCAGGAAGGTAGACTTCACATCCATTTGATATACCTTCCACTTGTGTTGGGATACAATTGCTATGACTACCCACACGATCTCTAGCCTTACAACTGGTGCATAGGTCTCATCATAGTCTCTTACAGGCTATTGTTTGTAACCCTTAATAAGCAACCTTGCTTTATGCCTCTCAATCTTTCCCTCGATAGTACTTTTTCTCTTATAGATCCACTTCACTCCAATCACCTATTTACCCTTAGGTAAAGCTATTAACTCCGATGTCTCATTCCTTTCTATTGCATCCAACTCTTCATCCATAGCCTTACACCATTTTTCTTCTTTCATAGCCTCTTCAAAATCTATTGGATCACCATGAGAGAACAAAGGAAAGTCCATATTTTCATCAACATCATCATACCTTGTGCCTTCATAAATCTCCCTCATGCTCCTTATCTTTCTCAACATTAGAGAAGCAAGTGTATGATTCTAACTGCTTTTGGAGTTATTGCTGCTTGACTCCTGCATGCTCTGGAGCTGACTCTGCTACTGTAGTCTTGAACTAACTAAATCTAAACTATTCTGGGGATGTCTTTAGAGAGCTCTAGATTTGGATCCAGAGTGCTTCAGTGATGATTCTACTTCACTGCTAGAAATTCTTTCTTCATTTCCACCTTCTTCATCATCTATGGGTATTGTTGCTGAGACACCTGTGGTGGTGTCAACTACATCATCCCACGATTCATTGTCAATAAATTCTACATCCCTGCTAATTATAACATTCTTGGTAACAAGGTTGTACATCCTATAGCCTTTGGATTCTTTGTTGTACCCAATGAAGATGCACTTTTCTCCTTTGTCATCAAACTTCTATCTTTTCTCTTTAGGCAGAAATGCATATGTCACACCCACACTCCATTTGTCATTTGTCCATGTTTCTTGTGGAATTCTATCCCTTACATCCTTCATAGGACTTCTATTTAGCAAGTATATTGCTATTGCTACTGCCTCACCAAGCAATAATCATTACAGAGTCCCTTTGCCTTCAGCATGCTTGCTACCATCTTTGTGATGGTTCTATTCTTCCTCTCAAAAACTCCATTTAGTTGTGGAGTGTACTGTGTTGTGAAATGTTTATGAATGCCTTCACACTTGCTGAAATTTAGAAATTCCTTGGAGACATACTCTCCCCCTTTGTCCGTTCTAAGGACCTTGATAGACCGACCACTTTGTTTCTTAGTTAGGGCGTTAAACTCCTTGAACTTCTCAAAAGCTTTAGATTTGTTCTTCAAGAAATAACCCCAAGTCGTTCTACTATAATCATCTATGAAGGTCATGAAATATACATTCCCATCTAGAGTGGGGGTCTTCATAGGGCCACACAAATCTGAATACACCAGCTCCAATGGTGATCTTGTCCTCCTAGAATGCCCTGATTGAAAGGGTTGCTTGTGCCACTTTCCTAAAATACAGAGTTCACATTTCCTATCGGGCTCAACAATTGTTGGAAGCCCTCTAACCATGTCTTTTTTTGACAAAAGACTTAAACAAGAAAAACTTAAGTAGCCATACCTCAAATGCCACAACTTGAATGGGTCTTGCATGACTATCTTGAAGGCTAATTACTGAGCCCCTATTGGAGACACCATCTGGTTGACTCTGAAGCCGTCTAGAGCCATCTGGAACTTGACATGTGCAGCTCCAGAGAGTGCTGGGGACTGCAACTTAAGGGGTAACATCCTATTTTTCATCATCTGCATTGCTGCAATGACCTTCATACTACCATCCCTATCATAGATGATGCATTCCCCTTTCTCCATCAGGATAAACATTTTTGACCATCTATCCAATGCTTAGTAGGTTATGGTTTATGCTTGTGGCATAATAGACATTCTGGATCTACATTCTCCCACCTTGCTTAGATAGGACAGTGATGATGCTTCCTCCCATGATAGGAACCTTTTGAATAATCTCCATCATGATCTCAAACCTAACACTCTTGTCAATGGAGGGAAACAAATTTGATTTACCACTCATGTGGTTGCTACATCCATTGTCCAAGTACCATACTTCAGGGTTGCTCTGCTTAGCAAGGTTGCATACAATAAAGACCTTAGACTATTTTTCATTTTCAATCTTATCCTCATTTGCTACATGAACATTCTGACTCCCTTGTTCATGTTGTTTCTTCCTACACTCATTTGCAAAATGACCAAACTTGTGACAGTAGTAACACTGCACATTTGACTTATCATACCTCTAGTTGGAGTTGTTGCTCTTCTTGTTGTGGGAATCTTTCTGTGAGGTGCTTGGTCCATCTTCTTGGCTATTTGAGCCACCTCTTCCAGAGTTGCTTCTTCCTCTGCCTTTACCTCTATTATTTCTTTCTCTTCCCCTGCCTCTCACACTACTGTGTGCCTTGAAGGCTTGCTCTAGTGAAGGCGTGGATCTATTTAGCCACTGCTCATGGTTTGAAGGAAACCCATCAACTCATCTAATGTCATCTTTGAGAGGTCCTTGGCCTCTTCTATTGTTGTGACAATAGGGTCAAACCTCAAGGGCAGACTCCTAAGGATTTTCTCAATAATCCTTTGCTCTTCTATTATTTCACCATTTATCCTCAACCAATTTATCAAGGTGGAAACCCTTGTATGGAAGTCTGAAATACACTCTCTATCCTTCGTCTGCAGGGTCTCAAACTTTGTCCATAGCAACTGGAGCTTTACTAACTTCACCTTGTCAGTTCCTTTGTAACTATTTTCTAGAATCTCCTAGGCCTCCTTTGCATAGTTAGTTGTTACTATTCTAGGAAAAATAGCTTTTGTCAAGGCTGCCTCAATAAGACTGAGGGCTTTTGCATCATTTCTCTTTGTTTCCTTTAGTTGGTTCTTCTGGACGTTTGTCAAGGCTACAAAAGCATTTGGGTTAGTCACATCTGTGAACCCACTGACCACAAGTTCCCACAAATCATTTGCAACCAAGATGGTCTTCATCTTCTTCAACCAAACATCATAATTTTTTCTATCAAACATAGGTGGTTACTGTCAACTCTTGTTGTCTCCTCCAACCATACTTCTAAATCAAGGGAGATTGATAATACCTAGAAAAACTTAGGGCTTTTCCTCAATACCCAGAAAGCCAAAACTCTAGATTTGCCAAAATTGGCTCTTTTACCACTTGTTGGAGGAAAAATAAACAAATAGAGAGAGAGGGCACAATACAAACTACACAAATATAGATTTCTATTAATCAAAAAAACTATTTTACATCAAACTAATACAATTGCAGAGCTACAACTCTGTTTCTACTTTCCTACAACTCCTACTCTCTCTGGAGTTTGCTGGACATCACCATTGTCCCTTTTTGTTTGGAGTTATTCTGCTCTTTCCTCTAACTATCTGTTGTGCATGTCTAGAGCTGCTTGAAGCTTGAATCTTTCCACTCCCTTTGTTGTATTCTTCCATGTTGCTACTACAACAAATCTTCACTGTTGTGCACTAGTGTGCTGCTGCTTCTTGCAATATTCTTTTCTACATGTTATATCTTCACATTCTTTTCTTTTGTCTTACCTTGTCTTTAAAATTTTGCCGCTCAAAATTCAAACTCACCAACTAGCAATAAATGAAAACTGACGGGCCAACAAATGAAATTAATTATTTGGTCAGGGTGGCAAGAAGGAGATCTACAAAGATCTGAGACAGGGTAGGTACAATTAATTTGTACGCTTCAGATTAAAATTCCAATAACTATTAAACCCAACAATATTTAAGAATGGGGGTTACAAACTATTGAAAAAATGGAAACTCAGTGGTATCCAAATGGAAGAGTCCAAGAAAACATACTTTCAACTTCTGTAAGCCAAAGTAAGAACTATATCTTAGGAAGAGCCATCATACAGAGTGATACAAAGCAAGAGTGACAAATTGTATATACAAACGATAAGGTGACTTTGGGTGGGCTTTTATATATCCCGTGAAGAAAGATGCTATATAATAATAGAAGTTACATATGTAGGGACTGTCATGAGACAAGTTAAGCTTGTTTAGAAAGTAGACACAGTGATATAAAAGACAGATGGCCTGGTTTACAATGTATAAACACATGTACTAAATATCATTCCAATATTTGTGAGCAAATTTGGAAAATCATCTAATCAATCACGCTTGCTTACAATAGACATAAACACTAAATTTAAGGCGTCTTTTTATTTTTGACCAAACTTAGCACTCATGTGAGAGCAAATTTGGAGTATTTATTAAATCTGAACTTGCCAGACATGAACAGATAAAATTTGGTAGAAGGGATTAGGCGCCACTCCGTAGATGATTTTGTAATTTCCTTTCATGCTATACGCAACAAAATTGCATTAGTCAACGTGAAAATCAAGTGAGAGAAAAAAAATTGCTACATTGTTATCGAAGAACTATGTATAAAAGGTTAAATTCAAACAGAGGTTTTCTGGGATGTACTTTTCTTTTTTTAAAAAGAGTGTAAAGACACCGAGACAAATATTAAAAGCTGTGAGAAATTACATAGCATATCGATTTTAAAGTATGTTATACCTTGGAACTCGGTTTTCAGGCTTTGTACCTCGGAAATAATCCGTAATCCGAACCTGGTCCTTCGTGCTATTTTTTTATTGGAACTCGGTTTTCAGGCTTTGTACCTCGGAAATAATCCGTAATCCGAACCTGGTCCTTCGTGCTATTTTTTTTAACGCTCCAAACGCTATAGATTACATTTGAAACTTTTATAGATTTTGAAAACAAATAAATAAAATCTATCTATTTTTTAGAACATGTTATACCTTAGAATTTTAATCGGATTGGAGGATTCATTGAAATCTCTACCATCATTTATGCAAGAGCTTTTAATAGAACCTTCTACATTTTGTTTTTCGGCATTTGTAACAGTGCGCTCCCTCCCTGCATATCAATAAAGATTCTTTCCATAAATTTATTACCTATTCTAAGTATCTCTAGAGCACTAAACCTCTAAAAATCTAGAGTTTTGGTTTTCTCACTTGCATAGTCTAAACTCTAAACTCATGGCATATGCACAAGCAACAGAGTTTAGTATTCCATTCGTTTGAACCTGACAGTTTTGTTAATTTGCACCTGCGGACAAAGGGGTTTCCTATCCGATTTGCATAAGACTAAAATTTTGAGTTAAGTTTGTTTCAATAAATTTCTTTTGTTCTGCTATATCAAAAATTTAACCACATCAAAACATATCTTAACAGCATTGTGTAACTTTAACAAAATATTATCCTTTAAATTATTATAAATAATAGTTATTTAAATTATTATAAATAATAGTTAAAACTTAAACGTTAGAATCGAATGGAGTGGGCATATATTGTCATAAAAAAAAATTGTATGTAATTAACTAAGGGCATATAACATTCATTCCTTACATTTTTTTAACCCAATTAATTAGAATGAAATATATATTATCACTAGCATTCTTTCCTAATTATAATTGAAGTGATAAACTTTTCATAATTGGCATAGTCAAATTCCTTTCCATATAGTTTTGGAGCCCTTATTGAGCTTCTTGCAAAGTCAGATTGCTTTCTCCAAAGTTTGGATCCCTTATTCAGAATCTTTCAAAGTCAATTCCTTTGTGGTTAATTTATAGAATTTTTTGAGCTTTCTACATAGTAAGATTTATTTCTACATTGTTTAGAGCCCTATTACTTTTCTGTTAGTTGGAATCCTATTATTTTGCTACTTGTTCAGAGCCCTACTACTTTACACTCAATTAGAGTTAGAATCGGTTAACCATACTCTTTTTACATTTTGTTTGTAGACAATTATGATATTTTTAAATGTTTGATAGATGTTACTTATTGGAACTTTTTTAATGTCTTTGCATATTTGTTGAGATCATTATTCTTGATGCATGTTAGCCTGAATAAATAATAATTCAATAACATTATTCTGAAATCATTTACTTTGAATTAAATATTTCTTTCAAACATTACCCACTCAATACAATTTGACAAATATTAGTTGATTATTAATCAAATGTCCATCAAAAGACATTGAATATTATTAAAATCATACTATATAGAATTGATAGTAATGATGAATGGGTCCTAATTGTAGAGTCCATTAGTTTCTATTTTAATACAAATATTTAGCCAAAACAAAAAAAATTGTGGGTATTATATATGATTTTAAAATTTACATGCATCTTAAAGTGTGGGCAAAATGTAATGGTGAAATTAGCATACCCATGTTATTTTTCATTTAGTTCTCTATCCATTGTGAAGAAATCTTGTGATACATACATATCAATAAATGTCATGTAATCTTGTTAGAAGTTAGTTTCAATCTCATAGCTTCATTCTCATAGCATTTACCTATACCTATAGACACATGTTCCCACATACTTATCAACCAACTTATTCTACTATGGATATACTATGATACATTCAGCTAATCCTTATATGTATCGCATTTATTAGTATGCTTATCTCCATATAGTTTTTATTCTCCTTGATCTAAGTACTTGCCTAGCTAGCTAGGGTCTTTTTTTAAGTTTCACACAAGATGACTGCACTTGTAAAATTGACCCCTACTTTTCCAAAATTTAAAATTTAAATTTGACTAATTACCATCTTTATTTTCTCATCTTGACTTGACTGAGCACATGTTTTATGAAATTTGAAAAAATGAAGGAAATTACTAAGATAATAATCAAATATTAAATAATTAAATGTCAAACATTGTTAATCTAGTGTAATTCTGTTTATGGGTATGCATTTCAATGGATTAGCCTAGATTATTCATAGTCTAAAAGTTTATTTTCCTTTACAAATATAATTGATCTATCCCAAAAATTACACAATAACATTCACTCATAGTATGTATGTGAATAGTTACTTATTAATTGTGCACACACATACACACAAAATCTAGATACATGATTATATAAATTAAGAGATACTTGTGAATTATTTATAAGTTTATATATTAATATAGATATTTTAAATACATTTATCTAAAATACACAAAGAGATATGAGTCTCAAGTTACCTATTTATATTTATCTAACATTGATATCTCTCAACATTTATTAAATAAATGTATTTAAGATATCTACACTAATTGAAATGAAAAAATAGGGTTCATATATTTCTAGTAGGGGATAATATAGGTTAACTAAATCAATGCGACAATCAAGCATGAACCAATCTAAAGTGTTTTGTAGGATTTTATAGAGTAGAAAGGAATGAATTAGATTATATAATATCAAATAGTTGG
Source organism: Cunninghamia lanceolata (assembly GCA_027924645.1). Taxonomy (NCBI): domain Eukaryota; kingdom Viridiplantae; phylum Streptophyta; class Pinopsida; order Cupressales; family Cupressaceae; genus Cunninghamia; species Cunninghamia lanceolata. Next base: position 23,474,392 of record BSBN01000867.1, read on the forward strand.
AACAATCATGACATAAATAGTAATCAATGGAGATAGAGATTTAGATCTATGACTAAAGTTGAATGTCAATTGATGAAGATGGTGAAATCAAACCACTTCAAAATCTATAAATGGTCTAGAAAGTCATATATGTGGATCAAAATTAGAATATTTCTTTTTTCCTTGTATTGGATTGTCTTAACATGTTTGTGCCATTATTTTGCCTATGAACTTGCTATGTGCTTGCAAACTCAACCTACAATTAAATTTATGTTGTACCCCATGAATTTCATGAAGAAAAGATTACTAGATAGAAATATCCTCTACCAACCTCTTAGGTTTCTTGTTTTAAGGTGCCGGTATTTAAAGATACCATAACAAATAGAAAGCTTCAAACATGCACGTGAATTCTAGAATAATTACAAAGATGTGCTAGGATGAATATGATTAAATTCTTAGCTTGATTTAAATATTGAATGCAAGTACCAATGATGGTAAGTGTAATGATTTTCTTGTTGTATTCTTGAATCATCTTTTGACTTAAGCATTATTAGAATTCAATGCAATGAATGTCTTTTTATAAACAAATGTAACTCCAAAGTGCAAAGATTTGTATAAAGTCAACCTATGACATAAGTATAAGATGAGGCCAATGGACTCAGTGTTTGGTTTTAATTTTTCAATTACAAGGATCAATATTGTGGCAATGTGGGCAATGTCATACTCATGGACATGACTTGAGTCAAATAGTAAGGTTGGATCAATGTTCCATAGTATTGGATTGGATAAATGATAAAAATTAAATAGATGAGTCAGTTGGACTAGGATTACATGTACATAAAATTAAGGATGAATGATAAGCATAGTGCTAGGTGTAATAAAGGCTAGGTATGTGGGCCCAATTATGCATAAAATGTACCATTTGTAGCTATATACATACATGATGATAGTGGCCCAAACTAAACACACAACTAAATAGAAAATTACTTTGAATGTGCTTTTCACCAATACATTGATTTATTCTTTATTAATAACAATATCTCCTCTTGTTGAGTGTGTAATAACACTTTTCCAAATATAAGTAATTTTATAATTCATTTAGCGTTAAACTAAATGGTGATTAAGTGCAATATGCATAAGAAGGGTGAACAAAATAGTTGGTGAAAATGAGAATGGAAAGAAATGCCAATATGTACATGCAAAAATTAAAAAAAAACTTTGCATTCCATTCCATTGTCATGAATCTATTTAAAAATACATACACTAATCTTTGCATGTAGTGTACTATGCAACTCCTCAATTTCTTGAAAAATATATAAAAACTCTTCTTTATTGTCTTTAGAGTGTGACACTCTTCAAAATACCATCAATATTCTTATCAATGAAAGAGGCAAAGAAAATGAAGATCAATGAGGTGAGAAGAGAAGTGAAAGAGAAAATTTTGTAGGGGAAAATCTCACCTTAGAGGAGGAATTCATGATCATGGACTTACTCAAATTGTCAAAATTGACCCTCAATAGAGCATAGTCTCAATGCAAAATTTAATTCCATTGTCATGAATCTATTTAAAAATACATACACTAATGTATACATGTAGTGTACTATGGAACTCCTCAATTGCTTGAAAAATATATTAAAACTCTTCTTTATTGTCTTTAGAGTGCGACACTCTTCAAAATACCATCAATATTATGATCAATGAAAGAGGCAAAGAAAATGAAGATCAATGAGGTGAGAACAGAAGTGAAAGAAAACATTTTGTAGGGGAAAATCTCACCTTAGAGGAGGAATTCATGATCATGGACTTACTCAAATTGTCAAACTTAACCCTCAATAGAGCATAGTCTCAATGCAAAATTTAAGGTTATTCATTGGTAGAGAGCTCACAATTTTCATAGTAGACACAGAACATATTCCAAAGTCTGCAAATAACACTCATTCATTAAATATCAAAATATGTATGTTTACTTTCTTATGTACTTTGTGCCATTTATCATTTAATAGTAGAAAATTATTAGTCCATATGTTTAATACATTTATTAATCGAGATTAATTATTACTTTTTGTATCCATTTCATTGGATCAACTTAGATTATTCATAATGTGAAATCTTATTTTCTTAAATCCAAATAGAATTGGCACTCATAATTCATAATAAATAGAGGATGTAAAATTTCATTAATTAAAGAAATTTTGTAATAGCGTTCAGTCATAATATATATTTTATGTGAATATTTATTTATTAATTACTTGTACACACATTTATATATATACATATATGCATGCATGTATATAAATGTTTATATATACATGCATATATTATATGTATGTGTATGAATATATTTACACACATACACACACTTTATATACATGATTATATAGTTTAGAGATACTTATCAATTATTTGTAAGTCCATATGTTAATATAAATATCTTAAATATATTGATCTAAACAATGCAGAGGTATAATAGTCTTGAATTGGCTATTCATATTAGTGCCTCACAACGATATTCACAACAATATTAGACAATTAAAATGGTGACATAAATAGTAATTAAAGAAGAGAGAGAATACTTGAGTCTATGACCAAAGATGCATGTGAATTGATATAGATGGTGAAGTTGAAGTACCTCAAAATCTATAGAAACTCTAGATAGTTGTGTATCTATATTGATATTAGAATTGGGATTGTATGCACATAAGCATAAGGATGAGCAATAAGCATAGACCTATGTGCATGCAAGGATAAGTATTAAAGTGCCTCATTTCATGAGTGTGTATAAATCTTATTTTAAAAAAATACACGGCCCACATAATATATATATATATATATAAATATATACATATATATATATACATATGTATATATACACATGTGTATATATATGTATACACATGTGTATATATATATATATATATATATATATATATATATATATATATATATATATATATATATATATATATATATATCTTTGTGTGTTAAGTTATTATTATAGGTTAATTTTGATAGTATTATATATATAGTTTATTATTGTTAATTGTGTGTGTGTGTGTGTGTGTGTGTGTGTGTGTGTGTGTGTGTGTGTGTGTGTGTGTGTGTGTGTGTGTGTGTGTGTGTGTGTGTGTGTGTGTGTAATTAGCAATAATAAACAATATATACAACACTATCAAAATTAACATATAAACCATATAATAACTTAACTAATCTTTTGATCTTCCAAGAGAGAGAAATACAAAAAGAGAGAGACAATGAGGAAAAAAGAGAGACAATGAGAGGGAGGGAGATGAAGAGGAGGACGAAACAACTAGATAGAGAGAGAAAGAGAAGTGGAGATAGAAAGGGGAGTGAGGGAGATATAGGGGAGAGAGAGGGGGGGGAGGGGAGATAGAAATAAAGAGAGTGAGAGATAAAGATGTAGAGTTTGAGAGGGAGAGAGATAAAGAGAGACGATGAGATGGAGAAAGGGAGAAATAGTGAGGGAGAGTGATAGAGAGATATAGATAGAGAGAGGGAGAGGGGGAGGGGGGGGAGAGAGTGATATATAGAAAGAGATAGAGAGGACTTGAGATAAAGATAGAGAGATAGGGAGAGAGGGAGAGATAGAGAAAGATATTGAGAGGGAGAGAGATAGATATAGAGATGGAGAGAACTCTCCTTCTATCTCTACTCCCCCTCTCAATATCTATCTCTCTATCTATTTCTATATTTATGTCCCCGTCTCTTTATCTCTATATGTTTGTTTCTCTTTCTCTTTTTCTCATGGAATATTCCAAGGTAGTTAAATTATTAGATGTCTTATAGGTTTTTTTTTTTTTTTTTGTGTGTGTGTGTTTGAAATTATATTTATATTGTTACTTGTATAGAATATAATAATAAATTTATAACTATTAAATAAATTATATATATAAAATAAATTTGTAATTCAATAACAAATGCATATAAATATTAACTAGCTTACCTATCTTTAGAAAATCTATGTAAAAACACTAAGAGATATCATTCTACAGGCACCTATTTCACTTAAATGACAAATCCAATAAAAACATAGGTGCCCTCGAGAATGATACCTCTCATTATCTTTTACATGGATTTTCTAAAGTTAGATATGTTAGTAACTACATATAAATACATTAAGACGTTACCCCAAACTAAAAAAAATTATATAAATTACACAGAAAATACATTTTTCACCATTACACTTAATGATTGATTCTTTATTAATAAAAATACCTTTTCTTAGTGAGTGAGTAATAAAACTTTTAGAAATAAAAATCATTTTCTAATTCATTTAGCATTAAAAGATATCATGATGAGGTGTGACATGTATAATATGGGTTGGAGAAATAGTTGGTGAAAATGAGAATGAAAAGCAATGCCATAGGTACATGAGAATAGTGAAAGAAAAAATAATTACTTTCTGTAACATCCCGTACTGCAACCTTGAAGGGAAAGGGCCAAAAGAGGACAAGATAATTTTTTTCTTGACATAAATAGATAACATAAACAAGATTCAATTGTCAATTAGATAGATCGACAGCATTCATGGCCAAGTATGGCCGAATGTGTAATCCATAGGAGAGGACTAATTCACCCTCCAGAGAAAACATTATAAAACTATATTCATTTTAAACACCAAACCAAATGTTCCTATGATCCATTCCAGATAATAACATAAATCCAAATGCATATAGTACAAGTGGATCTGATACCCACACTGAAATCCGTAAACTAGATAAGAAACATCTCATTTCTTCTTATTAACTTGTATGATTACATCTTCTCTCTTAAGAGAGTACAATTACATAAAAGAATATACAGTGCAATGGCATTGCTATGAGTATGATATTCAAGTACAATAACTAAAAGAGTACAATGTCTGAAAAGGGTACAACAATGGATAGGGTAACTGAGAGAACATCTCCAATTTGGTGCACTAATAACCTGTTCACGAGTCCTCAATGGCGGTAGGAACACCTCCCAACCATGTGGACTCATAAGAGACCACCCCACTATGCTCAGAGGTAGTCACAAGGCCCAAACATAAGGATAAAGGCAAGGAATACAATGGCCAACACTCACATCAGTCACAAAGCAAACACAGATATCAATGCATACAACCAATGTCATAACATAGAGATGCTCATCCAATAGCATGTCGGGTACTACTCATGACTACTAAGGTACAAGACACTAGGGTGTAGATTGGATGGGAAGTTACCATGCGTGCTCAAAGGGATGGCACCACACATAATCAAGTACACTACTCAATTAGATGAGGAGACTCAAACATGCCCAAATCAATGCCCCACAGGCGGATAACTCGACGTCCCGCAAATGGATAGGCTTTCTTGTATGCATCCTTAGCCTTTACAAGCGCTCAAGGCCATGCATGAGGATTCATTATCCTAGACCTAAGCTCATCTTGTTTAACCGAATGAGGTATACAAAATTGACTGAAACACTGAAGTATAAATTTGAAATAGCAAATATGAAAAATGTGATCTACAAGACCAAAACTTTTGATGACAATGTAATCTATTGAAAATAACCCCTCGCCAATTAGGTTAGTTGTGTAATAACTTTAGTGACCCTAATTTAATCACTCTTCACAAAGGAATGCATAGATATCATAAGAAAAAGCACAGAAAATGGTATTGCAAGGCTACTCACAGCCTATAATTACATATTGTCAACCATATTTAATGCAACCAAAAAAAGAATGTTGAAAGGACTAACAACAATGGAGATATTAATTTTTCTCTCCTATAGTAGTTCCCTTAGATCATTGGGTTGCATGATAGATTTTCTCAATCAGAAATAATGCAAACAATTTTCAATGCACAAACACATATCGAAGTTTCTAAGGTGATTTAGTGCCAAATCACTCTTTACTCAACTACTAAATTTTTTTTTTTCTTTTTCACAGGACTGGTTGTTTAGAAGAAAATGACAGAATGACCAAAACTGAGGTCGTTCAACATTCTTAAGAAGAATTGAAATGAAATTCTTTTTAGAGAGGGCATCGTAGAACAAATGGGTTTTATCGGGACTTAAATCTCTTCAATCTCTATCATTTTGTCCATGTTTTCAATATGGTTGCCTTTATATATTCTCTATAGGATCAGACCCATGTTTTTCATAAAAATTATAAATTAGAAACCTCATGATCTTTCCTTTGAAAACCCCCTTTTCTAAGGAATACAAAAAATAGTTCTGCATCAACAAAATAAATTCAAGGACAGAGGCAATGTAAATATCTTGCATCAAAACAAATTTTGACATATCTTTTAAAACAATAGTGATGGGGTTTCAGTTTTCTGTGCTTAATGAAATACATCAAACATATTTTGCTTTAAGTGCTGGAAAAAACAAAGATCTGATGTAAAATGGTACATTTTTTATTCTATTATTACAATAACATTCAAATTTTTTGACATACAATTGTGTCATGTTTAATTTTTGATTGATTTTGATAGATTAGTTTCTTTTACTCATGACAGTTTAACTAAGAGATGACTTTTGGTTTACATGTATGCTTACTCATAATGTTGTAATCAACTTAATGTAATGGCATAAACACTAATAAAACCACAACCTACAATAAAAGAGTTGGCCAAGGTGCATTAGATTTGAGTATTTAATCAAGGAATTCAAAGGCCACAACATGGATATTAAAGTTCACAACCACTCATCTTTCAAACACTTTGACAATTAGTCAATTTTATTTTGACTAAAGTACAATTTACACCACACAAGCTATTTAAGGGCTTCCTTGAACCTCACCTAATGCTCTAGAAGACATGAAAGGAAATAGAATTAACAGATGGATGAATGAAGTCATAAATTCATACGAATGGAGTGGTATTCAGGAGCATAGCTAAGAGGTGATCATTTCAATGGGAAGTCTAGAATGCATGATAAGCCACTATGTATATTCGCATCAAGCAAAGTCATACAATGGGAACTAGGAAGTATTAAGTAGAGTTCTCATTTTGTTAGTGAACCATTAACATTCTAAGATAGCAAATGTTGGTTCTTTGAATAATTGAGTTATAACATAAACATAAAAATTGTGTAGTTTAAAGATTTGTTAGATCTCCTAAGATGGTCTACAATAAATTCAGACACTTCATGACACATAATACATGTGTTTTATATCAATCTACTAAAATGAACTTTACAATTTTGACTAGATAAAGTTTTATACAAAATATGAAGTTTTATTTAAGTTTTTGAGGAGCTTCTAAGAAATGGACACTTGAGCGAATGATCACAATACTACATGAAAAAAACTTTGATTCTTTTTACAAAAAGAAAATAACCCATTTGTGTACAAAAGAACAAGACTTAGCTCACTTGGATTATTGACTCCTATTCAATTACCTTATGATATTAAAATCATGACTACTGCTTAAAGTATAACTATTACACATATGGTTCCAATGGTTGTCATTGATGTCAACATTGGACCACTAGGTTGTCATTGATGTTAACGCTATCATGGTGGTGTGATGGAGTTCATGGTTGAATGTCATGTCCCATCCAACAAGAGAAGAAGATATAGTTCATGGTTGGATGTCATGTCCCATCCAACAAGAAAAGAGAGAAGATATAGTTCATATTAAGATGGGATTTAGAAGCACAAAGATGATCAAATGTGTTGCTGGTGCTACTGATGGCTTGTAGTATGTATGATCTAAGTTCCATGATGATTGTATTATTGGAAGAGTGTTTTTCTGTTGAGTGTTTGAAGACAGTGTCACTTCTCTAAAGATGTTATGTGTAAGACAATGGAATGCTCTGCTTTCCTCCGCATTTGCAAACATGGCCATACAGTTCCAGAGTTGTGTTTAGAATGTGGTGAAAGTGATAATTCCAAGTTTTCAAATGATTTGTCCTTCTATTGTGAAAGTTATTCATGATAGAGTACCTGCATGTGTTCTGGTAGAGTAAGCTAGTGATGAAGCCCTGATGAAATGCTCCACATTCCTCTGCAAATGAATTATTGGCTTGTGGTTTTAAGGGTGTGTTTATAGATGTCTATTACATGTTTCACTGCAGTTTCAAAATCCTTGGTGGTCCATAGCTTGGTTTTTCAAATGATAGCATGTTGCAGTGTGTTTCAGATGACATATTGTTCCTAGAGTTCATGATTGAAGATGTGCTATTGTTGGTTTACATATTTTTCCACCTAACTCTATATTCTCATGCCCATACAAGTGACAAATGAAACAATAGTTGAACCAATTGTAATGATATTTTACAATGATTCTCTATTTGTTTTACAAGGTGCAACTACCTTCTAATGATATAGAAAGAATGAAAATTTGGTATGCTTTCAACCAAAAAGAAGAAAGGTGGTGCTTTTAACTAGAAAGCATAAAGGAGGTATAACCCATCACAAACTAGATTTAAAGAAGCACAAAGGCTTCAATAGCAGTAACCTTAATCAATATAATAAAGAATCACTCCAATTGTTATACAATCACTACTATAAACCATTCATCAAAAGATAAATATCCATAGCAATGAGCAGGATATAAAACATTCAATCACTCCGACATAGAACTCACAACCAACAACCAACAATATATTCAACATAGGAAGAACAAGCACCCAGATAACCATAACACAAAGTTTATGATCTTGAATTCCCACTGTATTGATTTCAATTCATATATCAAAGTAATTGAATGTAACTTCACATCAAAATTTGATCTCTAACTAAAACACAGTTTGCCAAAGATTCTAGACATCGACATGCTCATAAAATTTATAGCCTTGTCACCATAACTATCTTTTAAAATAATGGCTTCTTGAGGACAACTGATTTAAAGAGGTTTTAAAATAAACATAATTTAAAGAAATAGCTCTCTAGAGCCAATAGTATTTTTGTATCAAATTAAAATACTAAAGCATATGAGAAATCAATCAATTAATAATCACCACATCATCATCCAGGTGAGCCTCCCTTTGCATTGCTTCCTTCTCCTTGCCTTGTCCATCTTCAAAAACTGAATCTACTTATGCCGCTTGGTTTGTCTATGCTTGCAACTTCACTTTATATGTTCGATACCTGCCAATAATTGGGGATAATGTTTGGCCACTTGGACTGCCAGTCATACTACCCAAGAGTTTCCTTTTTTTTATCACCCAATCAGCATCTATCACCCTTTTATGAACCTCACCTATTTCACTTTTTAAATTATTGATGTAAGTTGGTAATCTTCCAAGTTTCCCAAGTGATTCACCAATGATTACATCAATGGCCACCATTTCTTCATTGACCATCTTCTTGAAGTTTAGCTTTATCTCTTTTATCTTCAGCAATTTGTGTTCATCCTCATCAAAGGCTTCTACATCTAGGATTGCAAAGTCACCTTTTAGGTACCTTTGATCTCTGAAATAATGAATTAGGGTGTTTCTTATTTCTTTCTCTACCACTCCTATTACAAACATTTTCCATTCTAGTGCATCCAACCACACAGTAGTCTTCATTTCTATAGGATCATTCAAAATTTTCTCAGCCACAAGAATATTGATGTACATTTCAGTCATTTCTTGCACTTCTTTGGAAACCATAAAAGGTTACTATTATCTTTTCTTACAATCTGCAATTCGATGGCCAATGCTTCTCTTTTGCTAGAAATAGAATTACATAGTTTTGTAGACTCCTCAATATAAAATAGACCATCAAGAGTTACCTTTTCAACCAACTACTCAATGGCATTTCTTAGATCTTGGGACCATTTAATTTGTTGTAATAGATTAGGATCTAGACCATCCATGTTTATACTTGGAAACTCATCTGTAGGTTGACCGGTAATTTTTAAAATAGAGTAAATAAACAAAGTTAGGGACCTCACCCATGTTTGCAATTTAACATTCTCTTGTTGTTCATGCTTACTTCTCTTTGACAAATTACTAACAGAGAACTTGGCGTAGTAAATTTCTCCTTCCACAGTTGAAGGTCCCATATCAACTCGACTTAAATTGAAGTCGACTTCAGTCACATAATCTTCAATCTTATCACCCATGGGATCTACAATCTCCAAAATGTGGTGACCTGTGGAGGGCTTTGCTACCATCCTCGACATCTTTCTAGCTCTTTTAAGTTTAGGTGTTTCTTGTAATAGTTTGGCCACAGTGTCTATGTTGGAATCAATCATAGTGGAGTATCTTTTCTTTTTCTCAACAACTTTTCTCAACCAAGAAGGATATGAGGAAGAGGAGGCATTAGTATTATGCTTAGTAGCATTCAAAATCACACCATTTGAATGCACAAGAGGGGTATTGTGCTTAGGAGGATCATTCAAACCAAACAATGATTGAAGCATATTGTCTTCACCGAGTTGATTGAAAATCAAAGAATCACCATTTGTTACAAGGAGATTAGAAAGGGGTACATGGTTTTCTTGCAACTATAAAGTAGCCAATCACTTGTCAACTATCAAAGGTTGGCTATCTTGTTCACAGGCAGTCTTCAATCTCCTTATATCTTCTAGCTATTCACCATCTCAACCCGATTGTGAGCCAACTCTATGAAGAGTTAGGTCTGAACTTGATGTGCTCCTAGGAGTATAAGTAGATTTAGATTTATTCTGTTCTCTAACAACTGATTCCTTTTGTGAAGAGGCACCATGATAACCTTCATCTAGGATATCTAATTTATCATCTACCATCTCTAGGACTTGTAATGGAAAGTCAAAAGCATAGAGTTGGTCAATGGTCAACATCATCTAGATTATTCTATGCACTTCTCAAATCTTTAACGTAATCCTCCCAAAAGTGCTCAAGTTGAGGCTTATGTAAATATGAACCACTTCTGTGCATATTCCTTTTCACGAAATTCTTACTATCAAAAGCTGACCTTGTAGGTAATGGGTGAAAACTATATTTTGCCAAGAATTTCTCTACATTTCAAGCACTATCATTACTTTTACAAGAAAATGAAGATATGGACACAGGGAAGGAATATCCTTTCTTCTTCATGGCATGATATTTAACATTTAAAACTACCATCTAGTAGCAAACTTCTAAAAGCACAATGAAATCTGAAGGATAACTTGGCAATATTAACAGGGCATTTTCATAACCCCCAATCCTCAAATATGAAAAATGATCAAATTGAACATAAAAACTTCCAAAATTCATTACTAGAGTAGTTGTCTCAAGGGAAAACCTTTTCTCTAAGGAGCCTTCAATTCTCTTCACAGATAACATGAAGAAGGAATCATTCACTCTGCGGAAGTCCTTCATGCCAACACTCTTCTATAATTGTGGGAAAAGATGATACACATGTGTGTCTAGGGTGGGAGATCCTTAAGCTATTAAACTAGGCTAGACAACCTCTCAACTGGCTAGAATGTACACCAAATGGGAGCACATGTGAAAAGTCACATTTTGTAGAAAGCTCACTAGCTACTCATCCATGTGTTCGCTTATCAGCTTAGCCTAGTCTATACGTTGACCACCACAAATGAGTAAAATTAATTGACACATCCAATATTCAAAAGAATCAGATTCAACACTTCCAACAGCACTATGCAATAGAGTGATCATATAAGAATTTTCCTCCTTAAAGTAACCTCTTTCCAGACTGGTAGGAAGCCTAGACTTCCCTTTCTTCTCAACTGCAAGCCATCTTTTGGCAATGTGACTTTGACACCAATTATTCTTATACCAGTAAAATCCCTAGCCAATAATAACAAAAACATGAACAAATTCCTCATAATCAACTAATTTCATAGTATAAGAAACAACTTCTGAATCAATTTTAGTTATCACAGAGCCATTAGCAGCTCGTATCACTTGTGAATCAAGGAAATAATTATTTGCACATGCAACAACTTGACCCAGGCAAGGCATAGCAGGCAGGAAACCTCAAGCTTGGTTTAACCCACTACTTATAATTTTCTCTGTAAGAGAAGACCTAGATTCTTGTTGCATTCGCTTCCAAAAATATCCTAAGTCTATGTGACCAAGGTCTGTATCCCTCACTTTTGATAGACCATTTTCCACAACAGAAACAACTGGAGCCCCTTGGAACTTATATTTCATTTTGACTAGTTTAAGAAACCACAAAGCAAATAACTCCAAACTAGTCAAGAATGTAAAGGAGGTCCACAATACATTTTTGGAAAAAGAGTTTTCCAGATTCATGAAAGAGATATTGTTCTTCCCAAACCAGTGAATTACAATTATACTTTCATATTGTTGATGTTTAAAATTGCGCAAGTTCCAACATCAACATGGGAAGTTTCAAGAATGTGAGACTCGCTACTTGAAACAACCTCTAGATTTTAAAGAAGCCGGTTCTTCCAATTTAAATGTGTTTTGAGTAAAGGGAAGGAAGAAAATAAGATTACAGATACAATAAGTAGAACTAAACCTATGGTGATGCACCTGAATGAAATATATTCACCCAATTAGCAAAGTGGATCTAATCCTTAAGATATAGTTATATTAAAGACTAGATATTGCATGATTAATATAAGCAGATGTAATTGAATAAGATCAAAAGGCTAAACATAGATAAATTTGTAGAGACATAGATAATATCAGTAAAGACACAAAACAAAGTTCTGTTCATTAATATTCTAGTATCATAAGAGGCACAGTAACATGCATAGATATAATAACCTTCTTATCAAAAATAACAAAATATAAAGGCAAATGATATAATTTGGTCACAACAAAGTTATGAATTCTCTATTAAATTCTTGATGATAAAACTTATGAAAAGTTCTGACCCTAATCAATTACAATTCCAATTTATTTATAACCACAGCCTTGACCAAAATCACTTGCAACAAGACAAATCTTAACGACAAAACAAAACTAGAACTAACTGAGAGTCTTCGACCGTTGAGATTTACTGAATCTACAACTGTAATATCCCATGCGATCATTGGCTATGGTACAATATACGTGGCACTCTAACTACATCATCGTTAAGACTCTTGGCGACGCCTGCGGGCTCATCACTCAAAAATAAATGTGACATATGGAAGCATCTGTTGTAACTACTTAAAACTCTTTACCTCTAGAAGAATCATAGGAGAATGCCACTTGTCACACTCTGCCTTACTTTAAAAGTGATATGTGTCCCCCTCTACTTCAGGTTCAAAACTGTATCCTTATGCTTGGGTGACTTAGTGTTATGACATCTGTCACCATCTGCTCTACTTTGAAACTAAGATATAACATCACAAGACCCACTATGTACATCACTTGCTACCCGCATAGAGAAATAAATTGGGATAGATGGCGCCGTCCACTTGAAACAAAACTAGACACGTGGTGAAGTCCACAGTAACATCTAACTTATAAAGAGACCCTTCAGGATACGTAGAAGCTGACACTTGGTGCACTCCACTTCAAGTATGAAACTATGTTTTTATACAATTGTGGCCCACTTTATATTGGAAAGAAAACACACCTGGCACCGTCTACTTAAGGTTATAACAAAAGAAAAATTTGAAGACTTCCTCCGGTGTCGACACATGGCGAAGCCCACATCCACTATGAAATTTAAACAAAAGAAACTGCCACCACCACGTGGCATGCTCCGTGGCAACAACTCAAAAGAAAAGTAACACGCGATAATCTCCACTATAAGGCTTAAACTGTTTCCCTTTAACTATAGCTAGACACTTAGCGCGATCCACACACATAAACATACATAGCCACAAATATTTTCCACTGTAACATTATACCACAATAATAGTAAAACAAAATGTAGAGTTTACTCTACAGTTCTTGGTGATCACCAGGACTTTTGAGCTTACTTAGAAAGAACCCCAAAAAGGAAACAAAAATGATACAACCACAAATGTGAAAACCTCAACTACAGATTTTGCAATGTGGTCTAATATACAAACCATTCTAAATCTGACAACCCTTGCCTGCTTTGCAAATCTTGAAAAGCAAAATCAAGATTGATTATATCTTTATGTGAAAATGATTGCAAAATCTGGACTACATCTTTCAACTGAAACTCTAGCTAAGCCATTGGTACTAATACAACTTCAACCTCTGCCATAGTAGATGAGTCACTCAGACCTTGGAAAATTGTCTGATCATTTTGTTTTGTAAAGAGTAGAGCCTTTATTTCATCTATCATCAGTACTGTGTTATCATCTAGGAAAGGTGAAGGGAGACCTAGTTGCACTAGACCTTTAATATGCTTCTTCATATCTTTCACTCCCTCTTTTACAATATCAAGGAGCCCTTTACAATTCATAGCTACAGTATTGCATCTTAAAACCTCATTTACCTTTTTGGTAGAAACCATTCTGTCATCTATACTTGTTGCAGATAATGTTTCATCTGTTGTGTCATACAAATTCTGCAATAGAAGATTAGAATTAGAAAACCTCAAGGAAACAATAGACAATGTGGCCTGTACAGAAGATTCCACCTTCTCACATAGTTGCTGGGCATTCAATAAGAAAGTGAGAGATGGCTTGAGCTGAATAATCTCCTTGGAGATTCTTTTCCACACAAAACTATTTAACTGCTTAACCAAATTCAAGACCCCAACATTATGTGGTCTATTTGATAACTCAATAGTCAACTGCTTGGTTTTCTGCTGCTTAGCCATGAACTATGCATGAGCTACACTATTTGCATTTTTCTCTTTTAATAACATTTGTTGTAATTGTGTAGCCTCTGACAATTTATCTTTATATATCTTTTCTATAGTGGCCTTCTCTTGCCTCAAAACAGTAACAACAACTTTTTCTTGTGCCAGCTCAGTTTTTAAAGAGGCAACTTGTGCCTAAACAGTTTGATGAATTTGTAATAACAGAGTAGTCTACAACTATTTATTTAATGAATCAATTTCATTAATCTTTGACTATATCTCCTAGGTTAAATTGCTACTATTAACCTTTTCCTAGGCTAGATCAACTTCCACCTTTTGTAGCCTTTTGGATATTTTCAGATAAGTTGTAGCCACTACAGTAGTAGTCTCATTCATTAATTCTACCTTGTCTTGGGGTCTAAACAAAGACATATCCATGGCCACATCATTCATTACATAATTCTGAGGTTCCATTTACTCATTTGTCTTAATTACATTTGGGGACAAATGTGTCACAGTCAAAGACTATTGAATAGGATCAAAAAATGACTTCATGTGAGCCACAATAGGGGTTTTGTTTTCTTTCTTCCTTTTCTTCTCCATCTTGGCCTTTCTGGCCTTCCTTGTTGTATCTTATTGAGCTTGGAAAGTGGGAGGAGATGGAATATAACCTCCAACAAAAGGATGACCTTGAGGGAGGCCATAAGGAATAGGAGATATTTGTTGGGTAGGGGAAACTTGAGGTGGGGTCTATTTAGGCACAGATGGAGAAAATAATGGCAAAGTTATGGCCTATGAAGACATGGCCAGTACACTAATAGATGAAGTGAAAGTTTGTAAAAGCGTAGCAGAAGTGGAAGGAGACATGGAAATTTGGGTATTTGGGGATGCCACTCCTAAATAAGAAGAAATAGATGTAGGTGAGGAGAGAGAAGAGACACTTACCTGAGCCAAAGATGAAACAATTGGAGCTTGTTGTTATTGGGGCATGATTGCTTCTTATTCTTCTTTCTCAAGCAAAATCAACATTCTTATTTTCTGAGGCCTGTTAGATGCCTCTTCTTCTTCCACATCAATTAGAATTGGATTTTGCACAGGAACCACTCTGGAACCCCCAGATGTCGGAGCTACATGGGTCCAGAGGCTCTTAGTTCCCTTGACCTCTATTGTTATCTTCCCTCTTGTCCAATGGACATCATACATTTTTTTCTTTCTTTTCTTGTGGCCATAATCATTATCTATGATGGATACTTGGCGAGCTACCTCTAAAAATGTGACTCTAGGGGTCAAAACTTTGGGCAATAACATAGGCTCCCCACTAAAACCATGGACTCTAATTATAGTAGTATGGGCCCCGAAGAAGTAATCACAAGGTATTAGGTAATTGGCTAGAAAAACCCCTAATGCTCTATGTCATCCTGTGTTCTATAGGCTTAGAGCTTAATTGGCTAAAAGTAGGGGCAACAAAGAATTCAGAAAAAATATAGAGATCAGATGTATCAGATAACACATGAGTCCATACAGACATAGGAATGGTTCTACTACCATCAGATTCTGGGTCATACAAATTCAACGACATATATTTATTGAAGAGGCTAACATTCTGATACAACATTAGATGGAACAGATATGCAGAATACTTGAAAACATGTTTTTCTTGGAAATTAGCGAGCTAGTCAATCATGGCCGCTGTAATTTACTTTGAACAGGCCAACCAGTACTCCTAGGACTTGTCAATGGTTTTCAATCTGAAAATAACTATCAGTTGCCAATCATAAACTATAGAGTCTTCATTCTAGCTGAAAATAAAGGCCAACATAGTAAGGGCATCTTGAACATTAGGACTGAATTGAGCATGGCTAGTGGGCAATGCAGGCAACTATGTACTATCCTCTCCCAGACACATTTTAGTGTTCATGAACTTCACCTTATCATGGACATTTGCCCAGGTGCCTTACAACTTAGCGACATTAGGAAAAGTGGCCATCCTATTATATTGTAGAGCCAACATTTCCCTAATTTCTTTAGGGGTAATTTGAATCATGAATGGGCCCTGTTGAATGGTGTGCGATGGAAGGTGCAACAACTCTACACACAAATCAATTAAAATTTGGGGCACGGGTGCACGTTAGGAACCAGAAACTGCACCAACTGAGAAGTCTAGATTCTCATCCTAAAAGTTTCCCATTGTCCCTTTGACACTCAAAGGAGGCATCTCTGGTGAGCTCCTTCTCTAAGAGTTTTAGTATTCTTCTACATGTGGGTATCAAATATATCATCAGCAAAATCTTTCACCTAAGTTGGGTCAACACTTACTCCTGATTCTGGAACCCTTGTCCTTGGATAGTTTTTTCTTGGCTGTGTAGGTACTGAAGTGTAAGATTTATTGTTCATCAACTTGTCCATGTGCTCAAAGATCCCAAGTCCTTCCAATGATGATTGTGCCTCTGACATTACTATATCTTTGCAGAAACTTAGAAGTTTTGACACAAAAAATAAGAGAACTATGAAAGAATTGTATTTAGCTGAAAATGCCTATGGGGAATGGAGCTTAGACGCAACAGTAGCTTTAGGAATGCAAATGGCAAGTGTGACTCTTGAAGGGACTAATACTTAGACAAGCAAGGCATTATGGAACAATTAATGACACATCTCGTCATATTAATGACACCAGTAATGAGAGACAATTAGTATATCCTTTCAAAATATGTATTGGGTGAAGTGTCAAATATTCCATAAGAGTGGCTATCTTTCTGAAAAAGTGTGTACCTCTTTGGAATTTAAGGAACTACTGAACAACCTCAAATAAATGCAATTGCTAAAAGAGAAGGGACTTTTGGGTTGTTGACACATGTTCATGAAAGACTTATTTAAAAGGGAAAAAGTGGGAAAGCAAGACAAAAGTGGGAAAGGAAAAGAAAGCATCTAATTAACTATGATACATGATGAGTCTTAGACTTAAGTGAAATGTTTCAGAAAGATCCCATTAAACAGAATCTCCTTACGTTTGCCATCCATATTTTCCAACTCAAATCAATTTTGTTGCTTACAAGAATGAATCTTATAAGGACCTGTCCATAATGATTCAAATTTGCTATGTCGACTTGGTTTAGCAGATCTTTCATTCCACTTCCACACCAGAGACCCAAATCTAATAATTGGACTAGAAGTTCTCTTGTCAAACAAATTCTTAACCATCAGCTGATGCTTCATTATTGACTTGCATTGAGCCATTTTCCTCAATTTCTATCTGCTTCAACAATTATAAGGTAGGAATCTCTAAACTTAGTGGCATCATTTTCGGTTTTCCATAAACCAACTCATAGGGAAACATTTTAGTTACTTCCTTTGGTGTGATTCTATCAGCCCACAGCATTGTATTAAGTAACTTGTGCCACTCTTTCTGATAATTAGTTCCTATTCTTTTTATGAGTCTGATAAGGTTCTTGATGGTGGACTCTGCTAAACCATTACCTTGTGGATAATAATTTGAAGAAGTTTTCAAATATATCCCATTTCTTAAAGCAAACTTAGACAATTTAGTCCCCAAAAATGCCTTAGCATTTTTTGATATAATGGTACGAGGAGGACCAAACCAAGAAGCTATACCTTCTAAAAATTCTAGAATGACCTTTTCAGTTGCTTCCTTGAGTGGTACTGCTTCACTCCACCTGGTAAAGTAATCTGTTACTATAAGAATCCACTTGTGTCCCATATTTGACACTAGATTGATCATGCCAGTAAAATCTAGACCCCATTGAGCAAAGGGTGCATCCACTACTATGGGACTTAAAGGCAATGCTGCATTTCTCCTCTTTCTAGTATGGAACTGGCAAGCTTGGCATTCCTTAACCATCTTATGGCAATTTGTAAACAGAGTAGGCCAGAAATAACCAGCTTGTGTCACTTTGATTGCAGTAGTCCTTCATAAAAAGTGGTCTCTAGAGGTTCCATGATGCAATTCATGTAATATTCTTTGAGCTTCATCCTTCTCTATACACCTTAAGAGTATTCCATCAATATTCTTTCTAAATAAGATCTGATCAATTAATACAAAATGGACTCCTTGTTTCCTATAGTACCTTTTCTTATCAGGAGAGAGTTCATTTGGGAACACTCCAGTCTTCATAAATTGTATTGTCTCTGACCCAAGAGTCTTGGTCAACCTCTTGGAGTCTCAACACCTTTTCATTTTCTCTTTCTTCTGATACTGATTTTTCTATGTCTTGGGTCAAATATTGGCACAATCCTTGGCCTCTAACCAGCTTGGTAGGCCTTACTTCTACATCATATTCTAAAATATTTCTTATCCAATTGGCTTTTTTTTCAGTGATCTCACCCTCTATAATATATTACCTTACACTGAGATGGCCCACCAATATCAGAATTTTGTTCCCTATTACTAATTGTCTGAATTTCTTAAGGGCCTTTATGATAGCATAGGCTTGTTTCTCTACAAAATTATATCTTGATTCATATTCCCTTAGAGTTACAGAGAAGAAAGCTATTAGGTGTTCCCCTTCTTCCTTGTCATCTTTTTGAGTAAGGATAGTGGCCACACTGTATTCACCTCCATACACATACATTATAAAAGACTTAGAGAAATCTAGGTTTCTTAGTACTGGAGCCATTGAAATGGGTCTCTTGACATCCTCAAAATCCTGCCTCCTTCTATTATCCATTTGAAGACCAATTTTTTCTTAAGCAACAGTTTAATTGGTCTAATTAGACCTTCAAAATTAGATATGAAGCAGCTAACAAACTTAATCCTTCCTAAAAAGGATTGAACTACCTTTTTGTTAACTGGCAAGGATAGATTCATTATGGTAGTGACTCTCTCTGGATCAATGGAAATCATGTCCTTTGACACTATGTGTCCCAAAAGTTTACCCTAAGGCACAACAAAGATACATTTCTTAGGATTTAGAGAGATCCTGAACTCTTGACATTTCTTGAAAACAACTTGTAGGTGATCAAAGTGATCTTTGCCACTCTTAGTAAATATAGTCAAGTCATCTAGATAGATCAAAATGATCTTATTTATAAGTTCCCCAAATGCTACATTCATGGCACACTAAAAAGTAGCTCCAGCATTTCAAAGACCAAAGGGCATCTTGGCATATGCAAATGTTCCCCATTTTGTAGTGAATGCTATCTTGTGTTGGTCCTCATCTGCCAACCAAATCTGATTATATCCTGGCAAACCATTAAGCAAAGAAAACCTCTCTGACCCAGCCATAGTTTATAAAATCTGTTCCATAGCAGGTAGGGGATAACGATCTTTCAAAGATGCTTTATTCAGATCTCTGAAATCCACACACAGTCTTATGTCACCATTCTTTTTTCTTACAAGCACTAGGTTAGACACCCAGGTTGAATGCTTAATTGGAAAAATGATTTTTGATTCTAGAATCTTTTTTAGTTCATCTATCATTAGGAGTTCAAATCTTGGATTGACTAGTCTTTGCTTCTGTTGAACTAGTTTTACTCCTCCAGCAAGCTCTATGGTATGTTGGATAATATCTCTGTTATAGCCATGAAGGTCTTCATAGGTCCAATAAATTACCCTATCATACTTGTTACATAAGGAAATCATCTTGTCTTTTTTCACTTAGGTAGTAGCATTGCCTATTTTTAACTTCCTTCCTTTACTAACTTGAATTTCAGAATAATCATCCTTACTTTCTTTAAACTTCCTTTTATCTAAGCTTGCATCTTCAGGGTCAAATAAATTTTCTAGTGTGATCAGTCCTTTAGGGAGCTTATTTGACTTTAGCTAGATGATTTGATCATCATAAGCTTCCTCAATCTTGGGCTGTAATTGATCAGCAAATTCCTCTGATTGTTACAAAAATGAGAGTACTTGAAAATCATTGTCAAAAACTTACCAATTTTGATCATTGTCTGGAATTGCTGGTCTAACTATAACTCTAACTGATTCATTATTAACTAGTAGGTCACTTGTTAGGTCAAATTGTGAACCAATTTGTGTCATCCTATTTGCTTTTGAATTTTGGGCTCTAGGCACTACTTCAATATTGAAAATGTCAAAACCATCTATCAGATCCCAAATTCTATGTCGATAGGATCTCATTCTTACATTCTTGTCTATTGCTTTCTCTCTAATTTGTTTTACTACTAACTCTGAATCTCCTTTGACCATTAAATTCTTGATTCCACTCTTCTTGGCCAACATAAGACCATGAACTAAAGATTCATATTTAGCATCATTATTGGTACAAGCAAACTAAAAGCATATGGCTCTTAGAATTTTCTCACCATTTGGGGTAGTAAGGCAAAGACCTGCTCCATCGCCACTCTTGCTCCTAGCCCCATCAAAATTTAAAGTCCAAATTTTAGAGTCTCTTTCAGATCCTTCACTTTCAAATACGTCTTTTCTTATAATATTTGGAACTTCTTGCCTTTCCTCAAAAATAAAATAAGTGCCTAGACCAGTAGAGTCATAGTTTCTATATGGATCACTCTGCATCATGGTCATCAACTGGTTGTTTTCCTCTTCTTATTGGTCATGTTCAGTCCAGTCACCTAATTCTTCAACAAAGACTCTCTCTTCCTTATTCATGATGGCATGGGATGCTTCTATCTTTGGGGTTGGTTCATCAGTGATGTGGTCTTTAGACAATGGCTCAAACAATACCTTCATCTTTGTCCCATACTTGGTTCTTAAGATTAGGTGTGACCAATCTAGTGACATGTAACCTCCTATCTTGGCTGTGAAATCTCTGGATAGGCATAAATCAAAAATAGTGGGAATATCTATGACTACCACATCCTGACTGACAGTTATATTGGGACAAGTATATAGTTGCAACGGGAATTGTTTGATTTTTCCTATAGTTTCAACAGACTTTCCATCCAACTGCATGACTCATCTGGTAAGTGGCTCATATTTTATCTTAAGAGCATTTGTTATCTGTTTCAGCATGACCGTATTACTAGCTCTAGAATCTATCATTGCATTATGCAGGAATTTCTTTCCTACTATTAAAGTCAAATAAAATGGGTCTAGCTTAGGTTTACCTACTTCTAGCATATTATTCAATAGAGCTACTATTTGTAAAGGTGTGGTATCTTTATGTTGAATCTTTCCTTTATCAGTAACTCCTTCTTTAGTACTAGTAGATTTAGAGCCCACTTGACCTTGTAGAGCTTCTTGCAACAACGTCTTTTTCTCAGGAATAGCCAACATATCCCAAATTGATACATGTGCTGGGGTCCTTTTCAACTATTTCACCATGTTCATAGGTCCCAATGCTTGTGTCTTTGGATAGTAAGGGTATCTTGTCTACTCTAGCATCTGACCCAAGGCTACTTCTTGCTTAGAGACTGGGTTGTGATAGTTTTGGAAAGGAGGAGTTCTGATAATCTCATTATTTGTGACTTCAGGCTATTCCATCATTCTTCTCTTTGATCTGGTATAATAATCTGACTGCACCAATGGTTTCTTGGAAGTGGATGCTTCATTCAAGAACATTGAATCTTCATCTTCAATCCATGAAAATAAGGCATGTTCAGAAGCAATTTCCTCTTCTTGCTATAAAGACATCCCTTGCATCTGGGCAACCATTACTGCGTTCTAAACATTAGGTGACTGATATGGTCGAGCATTAGATTTTTAGAGTTGTCCTTCTACCCTTCTCTGTTCTACTATTTTTTGCTATAAATTCCCTCTGGGACAATCCCTGGGCATATGGGCATTGTTGCAGGGAA
This sequence comes from Cunninghamia lanceolata, assembly GCA_027924645.1. Lineage (NCBI taxonomy): Eukaryota > Viridiplantae > Streptophyta > Pinopsida > Cupressales > Cupressaceae > Cunninghamia > Cunninghamia lanceolata. Next base: position 23,496,693 of record BSBN01000867.1, read on the forward strand.
AGCACTAGGCATTAGTGTCTCTTTCTAAATTATTTTTTCCTAGAACTATTTCTCTGTTGGGATTATGAGGAATGACTTGTAGAGGTGTGGGGATTGTGACCAACTAGTTAGAGGGTTGAGGATTATTTTGGCTTTGAGGGCCTTGATATTGATTTGGCTAGTAAGGGGGTCTATTTCCTTGGAAACCTTGGTAAGGAGGCTTTGAATAGGAAGTTTGTTGCCTTTTTAGATTAATTATCACATTTGAAAAGGTCCTGAGGATATTCTTGACATCATCCATTTCAAATGGTTGGGCAAAAGGTCTTGCCATAGTAGGTTGTTGAGGTACTGGGAATTTATACATGGACACAGGTGGAACTACAAGATTAGGAGCTTCTTGTGGAAAAGGTAGGGAGATTTCTGGGAACATGGGCATATAAGCCTTGTGGATAAATTTCTAGCATCTATCAAGTTGTTTTCAGCTTTAACAGCTAACTCATATGCTTCTGGCAGAGTCTGACCTCCCAAGAACTGAATCGTTACTTATATATTAGAATTGAAATATTTAAGGTAAAACACAATTACCATACCTAATGGTGGCCTTGCTGTAGCAGAAATTCTGTCCCAAGTCTTTTGAAACCTTGTGTTGAAATCAGTTATAGCTTCTTGTGGTGCCCTCTTAATGGTAATTAATTGTTGCAACAAGGAAGATTTTCACCTTTTTATTTAAATCTTGCAAAGAAAGCATCACCAAGCTGATCCCAAGTAGATATTATATTTGGAGTTAGAGATCTATACCAGTCCAAAGCCTTTCCTTTGAAAGAAGATGCTAGCAGTCTGATTATCATATTATGTTTAGTAATAACATGCACTGCACACACATCAAACACATCCTGAAGATACTCCCCAGGTGTCTTGAAATCTTCTCTACTGAACTTAGGTAGAGCCTTCAAAGAATTAGCTAGAATGGGGTCCCAAGAGGCTGGTGGTACTGGGACAATGAGAGGACTACCAGTGTTCCAATCTGCATAATTCCTTGGGGCTACAGGTGCTCCCATATTTATTCCTTGTGTCACTGCAATTTGATTCACCCTTCTTCTTGGAGTAGTAACTAATGGTGGTAAAAGAATACCTGGATTACCAGTAGACTGAGCTCTTGTTGTAGGTCTACATCTTGGACTCCTTGTCACTCTTTGGCTCATATGATCTTGATAGGAACTTTAAGAAAGGTCCCACCGGGCGAGCCAAAAATTGTTGATGCTTAAAAATGTGCAGGTTCCAACATCAACATGGGAAGTTTCAAGAATGTGAGACTTGCTACTTGAAACAAGCTCTAGATTTTAAAGAGGCCGTCTCTTCCAATTTAAATGTGTTTTGAGTAAAGGAAAGGAAGAAAACAATATTATAGATACAATAAGTAGAACTAAACCTATGGTGATGCATCTGAATGAAATATATTCTCCCAATTAGCACAGTGGATCTAATCCTTAATATATAGTTATATTAAAGAGAAGATATCGCATGATTTATATAAGCAAATGTAATTGAATAAGATCAAAAGGATAAACACAGATAAATTTGTAGAGACACGGATAATATCAACAAAGCCACAGAACAAAGTTCTTTTCATTAATATTCTAGTATCATAAGAGGCATAGTGACATGCACAGATATAATAACCTTCTTATTAGAAATAAAAAAATATAAAGGAAAATGATATAATCTAGTCACAACAAAGTTCTGAATTCTCTATTAAATTCTTGATGATAAAACTTATCAAAAGTTTTGACCCTAATCAATTACAATTGCAACTTATTTATAACCATAGACTTGACTAAAATCACCCACAACAACCCAAATCTTAATGGTAAAACAGAACTAGAGCTAACTAAGAGTCTTTGACCATTGAGATTTCCCGAATCTACAACTGTAATATCCCATGCGATCATTGGCTGTGGCACAATATATGTGGCACTCTAACTATATCACTGTTAAGAAACCTGGCGACACTTGTGGGCTCATCGCTCAAAAAGAAATGTGACATATGGCAGCATCCACTGTAACTACTTAAAACTTTTTACCTCCAGAAGAAACACAGGAGAATGCCACTTATCGCACTCTTCCTTACTTTGAAAGTGATACATATCCCCCTTTGCTTCAGGCTCAAAACTATATCCTTATACCCAGGTGACTTAGCATTATGACATCTGTCACCATCCTCTCTACTTTGAAACTGAGATATAACATCACAGGACCCACTACGTACATCACTTGCTACCTGCACAGAGAAATAAACTGGGACAAATGGTGCCATCTGGTTGAAACAAAACTAGACATGCGGCGAAGCCTGCAGTAACATGTAACTTATAAAGAGACCCTTTAGGATATGTGAAAGATGACACTTGGCACACTCCACTTCAAGTATGAAACTATATTTTTATAAAATTGTGGCCCACCATATATTGGAAAGAAAACACATGTGACACCGTCCTCTTAATGTTGTAACAAAAGAAACTTTTAAAGACTACCTCTGGTGTCAACACATGGTGAAGCCTGTAGCCACTATGAAAGTTAAACAAAAGAAAATGCCACCACCATGTGGCATGCTTCGTGGCAACAACTCAAAAGAAAAGTAACATACGGCAATCTCCGCTATAAAGCTTAAATTGTTTCCCTTTAACTGTAGCTAGACACTTGGCACGATCTGCGCACAGAAACATACATAGCCACAAATATTTGCCATTGTAAGATTATACCACAATAATACTGAAACAAAATATAGATTTTACTCTACACATAGCAAGAGAGAGAGAGAGAGAGACGAGGAGAAAAGCCAATTATCCTAACCCGTACGTGAAGATTTATTCAAATTCTTAGTTAGTGGCTGGACTAGAAAGTCCTTCATTGTATCTCCTTTGCAGTATAATTAGACTTTTGTTTATCAGGTGATAAATTTTTTAGGTCTCATATCTGGTGCAGGAGCACCTAGATGTTTTAGCTTTGGTTAATGTTCAATGTTCAAGTTGTCTTGGTTTGGTTTAATAAGGTCCCTAAGACCATTTACATGTTATAATAAGACTAATGTCATGTTTGTAATTGGACTATGTCCAAAGGTCTAAAAGAATCTTTTCCATATTAAAGGACAGTCTTGTGTCAAAAGACAGTTATAGGTTAGTCAAGGTTAGTCATTTAAGTTTTGATATTTGTATAGGTAGTCATTAAGTTTCTATGTTTATAGCCTTTAAAGGCATGTCATGAGGTTTATAGTTGATTAGAACCTTGCCAAAGGTTAACCAAAAGTTAAACAAAGCATTATTTAGTCAAAAACAGTCCTTGCTGTCCAAAAAGACAGTTTCCTTTTTGATCTTTTTAAAACAGCAGTTACAAATCAGAAAGAAGACAAGAGAAATCGAAGGTTTTAGAATGCAAAATATTTTTCAAGCATTTTTGAGGCTTGTTTTAAGCCAAGAGAGATTGTATTGTGGAAGACATTCGGAGGTTTAGGAAAAAAGAATAGAAAGAAGACTGTTTTTTGCTGTTTTATTGTTTTTCTGTATTTTTCCTTCACTGTTTCTCAGAAATCCATACCTGTACGGAAGAACTTTGGCATGAATTTGGAATGGGATGAAAGGGGACTGAATTAAATTTAATCCAAAGCTTATTGGAGGTCTTAATATCAAATTTGAAGGGAGGAATCTCTGTTTTACCAAAAACTGTTTTTTCTGCTTTTTTTCTGTTTTTTCACTGTTTTTGCTACAGTACCCAAGATTGTACGGACTTTTTATTGCCCAAACTTGTGATGGATGGAAATTACTTTGAAGTAGCTTTGATTTGAGACTAGTTTGGGGTCTTAATGATGATCTGGGTGGGAGATATGGGTGATTTCCCAAAAACTGTTTTTTTCTGAATTGCTGTTCACTTCTTTAAATTCGTTGTTTCCCTGTGAAATCCGTACTTGTATGGCCTATGGGTGAAGGGTATTTGTGATGGATGTTTAGGTGTTTGAACTACCTATCACTTTCAACTTGTTTGGTCTCTTGAAACCATTGCATTCCTTTGTATCTCTCCTTTGTTTAAAAGTGGTTTGGGAAACTTAGTTTTGAGCTTCTTCTGACAGTTTGATGGTTATTTCTTCATTCCATTGATCCTCTCTGTTACTGATCAATGGAATGGTTTGTGTATTAGGTAATGCAATGCCTTGTAGAGGTTGTGAGGGTAGGAGGACAGTTTGATTGATTTGGTCATGTAGATGACCCTGCAGTGTTGTGTCTTGGAATGGAGTAGAGGACAGCAATAAAGAGAAGAGCACAGGTATGTTGTCATGTCATTTATTTTGCCAAAGAAGATAATAGAGATTTGGCAGGTTATAGACTTGATTAGTTGTCTGAGATAGGGTTTATCCCAATAGTGATCAAGACAAAGTGGATATGGTGACCATCCTCCTCATGAAGCAATGAGATTATAACAGTCTATGAAGAGCATAGTGAAGATTGCTGTCATGTAGTCCTGTGTAGAAGAATTGAAGGATTGTTAGATGCAGTTAGGCATCCTTGAAGGTGTAGAATGAAGTTGTTGGGTCCGAGACCATGTGTTAGTCATGTTGTGATATGCTAAAGGCTAGTATGAAGTTGAATGGTTACTTTACACTGCATCAATATCAAATCTTATTAATTCCCTCACAAATTTCATTTAACTCTAGTGGCAGGTCATACTCCAAAATTTATAAATAACCCCCTTTTGTTTCCCTCTGAAAGAGTACCCACACCTTTTCCAACATTCCAAATTTATTACAAGATGATAGGTGTCTCCTCTTTGTACTTATCAACATCTCAGAAGGCGGCACTATGAGAGTGGTGAGCTTGTCCAGTCAGGGCTTTGGAGATTTTTTGAACCAATGAACCAACTAAGTGAGAGTTTAGAAGTTTAAAGAACTTCTGATTCTCTAGCTACAAAATATTTTCTTCTAAACAAAAGATGCAAGACCAAAGTACAAGTCTTAGAGGAATTTACTTTTGTGAAGAGTTAGGAAATCGAGAGGTTCATGAACTTTTAAACATACAAACCAAGGTTTAAAAAGACAAAGGATTACCAATCAAACATAAAAAAGGCTAATTAAGGAGGCAGGACTTAGAAAGAATGTATGAATAATGATGAATAAAGAATGGGAATGACTTGATACATGAGTGCTTTAGAAAATTTCAAAAATAAGGTAATAGATGTATAATTCTTTGATGTGTGGTGGCAAAGGAGTGTTAGGAGATGTTGTATGAGTCATGTGGACTCATTTGGAATAGTTTTCATGAAGATATTTCTTGTTTCCTATACTGCACAAGGCTTTGAAGTTGTTGTGGCCATTATGCTTCATGTTTTCATATGTTTTGTTTAAAGTTGTCCTATTTTCAAATGAATGTAGTGTACGGATGTAATTCTTTGGTGTTTGAAGCTATGAAGAATGTTTTGGACCTAGTTAAGAAAGTGTTGATGTCCGCAAGGCTTGGATCTTCTGATGGTGTAACGTGTGGTTTCACTTAGGCCTATCTTCTACATGTTTCATATTGTGTGGTGTCTGGTTGACTTGTAAATGTATTTTTCATGTTCTATATGCCAAAAAGCAATGTCATCAATGTAATATCATGTATAAATAGTGAATCAAATTGAGTGAGATGGGGTGTGATTTCTAATATATTAAAAAGCTCGCATGTAGATAAAAGGTAGAATGAATGAATTGTTGATGAGCGACCGAAGGAGAAAGAGTAGAAGTTATTGATGCTGTCCCATTTCATCTTGAAGACATATTTGTGATAGTGATCAAGTGTATAGTTTTCTAGAATGATCAGATCATCAGAAGAAAGTGTGAAAAGGTAGAAGTGCAATCATCAAAGGTGTGAGCTTTAATGTATGTTTTTAGATAGTAGAATAACTGTCATACTATAATATTTTGTAACTGTGTTCTCAATTCAAGGAGTACGTTCTCCCTTGGGAATGACCCTAAAGCAAAGTCATGAGGGAGTAGAAGCTTCCTTTGGAGTGACCCTAGAGCAAAGTCATCAAGGACTAGAAGATTCTGTTGGGATTGGAATTCCCAGGGTACTTTTTGGCAAATATTAAGTGATGTAGAGCACACAATGGAAGTCAAACAATTGATACCATAATTCACAACAATGGGCTTCTATCCCATAGTTCAGACAGATTAATCCTTAATCAACTTTAAAATCAACTCTCTAGGTCCAAACAACACCAAAACATATATATTTTACACTATCGGTAAGACAACTGATGTCGAAAAGACTTTCCCAAGTCTTACCATAGACCTATCTTATACTGATGTGTCCCCGACACCTCCTTCACTGTGACTTCTTCCGTCGGCGTAACTTAAAACTTTTCCACCAATCTATATCTCTTACCAATATGCCAAACAATTGTATATACAAGACATGACTCGGTATCACCGGTTATCTTTACCATTTCTACCAGTCACCCTTTGCATCTGACGAAAGATACATTCCCAACATACATTCTAAAGATACATTCTTGATATGCTTTTGTGATATATGTATGCAATGTACATTCGGTGAAACGATACAAAACTCATGCCCATACATAGTAATATACATCGCAGAGTTGAAAGGATTATGAAATAAGATATAATTGTTGTATATTTTGAGCTTTGTATGTATGTTTTGGAAACATGCATTGTGATACAATGCGAAATCCAGGAAAGATTGAAATCTTGTTAAAAGGATGCACCAGGACTTAAAGTATATCAGAGGATGCATATACTAGTCAGAATTGAAAGGGGCTACATACTACAATTTATAAAATAAGAAGTTTGAAAGGAAGATACAATTGAATTTGTATGTATCAGACATTATATATGAATGTTGGATACAAGTAGTGGGTCCTGCCGCTTGCACATTGGGCTTGTATAATAACAATGTATATCTTTGATATACAAGCCAATATACAAGTGAAGATACATTCTAAAGATACAAGCCAGATGTAAAAAAGAGTTCAATATAGAAAAGTCTTTGCATCGACAAAGCTGAATAAGTTGAAACAAAGTTTGTGAGTCTCACTGACATGATAGTCACAATGATGTCAGGGACATGTTGTAAAAGTCATACTAATAAAGAACCAGAAACATGTATCGGTGAAACAATCATCATCGAGTAATGTATAATAAGTTATCCTGATGGCCTGTTTCACTCTGATGGCGATGATGACTATGCTCATTGACGAGACCTTTGCCAATACAAAACACAAAAACCCTAAAATGACATTAAAATTTGAATGGTTAAGATATTTTTCTAACAGTTGAAATATGGGTTTTTTTGTAGGATATACACAGCGGGGATCAAGTTATATAAACATTGACGAAAAGATCTTGAGCAACTGATAAATCATCGATAATGGAAGTAATTATTTGAGTAAATACATATGTTTAAATAAATCTATTTTGATCATTTGATCAGAGACTAATTTGTGTTTTATCTGGTCTTTTTAGGAATAATAAAGAAACCCTCGAAGGATATTAAGCAGAACTACAGTTAAAGATCATTGTTTGACCCTGAAATAGTTATCCATTTGATGATTAAAGATGAGTATTAATTTTCCTAAATCTATTTTATTAAGACAAATATTGTTGTTTGGTTATCAATACTCACAACTGTTGTAATTGGTCTGAAGCTTGTATGCCTCTCTTTATAAGAGATGACCAAAACTAGAATAAGGATATAGAGTAGGGAGAGATGATAGAATAGAATAGGGGATATTGTAGATTAGATTTGAACAACAATGATAGTTCAATTTTAAGATATTTTATTTCTGGTAGACCATGTGCAAGCATTCTCTGATGAAGTCAAGTCTAATAACATGAAGCAGTAACTGCAGATTTTGGTATCAACTATCTATTTAAATTATTCAATTATATGACTGTCTCCTTTCAAAGTTTTCTCTGTTATTCAATTTGAGTTATCAAGTATATCTTCAAGTTGTCTATACACATTTGCTATTATAGTATGATAAGATTAACTGCTTTCTACTTTTAGAATTAAATCCTTTAAATCTATCATAGTAACTGTGAAGACATTGTCATGGATCTGTAAGAAGAGTCATATAGTTAGGGTTTGTATTCTGTCTCCAATTTTTTGATAAATCTATTACAATTGCAGTGTCATTCTGATAGGTTCTTTCAAAGAGAGATTAAATCCTTTTAGATGAATGCAGGTAATTTGATTTTATCAATTGGATATATAAGTATGGAATATTAACTATTTCCTTGCAGGGTTGTACAAGTTACATACCTATTTTTTCATGCCAGATAGTTCAGGTTTTTACCAAACAAGTAGTCATTTATTTCATGATCATACTAACTCTATATTCAATAAGGCATTGGTCTAGTGTTTTCATTATCACTTATACAAATTCACTTTAGATTTACTTAATTAGACTGTATTATTGCTTTAGCATTACAATTTAGATCATTTAGAATTAACTTGTTGTCTTTTCATCTATTTTATAATTTATGCCATTATCAATAGTTAGATTAATTCTAATCAAAGTAGTGATTATCTCTTTATCTACTTTTTTAATTAGAGTTTTACCTACCTAGGTCTGGCAGAGCCTGAAGTGAAGGGGGTTTAGTCATATCTACCCTATGTCAGTTAGCCAAAAGCGTTAAGAGAGCCTGGCAACCTCTTAGGGTTAACGACCTGCGTTTTTGAGACCTAACAAAATTGGTTACTCTATTGGGGAAAGTTTGTCTGAAAATAAAGCCATTTTTCATAGAGTCAATCCTGAGATTTAATTAAAAGAATCTATTGGGAAGGAAATAATTTTACTTTTCTTACTTGAAAGAAGTAGGTGGTGACTCCATTCTGGTCACAAATTCTAAAGGAATATTATTTTTACAAACATGAATGGAACGAGGTCTTTGCAGAAATTGACAACCAAAAATGGGTCCCCTCAAACTAAAGGCAATACTGATAAAGATATGGAAACATTTAAACATCCACATGAGAATACGAGTCTTTCTAGCCAAAATTATACAATATATACTTCCCCACTCGACGCTAAAGGTGAGAATCCCATGACACCAATAGATAATCATAATGACATTTTCAATCGGGAAGGATAGCCACAAAGGACAGATGAGATAGAAAATCAGGATGAGGAAAATCATGAACATACAAGTGATCAAGCTATCATAGACTATGTATGACTGATCAAGAACTTGCTATACATTTAGAATATCAAGAACAAAGACTCAAAAATAGACAACAAATGATACAAAGAGCTAAAGAAATCAATAGACAAATTACCCTTTTAGATCTTCAGGCATGAAATTCAACTAAGTATGTGCCCCCACATAGAAACAATAACAATATTAATCCTCATGGAATGCCTCAGAATACTATAGTTGTTGGAAACACTAGGGTACCCCATAATACATGCAATAATCTTCCTCAGCAAAATAGGCAAATACATAGACCTCCACCTGTAAATACTGGGAATGTTCACCAACAACATCCACCACAAGGGCATAGACTTAACAATCAATAGCCATGACCTCTCCCACAAGAAAATGTGTATCATCAGCATCATGTCCAACCCACTATGTATCCACAACCTCCATTTGGATACCAATCTTATCCACCATACCCTAACATGCCACCTCCACATCCTATGAGTATGGCTAGACAATTTGATTTGACTAGATATCAATTATATCCTTATCCCATGGATAATAGTTAGAGGAACAATATGCCTAAGTTTACAGGAAGCAGTGAATTGACTGTTGAAGAACATATCAAACGATTCAATGCTTTTATACAGGACATTGGTAACGAATATGAAGATATAAAAATGAAACTATTTATGATATCTCTTATTAATGAAGCAAGAGATTAGGTAAATAGCTTACCAGATGCTTCAATATATTCCTTGACAGACTTCCACAATCAATTTTTAGAACAATTTGGAAATCAATGTGCTCTAGAATTTGCTCTTCATGAACTAATAACTATTCAAAAGTATCAAAATGAACAGGTGTATGATTTTAATTTGAGATTCACTAAACTGTATATTAAGGTCCCACAAGAATCCAAATTGAACAACCGAGTGGCCCTTAGCATATATTTGAAAGCATTTGACCCAAAGATAGGTTATGAACTCAGGGGAAAAAGTCCTAGAACCTTGGCAGAAGCACAAAAAATGGCTCTCACTATTGAAAATAATAAAAAGGCTATTGGGATTATTCGAAAAAGAGACAATATAAGAGTTCTTCAAAATCCTAATCCTCATGCAAACAAGTAAGAAAACTCACATAAGAATGAAAGACCAAGACTCCATGATATGCCATATCATACAAACTGGAAAGATGGAAAGCTCGTGGATACTAACATGAGACATAAATATAGAAAAGACATCCCTGACCCTTTGAAGAAGAGTGGACTCCATGTGATAGAAAATAATCCATGGTGTATGACCTGTAATTTACCACACTCTCCTGATTATTGTGTGGTAGAACAATCAATACAAAAAGATGATATATCTTATAACCCTAAGATGGATCATCACAATATAAATATGTTGGGTATCACACCTTTCACTATTGAAGAAGATTATTCGTGCGGCGAGGAAGCAGGGTATGAATATGATGTAGGAACACAAACATATAATGTGAACATAGGAGAACAAGAAGTACTTTTTGACCATGAAGAAGACCTATGAAATTGTGGATATGACCTCAATGCAACACAAAGTTACAATTGGCAAAAACCTTTGGAGGACGACAAAAGAGCCTTAACATTAGTTGCAATAGCACAAGCCAAAAATAGCTATAATCTATGAAATAGAATAGTAAATGATGAACAAGGTACTCCCAAAAGTGTGTTTATCAAAAATCAAGCCTCTAGTAAAAATGATAAAAGTAAAACTGAGAAAACACCTCATGATATACCTCATGTTGACACACTGAACAAAAAGAATGATAGCACAAAAATTGAGGAAAAGGGGCAAAAAAAAGTTGATAGGTCGGAACTAAACATAAATCCCTCATTTGATATTGCTCAAGTTGTTTCTCAAATGAAAATATATGTGCCACTTCTAGAAATGATGAAGGTGAAAAAATATAAAAATATAGTGGTGAAGATGACATCAAATGTGTTAGACAAAAGACCTAAACAACATAGTCCTAAAATAAATGTGCAACAAGAGTCTATCAAAGTAGTTGAGATATACCTGGGTGAAACATTAATGAAAAATCCATCTCAATAGATCCATTCTATATTACCTTACTGATAAACAACAAATTAGTCAGGAATTGTATGCTTGATTCGGGAGCAGCATTAAACATAATGCCCATGGCTATTATGAAGGAGTTAGGAATGTGGGTGGATACTACATTCGGTAAATGTTATGCAATAGATAATAGATCTGTCCCTATTGTTGGAATCATGAAATATTTTGAGATAAAATTAGCATCTCATCCTATAGCCTCTTATAAAATTGACATCACTGTGGTAGATATCCCACCTAACTACGGAATGTTGTTATCTAGACAATGGACTGCCATGGTAGGGGGAAGTGTGCAATTAGATTTATCTTATGCGACTATCCCATTGGGAACAAAGGTAGTTAAACTCTATAGGGAGCCACGGTATGAAGACATTATAGAGAAAATTAATCCAAATCAAATGATTTGTTTCTGTGACACAAACTTTAGTACATTCAGGGTGGAGGAACAGTCTAAATTGCATAATACAGACCCAATTTACTACGAAGCCAAAATTGATGAAAATGAAGTATGGACCATGTATTTTTATGGCGCATGTAGTAAAGCAGGAAATGGATCCAGGGTGTTGTTTATATCACTGTCAGGAAAAACATTCAAATATTCTTTTTCTCTGAATTTTGAGTGCACAAATAACATAGCTGAATATGAAGCACTTTTAATTGGGCTAAACATTGCTAGCAAACACAAAATCAAATTGTTAGTAGTGTATGGAGATTCTGAATGGATTATTTGACAAGTTAAAGGTAAATTTCCTTAAAAAACAAAAGATTGAAACAATATAGAAATGCCATTTTGGATGATATAGAATTGTCTGATGCTTTTTCAATAAGTTGGATAGATAGGTCAAAAAATATAATGGCTGACTTCCTTGCAAACATAGCTTTGAAAAGGGATGATATTACCCTAACAGGTATTTCAGAAGTTGAATGCAAAACTAGACCAACTATCCCAGACAACATATATAACTGGCAGGTTTTTTGATAGTGATGCTCATTTACTCAAATTTTTGCATTGTATAAATCAATATGAGAATCAAGAGATTGATCTTAATGAATTTGTTGAGAAGATTGATGGCAAAGAGACTTTATTTGGGAAAGAAATTGTCCAACTTAAAAACAATAAAATTCCAAAGGGCTTAGTAGCATTAGAGAGAGTTTTTGATTTGAATGATCAATCCATTACCAAACAGGTAATAGTAAAGGAGGAGGATGTGGTAGAAATAAATTTGGGAACTGAATTGTCACCTAAAAAGGTCTACATTGGAAAGAAAATGACCCCTGCAATCAGAAGCATGTTAATTACATTATTGAGAAAATATAAACATGTATTTGCCTGGTCCTATGATGATCTTAAAGCTTATAGGGAAGATTTGTTTTAGCATGAAATCTCTCTGAAGCTAGATGTTAAGCCTTATAGACAAAAATAGAGACCTATCAAACCTGTGTTAGAACCAAAGATGTATGAAGAGCTCATGAAACTCAAGGAGGCTAGCATCATAAAACCAATTAGGCATTCTTTGTGGGTTTCAAATTTAGTCCTTGTTAGGAAGAAGAACGGGGATATTAGACTTTGTGTAGATTTTAGAAACTTAAACATATCCTCCCTTAAAGATAATTATCCCTTGCCTAATATGGAAATCTTGTTACAAAGGGTTACTGGCTGTGAATTGTTATCCATGATGGATGGTTTCTCTGGTTATAACCAGGTTAAGGTTAAAGAGTCTGAGTAGTACAAAACAACATTTACAACCCCGTGGGGAACATATGTATATGTGAGGATGCCATACATCCTTACAAACGCTGGAGCTACATTCCAGAGGGCAATGGATGTTGCCTTTGTAGGTTTGAAAAATGAAATCATGGCTGTATATCAGGACGACCTCACTGTATATTCAAAAAAGGCTAAAGGTCATGTAAATCACCTTGAGAAAATATTTATTAGAGCATTAGAGTATGGTATTTCCTTAAATCCCAAGAAGTGTAAATTTGCAGTCACAGAGGGGAAATTGCTTGGGCACATAGTATCCAAAGATGGAGTTAGGATTGATCCTGAAACAGTAGATGCAATAGATAAAGTTCCTATCCCAAATATAATCAAGGCCATAAAATCATCCTTTGGACAAATAAACTTTGTGAGAAGATTTATACCAAACTTTGCTAAAATATTTAACCATATATCTAGAATGTTGTAGAAAAATGCAAAGGTTAATTAGATAGATGAATGTATAGAAGCTTTTGCATCCATAAAAAGAGCAATTAAAGAAGTTCTAGTGCTAAAGTCTCCCAATTTCACTAAACTTTTTCAGATCTTCTCCTTTCCATCTTTTCATATAGTAGCACCAGTAATGTTACAAAATAATAGTGAGGGTTATGAGCAGCCTATTTCCTTTTTCAGTAAATCACTCCAACATGCAGAACTTAACTATGATATCACTGAAAAACAAGCCTATGCATTGGTGAAAGTAGTTAAGGCATTTAGATCTTACCTAGTTGGGGCTAAGGTGATAGCTTATGTCCCAAATGCAGCAATCAAAGATGTGTTTATGCAGAATGAGGTAACTGGGAAGAGATGTAGGTGGATAAACCAACTCCAAGAATTTGATATAGAAATTTAAATCACAAAGCTAGTAAGGGGACAAGGGATAGCAAAATTAATGACTAAAACAAATCTTGAAGCTGCCCAAGTATGTAATATTGAAAACGAAGAAGACATGGTAACAAGTATCGAGAAAACTCCTTGGTATACTGACATAGTGTACTACCTCAAAAACATGAAATGCCCTAAAGGATTTGACGATAATAAGAAAAGAACTCTAAAATTGTATGCTTCAAAATATGTGCTTATAGAGGGAGATCTTTATTGGAAAAACAAGGAGGGTATCTTATTGTTTTGTTTAGATAAAGAACAAGCAAAACCTACCTTAAAAGAGATGCATCAGGAAGTGTGTGGTGGCCATTTTTTAGCTAAAACCATAGCACACAAGATATTAAGGGCTGGCTGCTATTGGCCAAAGGTCTTCAATGATGCCTATAGCTTTACCAGGAAGTGTGAACCCTCTCATAGATTCTCAAAGAGCTTAAAATATCAAGGGGCATTACCCTTGAGACCTATGCAAGTTGATGCCCCGTTTGATCAATGGGGAGTTGACTTTATAGTAGAAGTTATGGAGAAATCAAGTGGCAGCCACAAATGGATATTAATAGCCACCGACTATGTTACGAAATGGGTGGAAGTAGTACCCACTAAACAAGCAACCAACAAGGTTGTGATGAGTTTTCTATTGGAAAATATTATAACTAGATTTGGGTTACCATCGAGGCTCATAACTGACAATGGAATGTGTTTTAGATTAGATGAGTTTAAAATTTTTTGTAAATCTTATGGCATTATGATCTCATATTCTTCTCCCTATCACCCACAGGGTAATGGGCAAGCTGAGTCCAGCAATAAAAGTATCCTGAAGATTATAAAAAGAGTGTTGGACAATAACAAGAAAGCCTGCAATTCTAAGTTGAGATTAGCATTATGGGCAAATAGGATCACAGTAAAGCAATTGGCAAATCATGATTTGAACTAGTATATAGAACTCATGCTAGACTCCTGATACACAACCTATTGCCAGTATGTAAGTTTATCCTCCAAGAGGATTGGGATATCCAGAACCAATGGAGGAGAGGTTATAAAAGTTAATGGAATTAGACAAAATAAGGGAACAGGCAATGTAATAGAATAAGAAAATGCAAATGTAGATGAAGTACCTATATGATAAAAAGGCTAAGGTCAAAAAATTTGAAGTAGGTGACATAGTGCTTATTTGGAATGCCAGAAATCAACAAAAGGGGAAGCATGGAAAATTCAATGCCCCTGTGGATTGGACCTTTTGTCATCAATGGTAAGGTAGGGGAGTATTCATATTATGTATAGAACATGTCCAGTGAGGAGCAAGAACTGCTAGTACATGGGCAGTTTTTGAAACATTTTTTCTCTTAAAAAGAACCTGAGAGAAAAGAATTGCCAGTGCATGGACAATTCTGGTTAAACTCTCTAAATGGTCTTTTCCATGCATGATAGTTTAGAAGAGTTAAATAACTTACTTAAAGAGCTCTCTTATTAGAAAATAAAAGTTTTTCATAAAGCAATAACTCAGGATCTTCATGCTTCATAGTTCACCCATCATCAAATGAAGAAGGCATTGGTCTATTCCCCCAAAAATCTGGGCTCTAGCTATGCCCACAAGGGGCATACATCCCCAGAAAGAGCCACAGTTGGGAATGGAATTCCCAAGGTGCTTTTTGGAAAATATTAAGTGATGTAGAGCACACAGTGGAAGTCAAACAATTGATACCATACTTCACAATGATGGGCTTCTATCCCATAGTTCAGACAGATTAATCCTTAATCACCTTTAAAAATTCACTCTCTAGGTCCAAACAACACCAAAACATATATATTCTACACTATCAGTAACACAACTGATGTCGGAAAGACTTTCCCAAGTCTTGTCGTAGACCTATCTTATACCAATGTGTCCCCAACATCTCCTTCGCTGTGACTTCTTCTATTGGCGTAACTTAAAAATTTTCCACTGATCTATATCTCTTACCGATATGCCAAACAATTGTATATACAAGACATGACTCGTTATCACTGGTTCTCTTTACTGTTTCTACCAGTCACCCTTTGCATCTAACGAAAGATACATTCCCAACATACATTCTAAAAGATACATTCTAAAGATACATTCGTGATATGCTTTTGTGATATATGTATGCAATGTACATTCAGTGAAACGATAAAAACTCATGTCGATACACAGTAATATACATCACGGAGCTGAAAGGATTATGAAATAAGATATAATTGTTGTATATTTTGAGATTTGTATGTATGTTTTGGAAACGTGCATTGAGATACAATGTGGAATCCAGGAAAGATTGAAATTTGGTTAAAAGGATGCATCATGACTTAAAGTATATTGGAGAATGCATATACAAGTCAGAATCGAAAGGGGCTACATACTGCAATTTATAAAATAAGAAGTCCGAAAGGAAGATACAATTGAATTTGTATGTATCGGACATTATATACGAAGGTTGGATACAAGTAGTGGGTCCCACCGCTTGCACATTGGGCTTGTATAATAACAATGTATATCTTTCATATACAAGCCAATTTACAAGTGAAGATACATTCTAAACATACAAGCCGGATGTAAAAAGGAGTTCAATATAGAAAAGTCTTTGCATCAGCGAGGCTGAATAAGTCAGAACAAAGTCTATGAGTCTCACCCACACGATACTCACAACGATGTCGGGGACATGTTGTGAAAGTCATTCCGATAAAGAACCAAAAACATGTATCGATGAAACAATCATCATTGGGTAACGTATAATAAGTTATTCCAATGACGTGTTTCACTCCGATGATGACGATGACTATGCTCATCAACAAGACCTTTGCTAATACGAAACACAGAAACCCTAAAATGACATTAAAATTTGAATGGTTAAGATATTCTTTTGACACTTGAACTATGGGTTTTTTGCAAGATATACACAGTGGGGATCAAGTTATATAAACACCTACGAAAAGATCTTGAGCAACTGATAAATCATCGATAAGGGAAGTAATTATTTGAGTAAATACATATTTTTAAATAAATCTATTTTGATCATTTGATCAAAGACTAATTTGTGTTTTATCTGGTCTTTTTTGGAATAATAAAGAAACCATCGAAGGATATTAAGCAGAACTATAGTTAAAGATCTTTGTTTGACCCTGAAATGGTTATGCATTTGATAATTAAAGATGAGTATTAATTTTCCTAAATCTATTTTTTTAAGACAAATATTGTTGTTCAGTTATCAATGGTCACAACTATTGTAACTGGTCTAAAGCTTGTATGCGTCTCTTCATAAGAGATGACCAAGACCAGAATAAGGATATAGAGTAGGGAGAGATGATAGAATAGAACAGGGGATATTGTAGATTAGATTTGAATAGCAATGATAGTTCACTTTTAATATATTTGATTTCTAGTAGACCATGTGCAAGCATTGTCTAATGAAGTCAAGTTTGTGAACATGAAGCAGTAACTGCAGATTTCGGTATCAACTATCTGTTTAAATTATTTAATTATATGACTATCTCCTTTCAAAGTTTTCTCTGTTATTCAATTTGAGTTATCGAGTATATCTTCAAGTTGTCTATACACATTTTCTATTATAGTATGATAAGATTAACTAGTTTCTACTTTTAGAATTAAATCCTTTAAATCTGTCATAGTAACTGTGAAGACATTGTCATGGATCTATAAAAAGAGTCATATAGTTAGGGTTTATATTTTGTCTCCAGTCTTTTGATAAATCCATTACAATTGTAGTATCATTCTGATAGGTTCTTTTAAAGAGAGATTAAATCCATTTAGATGAATGTAGGTAATTTGATTTTATCAATTGGATATCTATAAGTATGGAATATTAACTATTTCCATGAAGGGTTGTACAAGTTACATACCTATTTTTTCATGCCAGATAGTTTAGGTTTTTACCAAAAAAGTAGTCATTTATTTCATGATCATACAAACTCTATATTCAATAAGGCATTGGTCTAGTGTTTTCATTATCAATTATAGAAATTCACTTTAGATTTACTTAATTAGACTGGATTATTGTTTTAGAATTACAATTTAGATCATTTAGAATTAACTTGCTGTCTTTTCATCTATTTTATAATTTATGCCATTATCAATAGTTAGATTAATTATGATCAAAGTAGTGATTATCTCTTTATCTGCTTTATTGATTAGAGGTTTACCTGCCTAGGTCTGGCAGAGCCTGAAGTGAAGGGGGTTTAGTCATATCTACCCTATGTCAGGTAGCCAAAAATGTCAAGAGAGCCTAGCAACCTCTTAGGGTTAATGACTTGCATTTTTGAGACCTAACATATTCCTTGGGAGTGACCCTAAATCAAAGTTAGTTAGGGAGTAGTAGCTTCCTTGTGTTGCAGCCTTAAAACAAAGTTGTAATTTGAGCTTCATATATTTTGAGTTAATCTTGAAGATGAAATAAAGTCGAAAAAAGATATTAGACAAAAAAAGCACATAAAAACACTATGTTTACACCTTCAAATAACTCCCACTCGTTCATAAGGTGTAGGAGCCTGCACCCATGAGCTCCTAGATTTACCCAAGTGTTGTTGATTTGAATGTGGATTGCTCCTTAACTTTCAACACAATATGATGAGGATGATGGATTTAGAGAGAGATTGAGATGGTATTTGAGATGAGAGATTTAGGTTATGGATAAATGCTTAAAAGATGAAGATGAAAGGCTTGGAGAGATTTTGGCATTAAGAGGACATGGAAGACTAGTTTGGGAGAGATTCTCGCATGGTTTGGTTGTTATTGAAAGTGATGAAAATGGCTTAGGATGGCCTTGTATTTATAGGCAATTTTGGAGGGATTTGAATCCAATGGCTAAGATTCAAAGTAGATATCAATGGTTGAGATCTCATCAACAAAGATGGAGGTTTGGGATTAAATGTGAATTTTTAATTCACATTGGGAAAGATGAGGAATGAATTAAAAATTTATTTCCATGGTATAGTGTGAGGGTGATGTGGACTTCTTGATGTATTAAAAATTCATTTTTGTGGGGGGTTGTTTGAATAAAAATTAAGTTTTATTGAGGAGTGTGAGGACATGTGACACATGCACATTTTTGGGGCCTTACATTTGTAAGCTAATTTCATGGAGAATGGTTTTACATGAAAATAGAAAGGTGGGTTGGAAGGGTAATGTGACCTTTCGAATAAAAAATGATTTTTATCCAAAGTGTGTGGGAGGATGGGTTAACCAAGGTTTGACCAAGTTAATCAAGGGATTAACTTAATTAATGTGGCTGGAGAAAATTAGTTAGTGGGCTAATTGAGGATTAAAATTAATTAAATATGATTTATTTAATTAATTTTGGTCTAGGGGTCATGTAGGTTAGGGTAGCTAATTAAATAATTGCTATTTATTCAACTAGGGTAGGTTTAGAATATAGGATAGGGTAGATTAATTAAATAAGCATGATTTATCTAATTAATCATGATTAGAGAGATTGACAAATTACCTAAATAAATATTGAAAATATTTATTTGATTAATGAGGGATAATGTTGCAAGGTTTAGTGATAAATAAGATGAATTAATGTATCACAAGTGGATGATTTGGGGTAAATACCTAAGGGTAGATGATTAGAGATGGCTTAGGATAGATTAATCAAATAAATTTATTTTATTTTATTAATTTGGAAAGGATAAGTTAGTGATGTGAGGATGCAGGAAAGTGGCTTGTGGGGCAAGTCATTTTCAGGTGTCTACATTTTGCCCCTCTTTGAAATGATGTTACAACTAATATTATTTCAAAGAAGTCTAAGATACAAAGTTGGATTTGATAGAAAAAGACTTTGGTTTAGAAGAATAGGAAAAGGTTTAGGGATGATTGGTCAGAGTGATGCCCCCTCGAGAGGACAGGTATGTTGCAAGAACATGGGTGTGCTCTCAAAATGGATGAAAGTGATTGGTTGAAGTGGTTGGAGGATAAGGGGTGAGATGAAAGATTGATAATTTTGGGTAGATTGGTTGATGGATGATTATTGTGTTGAAAATGATTTAGAGAAATCCTAGGTTTGTTATAGAAAAGAGGATATTCTCTCCAAGGTATAGAAGACTAGGGTGATAATGCTTATCCAACATTTGCATGGACTAGACACACAGACAAAGGGGTGATCCCATACATGCCCAATATAGTGCAACCTTATCTAGATGAGCGAAGGTGACTCATAGCATAAATCATTAATAGACAAAAGGTATGATGAACCTTAGCTGCACAAGGAGATCAATATGATAGAACCGGCCCTACAATCCACAAGATATGAATACTAGCTTGGAGTAATGAGACTAACCCACAAGAACAACATACAAAAGAAAAGACTATGCCCCATTCTATATGTTTTGCCACATACCATGATATAGTGAGATCAAGGTAGTTCCGATGTGATCTTTTAATAGGATAAAAGATAAAAATCAATAACCAAAAGGCCAACTGACCAAACAAACAACCGTTATATCTCTTGCCAAGATGAATGATGATTGATAAATTCTTCCTATTGTAGGAATGATATATTTGTTAAGGTAGGAATCAATGGATGATTGGATCATTCCCATTGTTGGAATGATATATCCTAGGGCATAGTTCTGATAGTTGAGGTTGTAAGGTTGGTGCAAGATATGATGGTTACAATTTGTTGTTGATGTTGATTTGATAGTTGATGATTTTTTGTTAAAGGGTGATTGCTTTGATAGGTGATGAGACATTATTGGTTGTTGTGTTTGGATCTAGTTTAAGTTTAGCGGATAGGGATCATCCAAGTGGGTTGGATGGGTACATCCTATGTACCTAAGTACTAGAAACTTCCTTCATATTCTAGACTACATACATACCCTGTATCCACAGGATCAAGGCACATTAAGATGCGAGTGGTGATGATATGTATTTCTAATTTGTGATGATGATGTGAGATGATTAATTGGTGATAAGATGTTGAGATTGGTGGTGAGATATTGATGGAATGATGTTGATATTGGGATGGATATTTATGGGATTTTGTGGATATTTCAATTTTTTTGGATTTTCTAGATTTTCTGATTTTTTGTTTTGATTTTTGTGATTTTGGATAGGGAATGGTTTATTATGAGATGGTTGCATTGGATTACATTTGGATAGCCTACTTGCTAGATACAAATGACCAAGGAACACCAAGTCTAGAAGTGAAGTGAGCAAGGTGATAGGATTGGATGGATGGATTAGTGGTAGAAGGTGATGGATATGAGATTCATGATAGATGGATGGATAGATGGGGATAAAGGGATAGGATAGGGGTACATGATAGATGGATGGATAGATGGGGATACATGATAGATTGATTTAAGGGAATAAGATATAGAATGGGGGATACATGATAGATAGATGGAGGGGTTTAGGCTGATGTCCAAAAGCTTTGTTGCATAGGAATCATATGCCCCATTCTAGGTATGATGCTTAGGAATTTGTGTGATGGGAAAATGCTTGGAAGGGATAAATGTACTTTGTAGTAGATGGATGTATAAAGGATATTCTTGGAAAGGGACGTATGCCAAGAGGTGTCTAAAGCATGTTTTGATATTTTGCGCCTTGTCTTTATCAAGATCTAAGGAGGAAGGTATAGTACATAGGATGGATGGGAAATGAAAGAATAAATATGAGGATGGCAAATAAGAATATGATAGGATAGGGATGAAGATAGTGGATAGGGATACGATAGGATAAATATAGATAATGGATACGATATGCAAGAGGATATTATGGATGTGGGTGAAGGATATGATTTTACCCCCAAGTATAGGGTACAAATGGATGGGAAAGGGATTATACATAATGTCCACAAGAGGTTTTCATCATGGTACTTGTCCAAGGTGCCACAAGGAGTGGTTTTCACCATTGGACAGATTTTTTCTCTTTACTATTTTTTTGATTTTTTTATGGAATGGGGACTCTAGAGTTTGTTTCCATAGTGAGTGGAAGATGGTCCCATGTTGGATAGCATTATGGATGATGATTGCATCGATTTTGGTAGATGGGAGAAGATGGAATGGATGGTGGATAGTGGATGAAAGATGGAGAGATGGAGGTATGTGGGAATGTTGTGGGATTTAAAGGAATCAAGAACAACGGTTGCACACACCAAATTGGATTTTGAAGCTTTTGATTGGAAGGAGGTGTAGGAAGTAATGGGGTTCAGAATAGGGGATTTTTGGATGGTTGATTTAGGGTTCTAGGGACCCAAATATACTTAGGATTTATGGGATTTTTGGGATTTTTGAGATTGAGATGTGGATGCCTCATTTGCTTTACTTTCTTTTTGTTTGGGGACCCACACCATTTTTGTTTTTTCTTTTTATTTTGATGGCATGGGTTTTGATAGCCTTTTGGATTTTTCATTTTGTTTGGAAGGTGTATCTTCCTATGTATTTTTCACTTTTTGTATGGAGGCATTAGATTTTTTTCTTTGGAATTTCATGGGTTTGGTGGAAGATTCATGTTTGGATAATGTGTGCTTTTGTTGATAATGATTTAGGATTTTAGGGGATCATGATTTTTGGATGGGGGTTGAAATGATAGGAGTTGGAAGGATAGGGGATAAGGGGATTAGGATTTATGTGATGAAGATTTATGGATAGGAGTTGAAAGGATGGGATGATAAAGGGTTTTCAGGATAGTGGTGTTAGGCATTGGTAGGATGGGAGGATAAGGGGATTTAAGGATGGGGGTCTTAGGAGTTGGTAAAAGTGGAGGTAAAGTTGATGGGGGGATGTGTTTGGTCACATGGTTTTGCAAATTATATGATGATGGAGGGGGAATCGAGACATATGAATTGGAGGTGTGATGAGATGCACCGATTTTGGAATTG
This sequence comes from Cunninghamia lanceolata, assembly GCA_027924645.1. Lineage (NCBI taxonomy): Eukaryota > Viridiplantae > Streptophyta > Pinopsida > Cupressales > Cupressaceae > Cunninghamia > Cunninghamia lanceolata. Next base: position 23,519,463 of record BSBN01000867.1, read on the forward strand.
GATGAATAGATTTTGGAGGATGCATGGATGTTACAAACATGTTTATATTATTTACCTTGGGATGTATAGACAAGGCCATGCGAGGATGGATAGAATGTGGTGTGGATGGGCTCCAAGATGCCTTGTTCATGAAGGCCTAAGCCTTTGCATTGATATTTCATATGTTGGAGCATGCGACATGCAATGGGATGTTTGGTGCTTTGTAAACAAGATGCAAGTCCATTATTTTTTGGAGAAGGATAGGTGGTGGAAGGAAGTTGTTCACCTCCTACGAGGGAGCCACCACATATGAAGGTGCTTTTTCCAAGTGGATAAGAGGATGGATTTAGGATGGGATTGGTAGATGGAGATAAAGGATTAATGGGGGATGATAAAGGAGTGATAGAAGATTGTGAATCAATAGGTTGATCACTAGATGGGAGATCTTGATTAGGATAGGAGGTTGATGCTTCAACATGCTTTTGATTTGTTTCTAGACATAGCTTGAGTGTTTGCATAGAAGTGGAAGTGATTTGGATGGGTGTGATAGGTTCTTGGATGGGTGTGATATGTGTTGGATTGCATGAGGGAAGTGATTTGGATGGGTGTGATAGGCTCTTGGATGGGCCTGATATGTGTTGGATTGCATGAGGACGTTTGACTTGTTTTTATGGTAGTAGATGATGACAAATGATTCCTTGATAATAGCCAATGGATGACATCCTTCATGAGTGTATGGGTTGAATAACAATATAATGGATGGATGATAAGGGTGGATGGTGTAGGATTAGGATTGTGATTGGATAGGTGGGTGATGAGATCAGGTAGTGATGGTTCTTGGATGGGTTCAAGGATAGGCGTTGGACTAGATGTTTGTGTTGGAGGGGTGGGGGAGTTGGGGGACTCCATAGCTTTGCTTTTTTTTGGAGAAAATCCCTCAAGGATTCCTTGGATGTTGTGGGCTTAGGATTTAGAAGGTTTGATGGTGGCTTAGATGATGAATGGATGATAGGGGTTGATGGATTCAAGGTGATAGGAATGGAGGGATATTGTGGTGTGGGATTGAGATTGATGGATTGTAAGGTAGATAGGGTGATGGATTAAGGTTGATAGGATTGGAGGGATGTTGTGATGGGGGGATTGGAGGATGGGAATTAGAGGATGGGGGATTCACATATGATAATGGTTGTGCATGTAGGCTTTGTATTTTGGCTATAAAGTGTGCTAGGTTGGTGTTCCCTTGATCAAAGTTAGGATAACAAATGTTAAGGGATATATAAGTTGGAGGTATTGATTAGTTGGGTAGGTATAATGGCATGGATGTATAAGGGGATAGAGATTGATATAAGGTTGAAGGTTGATATGAGGTTGATGGGCTGGATATGTAGTGTATTGATGGAGATGAAATAGGAGTTTGAGAATCTCCAATGATGAGGTGTGCTAAGGGGATATCTTTAGTTATGTTTTTACATTTTTACTTAGTGATAGGATAAAAATTCTTATAGGCATATTTAAGTCTTTGTAAATGTTGCATTGCCACATAAGGATCCATATTGTTGAAAGGATATGAGATGATGGAAGGTAATGGTTGATTGTGATGTTGGGGATCAAATTTCAAGACCTTAGGATGATTTGTTTTGATTCATTTTGATGGATGATTGATGATTATCTATGCTTAAGGTAGACTAATGACACTTAAGCAATAGAGTTGATTGGATTGATTTTTTATTTTGATGACTTACTTAAGATAGACTAATGATCTCAAGCATGTTTGGATAATGGTTGATGATGATTCACTAAGGTCTTGATTTTTTATTGGGTTTCTTTGGATTTGGATTTTGATAATGATGTTGGGGGATTTTGATAATAATTTTGATTGGGATTTTTGGATGGAAGATTGATGGAGGATGGAGGAGACTCCAAGGTTTGATTTGCAAAGGATAATGTGTTGATTAAGGATTAGGGATTGGGATATTTGAATGGAGTGGATGAGGTATGAGGGATTATTGATGTTGGATTTTGATTTGAAAATGGATTTGGATGGAGGCTTGATTTGGTTAGGATCTTGATGAAGGTTTGGATGAGATGAGTTGGATTTGGACTATGGCTTAGAAGATGTTAGGATTTTGATTTTGGAGATAGATTTGATGAAGATTTGGATGAGATTGATTTTTGTTAGAAGGTATATTGGATGAAGGTTTGGATGAGATGTGATCAAGTGGATAAGTGACGCAGAGAGGATAGTCTTCACTTAGAAATCTACAACACAACACTTCACAAGCCTCTGAAAGAAGGATGAAAATAAAATGGAACAATAAACAGAAGAAGAGAAATATGCACAATAATAGTTATTCAATCTGTAATTTCATTAAGAAAAAGGAAGCATATGAGCTTCTGAGAGATACAATCCACACTTGCAACAAATTTTTGTCTTCATTAATCTAGACTCATACTGGTAGCATCTAGCTATGCAAACATCTTCATCCAAAAGCCCTCTCTCCCAAATGAGCAATCCTCCATATGTAGAAATTGTGTTAGAAGAAAACCATTATTGGTTTCCCAAAACAACCTCCACAAATCCACAAGAAAACCCATCACTTCCAACATGTCACTTCTCCCTCAATTTTTGGTATTTTCTAAAATGGGTTCTGGGTTTCATGCGTCTTCTCTATAGCTTTCTAGAACATTTTAAATTTGGCAATTTCAATAAGAAATGAAAAATTTATACCCATTTTACCAAACTTAGGTTTCATAATAATGACCCAGACATGCAACAACATGCAAAGCTTCTGGCCCCACCTCTTGGAAATCAATTCCAAGATTCTTGGCAGCCCCACTTATAACAAAATAAGTCAAATCCCACAAAAAATACATTTACAATTGCAGCCAAGGGAAATTACATTTTTTACAATTTAAAATATTATTTCCCAAGCCCATAAACCTTATTGAAAACAAACTGAATTAAAAAAACAATATTTTTGGTGATGCAAGATTGCCATTGACTGTGGATGCTCTTGCATCAATAAGGGAGTTGGATTAGTATTATGGTGATGAATTGGATTAAGGATGATAAATAGATAGGATGGATGACTAGGATGATTGAGATGAAAAGGATATGATGGGATGAGTGATTAGGGGGATAAGAGGGTTGGATTAAGAGGATTATGAGGTGATTAATATTGGATAAATGGATTAGGATATGGATTGGGGAGATAATGGATATTGGATTAAAAAGTGATTAGGGTGACAATATGGGATTAAGCTCAAAGATATGGATTAATTAAGCTCAAATGATGGGATTTGATAAATGGGGGGGTTTAGCAGTATTGGGAGGACAACCTAGCCTGACGTGCGGGGGTTTAGAGATCCCCCACTAATAGGGGTTTAGGGGTGTAGCCCCCAATCATATTTTTTTTTGAAAATGGGCTTACAAAATTGATGTTTTTGATGGGGAAAATTGATTTTTGGACACATACGAAAAAGGTGCTAAAACAGTTACCAAAGGTGCTAAAATAGAGACCAAAGGCACTGAAGGATGAGAAGATGCAACTGATTGGTGGACAAATGGTGCTAAAGGGATGGTGCTATAACAGAATAGAATAGTGCTAAACAATGAGCATATGGTATTGAAAGGTTGTTGTAGGTTTGAAAGTTGTAGAATTTTGATGGAATGTTTGATGTTTTGGCTCCAAGATCTTGGCAGGAGATAATGCAAACAAGAAAGACACAATGGCTAGCTTTAATGCATAAAATTGATGCTTTGACTTTATGGGTTCTCACATGGAAGACATACCATTCACACAGCATTCCTAGATTTATTCAAGTGGGTATATACAAGATTATGAGCTCATCTCATTTTCTTTATGTAGGCATGACATGCAAGCCTTATGACGAGAAACTAACCATTTTTGATCACCCAAGATCACTCTTACGTTGTGAGGGGAGAGTATACATGGCATGCATGTTTTTTTCTAGAGGGAATTTACACTTGGCAATAAAATCAACATGGCTTGTATGATGAGTAACTTATCGGTCCCTATAGGTATCTGGTGCATCACAATCTCATCTAGCCAAGAGGTCTTAAGCTAGGATTGAATGAGATTCTATGTAGTCCTCTTCATACACAAGGTATATGAGGCACAAGACTGTGAACACTAGTCCATTAAAAGGATTTGGCACAAAGTGATTAAGAAAGCACCACTTCAACTTGTGTCCAAAATCACCTGAGGCCCCAAGGCTATCCCAATGACAATGCACCTAGATTGAGGTAAAACTTTCACTCTCCCCCTTGATATACCCCACCAGTACACGTGGTTGAAGCGTCCCTTGGGGTGATGAAATCTCCAAGCAAGCCTCTTAAGAAGAAATTACCCTTGTTTTTGATCACCCAAGATCACATGAGGCAAAAGGGGAGAGCCTATGCAAAAGATGACCCCTTCAGGATAACACTTAAGAGCAATAAAAGTTTACAAATAGACTTTTGATTCCCAAGATCACCCTAAGGTGTGAGGGAAGAGCATATGTCTATAGGTGAACAGGACAAAGAATACAAATGTTAATTCCCAACTAAACTAACTTTAATTAATGTGCCTAAAAGATAGTGATAAAAAGATGCTTTGGCAAGTGATTCTACACAAACAAGTTAGTATTTTGATAAAGCATGCTTTGACATGCATTGTTTGATACCTGCAAGGAGATGTTAGATGCCTACACAAACTTTACAAAGTTGTCAAAAAAATGGCATTGATATAGAGGAAGATGGTGCTGACACAAAGGGATATGGCACTAAAATAGAGGGATATGGCACTAAAATAGAGATGGATGGTGCTAATATAGAGGTTGACTATGAAACAGAGGCTGACAGAGCTAAGGGATAGATGGATGGTGCTAAAGAAGGAGATGGCAGTAGGATAGAAGCAGATAGCAATAAAATAAAGATTATAGCTACGGCCTTTGTGTCATAGAGGCAGATGGTGCTATTCTAGATGTGGATGGTGCTGATCCATAGAAAATCATAGACCTACACAAAAACAAAAAATAAACATTTCCAAAATTATGAAATAGTGATGTTAGACTCTTGTAAGATCCGTCCAAGGGTAAACACAATGGTTTGTTAGCAAGAAACAATGTTAACCCATAAGATTTTTTGAAAGACAACTCAAGTTTTTAATGTTTTTAAAATATTCTAGATAATGTAATAAAAACACCTGAAAACCTGCAACAACCCTGTTAGACAACAAATAAGAACACTGCAAAAGCACCTGCAAGAATCAAAAATTAGATAAAAAGGGTTGTTATGACAAAAAAAATCAAGACTATGTCAATGGTGCTAGTCCAAATGGCACTGATACAGAGGAATATGGTGCTAAAACAAAGAGATATGGCACTAATCTTCAAGGATATGGTGTTATTCCAGACCTGTCATAAAAAATCTTCACAAAACTCAAATGGAGGTTAGTTTAGGACCAAGGGGTCCCACCGAGCATGACAAATGAAGATGAAACAAAGGAAACAAAGGATTTTAGATAAACAAAATGCGTAAAAACACTATGTTTATACCATTGAAGATCCCCCACTCCTTGATAAGGTGGAGGCAATTGTACCCATGAGCTCCTAGCTTTACCCAAGTGTTGTTGATTTGAATGTCGATTGCTCCTTAACTTTCAACACAATATGATGAGGATGATGGATTTAGGTATAGATTGAGATGGTATTTGAGATGAGATATTTAGGCTATGGATAAATACTTAAGAGATGAAGCTGACAGGATTAGAGAGATTTTGGTATTATGACGATATGGAAGACTAGTTTGGGAGAGATTTTGGCATGGTTTTGGTGCTATTGAAAGTGATGAAAATGGCTTAGGATGGCCTTGTATTTATAGGGAATTTTGGAGGATTTGAATCCAATCGCTAGGATTAAAAGTAGAGATCAATGGTTGAGATGGGAAGATGAGATCAAGGGTTGAGATCTCATTAACAAAGATGGAGGGTTGGGATTAAATGTGAATTTTTAATTCACATTGGGAAATATGAGGAGTGAATTAAAAATTCATTTCCATGGGATAGTGTGAGGGTGATGTGGACTTTTCAATGAATTAAAAATTCATTTTTGTAGGGGAGTGTTTGAATAAAAAATTAAGTTTTATTGAGGAGTGTGTGCACATGTGACACATGCACATTTTTGGGGCCTACATTTGTAAGCTAATTTTATGGTGAAAGTTTTTACATGAAAATAGAAACATGAGTCGGAAGGGTCATGCAACCTTTTGAATAAAAAATTAATTTTTATCTAAAGTGTGTGGGAGGATGGGTTAAGCAAGGTTTGACCAAGTTAATCAAGGGATTAAATTAATTAATGTGGCTGGAGAAAATTAGTTAGTGGGCTAATGGAGGATTAAAATTAATTAAATAATTATTTATTTGGTTAATTTTGGTCTAGGGGTCATGTAGGTTAGGGTAGCTAATTAAATAATTGTTATTTAATGAACTAGGATAGGTTTAGACTTTAGGAAAAGATAGATTAATTAAGCAAACATGATTTATCTAATTAATCATGATTAGAGAGATGGACAAATTAACTAAATAAATATTGAAAATACTTATCAAATTAATGAGGGATAGTGTTGCAAGGTTTATTGATAAATTAGATGAATTAATTTATCACAAGTGGATGATTTGGGGTAAATAGCTAAGGGTAGATGATTAGAGATGAATTGGGATAAATTAATCAAATAAATTGATTTTATTTAATTAATTGGGAAAGGATAAGTTAGTGATGTGAGGATGTGGAAAAGTGGCTTGCGGGGCAAGTCATTTTTAGGTGTCTACAAATCATCACCATTGTTTTCATGTGTCTACAAATCCACATATGTCTAGTGTTATGTGTTGATGTGCATTGTGTTAATCTTTCATGTTCATGTTAATGTTGTGATGCTTAAGTGTTAAACTAATCTAGATAAGTTGAAATTGTTAAAATTTAAAATTGTTTAGATACTGATTCAACCCCCCCTCTTAGTATCTTGGTGTGTTTAACAGTAACTAGGGAGTAAAATAAAGTAAGGGTGCAATTCAATTTTTTGTTAAGAATTTGATTTTGAGAATAAGAGGCTTTGTAAGATAAAATTACGTGTGATGGATGAAATCTCCCACTACCAACTTATCCTTGAAGTCAACTCTCATATGGAAATAAGAATAATTATCCCAAAATGGCCATGACCTCTTTTAGCATAAAGCACACTTGCATCTAAAAGGTCATTGCATCTTTTAGCATGATGCACACTTGTGTCTAAATGACCATTACTAGTTAACTAAACTCAACGATCCTTTGTCAATTTTTAAATAGAAAGAGGTTGATTCAATGTCTCCTCCCAAACTTCTTACCGCACTCATCCAAGAACAAAACACTATTAACATTCTAAGAGAGCAAATGCTCGAGTTTCATCTATGGAAAATCATATTGGCAAGCCAAACTCTTAATGCTAGTGGTTTTGTAATCTTCTTAACAACCAAATAGGTTCCCTACATTGTTAATTCATGTTAAGAAATACTATGTAAGTCACATGAATGATTCTTTGATGGGAAGTAATCAATCAAACTCCTATAGGAAATTGTTTAAACTTCTAGATTTAATCCACTTTACTTTGGTTCTTCAAAAGTTTGAATGGCATTGCTATTACTTGTAATTTCCTTTGATAGTTCAAGATAATGAACTATTTGGTCTTGTTTATGTTGATAAGTTCTAGAATTTTGCACATAAGTAATTCTATTCTTGTTTATGTTAATAAGTTCTATATTTTTGTACAATGATGTTGATTATTGTAGCTTAAGAACTATTGAACCCATAGAGCACACTACGTAAATATCATCTGGTTCTATACTCCTCAAAAGTTGACTCAAGAAAAAATGTGATTGAGTTAGCCTTGATATAGCACATTGATGTAGGAGCATCCCAGGTTACATGAGCAATCTTGCATCAACCAAAAATATTTGCATTCTTTCATTTCCAGTACAGTTTGATCATTTATAGTTTCAGCACTTTGTACCACATTTTACCACATCTTCATATCAAAGCTCACAGAGTAGAACTTAGCATCTACATATCATCATCTACATCATATTCAAATTTTAGGTCATTTGGATTTGTCTACTAAAAGTTATCGCTATCAGAAGATCATTAGTTTTCACAAAATAGAGCATTCAGATAGTCAGTTGAAGGAGAAGGTTTGCGAAGCACTTCCATGACTTGTGGAGCCAAATGAAACATCATACACATCACATAACCATCAGATAGACCTTCCTTGAGGTCCACACCAATTTTCATCTATTTGCGGAGCATTATCAGATGTTGTAGGTCGACCTACTTGTTTCTACACGTTAGATATTTCATTGAAGTTTGTAACCTCTTATGGCTGACACAGAGGATCAATTGAGCTAGAAGATGATATATATAGATCTCTTAGATGCATTAGGTGTTGGTTTTATGATAGACAACTGAGAAGGGGGGTGAATCAATTGTCAACAAAACTTCCTTTTGGAAAACACTTAGATCCTTCTTATATTTCTACAACATAATAATGATTTAATCATGGAAGCACAATCCAATATATCAAGAGAAAAAACACATTAACACATATGACACTAAGAATTTAATGTGGAAAACCTAGTTAAGGGAAAAACCACTGGGTGACTAACCCAAGATTGTATTCTCTGTTAAAAGAATAAGAAAAAGAAAATGGCACTTGCCAATTATGGCTCATTGCCTGAGCACACTACTCATAAGAGGCCCATTGCCTACAAGAGGCACATTGTCTATAGAATAATAATATAAATATTACATACTTGAACTAGAAATTAGTATCTTCACCATGCTTGACACAATTCCATTTAAGCTCAACACTTCTATTCTACTTTTCACTTTTCTCCTTTCTACCACTCTCTCATCTTCACCAAGGATGATTTGAAATGACTTCATAAATCTTATTTATAAAAGACATCAACTTTGGGATAAATATCCAAGTTGGCACAACACATACTTCATTTTATTATAGACCAATTACACAAATACAACTTGACTTATCACAAAACTTTATGCATATCACCACACTATCGGCCACACATATCTGGGACTTCAATCTTCTTTGAGGATCACACCATGCTTCATAGAACATCTTCAAGATCATTCGCAAGATGTGTAAAACATCCAGTCGACCATGATTAGGAAGAACACCATCATTCGAGAGAAAATCTTCAATTACGAGCTAAATCTTCAATGTAGACTACCAACAAGAATTGGACACAGTCTAGAGACTCCCAAAACTTTCCTGAATCACCAAGAGAATCCACACCACTTCTGCTTATAGAAATCATTCACATCTTCATCTAGAACCTTAGGAACACAGTATGTCATCACTGTCACATTATAATAAATGCTTGCAGACCTCTAGACCATGAACTAATTGAGTTGTGAATTCACATTAGCTTCCTAAACATTCCACCAAATCCGTAGAACAAGATATTGCATTTCTAAATCTCACCAGACCTATTTGTGTCACTTTGTCACCTCTAAACAGCAATCAGAACTAGTTTTACTCATATGGCCATAACTTCTTCAAATCTTCATGCGGACCTCTCTAATCTTGACTGGATCATCTTTAGACACATATCTACAAAAGCTTTGATACGCATTCTCTGATCTTCATCTAGTGGGATCTCACATCATAGAGATTTACTATTCTTCTCTATTTCTGATAGGACTAATTTTCTCAATATCCTTCGTACATGGCTCATTGAATCCTTGACATCAATGCAACAAGAGTATGTTGACATCAGTGACAACACCGGTTAGGCCCATACTTGCAACAATCTCCCCCTTTGTCATTGATGGCAACATATGATGTGAAAAAATTGTTTTAACCATCAAGACAAGAATTTCTCCTCCTATTAATAGAAATCATTCATATGTCTTCTCTCTCTTTAGTACTCCCCCTTTCATCAACAACCACTTTTGTTTTTCACATGTCTTCTCTCCCCCTTTGCCATCAAAGGGCACATGCTTGTATCAATCAGAATCATACAGACCGCTCCTTATGAGTAGCAACTTCCTATCATCAATCCGGAGCACAAGATATGACTCTGAGATCCACTAGACTGATGCACATTAGTGCACCTTAATTCAGAACCAGACGGGTAATAACCCCTAACTTCTCCCTAAGAAACTTAAAAGAGTCCTTAGGTAGAGGTTTAGTAAAAATGTCTACAATCTGATCCTTTAAGGGCACAAACTCCAATTTGACTTCATTCTTGTTCACTTGCTCTCTCAATAAGTAAAACCTGATGGATATATGTTTTGTCTTAGAATGCAACACTAGATTTTTTGATATATTTATTGCACTTGAGTTATCACAGAAGATTGTAATAGGTTCCTCATACTCCACTTTGATGTCTCTTAGCATTTGCTTCATCCACAATACTTGAGTACAACTACCTGTTGCTGCAATATATTCTGCTTTTGCAGTGGACAAAGATATTGCCTCTTGTTTCTTGCTCAGCTAAGAAACCAATCTTTTACCCAAAAAGAATGCACCACCACTGGTACTCTTCTAGTCATCCACATCTCCTGCCCAATCCACATCTATATATGCATGAAGAGAGAAATCATGATCCCTAAGATACCATAAACCATACTCAATTGTTCCCTTTAGATATTTGAGAATTCTCTTGATTGCCATGACATGAGATACTCTAGGATCAGCTTGGAATCTGGCAACAAGAGAAACAACATTCATAATGTCAAGTCTAGTTTGAGTAAGATATAGTAGTCCTCCAATAATTGACATGTACATTTTTTGATCAGCCTTAAGAGATTCATCATCTTTTCTTAATTTACATCTGGTTGCCATGGGAGTATTCATTGGTTTTGAATCTTCCATCCCAAATTTCTTCAACAATTCTTTCACATATTTGGTCTTTGATATGAATATTCCTTTCTTTGTTTGAGTAATTTGTAGACCTAAGAAGAAATTCATTTCCCCAAACATAGACATCTCAAATTCACTTTTCATTTGATTTGCAAAAGTCTTGCACATACTATCTCTTCCTCCAAAAATGATATCATCAACAAATACTTCAACAATCAAGATATTTTCATGATCAATTTTGAAGTACAAGTTACTGTCAGCAGTACCTTTGTTGAAAACAATCTTCAAAAGATGTTTATCCAATCTTTCATACCAGGCCCTTGGGGCTTGTTTGAGTCCATACAATGCTTTCTTCAACTTGCAGACCATATCACCATGATCAGACAACTGAAATCCATCCAGTTGTTCAATGTATACTTCTTCTTCCAAGTCACCATTCAGGAAGGCAGACTTGACATCCATCTGATATACTTTGAAATCTTTGAAGGTAGAAAAATCAAGAAATAATCTAACTGGTTAAATTCTTGCCACCGGAGCAAAAGTTTCTTCAAAGTCAACTCCTTCTATTTGTGAATAACCCTTATAGACCAATCTGGCTTTGTTTCTGACTGCTTCACCAGCTTCATTCAGTTTATTTTGGAAGACCAACTTGGTCCTAATCACATTTTTGTTGTTAGGTTTGGGAACAAGATCCCAATTGTGATTTTTCTCAATTTCCATCAACTCTTCCATTGCCTTAGTCCATCTTTAATCATTGCATGCTTCACTTACTATTTTTTGTTCAATATTTGAAATTAGACAATACTTTTCTGAGTCTTGAGCAATCTTTCTTCTTGTTTGAACACCTTTGCTTCTATCACCTATGATCTGGTCTTCAGAATGATTTAGTCTTACATACCTGGGAGTCTTGGAAATTTCTTGCACTACTATGTCTTGGACAGGTTCATTCAAACTTATCTCTTCTTCCTATATTCTAGGATTCTCTGGATCAGTTTGGATCTAAATTTTAGAAGGAGCTTGAACTTCTTGGACCAAAACATCATTTTGATCATCTTCTTCATATACATAAAACCATGAGGGTTTTTCAATGCCTTCATCAACCTTCACATTTGTACATTCTACAATCTTTCTCAATCTCTTGTTATAACACTGGTATGCTTTGCTTTGAGTAGAATAACCCAAGAAAAATCCTTCATCACTTCTAACATCAAATTTGCCAAGGTCCTCATCTCTTTTAATGTAACATTTACTACCAAAGAATGTGAAATACTTTACAGTGGGAGTGATACCAAACCAGAGTTCATAAGGGGTCTTACCAGTATTGCTTCTAATTTGTACTTGATTAAGAGTATAGACAGCAGTGCTTACAACTTCTCTCTAGTAGATTTGAGGAACATTTATCTCCATCATCATGGTTCTAGATGCTTCTTGGATGGTCCGGTTCTTTCTCTCCACTACTCCATTCTGCTATGGAGACCTTGGAGCAGACAACTATCTTTTTATCCCATGTTTCTCATAGAATTCTATGAACTCTCCAAATGTGAATTCTCCACCTCTATCAGACCTAAGACATTTTATGTTTAACCCAATTTCATTCTCTAACATAGCCTTGAATATTTTAAATTTCTCAAGAGCCTCAGATTTCTCTTTCAGGAAAGTCACCCACATCATCCAAGAATGGTCATCAATTAGTAACATTAAATATATATCACCTTGCAAACTCCTGATTCTTGCCGATCCACATAGATCACTATGTACTAATTCCAACAATCCAGTAGAAGATTGTTCCTTACTTTTGAATGTTACTTTACTCTGCTTACCCAACTGACATTCTTTGCACAAAGTATTAGTAGGTTTCACTAGTCTTGGAAGATCTCTTACAGCCTGAGTATTGCTTATCTTGATGATGTTATCAAAATTTACATGACTCATTCTCTTATGCCACAACCATCTCTGATCAATTTGAACAAATAAACAACTTTTTCCAGTACCAACCAAGTTGAAGATGTTACCTTTTGTTTGAGTACCAGATGCAATCTCTATTCCAGAACTTTCAAAGATTTTACATTTTCTATTTTTGAATCAAAGATCATAGCCTTTGTCCACCAACTACCCAACACTGAGAAGATTGTGCTTCAAACCTTCAACATATAGTACATCACTAGTTTTGTTCTTTCCATCAAAAGAAATAGTTCCTCTATCTCTAATTCTTCTAGCATAATTATCACCAAATTTTACAAGTCCTTCATATCTTTCCAGATCTATGAACTTATTTTTGTCACTAGTCATATGGTGGGAGCATCCATTGTCAATGACCCATTCATCCTTTTCTTCAACTTGAGCAGCCAGAGCTCTTTCTACCTATTTATGATTGACAAATTCAGTGGGCATTAAATCTTCTTCCTTGATGGCAATAAACACCCAGTCACTTCCAGATTTGTTTCCTGTCTCTGATTCATCATTTGTTACTCCATCATCATCATCTTCATGAACGTAGTAATATTTATTTTAGAATCTTGATCTATTTGGATTTGTCTTTGAACACCTTGAGGCAAAATGACCAATCTTGTTGCAGTTGAAACATTTGAAGGGCAATTTTTCTTCATACTTACTAGATCCTCTTGGCGGTCTTTTTGCAATAAGGGCTTCAAGTTGAGCAGCTTTTGCCTCATCTTCTTCCAAATCTTTTCTTTCTTTTTCATACCATGATAGTTCATTTGAGGAGTTCTCTCCTAGATCATACCTTTGTTTACCTTTTACAAAGGTACTAGCTTTGAATGCAAATTCAATCTTGGGGAGTGCATCTCCAAACTCAGCCAATTCAAATGCAACTAATTTTCAAACTAATTGATCTCTTGTGATATTTGATAAAGATCTAAATTCTTCAATAGCAGCAACCTTGTGTTTGTAAGGAGGAGGTAGGGATCTGAGAACTTTGGCAACAATCTCATCTTCATCCAAGGTTCCACCAGCACACCTAATGCCACAAATAGGATCATTTACTTTTGGTATAAATGTAGTGATATTCTCATCTTCATTCATCTTTAGGTTTTTAAATTTTCCTTTTAGACTCTATAGCTTGGCACATTTAACATATTTGTCCCCTTCATGCAGAAGTTCCAATTTTGCCCAAATCTCATATGAAGTTTTTAAATCCATAACATTTGTCAGCTTTGAATTAAATAAGGCACTTAGTAAGGCTTCTTTAGCTCAAAGATTATCTTTAGCATCTCTAATTTCATCTACATTTGTTAGACCATTCTTTGGAGGAACATACTTCTTTGAAGTCATGGTCCAATATTGTATTCCCATACATTGCAAGTGACATTCCATGCGGCTTTTCCAAAGAGTGTAATTAGTTCCATCAAACCTCAGACTATCCTTCTTGTAGGAAGACATCCTGGATCTCCTCAAGTGATTAAGCTCTTTTTAGAGGAACCTAGTTCTAATACCAATTGTTGGTTTTATGACAGACAACTGAGAGAGGGGGTGAATTAGTTGTAACCAAAACTTCCTTTCAAAAAACACTTAGATCCTTCTTATATTTCTACAACATAATAATGATTTAATCACAGAAGCACAATGCAATATCTCAAGAGCAAAAACACATTAACACATATGACACCAAGAATTTAACGTGGAAAACCTAGTTAAGGGAAAAACCATGGGGTGACTAACCCAAGATTGTATTCTCTGTTAAAAGAATAAGAACAAAATGGCACTTGCCAATTAGGGCTCACTACCTAAGCACACTGTTCACAAGAGGCCCCACTGCCGATAGGAGACACACTGTCTACAGAATAATAATATAAATATTACATACTTGAACTAGAAATTAGCATCTTTAAAATGCTTGAGACAGTTCCATTTAAGCTCAACACTTCTATTCTACTTTTTGCTCTTCTCCTTTCTACCACTCTCTCATCTTCAGCAAGCATGCTTTGAATGACTTCACAAATCTTATTTATACAAGACATCAACTTTGGGATAAATATCCAAGTTAGCACAACACATACTTCATTTTATTACAGAGCAATTACACAAATACAACTTGACTTATTACAAAACTTCATGCATATCACCACACTGTCAGCCACACATATCTGGGACTTCAATCTTCTTTGAGGATCACACCATGCTTCATAGAACATCTTCAAGATCATCTGCAAGATGTGTAAAACATCCAGTTGGCCATGATTAGGAAGAACACCATCACCCGAGAGTAAATCTTCAATTATGAGCTCAATCTTCAATGTGGACCACCAACATGAACTGGACACAGTATAGAGACCCCCACAAACTTTCTTGAATCACCAAGAGCATCCACACCACTTTTGCTTACTAAAATCATTTGCATCTTCATCTGGAACCTCAAGAACACAGTCTGTCATCACTATCACATTAGAATAAATGCTTGCAGACCTCCAGACCATGAACCAATTGAGTTGTCAATTCACATTAGCTTCCTAAACATTCCACCAAATCTGTAGAACAAGATATTGCATTTTTGGATCTCACCAGACCTATTTGTGTCACTCTATCACCTCTGAATAGCTACCACAACTAGTTTTACTCATATGGACATAACTTCTTCAAATCTTCATGCGGACCTCTCAGATATTGATTGGATCATTTTTAGACACATATCTACAAACCCTTTGATACACATTCTCTAATCTTCATCTAGCTAGGATCTTCAATTCATAGAGCTTTACTATTCTTCTCTATTTTTGATAGGACTAACTTTCTCAATATCCTCAGCACATAGCTCATCCAATGCTTGACATCAATGACAACACCGGTTAGGCCCATACTTGTACCATTAGGAAGTCAAGACTTCTATGATATGATTTAGGTAGTTTTAGATAGATAATTCTTTCTGGGAAACGCACTTGAATGCCATATCTTTCACATCTATTATAACCTAGAAAGCAGGCCTGTGAGCCCTTTGGTTGTAGCTTGCATGTTTTTGCCATATGACCATTGAAATTCTTTGATATATTAAATATATGAATTTTCCATTACATCCTACAATTGAGTTGTTTCTGTTGTGTTTACTCTACCTGCATGGTTTGGATAGTTCATTTTGTGAACCCTCTAGCCATGACTGCACCAAGTGGTATCAGAGTGAATTTTTTAATCCTTTGGGAAGTGAAGGCATTCCATAAGATCTTATTGTGAATAGATCACTGACCTAAGGCATCCTACTTGTGTTTGTCAATAGAGTGCCGATTGTGAGGCATTTGCTACCTTGTAGTTAGATCACTAAATTAAGGTAGTTGCATCAGATCCTACGAAGAGATGATACCAAGGAGGATGCCTGCTATGGCTAATATTGTTGGAAAAATGGAAGAAATGATTGAGATGATGAGAACAATGAAAATTAGATTGGATGTTGTAGAAGAAGATAGAAGAAGAGGAAAAAACCCTAGACAGGATGGTGAAAGTGATGATGAAGAATTTCAATCTACTAACCACAATGAAGAAACCCTAGAAGAAGAAGAAGAATCAGATCAGGCAAAGATGTTGAAATCTATTTCCAAGATTGGTAAGAGACCTAGAGTGGAAGTATCAGACTATACTAGGAATTTGAATACGGAGGAATTGATTGATTGGCTAAATGACTTGGAAGAATATTTTGAATATGAGGAAATTGAAGATCCAAAGAGAGTAAGATTTGTAAAAACTAAGTTGAAAGGACATGCTCCTATTTGGTGGAAAGAAGTTCAATTCGATAGAAATAGGAGAGGGAAAGAAAATGTAATGCCTAGATTTTCTAGAACATAACAGGTCACTTCCTATTTATTAAAATAGGTAATTATATGACAGAATCATTAATATTCCATTATGCCCTAAATGAAAGAAAGTGTTTAAAACTAAGCAATAAACATACACTTATCAAATCAGGATTAAAATGCAAAGCGAAATATACTTTAACCAATAATTGTATTAATTCAATTTTGTCAATGCAAATGAATATATTAAATAATGCAAATAAATATATATATTTAGTCTCAACAATTGATATAACTGAGCAATGATACTTATATGTATGTAATTACCAAGAATCCAAACATTGTTGCAATGGACCTTGGTTTAGCCTCTTCTATATGTGAGCAATCTGGGAGAAATAAGGGTACTTTTCCACTCTACACGAGTGTTGGTTCCTCTGGAACAATGTTCAACACTCATGCAATATCCAAGCCCTGGCTAGGACATTCTTGAGTGCACTTCTATACCCCAGGTTGGACACACACATAAGATGTGCCCCCTTCTCTGTCTTGCTCATAGCCTGCTAACCAGGAATCCTAATCTGCAATGTACAATGATTTCTTTCTTCCTCTTTCCTTTTTTGTGTGTTTTCTTTTACATTATTTTCACGGGTTTAAATATTAACCCAAAGAGTGGTTCCAAATACCACACCCTTTAATAAGTGATATTACAAATAACCTTTTAATTGTAACTTCCTGTAAAACACACTCCAATATGAGTGTACTTATAAATAAGTCCTTATTTTCTTCTATTCTTTTTTCTTTATATATATTTATTTTTACTCTCTAAAGTTCTTTTACAAACTTTATTTCTTTAATTCACTTCTCGGGGATAAAAGTCCCATTACAATTCTCCCCCTTGTAGCTTAGCTACTGTCCTCGGTAGCTCATAGAGAATCTATAACAAAACATGAAAAATCATCTAGTTAAATAAAGGTGGATGTAGCACTATCAATATTATTCTATGAATTCATTTCACTTCACTTCATCTATAATTCCATTTCATGTTTTTTTAGTTATTTTCACTAATACTTTTTAATGAAATTTATTCACAAGTAGATTCAACAAGAAATTTTTCTATTCAATAACCTAATCATACTTATATATGAATTAGATTATGAATTTGTAATTACAAAGTTAATTCATTTCTATATACTAAATCCCCTAATTAGTTTTCAATTTGGTCACTCATGTACTACTTAGTAAATATCATGCATATCTCATATTATGCATTTACCCACCATTCACTACTATATAACTTACATACTCATAATTTCAAGATGATAATCATGCATTCCAAACTACATGACTATCATCTCTTTCTATATAATATTGCACAAAGAACATGTATAATGTTATTGGGTTGATCAAGTCCAATAACATAACACAATAAAATAGAAGGTAGTACACATAATCCTATAAGGTATTTAAAAAAAAACAAGGCATAACAAATCACTCACATAGATTGATTGTTCAACTACCTAATTATATATACTTCTAAAATAAATGGATGATATTATCTCAATTCAAAGTCTTTGGATTGGCCATCCAAATCCAAATCTCATAGAATTATCTAAAAATTGATCTTAAAAAGGTTTATCAATCTATCTACCCCCTTGGAGCCTTCAAATCACATGTCAATTACAATCATGGATTAAAACATACAATACATAGTGTATAAAAAATGTCATTCTAAAGTTCCCAATATGCACCTATTATAGTTATAAACTTCTACAACAACCAAAAGTATGCATTAATAATGAGAACAACATGTACCAACTATGTAAATTTGAATTGACAATTTTGTAACAGTAATGACCATTTTATTAGGAAAAGTTCATCTTATGCCTTAGCCTTGGGAATATAGGTTGTTTATTTTCTAATTAGTCAACAAGAATTCCATTTAAATATCCATGTGCCTAAGATGTGTAAGTTGATTAAATCATAGTTACAATAAAGAGCTCAAGTATGTTGTTCATTCAAAACTTCGACTATGTTCGCGTGCTTGATTTGGTTCAAGTGAAGGTTTTAGTTTATTTTGTCAAACATACTAATAAATCGTTAACAACCTAGGCTTGGTGTGAATTTCCTCAGAGTCTCTAAAATTATTTATGAAAGGACATGTGGAAAATTTAAACTTCCCATAAAACATAATCAACTTTATACCATAAACTATTTTCTCTCTTTTTAAAATCAAATATGTATAATTGGTCTATAGTAATATATAATTTGTAATCATAGCCCATCTCTCCCCCTGTAAGATTGTAAGATTTGATTTACAAGCATGAGTAGCTGCCATATACTTAGCTTCAGTAATGGACAAAGCAACCACAACCTATCGCTTACTCAGCCAACTAATTGCATGTAACCAAATGATGTAAATACATAAGCACTGGTGGATCGTCTGTTATCAACATCACCTACCTAGTCTGAATCCACATTACCATGAATATCAAGGGAATGCATGTCTCCTATCAAATTACCCTGGTAACACAATGAATACTCTGAGGTACCCCACAAATATCTGAAGAATCTTTTAACTACAACCCAATGAACTCTACCAAGATTAGACATATATCTAGAAAGAACTCCCATTGCTTGGGCAATGTCTAGTCTAGTACAAGCCATAGCATACATCAAACTTCTGACTGCATTGTGGTAAGGAACTCTACTCGTGTCTTCCATCTCTGATGGGAATGTTGGACATTGTGAAGTATATAACTTCATTCCAATTGTAAAAGGAACACATATTTGTCTACAATCATGCATGTTAAACCTCTATAAAACTAAATTGACATACTTACTCTAGCCAAGCCATAGTTTTTGTTCACTCTATCTCTTCTTATTTCCGTCCCAAGAATGTGTTTAGTTGCATCAAGACCTTTCATTTTAAATTTAGCTGCAAGTTGAGACTTTAGCTCTAAAATAATACCTTTCCCTTTACCAATAAATAACGTACCAACATATAATGCAATAAACATGAAATGATCACCATCAAATTTATAATAAACACAATGATCAGATTTAGAATGCTCAAATCCCAAACTCAATAGATATGTATCAAATTTTTGGTACCACATCCTAGGACTTTGTTTGAGGCCATACAAATATTTCTTCAACTTAAACAAACCAAATTACTTTTACCTTTTACCATGTAGTTCTTTGGATGTGTCATATAAATATCATCCTCCAAATCACCATGAAACAAAACCATGTTCACAACCATTTCCTCAACCTCTAGATCATATGCAACAATAATAGAAAGCAAGAATCTAATGGACACCATTTTTGCAACAAGAGAAAATATCTTACTGTAATCAACACCCTCAACCTGAGAGTAACCTTCTGCAACCAATTATGCTTTATACTTTTCAATACCTACATCTAAACCAGTCTTTTTCTTGAACACCCATAATTTGCAACCAACAAGTTTTCATCCTTCAGGCAATGGCACTAGGTCCCATGTATCATTCTTTTTCAAAGATGTCATTTCTTCATCCGTAGCAATCTTCCAAGACTCTGCATCATTCAATCCTAATGCCTCTTCTATAGATCTAGGTTCATCTATGTTAGTATTCAAAGAAAAAATACATTTCTAGTCATCAGGTGAATAATTGTCAGGTGGTTGTCTATGCCTTGTAGACCTTCAAACAAATTGTGTTGGAGGCTCTTCCATCTCTCTTGAAGATTCAGAGCTAGATGAACTCTCCTCAACTTCATGTCTATCTATGGGCCTCGATTCAATTTTATTAGGCATTGAAGAGAGTTGAATCACATCTTTCTGTCCACTTTGTTATGACTCCAATGTAACAGAAGAAGGCTAAGTTTCTCTAGAGATAACACTTCTACTATATATTAACTTTTGTGCAACAGGGTCCCAAAGCTTGTATCCTTTCACACCATAACTATACCTGATGAAGATTCATTTCACAGCCTTGTTCTCCAACTTTGCTCACTTCTTCTTTGGCACATGTGCATATGCCTCATAACTAAAAACTTTAAGATGTATTAGTGAAGGCTTGTGACCCTACCATGCTTTCATATGTGTTTTATCAACATGCACTGATGCATGAGACTTGTTAATCAAGTGGCAAGCAGTAGTAACAACTTCAGCCCAAAACCTTTGTTCTAGACCAACACCACTAAGCATACCCCTAGCCTTCTCCATTAGTGTCATGTTCATTCTTCTGTAACTCCATTTTGTTGTGGAGAATACAGAGATGTCCTTTATCTTTGAATGCCACAATCTTTATAAAATCTATCAAAATCATTAGAGAAAAATTCACTGCCATTATTAGTCCTCAAACATTTTATTTTCTTTCTAGTCTACAACTCAACCATTGTTTTAAATTCTTTAAATTGACTTAAAACTTTAGATTTATTTTTTAGAAAATATACCCATGTCCTTCTGTTATAATCATCAATAAATGAAACAAAATATGTGGATTTCATAAAGGAAGGAACATCTATAGGACCAAACATATCAGAATGAATAAGATCCAATACATCACAAGATTTATGAGAACTTGAGTAAAACTAAATGCAATTTTGTTACCATAAATGTAATGCTCACAGAAATCAAAATCAAGATTACAAGTAGTCAACTCTTCTGTAGACACCTAAAAATGTCTTAACCCTTGAACCATCCTTCGACATCATCCACATCACTAATTTCTCATCCATTTAATTAAATAAATTCCTATTTAATTAATTAACCTACCTCATCCCCAATCATTCATCCATTTTTCATCAATTTACCCTCAACCCTGAATTAATTAAATTAATTCAGCATTATACCTTACTAACATCATCCCAATTAACTAAACAAATATCAAATATTTATTTGATTAAGTTGTTCACTTTCCTAAACTTGATTAATTAAGTGAATCTTACTTATTTTAGTTAACCTAACCTACTAATCAGCTTACACTTAGTCTAGTTGATTAAATATCTATTATTTAATTAGCTACCCTTGCCTACATGATCTCTAGACCTGGATTAATTAAATAAATCATCATTTAATTAATCCTAAACCCTGTTTAGCCCATTCAATAATTTTTTCTAACCTAATTAAGTTAATAACCTTTATTAACTTGGTCAAAGCATCATTACCTCATTCTCCCACAAACCACAAATTAAAAATTCCAAAATAATCCCATGGGTCACATGACCCTTCCACCTCACCTTAATATTTCCATGCTAAGCTCTTCTCTATATCATGAGTGAGCACACATGTGAGTTCTACAATTTCCTATGTGTCACATGACCTTCACATTCCCACATAAAATAGAATTTGTAATTCCATATCCTCCCCAAAATGAATTTTTAATTCATCACTTGTCTTAATCTTCATTAAATGTAAAACCTTCCCCAAAAAGGAATAAAAGATTCATTTTTATTCTCCACCTTTCAATTTTCATGATCAAATCTCATCCCTCCATCTTGTCTTTTATGCTCTGCCATTGATCTCAACTCTCAATGTCCACCATTGGATCAAAATCCCTCCAAAAAGCATATAAATATGAGCTCCCACAAGCCATTTTATCATCTCATTTTCAAGTAGTGTTATCATTCCAAAATAGCCTCCAATCCTCTCTATTGAGCTTATTTTTTGATTTTGTGAGCATTCTACATTCAATTCTATATCATTTGGGTAAAGCTAGGAGTTTAAGGGTGCAAGCTCGTCAACCTTATCAAGGAGTGATAAGGACTTCCAAGGCATTCTACAAGGTATAATCATTGTGTTTTGGTTTTCATTTGATGTTTTATGCTTTGTGAGCTTCTTCTCATCTTCACCTTCAACAAGGTTTTTATTTTTCAAGGTCCTTAGACCCTTTTCTCCTATGTGGCCTAATCTTTGGTGCCATAACATAGTCTTCTCAGCAGACAATTTTGATTCAAAAGAAAGAGCAACCCTAGTTACCTAGAAGCCATGACCATCCACTGAAAATGGAACCCTCTCCTTTTACAATGAAGTAGTCATAGGTTTACTTTTTACAGAAGTACTATTAAACTCAAAAATGCATACATCAAGCTTATACAATCTGCCAAATCTAAGACCTCTAGCAATCACCATAGCACCTCTTACCATCTTGCATCTTAAATAAAAAAAAGACTACATGCACATCCACATCTATTAGTTTTCTCATAGATAATAAATTTTGTGCTAATCAAGGGATATGTAACACAACATAACCCTTTTTATTCTATCATCAGAAAATTTAATTTTAAATTTACCATGGCTGATAATATTTAAATGAGAATCATCACCCAAGTACACCTTACCTCCATCAAATTAGATTCATATTCAGAAAGCCGATCTCTATTAGGGGTCATAAGGGAAAGATGTACCTGAGTCAATTAACCATGCATCATTACCTACACGAGTGGCCAAATTTGTGATGAATGTATCACCATCTTCCTTCTTGGACTCAGAATCAGAATCAGAATCAAATTTCTTCTTTTTCTTCTTCTTTTCTTCTTTACACTCCTTACAGAAGTGTCCATCCTTACTGCGATTCTAGGAAATAACATTAGATTTTCTAGGAGATTTAGATCTCCCCTTGGACTTGGATTTGTCACACTTCTCACTCTTCTTTCCTTTTTCTTTGGGTCATCCATGAACACTTAGGGCTTCTTTAGCACTAATGGATTCCTTCCTCCTCATTTCTTTAGAAAGAAAAGAACCCACAATATCTTCAACTTTCAAGACAACAGAAGTACTCTCAATTGCCATAACAAGAGAATCCCATGAATCAAGCAAAGTGTTGCGATAGTAAAAATTTAAAATTTTTACTGTGTTCTAATTTTGCCATATCTGAACAAATCATAAAAAACATCCCAAAATCATAGTAAAAAATTGATACATCCCACAAAAAAAGTCCGTGGTAAAATAATGTAAATGGTTTAAGTTTCATACTATCGGCATGATTTTATGTTGCTTATACCGATCCATGAGAAACCAATAAAATAACTGTCGGTATGAGAAAAAGGATTGGAGAAAAAATTGCAAAAGTCATTGATAGAGGAAATCATCCCGATGGCTGTTTTATTGGTAAGAAGATCTATTAGTCACACTGATCGGTATGACTAAGGGTTATTGGGCAGTACTTTGAATATTATCCTGATGGTACATATCATATTGATGAAACATTTCAGTGAAACTCTCACCAAACATCCTATCGAGTTGAAGAAAATAACACCCATCAGCAGGAGATGAACGTCGGAGTAAATAACTGATGAGTCTCCCATACTCTAGTGTCTTGGTGAAACAATAAAAGGCACTTTTGGTATGAGACATATAGATATGCTTATCCATTGGCACAGCTAAACAGGTCAGAATGAAGTATATATGTCTTACCGACCCATAGGTAACAATGATAAAGGTGTCGGTGACACTTTGGGAAGTTCTTTCCGATAAAGGATACAAAAATAAACATCAGGGAGATAACCATGATCAGGTAACCTAAAAAGGATTACCCTGATGGTATGACTCACTCTAATAAAAATGAGGACTACACCTATTGATAAGAAATTCTACTAATCATATCGATGAGATATTGAGAAAGTCTTTCCGAATCTAGGATATAAAGGGCCATCGGTAAGATGATGATGATCGGGTAGACATAGATATGTTATCCCGATGGCATAAATCACCCTGATAAGAATTATTGTCACACATATCGATGAAACTCTCACCGATAGTTATATTGGTAACACTTGATACATCGGAGGGAAATATAAATCACATAGCGATGAAAGAGGTCAAGCCGATGGTAGTTGTGTCCACTTTCATCTCGAAAAAAGCATAGACATCTCCTGCTGATATAACTTAATACAGCATGGAAGAAATAATTGAAGGGTTACAGTGATTGATTGTTTGTGCCATAAAGAGAAATTAAAGTCACCTAGACATAATGAAAGTTATGCAAATAACAGGAGTTATGATGATGTGACATTTCACAATGATGAAGGATATTGAATTGCTCAAACAAATAAATGCAAATGGCGATGAAATCCTCTAAGATCATTATAATTAAAATTAACAGAGTTATCTGAGAAGAGAATATAGGGGAATTCTTGAAGTGCAAACAGAGGATTTTGATCACAGCCACAGATGATAGGTAATTATATACAAACCATTATGTTATAGCCTGTATTTTGATTTTCTGTCAAAAACCTAAAAATAGGGACTCCTGGAAAGGGAAAAAAATAGAAAATCACAAGGAGAAACAAGTAAAACTAAGAAAGAAAAGACTAATAAAACCCCTGAAGAAAAGACAAAAGACAGAAAGCTCAATCAAGATTTGATTGATCAATTGCAAGGGTCAACTCCCAAGGCTAGAAGATCTACCTAACTTAGGGTAGAAGTGGAAAAATTAGAAGACAAGTGTAAATGCTTAGGAGATATTTGGACCTCGATTAGAGGATATGAACTCTTCAGATTCCACTATAACATGAGATTTAAGAATTCTCCCGTGTCAAACCCATGGAATTTGAATTTGGGTAAACTGGTTGTACCTGATGTATTCCTGAATGTTGAACTCCTGCAACTTCTTGCCAAACAATACAATCCAAGTCTGAAGGCTATATGCAACCCACAAGGGGAGCCTATTATATATTTGTCAAAAAATGCCATCTGTGAAGTATTCAATTTGGATGATTTATGCACTATCCCTATTATTTTTGAAGATCTAGAAAAGGAATACTAGAGAATGGATACAACCTACAATGGATGGAGGTTGCCTATTCATAGGCCCAGAGTTGAGGGAGAGTTAGTGCCTCTGAACGAGAATGATGGTCCTCCTTTTCATGTGGCAATATTTGAACCATATATACAACATACTTACTATTTTGTGGGCCAGGTTTTAGGATCAGAGGTCCTGGAATTCATGACAATCCCTCTAATGGTCATAGCTACTGACATCCAATGTCATAACGCAAGGCAATTTGATTATAATTCTTATGTTGTTAATAAAATTGATTCCGGCCTGAATGCAATAAGAAATAATGCTCCAACTATTTCTTTTGAGCATTATTCACTTCTTATGCACATAGTGCTATATTATGGCCAGGAAGTTGGATTATGGCCAAGTGAATTTAAAGTTGTTCCTGCAGACCAGAAAGGACAAAGGTTACCAATACAAATGTGGACTAGGATATGGGACAATAGATATGCCTTTTCCAGTTATGTGCAATTTGAAGAATATTGTATAAAAATACTGTATAGATATTTCAATTACCCTTGTGAGTATTCGGTCTCAACTGAGATAAAGAGGTTCCTTAGACCGAAAGACTTGGGTGGTCCTCCTATTGTCATTCATAATTGGGGAGATTGGTATTGCTTTGAAGATGCTACCATGATTAGAGTATATGGTTTTGAAGACACTCTGTTCATCTTGCCCAGAACTGTCCCTGACAGGATTGCTTATCTAGAAATAGTTAGGCAAATGCACTGCTCAAATGTAATGCGTCTGAGCTCACATGATAAACAATCTTTTATGCCTAGCACTTTATGTTTTGGAGATTTTACTGTGGTGTCCAAAGAGGGTTACAATCTCATCATGGATAAGTTGATGCATTATAATATGAAGTGTGCTAAGGTGAGGAAGGGATTTGACCCTGAGGGCTTTATTGACTCTGCTCGAAGGAAACAAAACCTCAGTGGATACATACACATCCCTTATCCACATGATGATGTTATTAGAAACCTAGAAGAGGCTGAGGTAGAATTGGTGGTAGAAAAGTATAATAGGGATCTAAGTGAGAAAAGAAAACAACTAGTAGAGATTGAGGTTCTGTCCTCTGAAGATGAAGAACAGGTAGGGCAAGAAGAGCTGCAGGACAAAACAGTAGAAATGTCCAAGAGAAAAATGCTACAATATCAGCCTCCTGTCATAATGCATGATGAGGAGGGGTCTACTGAAGAAGATCCACATCAAATAGCTTATGATTCTTTTATTTCTAATGATGAATTTATTCATTCAAAAGAGTTTAAGTCATTTTTTTTATAAATACAAAGTGAAGGAGATTAGAGAGTCAGTAGATGATGTTTCTGCTGACAATGAAAGATAATTAATAGATATACTAAAAACAACAGTGGAAAATGAGATATAGGATATGACCCCTAGCAAGGGTCGATAGCTAATTAAGGATGCAGGGGTGATGATTTTTCCTGGACTTGATTTAAATTCTGCTTTAGTTTTTGCCAGTTTTCTAAAGAATATAGATGATAAGTATAAAATCACTCCAGAAGGTGTTAGTGAAGTGCATATGGGTACAAAATACAATAATGATGAAAATTCATTGATGATCTGGGCCCTATATCCTCCCCATAAGAAGACAACTATCATAGACACTGAAAAAACTTTTGGTCATGTCATGACTTTAAAGGTAGGGGAAACTGACCCTTTGATCACTTTAGATATTGGTATTAATGTTGCAAAACTAAATAAAGCACAAGCTCAAATGTTGATTAAGGAAAGAGATGCATATAAATTGAGTTGTGAAAGACTGGCAAAAGAAAATGATTATTTAAAATATGCTCTTAAGAGCACCTTTGGGGGGTCAACAAGGAGATTAACTCAGGGTGAAAGTTCATAGGGCACTCAAGCATTGTCCACAGATTAGGCAGCACAAATTCAAATAGATACACTTGTCACAGTACTAGAGAGTAGACATGCAAACATGGTACATTGGTTAAACCTATTTTGGGATAATTACTCTTGGAATTGTAAAGCAATTCAAGAACATGAAAGGCTCGAACAGAGAGCGCAGGAGAAATTGAATGAGATATGAAGTAAAGATGCTTCTTACATTGCAGGTACCTCTAATATAAAAGCATTGATCGAGCAACATCAGAAGTACTATGATCAACTCAAAACTAATGCTAAGGAAGGTGCTGAAGCTTCGAATGTAGGAGTGCTCGCGTTATTCAAGAGTGATGGAGAACTAAAAAGCAAAGAAGAGTGGAGCATTGATTGTCAAGCTATATTACACGAGGCTATGGGAGCTCTTAAAGACAAAAATTCTGCATCTGGAGAAGCTTGCAAACACCTGGAAAAGATAGTCACAATAGATGTGATTACAAGAAATGCCATTGAGCTTACTGATTTCCATCATGATCAAGAATACTTGGACCATGTGGCTAAAATTTACTTATGGTTAAGTAGAGCCTAATCATGGTTATGTGATTATTGTTAATCTTGTTAATTTCCCAAAAGACTTATTGAAGGGTTATGTCTCTTCACGAAAATATCTATATAAGTTCAAACAATTGGTGCTAAAAGATTATGAGCAGTAGAATATATACATATATATAATTTGCAATGTTTCAAAAAGGCCATGTTGCATATTTTATTTGAAGAAGTAGATTGAAGTTCTCTGATTCAGTGGTTCCATCTTGGTATCAATTTTTTGTTAAAGTTACTCAATTGTGTGGTTGTCTCTAGTTCTCTATTTCCCTGTTATTCAGATTAATATATCAAGTATAGATTTAATTTGTCAATATTTGCTATATCTGTGTGATTGAGTAAATTGGTTTCCATTTTGAGGAATTAAAAATCCTTTTGATCAGTCATGGTAAGCTGGAAGTATTAGTTTGGATTACTAAGTAGAGCCATACAATTAGGATTGCCATTCTGTCTCCAAGATAATACTATCTGTATTCTTGTACATTCATTTCAATTGGTTCTTTCAAGAAATGATTAAAATACCCTCTGGTGAATTATAAGATATCTGATTATATTGGTTGGATTATCAAGAAGAGTTTGTCAGTCATTTCCTTGCACGTTTATACAAGTTATAAACTAAAATTGTGCAAAACAATTAGAATTATTGTCCACTATAAGCCACTAGTCTTGGTCCTTCATTTGACTCTGTTTACCCAACGAGGCACTGGTCTTATTTTAATTCATCATTTAAAATCTTTTTAACCTTGATATTGCTTATATAATTTCTATCAAACCACTAGGCATTAGATATAAAATTAGATAGTAAGCTTTTCATCTATCCTACACCCTTTGCCATTGTAGATAGATTCAATTACTCAATACATTTACATTTAGTCTGGTTTAATTCTGAAGGTTCACCCACCTAGGTTTAGCAGGACCTGAAGTGTAGGAAATCATCAAAACCTAAAGGTTGAATTTGTTAAGTTAGTTCAAAAATGTTGCAAATCCAATCATAGAGCTTGGCATCCTCTTAGGATTAACAACCTGCATTTTTGAGACCTAACAAATTGGCGACTCTACTAGGGACCTTGAATAAAAGACCTTAGAAATAAATTATTCTTTTCATAGAGTCATTTCAAAAAATTTCAAATTTGGTAACTCTGCTGGTAACAAGCACCCTAAAGATAAATTAGAAATCCTTTTCCTATTTACAAAATAGGTGGCGACTCTAGTTATTGTTACAAAAGAATTTAATACCAAATGGATGGTAGGAGATCCAAGATGGAAGGCAAGAAATTGTAGTCATCTCTACCACATAGAAATACTTCCAAAAGAAATGGAACTTCAAATTATTCTTACTAGGATAATAACTAGGATGCTCAAGAGAATAATGTAGAGCAAATTGTTACAATTCACAATAAGTTTACACCTCTTCATGATGCAAATGAAAATCTCAATGGGGTAAATGATGACATATTGGCAAAATACAGATCAAGCCCTCAAGAACAGTGTGAAGATGTAGCATAGGCCACAAGGGAAATGGAGCGAGTACAAGTTGAATATGATTTCAAAATGTCATTACACTAGGGAGAAGGAGTAGAATATGGATTCTCAAATCAGGAAATATATAACAATTTAGAGAATCTAAGGAGTATGAGTGAAGGATAGAAGGAGGTGCTCAGGCTCCAGGAAGAACTCGAAAGGTTCAAGAAACAGGAAGATAAAAGGTTGTTGCAGCAAGAGATTCAACAAATGAGAAATAAAGCTAAAACAACCCCCCCAAAATATGCACCCCCACATAGAGGAAACAATTCAAGAATTCCACAGCAAAACATAGGTGGAGTTTCAAATTCACATGTATCTAGAAATCATCAAAATACGATACCTCAAAACCCTAGACCACCTCCCATACATAATACTTCTCAACATATGGAGAATCCTTACCCACCCCCTGGCCAACAATATTATAGACCACAAAACCCTTACATAAATCCCCACATGAACCAACAACAGCAATATGCATATCATCAGCCTTTAGGTGGATATTATTACTATCCTAATCCACCACCCATGAATTTCCCACCTCAAAACCTTGCAAATATATGTAGCCAATTTGATTTGACTGGATATTAGTTGTATCCATATCCTATGGATAGTAATTGGAGAAATATAGTTCCCAAGATTACTGGGAATAATGCAATATCAGCTGAAGATCACATCAGAAGTTTCAATGCTTTTGTACAGGATATTGGAATGGATTGGGAACATATCAGAATGAGGTTATTCATGATGTCCCTCACTAAAGATGCCTAAGACTGGTTCAACATCCTACCTAATGCCTCAATCAGTTCAATAACTAATTTCCATAATCAGTTTAAGGAGCAATATGGCAACCAATATGCCCCTGAGTTTGCATTACATGAATTGATAAGTATATAGAAGTATCAAAATGAATCAGTATATGATTTCAACCTAAAATTTTCCAAATTGCATAACAAGGTACCACATGGATCCAAGTTATCTGCTCCAGCGGCATTAAGTATTTATATGAAAGCATTTGACCCCAAGACAGGGTATGAGCTTAGAAATCGGTGTCCTACGACCCTAGTTGAAGCATAGAAAATAGCCCTAACCATCGAAAACAATAGGAAGGCTGCAGGTATGGTTAGCAAGAGAGATAATCCTAGAAATCAGAATCCAAGTGCTCAACAGACTAAACCAGAAGGTCAACATAGGCATGAAAGACCCAAGTTGCATGATATGCTGTACAATACAAATTGGAAAGATGGAAGACCCATCAACAACAGCAGAAAACAACAGTATGGCAAGGATACTCCTGACCCCCTAAAAAGAAACATGGCGGATATGGTAGAAAATAAACCTTAGTGTTTAGTGAGTAATTTGCCACATTTACCTGAATACTGTGAGGTAGCTAAATCAGTACAACAAGAGGAAATGTTATACAATTATAATAGAGACAACCACACTATAAATATGATGCAAGACACACCATGTGTGGTGACAGAAGATTATTCTTCCATAGAGGAAGAAGGATATGAGTATGATGTAGGAAATCAGAGGCATCATATCAACATGGGAGAACAAGAAGTGTTCTCAGATCAAGAAGATAGTTATCAGGAACTTGCTTATTATAACAATCAGCCATATGGTCAATGGAGAAAGCCTACTAAGGATGAAAGAGAAGCTCTTACAATAGCTACAATAGCTCAGACAAGAAACACTTACAACTTAAGGAATAGAACAACGAATGTTGAACAAGGAACTCCTCAGAGTGTATTCATAAAAGATCAGAATAACAAAAAGAATAATACAAAATCATCATTTAAAGAACCAAAAAAGGTTGGTAAGGGTAAAGTGAAAGAAAATTTACAAAATCAAGAAAAGGAAAACACAAAAATAGAAAAGAATGACCACACCATGGCCCATTCTTTTGACATTGCTAATGCAGTGTCTCAGGTAAAAATATCAGTTCCACTCCTAGAGATGATGAAGATTGACAAATATTAGAGCACAGTTGTTAAGATGATTTCAGATGTACCAAGCCAAAAACATAAAGGATTTGAAAAAAGAACAAATAATGTGCATCAAGAAACATTCCAAATGCCTGAGGTATACCTTGGTGATACACTTACTAAGAATCCTTCACAGGTAGACCCTTTCTACACTACATTATTAATCAACAACAGGATAGTCAGGAATTGCATGATTGATTCAGGTGCTGCCATGAACATCATGCCTATAGTTGTTATGAAAGAATTAGGAATGTGGGTTGATACTACATTCGGCCAGTGTTATGCAATGGATAATAGATCTATCCCAGTAGTTGGTATTATGAGAGATGTGGAGATAAAACTTGCCTCACACCCTGAAGCAACTTATAACATTGATATTACTGTGGTTGACATCCCACTTGTTGTGATGTTCACAACATGCCCCATTATGCTCCTTAGCAAAATGGGGACCCCTGCTGTTGTTTTGCTTTTTGCTTCTGCTTGTGTTTTTCTGCTTTCTGGCGGTTTGGTAAAAAATGAGTCAGGTGCATCATCATCATGATATTGGATAAGGTAGGTCATCATCATGAGGTTAGTTTGTCAAAGTTCATATTTTGTTTCTATGACCTCATATTTAGAAAGAGCTTGAAATTCCATGCAGGTTTGCCTTTTACTTCACTTGAAAATTTGTCCATATGTGGAAGTTATGAGCAGTCAAAGTTTTGGTCAAACCTGATAATCACAAGTGATCATCATATTTTTTTCATGTTGTCAAGGTCATCCTGATCTTAGTCTATCACCCGATAAAAATCATGCAGTCGCAATATCCGGACGTCAATCTTAGGTGGTAGTGCCCTTTACCCGTCAAAATGGCCTTATGCACATCGTGAGCATCATGATTTTAGGAGGGTCATATTTTATAAACTCGGTTTTGCTGTATGAAGAACATCATCATCATATTTGAAATGCCCCCCCGATAATATCCTGAGGTTCAAATATCCGGACGTTAACTTTAAGTCATAGTAAGTTTTCCCCGTCGAGTGGTCTTTTGTATCGCGAGCATCATGCTGATATTTTAACATTACCTGATATTATAATATCATGCTGATATTATAAGATCACCCTGACTTAGAAAATCCACCATCTGCATAATTTGCATGCGCATGCCAAAATCCTGATGATCATCATCATCCTAATCTTTCACAAGAGGGTCGTATTTACTAATATTCGCCAACATGATGAAGACGTCTTCATATCCTCCTGATCTCCTTTCGCATGATCATGATGATCGCCCTATCTTTTAACGGAAGGTGATATTCCATTCCTCAACAGCATGATCATATTTTAAATATCACCCTAGCACTAACCTGATGATGACCTCAACTCATCCTCACGCTTCGAAAATGGAATATGATGGTTACGTCATCATGATATTCGATGAGGAGGATCATCATATTTTTTATCCTGACCTATTGTCAAGATCATCATGATCTTGTTTGTCTACCCGATATTTCGTAAAGTCCTCCTGCCGAGAAATACAACCTTTTGCAAATATCCTGATGATCATCATCATCACATTTCCCTTCGGCAAGATATTTTCCAAAACATGATCTGGTTAACGAAACACCTGATGACGTCATGTTCTAAGTTTAACAAAAGCCCCGGATATCCTGATGACGTCATCCCGATCTGATAAACGAAGAAGCAAATATCCTGATAATCATCATCATCACATTTCCCTTCGGCAGGATATTTTCCAAAACATGATATTCGCAAATATGATGATGACATCTTGTTCTAAGTTCGACAAAGGCCCCAAATATCCTAATGATCATCATCATCCTGATCTTTCGAGAGGGTTAACTTGGCCGCAAAAGGGTCATATTACAATCATCATCCTGATCATGCTCCTGATGACCCGATATTACATTTATCCCCCTGATCTTAACTGAACATGACGTTGACGTCATCTTTTGCATTTTAACGAAGCCCGAATATGACGATGACGTCACCATCATATTCCTTTCCTCAGCAGCAGGATCATATTTCACATCCTCCTATTTTTCCTTCAACATGAAGATGATGATGGTGTCTTTCTTCTCCCCAATATACAGAAGCGAAACATCCTGATGACGTCATCTAGACCTTCGAAAGGGAGAGCATCATATTTCAAAAATATCATGCAGATGAAGTGAGCATCGACCAAATAGAGAATATCGGCCGAGCAATTTTTTTGACACGCCGATGGCGATGGTAATGCCGATGGGCGAGAAATGAAGTGGTGGAGTTTTAAACTATTTTTTTTGGCGCCTGTGGCATTTTCCCGGTCAACGATGGTTGACCGAATGGGTTTTGAGCGGTCTGAATGCATTTTGAACGCGTTTTAGAGTATTTTGGATCCGATTTCCGTGATTTTACGCAGTCACCTGGATTTAAACGATTATTTTAATTTCCTGCTGTTTATGTGATAAATGTAATACTTATTGCTTGTCTTGTCTTACAGGCTTGCAGTTGAGGAAGCAGCTGGAACTTGATCATAGTGACCTCATGGAGGAAGAAGATCCGATCTCATGAGCAGGAAGATAAAGATGAAGTGCTAAAAAGTCAAGGCCATTCAAAGTGAAGGACAGAGTCGCAGCTGAAGGTATTACTACAATAGACAAACAAAAGTTATTACCCATCTGCCGGAACTTGTTAGAAGGGGCAATATTTCGCCCAGATTTGACACTGCTCAGAGATATTTTGAAGAGCTGGTTCACCTGTATTTATTGCTGTAACCAGGGGTTTGAACCAGGGGTTCAGTTAGGTTTTGCTATAGTGAGGACAATCAGAATGTCTTTATATTGTGCCTCTCTACACTGTAATACTTTACAATAGGGATTTTAGTGTTTTGCCAGAATTGTAGAGTCTTTCTGGGCATAGTTTAGTGTAGAAGAAGGAGGTCGCCTGTTTGTCTGCAGTAAGGTGCGCGTGGAATGTCTGGCTACCTTACTGTATCTGTAAAGCTTGTAAGTTCTCTGTAGTATGATCAATGAAACTAAGAGTCATTCCTACATTGTAAATCATGTATGACTATTCGTTTCTAATACAATAGAATCTGGAGTTCTGCATCTATCTTCTGAGTGTTCTCCTGCTCTTCTTTGTGTTTTGAAATATTTTCTTTGAGAGCTTGCAATTTTAAATGTATGTTTGTGAAAATACTTAGAACTTGCATTTTAAGGTTTTTACTGTGGATTTGATCAAATTACTGTGGTATTTGCATAGTACATAACAGAAACAATTAGATCCTTTAGTAGATTAAATGAGGTATAGATTAGATCTTTCTAACTTTTCCCAACCCATCTGAAATATTTAGCTGAAAACGTAGAAATCTAAAGGAAATTGTCTCAAATTTGAAGAAGCATGCATAACAGAGCTATAAGTAGACAGTTTTCATAAATAGATAAAGAAGAAAGCTGCAAATAAATCAAGAAAACCATCTAAAACCTGCAGCACAGTAACACTTTTATGCAAAGGAATGAAAAGTATTGACATATCTCATGATCTTTTTGCATATTCTTAGTCCAGTAAACCACCAAACAAACCTAAACTACGTAAGGCCCCTTGAACATTACAGCTTCACATTGACCAACTGAACTTGACCAACCGAACCATTGTAGACTTGGGATTAGTTGAATCTCAAATGATTCCTTCTTATCTTTCAAGTATAGTTTCAGTTCATTATATGTGAATTTTAACTTATTGTTATGATTGCATCAAAACGATCATCAACAGTTTTCTGGCGCTAGAAGGAGGGCCTGATTTTGTTTGGGGTTAAAATTTTGAGTTTTAAATGTTATATTCTGAGATATGTTAGATCTCATAAAATCTCAAAGGCCTAAAGGGTTGAAAGAAGGTCCCATTTTTAATGGACTCATATAGGGACAGTTTTCAAGTTGACATTCCTTCATTTCAGAAAGCTTTAAATAACCAGCTTTATCCTAAAAATCTATATAGCTATGGTTTATTTGGAAGGTGTAGGATACATAAGTCCGCAGAGCATGGTGAGCTTAATTGTCTCTCTTTTCTTACAAGATTAGATTTATATTTAAAAGGACTAATCTCTCTCTCAGATGTGTATAAGGCTGAAAGTTGGCAGGGAAGTGAGGAGATTATTGAGCGACAGGAGGATGCAGCATCAACGGTCATTAAATGTGCAGAGGATACAAAGATGGAACCAATGCTAAGAATAAAGGATAGTAAGATCTCTTGGCAGGAATCATGTGATGGTAAGAAAAAAAATCTGTCTTTTCGTCAGGATCCGGCTGTGATTAAAGTTAGTGAAAAGTATAAATATCCTAAAAAACGCAGAGAAGAAATCACAGCTCATGTCCCTTTTCTAGATAATAAGCAAAAAGGATTTAATCAAAAAGAAAAGGAAAGTGAGGTTCATCTTGATACATTTGATAAATATATGGAACTACTAAGGAATATTTGTCAAGAAGAAACCTCTAAGTCTGACCTGAAAAGTTTTAACGAACATGATCTGGCAAAGAAATGTAAACAAGCATTGGCAAAATTAAAATACACTAAAACTGATAAGATCCCTACTATAGAAACTAATGAAGTCATGGAAAAGAAAGTAAATCCTAGTGTTACGACTGACTTCTTTGAATTAAATGATCAAAATCAAGATTGTTGTAGGTCAATAGGATTAGACTCTTCACTGAATGACAAATGTGAGTCATCTGATGAACAATTCTGGAAAGAAGAGGATACAGAGGATCATGGAGCTGCTGTACACAATCAGACATCCCCCCCATGCCATGTTAAAAATAAAACAGGGGAGTACTCCTGTCAATCAAAAGATGTCGTCCCACCTTTACTCTCAAGTGATTTAGAAATAATTAATTTCTGTATATCAGAGTATGATGATGAAGATACTTACTTAAGTGCTGATGTGCAGGAAACTAATGAGAACATTGAGAGGTGTGCTAAATTTGAGGATAAACTGAACATCCAGAATGAAGGAACAAAGCTGGATGAAGATGAAGATATGATACATCTAGAGTCATTCATCTTTCAACTTGAAAAAGGACTAGACATAGAGCTGGGCAATGAAAATGCAGAGCTAAATGAAAAGCCAGCTATTAATAAACAAGTGTGTTCCACAGAGCTAAGGGCACATCAGGTTGTCTCTTTCCTTTCCTTAGTAAACAATGATAAATGCTATTTTGATTATGGAAATTCAAGAGATAGGACCTGCATATGGATTAATCATAAACCTGATGAGCAGCCTCAGTTACTAGTTAAGAGCTATTCTGATAAACACAATGAATTTAGAATACCAGATTTTTTTTCAGAATTTAAAGATAAATCTGCTAGAATGAGAACCATAACTAGTACCCTGTTACTCCTGCACAACCTAAAGAAATATGCAAGTAGGGGTGTTTTTGGGTCTTTTTCCTGGGTTTCTAATTGCCTTGTAAAGGCTTGTATATAGTCTGGTAGGGTAGTTGTTTTTGTTTTTTTGTGTTCTTCTTTTGCTGTTTCCTTTTTTTCTTTTAGGTTAGTTGTTTGTATAGTTCTGTTTTTGTTTCTTTCTGTTTGTACAGTTTTTTCTTTTGTTGTGTTGTTTGTACAGCCTGTTTGTTTGGTTTGTTTGTTGTCTCCTCAGCAGGGATCTTTATTTTACTTTAGAATATTAAGGAGCAAAACTAGCAACCATTCAAAACAGTATAGAATTTAGGATATTCAAGTTAACCATTTGCAATTTACACATAACTTGTTACTGTCATGAATGTAGAGAGTTGTTCATTTTCTGAAGTTTTGTATTCAATAAATGTGATTGAGAATTCGAAGCAGGTTTCTCACGATGACACAGCTAAAATCCTTGGGTTTGTTGAACTTACCGGTGTAGATATTAGGTGAAAAATCAGAGGTCACCCTTGCTACCATTACAATTCTCAGCTTAATTTCAGCAAGTGTCCACTTCTTCCATCATGAAGTTACAAATTGCTATATCTTATGAAATCTTTCAAAATTAGAAAACAAAAAATAAATAAATAAATAAATAAAGCGGATTATACTGAAAATCTAGATTAAGCCATCTAAGTAACTCTACCGGGGCTATGGACGCTCGCTGGCAGTGGGGCTCTACTTAGGAGAATTGTAATGATAACCTTGCCGGGGCTATAGACGCTCGCTGGCAGCAAGGCTCTATCCGGTCGGCTATGAGGGAATATCCTCACCTACGTAGGCTAATGTCAGTCACTGGTTTGTTCAACCGATCTTCAAGATGAGGATAATTAATCACGTGCACACAACTAAACTGAAAATGGAAATTCATGTATCTTTATTGAATACTTTGAGTCTCAAGCTGAATAGTAATTTGCAGGAAAGAAAGTCAGAAGTTATGAGTTCATTTCATCTAGTTTCCTTGAACACTCTGAATTTAATTATTTTGTTTTGGTTGTTAGTTGTTGTGATGTTCACAACACGCCCCATTATGCTCCTTAGCAAAATGGGGACCCCTGCTGTTGTTTTGCTTTTTGCTTCTGCTTGTGTTTTTCTACTTTCTGGCGGTTTGGTAAAAAATGAGTCAGGTGCATCACCATCATGATATTGGATAAGGTAGGTCATCATCATGAGGTTAGTTTGTCAAAGTTCATATTTTGTTTCTATGACCTCATATTTAGAAAGAGCTTGAAATTCCATGCAGGTTTGCCTTTTACTTCACTTGAAAATTCGTCCATATGCGGAAGTTATGAGCAGTCAAAGTTTTGGTCAAACCTGATAATCGCAAGTGATCATCATATTTTTTTCATGTTGTCAAGGTCATCCTGATCTTAGTCTATCACCCGATAAAAATCATGCAGTCGCAATATCCGGACGTCAATCTTAGGTGGTAGTGCCCTTTACCCGTCAAAATGGCCTTATGCGCATCGTGAGCATCATGATTTTAGGAGGGTCATATTTTATAAACTCGGTTTTGCTATATGAAGAACATCATCATCATATTTGAAACGCGCCCCTGATAATATCCTGAGGTTCAAATATCCGGACGTTAACTTTAAGTCATAGTAAGTTTTCCCCGTCGAGCGGTCTTTTGTATCGCGAGCATCATGCTGATATTTTAACATTACCTGATATTATAATATCATGCTGATATTATAAGATCACCCTGACTTAGAAAATCCACCATCTGCATAATTTGCATGCGCATGCCAAAATCCTGATGATCATCATCATCCTGATCTTTCACAAGAGGGTCGTATTTACTGATATTCGCCAACATGATGAAGACGTCTTCATATCCTCCTGATCTCCTTTCGCATGATCATGATGATCGCCCTATCTTTTAACGGAAGGTGATATTCCATTCCTCAACAGCATGATCATATTTTAAATATCACCCTAGCGCTAACCTGATGACGACCTCAACTCATCCTCACGCTTCGAAAATGGAATATGATGGTTACGTCATCATGATATTCGATGAGGAGGATCATCATATTTTTTATCTTGACCTGTTGTCAAGATCATCATGATCTTGTTTGTCTACCTAATATTTCGTAAAGTCCTCCTGCCGAGAAATACAACCTTTTGCAAATATCCTGATGATCATCATCATCACATTTCCCTTCGGCAGGATATTTTCCAAAACATGATCCGGTTAGTGAAACATCCTGATGACGTCATGTTCTAAGTTTAACAAAAGCCCCGGATATCCTGATGACGTCATCCCGATCTGATAAACGAAGAAGCAAATATCCTGATGATCATCATCATCACATTTCCCTTCGGCAGGATATTTTCCAAAACATGATATTCGCAAATATGATGATGACGTCTTGTTCTAAGTTCGACAAAGGCCCCAAATATCCTGATGATCATCATCATCCTGATCTTTCGAGAGGGTTACCTTGGCCGCAAAAGGGTCATATTACAATCATCATCCTGATCATGCTCCTGATGACCCGATATTACATTTATCCCCCTGATCTTAACTGAACATGACGTTGACGTCATCTTTTGCATTTTAATGAAGCCCGAATATGACGATGACGTCACCATCATATTCCTTTCCTCAGCAGCAGGATCATATTTCACATCCTCCTATTTTTCCTTCAACATGAAGATGATGATGGTGTCTTTCTTCTCCCCAATATACAGAAGCGAAACATCCTGATGACGTCATCTGGACCTTCGAAAGGGAGAGCATCATATTTCCAAAATATCATGCAGATGAAGTGAGCATTGACCAAATAGAGAATATCGGCCGAGCAATTTTTTTGACACGCCGATGGCGATGGTAATGCCGATGGGCGGGAAATGAAGCGGTGGAGTTTTAAACTATTTTTTTTTGCGCCTGTGGCATTTTCCCGGTCAACGATGGTTGACCCGATGGGTTTTGAGCGGTCTGAATGCATTTTGAACGCGTTTTATAGTATTTTGGATCCGATTTCCGCGATTTTGCGCAGTCACCTGGATTTAAACGATTATTTTAATTTCCTGCTATTTATGTGAGAAATGTAATACTTATTGCTTGTCTTGTCTTGCAGGCTTGCAGTTGAGGAAGCAGCTGGAACTTGATCACAGTGACCTCATGGAGGAAGAAGATCTGATCTCATGAGCAGGAAGATAAAGATGAAGTGCTAAAAAGTCAAGGCCATTCAAAGTGAAGGACAGAGTCGCAGCTGAAGGTATTACTACAACAGACAAACAAAAGTTATTACCCAGCTGCCGGAACTTCTTAGAAGGGGCAATATTTCGCCCAGATTTGACACTGCTCAGAGATATTTTGAAGAGCTGGTTCACCTGTATTTATTGCTGTAACCAGGGGTTTGAACTAGGGGTTCAGTTAGGTTTTGCTGTAGTGAGGACAATCAGAATGTCTTTATATTGTGCCTCTCTACACTGTAATACTTTACAACAGGGATTTTAGTGTTTTGCCAGAATTGTAGAGTCTTTCTGGGCAT
This sequence comes from Cunninghamia lanceolata, assembly GCA_027924645.1. Lineage (NCBI taxonomy): Eukaryota > Viridiplantae > Streptophyta > Pinopsida > Cupressales > Cupressaceae > Cunninghamia > Cunninghamia lanceolata. The sequence continues at coordinate 23,559,774 of BSBN01000867.1, forward strand.
AGTTTAGTGTAGAAGAAGGAGGTCGCCTGTTTGTCTGCAGTAAGGTGCGCGTGGAATGTCTGGCTACCTTACTGTATCTGTAAAGCTTGTAAGTTCTCTGTAGTATGATCAATGAAACTAAGAGTCATTCCTACATTGTAAATCATGTATGACTATTCGTTTCTAATACAATAGAATCTGGAGTTCTGCATCTATCTTCTAAGTGTTCTCCTGCTCTTCTTTGTGTTTTGAAATATTTTCTTTGAGAGCTTGCAATTTTAAATGTATGTTTGTGAAAATGCTCAGAACTTGCATTTAAGGTTTTTACTGTGGTATTTGCATAGTGCATAACAGAAACAATTAGATCCTTTAGTAGATTAAATGAGGTATAGATTAGATCTTTCTAACTTTTCCCAACCCATCTGAAATATTTAGCTGAAAACGTAGAAATCTAAAGGAAATTGTCTCAAATTTGAAGAAGCATGCATAACAGAGCTATAAGTAGACAATTTTCATAAATAGATAAAGAAGAAAGCTGCAAATAAATCAAGAAAACCATCTAAAACCTGCAGCACAGTAACACTTTTATGCAAAGGAATGAAAAGTATTGACATATCTCATGATCTTTTTGCATATTCTTAGTCCAGTAAACCACCAAACAAACCTAAACTACGTAAGGCCCCTTGAACATTACAGCTTCACATTGACCAACTGAACTTGACCAACCGAACCATTGTAGACTTGGGATTAGTTGAATCTCAAATGATTCCTTCTTATCTTTCAAGTATAGTTTCAGTTCATTATATGTGAATTTTAACTTATTGTTATGATTGCATCAAAACGATCATCAACACCACTGTATTATGGAATGCTTCTATCAAGGTAATGGGCAGCAATGGTAGGAGGGAATGTCCAATTGGACTTATCATATGCCACCATACCAGTGGGAGGCAAAGAAATCAAGTTATACAGAGAGCCAAGGTATGAGAATATTATAGAAAGATTGGATCGGCATCAAATAAATTTCTTTTGTGATATAGATTTGGGAGTTTTCAAAGTTGGAGAAAATATGCCAGAATTGCATAATACTGATCCAATACATGTTGAATATATGAAAGAAGAAAATGATGTGTGGAAGATGTATTTTGATGGTGCATGCAACAAAATAGGAAATGGGGCTAGAGTAGTTTTTATTTCACTAGGAGGTAAAACTTTCAAATACTCTTTTCTATTGACATTTGAATGCACAAACAATGTAGCTGAATATGAAGCTTTGCTCATTGGTTTGAACATAGCCACTAAGCATGAAATAAAAAAGTTAGCTATCTATGGTGATTCTAAATTGGTCACTTCCCAAGTAAGAGAAAAATACCTATCAAAAACAAAAGGTGGAGGTAGTACAGAAATACAGTCTGGGATAATATTGAATTGTTTGATGCCTTTTCAATCAACTGGATTGATAGGTCTAAAAACATTAAGGTAGATTTTTTTAGCAAATATCGCATTAAAGAGATATGATGTCACATTAGGAGGAATTACAGAGGTTGAATTCAAAACTAGACCTACCATCCCAGATAATAGACATAACTGGCAAGTGTTTGATAACGATGCTGATATAATCAACTTCTTACATTGTACTGATTATTATAAAAATCAAGAGATTGATTTTAATGCATTTGTAGAGGAACATGATGGGAAGGAAACCCTTTTTGGTCAAGAGATAGTTCAGTTAAAAATGAATAAGATACCTAAGGGACTTATAGCATTAGAAAAGGCATTTGATGGACATGACAGAGTTAAAATGAAGGACACACTAGTGGAACCTAATGACCTTGAAGAAATCAATTTGGGGACACAAGCAGCCCCAAAGAATGTGTACATTGGAAGACATCTTAACCCCAAAATCAAGAGTAAAATTATCAACTTACTTAGAAAGTATAGGCATGTATTTGCCTAGTCATATGATGATTTAAAAGCATATAAGGAGGATCTGTTTCAGCATGAAATACCACTAAAACCAGATGCTAAACCATTCAGGAAAAAACAGAGGCCTATCAATACAACATTAGCTCCTAGGATGCTAGAGGAACTTACTAAATTGAGGGATGGGGCTATCATTAAACCCATCAGACATTCCTCATGGGTTTCAAATTTAGTACCTGTCAAAAAAAAGAATGGTGATATTAGACTTTGTGTGGATTTTAGAAATTTAAACAAGTCTTCTCTTAAAGATAACTACCCCCTCCCTAATATGGAATCAATATTACAAAAGGTTACTAGATGTGAATTGTTGTCAGTGATGGATGGTTTCTTAGGTTACAATCAGGTAAAAGTTAAAGAATTAGAGCAATTTAAGACTAAATTTACCACTACATGGGGGACATATGTATATCTGAGAATGCCATTTAGACTAACTAATGCTGGAGCAGCATTCCAAAGAGCCATGGATGTGGCTTTTGCTGAACTAATAAATAAGATCATGATAGTATATCAGGATGACTTGACAGCATATTCTAAAAAGGCTGAGGATCATTGCACACATTTAGAGAAAATATTTATCAAAGCCCTAGAATATGGGATTTCATTGAATCCTAAGAAATGCCATTTTGCAGTAACAGAAGGGAAATTGCTTGGCCATATAGTCTAGAAAGATGGAGTGAAAATAGATCCTGAAAGAGTAAAAGCAATTGATCAAGTGCCTATCCCAAAAAATGTGAAAGCTATACAATCATTTTTTGGTCAGATTAATTTTGTCAGAAGATTTATACCAAATTTTGTAGAAACTATTTGTCCTATATCTAAGATGCTGAAGAAGAACTCAGAAGTAAAATGGACAACAGAAACAGTAGAAGCATTTGCCAATATTAAGAAGGCAATCAAGGAAGCCCCAGTCTTAATATCCCCTGACTTCGGAAAATCATTCCAAATATTTTCATTTGCTTATTATCATACAATTGCAACAGTGCTATTGCAGAAAAACAATGACAAATATGAACAGCCTATCTCATTTTTCAGCAAATCCCTTCATAATGCAGAGTTAAAATATGACATTATTGAAAAATACGCATATGCATTGGTAAAAGTAGTTAAAACTTTTAGACCATATTTGGTGGGAGCTAAAATCATAGCATATGTTCCTAGTGCTGCAGTAAAGGATGTATTGGTCCAAACTGAAGTCACTGGTAGAAGATGTAGATGGATCAAAAGAATTTAGGAATTCAATATTGAAATCCAAATCACTAAATTAGTGAGAGGACAGGGTCTTGCCAAATTGATGGCTGAAAGTAATCTTGAAGCCTCCCAGATATGTAATGAAAATTCAAGTTTCAGTATTGAGCATACTCCATGGTATGCTGATATAATATATTATCTAAAACATATGAAGTGTCCTGAAGGGTATGATGATAACAAAAAGAGGACACTTAAATTGCAAGCCTCAAAATATGTACTTATTGATGGAGATCTTTAATGGAAAAATAGAGATGGGATTTTACTATTATGATTGGATGAACATCAGTCAAAACATATTATGAATGAGTTACATGAAGGCATGTGTGGAGGTCATTTCTCAGCAAAACTGCAGCCCACAAAATCCTGAGGGCCAAATACTATTGGCCTCAAGTTTTAAACGATTCATATCATTACACTAGGAAGTGTGAAGCATGTCAAAAGTTCTTAGGAAAGTTAAAGTATCAGGGAGCACTACCCTTAAAACCCATGCAGGTTGAGGCTCCATTTTATCAGTGGGGTATTGATTTCATAGGTGAAATTGCGGAGAAATCAAGTGGGGGGCACAAATGGATTTTAGTAGCAACTGATTACTTTACAAAATAGGTGGAAGCAATCCCAACCAAGCAGGCAACAAGTAGGGTGGTGATTAACTTTCTAATGGAAAATATTATATTTAGATTTGACACTCCAGTGAGGTTAATTACAGATAATGGAATGTGTTTTAGATCTGATGAATTTAAAGGATTTTGCAATACACATGGCATCACTATGTCCTATGTTGCCCCCTATCATCCACAAGCAGATGGACAAGTAGAATCAAGTAACAAAAGCCTCCTAAAAATCATAAAAAGAATGTTGGATAGAAATAAAAAAGCATGGGATTCAAAATTAAAAATGGCAGTATGGGATGATAGGATTACTGTAAAAAGAGCAATTGGGAGATCTCCTTTTGAGCTGGTGTATGGAGCACAATCAAGACTTCCATTAGAGAATCTTATACCAGTATACAAATTCATCCTCCAGGAAGACTTAAATATTCCTGAACCAATGGAAGAGAGGTTGGAACATCTTGTAGAGCTTGATGAAACAAGAAGAATAGCTCAAAGGCAAAATGTTAAGTTACAATCACAAGTAAAATATCTCTTTGACAAAAAGGCTAAAGATAGAAAGTTTGAAATAAATGATCTGGTACTAATGTGGAATGTGAGATGTCAGGACAAAGGAAAGCATGGAAAATTTGAAGCCCTATGGTTAGGTCCTTTTTTTATCACTAGCAAAGGAGGTAATGACTCTTATTACTTGCAAAATATGTCTGGAGAAGAGCAAGAATTGCATGTGCATGGGCAATATCTAAAGCTGTTCTTTTCATAATCATGTACAAGGAGGATTGAGCATTGCCAGTGCATGGACAACCCTCAAATAATTCTCAAAATTATTTTATTCCATGCACAGTAGTTTAGGAATCATTCCCATTCCCCATTGTTGTCATTCTCATTTCCCATTTTCATACAAATCCCATAAAATCATCACCCTGAATAAATGAAACATGTGGTCTGCTCCCCCAGGAGATCTGAATCCTTGTTATACTCACAGGGAGTATACATCCTAGACAGAGCCACTATTGGGATAGTAAAAATTTAAAATATTTACTGTGTTCTAATTTTGCCATATCTGAACAAATCATAAAAAACATCCCAAAATCATAGTAAAAAATTGATACATCCCACAAAAGAAGTCTGTGGCAAAATAATGTAAATGGTTTAAGTTTCATACTATCAGCAAAATTTTATGTTGCTTCTACCGATCCATGAGAAACCAATAAAATAATTGTCAGCGTGAGAAAAAGGATCGGAGAGAAAACTGCAAAAGTCACTGATGGAGGAAATCATCTCGATGGCCCTTTTATCAATAAGAAGATCTATTAGTCACACCGATCAGTATGACTAAGGGTTATCAAGTAGTACTTTGAAGATTATCCTGATGGTACATATCATATCGATGAAGCATTTTGGTGAAACTCTCACCGAACATCCTATCGAGTTGAAGAAAATAATACCCATCGGCAGGAGATGAACGTCGGAGTAAAAAATTGATGAGTCTCCAATACTCCAGTGTCTTGCCGAAACAATAAAAGGCACTTTTGGTATGAGTCATACTGATATGCTTATCCATCAACACAGCTAAATAGGTTGGAATGAAATATATATGTCTTACTGACCCATAGGTCACAACGATAAAGGTGTCGGTGACACTTCGAGAAGTTCTTTCCGATAAAGGATACAAAAATAGCCATCAGGGAGATAACCGTGATTGGGTAACCTAAAAAGGATTACCCCGATGGTATGACTCACTCTGATAAAAATGAGGACTACACCTATTGATAAGAAATTCTACTAATCATATCGATGAGATATTGAGAAAGTCTTTCCGAATCTAGGATATAAAGGGCCATCGAGAAGACGATGATGATCAGCTAAACATAGATATGTTATCCCGATGGCATAAATCACCCCGATAACAATTGTTGTCACACATATCGATGAAACTCTCACTGATAGTTATATCGGTAACACTTGATACATCGGAAGGAAATATAAATCACATAGCGATGAAAGAGGTCATGCCGATGGTAGTTGTGCCCACTTTCACGTTAGAAAAAGCATAGACATCTCCTGCCGATATAACTTAATACAACATTGAAGAAATAATTGAAGGGTTACAGTGATTGATTGTTCATGCCATAAAGAGATATTAAAGTCACCCAGACATTATGAAAGTTATGCCAATAACAGGAGTTATGACGATGTGACATTTCACAGCGATGAAGGACATTGAATTGCTCAAACAAATAAATGCAAATGGCGATGAAATCCTCTAAAATCATTGTAATTAAAATTAACAGAGTTGTCTGAGAAGACAATATAGGGGAATTCTTGAAGCGCAAACAGAGGATTTTGATTGTAGCCACAGACAACATGTACTTATATACAAACCATTGTGTTATAGCCTGTATTTTGATTTTCTATCAAAAAATTGAAAATGGAGACTCCGGGAAAGGGAAAAAAGTAGAAAATTACAAGGAGAAACAAGTAAACCTAAGAAACAAAAGACTGATAAAACCCTTGAAGAAAAGACAAAAGACAAAAAGCTTAATCAAGATTTGATTGATCAATTGCCAGGGTCAACTCCCAAGGCTAGAAGATCTGCTCAACTTAGGGCAGAAGTGGAAAAATTAGAAGACAAGTGTAAACACTTAGGAGATATTTTGACCCCGATCAGAGGATATGAACTCTTCAGATTCCACTATAACAAGAGATTTAGGAATGCTCCAGTGTCAAACCCATGGAATTTGAATTTGGGTAAACTGGTTGTACCTAATGTATTCCTAAATGTTGAACTCCTGCAACTTCTTGCCAAACAATACAATCCAATTTTGAAGGCTATATGTAACCCACAAGGGGAGCCTATTATATATTTGTCAAAAATACCATCTGTGAAGTATTCAATTTGGATGATTTATGCACTGTCCCTGTTATTTTTGAAGATCTAGAAATGGAATACTAGAGAATGGATACAACCTACAATGGATGGAGCTTGCCTATTCATAGGCCTAGAGTTGACGGAGAGTTAGTGCCTCTGATTGAGAATGATGTCCTCCTTTTCATGTGGCAATATTTGAACCATATATACAACATACTTACTATTATGTGGGCCAGGTTTTAGGATCAGAGGTCCTAGAATTCATGACAATCCATCTAATGGTCATAGCTACTGACATCCAATGTCATAACACAAGGCAATTTGATTATGCTGCTTATGTTGTTAATAAAATTGATTCTGGCCTGAATGCAATAAGAAATAATGCTCCAACTATTTCTTTTGAGCATTATTCACTTCTTATGCACATAGTGCTATATTATGGCCAGGAAGTGGGATTATGGCCAAGTGAATTTAAAGTTGTTCCTACAGACTAGAATGGACAAAGGTTACCAATAAAAATGTGGACTAGGATATGGGACAACAGATATGCCTTTTCTAGTTATGTACAATTTGAAGAATATTGTGTAAAAATACTGTATAGATATTTCAATTACCCTTGTGAGTATTCAGTCTCAACTGAGATAAAGAGGTTCCTTAGACCGAAAGACTTGGGTGGCCCTCCTACTGTCATTCATAATTGGGGAGATTGGTATTGCTTTGAAGATGCTACCATGATTAGAGTATATGGTTTTGAAGACACTCCATTCATCTTGCCCAAAACTGTCCCTGACAGGTTTGCTTATCTAGAAATAGTTAGCCAAATGCTCTGCTCAAATGTAATGCATCTAAGCTCACATGATAAACAATCTTTTATGCCCAGCACTTTATGTTTTGGAGATTTTACTGTGGTGTCCAAAGAGGGTTACAATCTCATCATGGATAAGTTGATACATTATAATATGAAGTGTGCTGAGTTGAGGAAGGGATTTGACCCTGAAGGCTTTATTGACTCTGCTTGAAGGAAACAAAACCTCAGTGGATACATGCACATCCCTTATCCACATGATGATGTAATTTGAAACCTAGAAGAGGCTGAGGTAGAATTAGTGGTAGAAAAGTATAATAGGGATCTAAGTGAGAAAATAAAATAGCTAGCAGAGATTGAGGTTGTGTCCTCTGAAGATAAAGAATAGGCAGGGCAAGAAGAGCCACAGGACAAAACAGTAGAAATGTCCAAGAGAAAAATGCTACAATATCAGCCTCCTCTCATAATGCATGATGAGGAGGGGTCTACTGAAGAAGATCGATGTCAAATAGCTTATGATTCTTTTATTTCTGATGATGAATTTATTCATTCAAAAGAGTTTAAGTCATTTTTGTATAAATACAAAGGGAAGGAGATCAAAGAGTCAGTAGATGATGTTTCTGCTGACAATGAAAGACAATTAATAGATATTGTAAAAACAACAATGAGATGCAAGATATGACCCCTAGAAGGGGTTGACAGTTGCTTAAGGATGCAGGGGTGATGATTTCTCCTGGACTTGATTTAAATTCTACTTTAGTTTTCGACAGTTTTCTAAAGAATATAGATGATAAGTATAAACTCACTCCAGAAGGTGTTAGTGAAGTGTATATGTGTACAAAATACAATAATGATGAAAATTCATTGATGATCTGGGCCCTATATCCTCCCCATAAGAAGACAGCTATCATAGACGCTAAAAAAACTTTTGGTCATGTCATGACTTTAAAGGTAAGGGAAACTGACCCTCTGATCACTGCAGATATTGGTATTAATGTTGCAAAACTAAATAAAGCACAAGCTCAAATGTTGATTAAGGAAAGAGATGCATATAAATTGAGCTGTGAAAGACTGACAAAAGAAAATGATTATTTAAAAGATGGTGTTAAGAGCATCTTTGGGGGATCAACAAGGAGATTAACTCAGGGTGAAAGTTCACAGAGCACTCAAGCATTGTCCACAGATCAGGTAGCACAAATTCAAATAGATACACTTGTCACAGTGCTATAGAGAAGACATGCAAACATGGTACATGGGTTAAACGTATTTCAGGATGATTACTCTTAGAATTATAAAGCAATTCGAGAACATGAAAGGCTCGAATACAGAGTGTAGGAGAAATTGAATGGGATACGAAGTAAAGATGCTTTTGACATTGCAGGTACCTCCAATACAAAAGCATTGATCGAGCAACATCAAAAGTACTATGATCAACTCAAAATTGATGCTAAGGAAGGTGCTGAAGCTTCGAATGCAGGAGTACCCACGTTATTCAAGAGTGATGGAGAACTAAAAAGCAAAGAAGAGTGGAGCGTTGATTGTCAAGATATATTACACGAGGCTATGGGAGCTCTTAAAGACAAAATTTTTGCACCTAGAGAAGCTTGCAAACACCTAGAAAAGATGGTCACAATAGATGTGATTACAAGAAATGCCATTGAGCTTACTGATTTCCATCGTGATCAAGAATACTTGGACCTTGTGGCTAAAATTTACTTATGGTTAAGTAGAGCCTAATCATGGTTATGTGATGATTGTTAATCTTGTTAATTTCCCAAAAGACTTATTGAAGGGTTATGTCTCTTCATGAAAATATCTATATAAGTTCAAACAATTGGTGCTGAAAGATCAACAGTAGTAGAATATATACATATATATAATTTACAATGTTTCAAAAAGACCATGTTGTATATTTTATTTGAAGAAGTATATTGAATTTCTCTGATTCAGTGGTTCCATCTTGGTATCAATTGTTTGTTAAAGTTACTCAATTGTGTGGTTGTCTCCAGTTCTGTATTTATTTGTTATTCAGATTAATATATCAAGTATATATTTAATTTGTCAATACAGATTCGCTGTATCTGTGTGGTTGAGTAAATTGGTTTCCATTTTGAGGAATTAAAAATCCTTTTGATTAGTCATGATAACCTGGAAGTATTAGTTTAGATTACTAAGTAGAGCCATACAATTAGGATTTCCATTATGTCTCCAAGATAATATTATCTATATTCTTGTACATTCATTTCAATTGGTTCCTTCAAGAAAAAATTAAAATACCTTCTAGTGAATTATAAGATATCTGATTATATTGGTTAGATTATCAAGAAGAGTTTGTCAGTCATTTCCTTGCATGTTTATACAAGTTATAAACTAAAATTATGCCAAACAATTAGAATTATTGTCCACTATAATCCACTAGTCTTGGTCCTTCATTTGACTCTGTTTACCCAATGAGGCACTAGTCTTATTTTAATTCATCATTTAAAATCCTTTTTACCTTGATATTGGTTATACAATTTCTACCAAACCATTAGGCATTAGATATAAAATCAAATAGTAAGATTTTCATCTATCCTACACCCTTTGCCATTGTATATAGATTCAATTAGTCAATACATTTACATTTAGTCTACTTTAATTCCCAAGGTTCACCCACCTAGGTTTAGCAGGACCTGAAGTGTACGAAATCATCAAACCCTAAAGGTTGATTTAGTTAAGTTAGTTCAAAAACATTGTGAATCCAAGCATAGAGCCTGGCATCCTCTTAGGATTAGCAACCTGTATTTTTGAGACCTAACACAAAGAACAAAGCTGGATTTGACATCTCTCCTCCTGATCCATTTTCACACCAATCGATGCCAATTAAGCCACCAACATATTGAATGCTTCTAGGTGGTCTACAATTGGTCCACCCTCTTCCATTCTCAAGGAATACAATTTCTTCCTGAAATCTTGTTCACTAAAGATTTGGCTTGATATATCTCACCAAGTTTCTTCCATAGTTTCTTTATAGAGGGCTCTTTATAGACATTGATTAAAAAATATTCTGTCAGGAAAAATCTGATTAGACCCTTGGCTTTACAGTCTATAACATCATATACAATAGCCAAAGCAACATTTGTGGGCCTTGAAACATTCTCATCAATAGCATCCCACAGATCTTAATAAATTAACAGATCCTCCATCTTCATCTTCCACATCTCAAAATTGTTACCAAAAAAATTTTCTACCTCTATTCTCCATGATGTGCTCTCCATCAGAAAATCCCTGCATTAAGATCACAAAGTATCTTTTGCACAAGCTCCCACTTAAAATTGGATTAGTTCAAAAAACCCAACAACCCACAACTGAAACCAAAGGTGATCAAGCTCTGATACCACTTGTAAGAAAGCTAAGGTAGCAGAATAACCTCCTATACTAATCTTAATGGGACAATATGTAGAAATATTTAGATATTTACAACAGTTACATAAATAAACACAAATAACAATCATATCATAACACGGTAATTATGTGGGGAAACCCTTTCGGGAGAAAAACTCCACACTCCAAAGTTGCCCAATATATTATTCAAGAATCAAGAAGATTACAATATACTTGTAGAGCAATATTTCACAAGAGTATAACCAACAAAAGATCTGGAGTCAACTCAACATCTATAAGACTCTTACACACAACCTCCATCTCAAGCTCCTAATATATACGAGATACAATACATTAAATCGTCAATGGTAATTACAAAACCAAGATCCAAAACCACACATAAGTGGTACCCAAATTATCTCCTTTCAACTATGACTTGTGATGTACCAAATCACAAATTGGTAACATGTGTGACTCTCCCCTTTATAGCTCTTTTAAGTGTCCAACACGTTTTCACATTTCCCAAATCAGGAGGCCTAACTTCCGAAGGCCATAACTTTTGATCTAGATGGTTGATTGATGAACTGTTTGATGCATTGGAAAGTTCGTGAAGAGATCTATCAAACTATAAATGACTTCATCAGTTACAACAAATTTTAGGGCATTTAGGGACCTCTAAATTCCTCAAATTTGAGTTCAAAACTTTTTTGGGAGTTTCATAAAACATAAACTTTAATATCCTGCAATCTAGGTATGATCTTGAGTCAAAACTCACCCAAGATGTTAACTTGGCAATTCCATACCTTTTGGCAAAATTTTATGTCCATCCGTACTTAAACGTAGAGTTACTAAAAATAGTAAGATTTGTCATTTTTATCCCCTTTTGGAAACTTTGAAAGTTCTAAACCATTCTTCAAGATAAAAGGGTATTCGAAAAGATCAAAATTAGGAAGAACATAAACCTTTTGTAGTTGCAAGGTTGAGACACCTTTCCTAACAAGAATGACTTTGTAAAAGTTAAAATTAAAATATGAACATGTTAATTTTTAGTATGGTTTAGCTCCATAAGATCCTTTGGGAATAACAAATTGTAAAATATGGAATAAAAAAGAATAGGTAAATTTGAGCTCCTAATAATTTGACATATACGAGATACTTTGAGAGTATTTGATAAGTAAATCTAGAAACTCAAGGATTCAAGTAATTCAATATTTATGAAAACCTCAGGGCCATTGAGTAGCTAGCCTCAGAGAGGAGGCTTTAGCAAGTCCAAGATGCCTAGTAGATTAGACCAATTGAGAGAAGCCACATAACGCTTACTAACATCTGTATCTTCTCCATAGCATTACAACCCAAACTATAGATCTTATAATATGATTTTGTGAAACCCTTAGATCATTCCACACATTAATGACACTAACCTTAAGCATATAAAATTTAGTATATTTGCATGGTGATTGGTGCAAATTGTAACAATTTAGAAGAACCTTTTATTCCTTCACAACTAAATGAAAAAGAGCTAGAGACTTTCCTTTTAGTCTATAATATTTGGTCCCTAGTAATTGATTTCAAATGGATTAGTCAGACCCACTAGATCTTAAAAGCAACGTTGATGTTAAATTTTTTTTAAAAACACATGAAGTGTATTTAATGTGATGAAAAAGATATATGAACCCTTGAGTGCCTCGTGTGTGGGAATTGTCTCGTCTATGATGTGGGTGGTACACCTTATTCCAAAAAAAGTGAACCCTGTTTTCATGTATGATGTCATTTCCCCTAACTTGCCCAAGTTTTATATGATGTCATTAACAATTACTTGGCTAATCGTTGTGGGAAGGAGGAACATGTGTTATTTGACAATGACACAATTCATAATACTAATTACTCTTATTTGGACACTTGGCTATGGGAAGGAGGAACATGTGTTATTTGATAATGACAAATTTTGTAATACTAATTACTCTTTTTTGGACACTTGGCAAAGATGTCATGGTTACTGCCTGAAACATACATCAACAATAATTGTTCCACACCAACTAAGAAGTTGCATGCCCATCAAACTAGATAAACACATGCTTCACTTTTAATGAAGTTTGGTGTTTACTAAATAAAGCTTAGGCAATCCTAAAAGGTTGCACATTTATTTCAATGGCTAAATCTCATCCCACGCATTTCAAGCAATCATAATCCAAACAAAATGTCAATAGTTCAAAATGTAAACATTCACATAGATGGTTGTAAACAATACATTCTCACAAACTAGAAAGGAGGAGAAAGAAAAAAACAAAGCAGGAAGTAAAGCTAGTTTCTAGAGTTTTCAGTTTATCAACCCTAGCCATCAAGTCTTTTGTGACTGTTGTAAGGCACACCAGATGAGGTTGAAATCAACAACAAGACAGGTTGGAGAAGAAATGCAGGCAGGTGTGGTGTTGAAGGAAGATCTTTCAAATGAAAATAGGGTGAATAATACTTTGGATGCAGTGCCAGGCATGGAGAATGGAAGTAATGTTTCATCTATTTTAGAAATGTTCAATGGTGAAAAAGAAGAAGATGTTGTAGTGCAAAAATCTAATATTGATATTGGTGAGGTTCTTACAATGTCAGAGGAGATAAACGAACAAGAAATAGGTAAACCCTTAACTTTTCTTCTCCCTAATGATGTAGTAGATGTTATAACTGAATGCCAAAGAAGAACTATTATTATATTTTTCTTAGAGGTATCCCATCAGAAGCTAACTTTTACAAATAGGCTCGGTATAATTGGGAAAATAGAGGCTAGGAAATTGAATCCTTAAGGGGATTGGGAAAAGGTTATGTATCATGCATGTTTAAATCTACAAAACATGTCAATAAGGGCATGGTTTAGTGGTTAAGTCGCTCGGTTGTAGTGGCGGCCACCAAAGTTTAAACCCCCGCTAGGCCAACGAGCTCACATGATTTATGCCTTCACTGGGCCAACGAGCTCGCGGGTTTGAAGTGTTCTTTCTAGGGGATGAGGTCCCCCGTGTTGTGGCCTCACTAGTTTATTACTCTAGGCAAAAGCATTCACGTGGAGCTAGAAGGTGTGTCGGACCAGCGTCGCCGATCATGTTAAAATATTTACTAGGCGCATTATCTTTTAAAAAAAAATTTGCAGAACATGCTCAAGCCATACTCCAATATAGAACATGGGTGATTTGTAGGTAGATATGTTACCTCTAAGCTTGGAGGTTTGATTTCCACCCTGAAGCTCCATCTCAGTCCTAATACTCTATGTGGATAGAACTGCCATACTTAAATCTTGCCTTTCATCACTTCTTGAAAGATATTGTGGCCCAATTGGGTAGAGTCATTTGGTGCAAACAAAGTTCTGATAAATTTGCTATCCTTAGTGTACATCCTAGAGTGTGTGTGGAAATGGACTTGAATAATCCATTACCTGAAAGCATTAAGTTAATTGGTCTAGGTTTTGAAATGAAACAACCTTTAGTTTATTTGAACAAGCCTAATGAATGCTTTTTTTTACTGAAAAGAAGGCCATTTGATCTGTGATTGTCCTATTTAGAGAAATAGACTTGCACAAGTACCCATCCCTAATAACCAGTCTTCCACTACACCTTTTCATCCTAATCCTCTCCATACCACTATCCCTTCACCTCCATCAACCCTTCGTTCTCAATCTCCCTCCTCTTTACAAATATCTTCTCATATTTCATTTGAGGTGCCGCCGATTCAATCTTCTCCTTATAAGGATGCTGTAATGACTGATGGGTGGAGAATGGTTAGGAAATGGAAAGAACCATCTAGTTCTCCTTCTCATCCTAACAACCCTTCCCATCCTCGTGATGAATCTTCTTGCCCTCCTCCCAAATCTTCAAGCCATCATTCATGTGACTCTATTTCCCCTCCACCTTCTTCACACCAGAGGTCTAGATCTCCTTACTTAACCTCCACTGAATGGTTGAACAACAATCAGTAAGTCATGCTAGCTAGCAGCTTTAGTGTGTTGCCACAAGAGGACTCTTTCGATAGTCCATCTACACCATGAACTTCAACATTCTATCTTGGAATGTAAGGGGGTTTACACTCCCTCATCATAAATATAAGGTTAAGAAGGTTGTTATGAAATGAAAACCTGATATTTTATTTTTACAAGAAGTTAATATTGGCAATATTAGATTAAAGGTATCTCTATCAAATGTATGGAAAGAAGCTTCTTTTTTACATACATCTCATAGAGATGGAAAAGGAGGGGTTGTTATTGGTATTGCACCATGGATTTTAAAATTTATCATTGATAAGGGTGAGGACCCTTCACATAGTTATGTTTGGGCCTGTCATGCCCACTTTTTCCATGTGGTTATAACACGCATTACACACATGTCATGTCCACATGTGCCATGTGGTCATGATATGAACTATCAAAAGAATTTCTCTTACTACTCTGAAAACCCCCTCGCACGCATAAGCTTGCTCGGCGGTGCATGCTTAAGGCGAAAGCAATACAGTTGACGGTGGCGTACCAAATACATGTGCACACACCATAGACAAGGAAATGTGTGGTTCCCTAACTTAGGTTAATTTCACGAATTATATTTGAACAAAGTTGTTTTAGGTGATAGATCATTTTTCAACAAAGCACGATCATCTGTTCATTTTCCCTCTCTTCCTTTTCTTGAAATTTAGTTTTGATTGTATTTCTATCATGTTCATTTTACCATTTCTCTGAAATTTAATTTTGATTGTATTTCTATCTCATTTTCCTTCCCGTTGTGCAAGATCTTTTTTTTTTATCCTATTATTTTTCTTCACGTTCTTTATTGAATAACAATAACACTACATCCTTTACATTATTCCTAATTTCTTGGTAAACCAGATCACTTACACAGGATTGGTTAACTTCACTTGACTCAGTCCCCCTAGGGTTCTGCTCTAGGTTTTAGTTCAATGTTTGAATTAATTTTAATAATCAACCTATTCCTAAACAGGATTAACGGTAGGTTAAACATACTTAGTTCTCTTAGCCCTGTTCGGAAATGCCGCGCATTTTCTCCTCTTTGTTTTCCAAGATTAGTTGTTCTTTCTCTTTCTCTATTTTTTTTTAGTTGGACGTTTATTCTCTAAATCTACAGTTGAGTTTCAAATGGTCACTCATGAAATGCCTATGATGGCTTGTTTGCATTTATTTTCAGTGTCCTTTGTAAATGAAGGGATCATACTTTCCTCTTCATTTCCCTGTCATTTAATTTGGAATAATTGTCAAAACTTCTGAGAAACTCTTCCTTAAAATTAAAATATATTTACCTATGCTCTTTTTAACTTGTAATTGTATAAACAATGTATTTCTGAATTGCAACTCTGAGTTTAAGCATCTATTCAATTCGTATTATACAATATGCATAAATAAATCCCACTTTCCTTGATTTAATATTTCTATTTCAAGTCAAATGTTTTAAACTACATATAGTTTGCCTTCAAAAGAATAGTGAAAAGTGAATAATAAAAGTAAATAGTTAAAAGTAAAAGTGAATAGTGAATAGTAAAAGTGAATAGTGAATAGTAAATAGTGAAAAGTGAATAGTAAAGGTGAATACTGATAGTGAATAGTGAATAGCATAGTAAAAGTGAAAAGGTTCCCATCCTAGGAAGAGACCCTCAAGGTGGCAGTAATTTCAAAAGCAATACTGCAACCCAAATTTCATTTATTTCATGGTGGGGATTTTTTTTAACACTTTTACAAAGTTAATTAAAACATCAACTAACTCATAACGTTGCAAGAAGAAGAAGAAGGAAGTAGATAATTTTAATATCCTTTTAAAAACAAATATTCTTTTCCTTTTTCTTAATTCTAAATGGTAAAACTTAATGAACAAGAAAATTACAACTATAAGCCTAAGAAAAGAGAGAATTTCCTCACAACTCCAAAAATAACAATTTCTACAACAATAGGGAGATAATTTTCTCCTTTTGGAAAGATCGACATGTAAGGAGCTATTTAAAGATCATGCTCTCCTTAAGACTTAAGGAAAATAAAATATTTTCTAAGATCCAAAAATCTTCTCCAAGCTTCACAATAAGCTCCAAGAATACCTGCATAACACACAAAGAAAGAAACACCACATAAGCTGCTCTCCTCCCTACCGTAGACCTGCAAGTGGGTCACCCTCGAGCTAGGGAGACCATCCACATACCTAGGGTAAAATAGACTATACACATCACAACATTGATCAACAACTACAAATCAAATAAAACACATACCCTCAAGGTTTGACTCACAATACAATGAACCAGCTTTGGTGAGTTCAGGAGGGTAGGGGAGTAGACAATCTCTACCTCTAGGTGCCCTCCTTTCACAAATTATCACAAGGCCTCAAGCCAACAGTATAATCTTCCTCAAGGCCTCAAGCCTCCCAATGAATCAAGTAACCAAGGATATCCAAACAGGCTCTCAAAGCCAATAAGCCCTCAAGGCTAAAAATAGTACCAATTTGCCCTCAAGGCATATCATGTAACCAAAACCAAGATGACACCCGAGGAGGGTCAGACCTCCCCTCCCTAAACATGATGAGCATTGCCTTCCAACTGAAAGGAGCTCTCTCTACACCCCAAAACAAAACCCAAAAATAAACAGAAAAGCTCAAAGAAGACATTGCAAGACTCTTTCAACAACTAAGATATAAACATGCATATCAACATTAGATCACACAAGAGGATAGAATTTGTTCACCAACCTTCCAAAGCCCAATTATGGAAGAATCTGATGAAGAACTCCTCTCTACTTTCTTCTCCAAAATCTCCTTCTTTTTCCTCCAAGATTCAACCCCAAAAATAATTTCTCTATGATCACAAGCAAGGGATAATGTATGGAGGATATAGAATGGCTAGAATAATTTCGGCATTATGAGGCTATGAAGAGAAGAATAGAGAAAGAATTGGGAATTATGAGGATGCCAGAAGAAGAATTCTTAGAGGAAATTGGGCATGATGAGGATGCAAGAATGAAGTCCCCCTGCAAGAATGAAGTCCCTTCCTGCAAGAATGAAGTTCCCCTGCAAAAGAAAATGAAGTTCCCTTGCAAAATCTTGTCTTCCTAATTGCTTAGAGAAGGGTCGCATTTATAGATTTTCGGAGAAGGGAATGGAAGGTGAGGATCAAGAGTTGAGATCAAGGGCTCACATTTTTTGTAAATTTTAAATTCATAGAGGATGAATTAAAAATTTATTTTTTTAAAAGATGTAATATTTAAATAACCCCACTATCCCAAGTGGAATTAATAAAATATCCCCACTATCCCAAGTGGAATTAAAAAATATCCCCATTATCCCAAGTGTAATTAATAAAATATCGCCACTATCCGAAGTGGAATTAATAAACTATACCCACTCATGAGGTCCCCCATTATAGCCCACATGTAGAAATAAAATACAATGAGAAAACTTAAAATAACATAGAGTGGGTGACACAACACCCACATAAAAGGGAACCCCACCAAAAGAGGCACATGGAGACAAGCCCTCCATAATGGGGGGGATCATGGAGTGCTCCATGACTTGGAAGTGGGCATGAGTGGGGATTCCACTCATCCCATGTCCCCCAAGCTTCCAATTTTCGTCACTTTACCTCACCCCCAAGTTGAGGTGACCCTATGGCAGTTAACCCAAGGTTAACCTAGTCAAAAAGGTCCCTAAACCCAAGGGGTACAACCTAAGGTTGTTTTTAAACCTAGTTAGGACTCCTAGAGTCAAATAAAACACATGAAAAGGGTCAAAAATAATTAAAGTTAAAACAAAATTCAAAACATCAACTTATAACACTTATCATAATAAAAGTAATTCAGATAAAAGCCCTTATTCCCTTAACCTCATGCAACATTAACATATTAAAACATTACAACATTTTTCCAAAACACGAGGTTGATCTTAGTTCCTCATGGAACTAGATCAGCTCACAAGGGATACAACATAGGTATGGGATGATCTCCTATAATAGTGGTTTGTTAGAAATACCTGCACACTCAAACTCGAAGTCAATATCACATATAGATATCATAGCCGAAGCAAAACTAAATACATGCATCTTAAACATTCAACCTTATCACATACTGAAATCATAATACAGTTCTATATCCATTCATCATTTTCTTTCAAACAACATCTAATATTATTGCACAATCATTTTCTTAAAAATCACATAGGTTTAATAATCCAGAATGCAGAAAACAATAGCCTCTTAACATAAAATAATAACAAAAGCATTGCAAATAGTCTCATGAACAGTAGTGAAAAAGTATAGGCCTCACATACTCCCCCCAAGACTGGACTTCCTCCTGGAAGTCATCAAAGAGGTGAGGATAAAAGGAACTCATAAGATTTTAAAGTCTGATAACTAAATGTTAAAAAGGCATAATCATATTCACAAAGCACACTGTATTGATTGAAATCAACATAAGGAATTCACACATCGTACAACTTGTTTATATAGAACATCAACTCATATATAAATACATCAATTAAAGATCTGACATCTAAACACATATTTTCATTCATCCACATTACAAGGATTAACTTCACAAGGCTCACATAAAGGTTTAGGGGGATGCCATAGTCTCATCATAGAACCAAGTAACAAGGCTGATCCACACAACCAAGAAAAAAAAAATCACCAAACAACTGAAAGAAATAATCGCAATCCAAGAAAGTGCACATTATATCACTACACTCCACAAGATCCACAAGGGTGAGGAAGAGTCCAACGTAACCCTCACCACCTAGACCAACTGACTCAAGAGGACAATCGACCAAGAGGATCACAACCACCACAAAACACAAGCGGAAGACTTCGATACTCATGTGACATGGCCATCATGATGACAAAATAAGAGGATGGGTATTCCTCCCAGGTGAAGGTTAGTCATCAAACCACCACCTCTTTCTCTATCACAGCTACACGGAGTAGGACAAGGGTCAAACCACACTCAACCGACTCCATGTCAGTCCAAACAACATGCAAACCCCAGAGCTCCCAATGTTGAAACATGTGCTCTGATACCGAATGTCATGCCCACTTTTTCCATGTGGTTATAACATGCATTACACATGTGTCATGTCCACATGCGCCATGTGGTCGTGATACGAACTATCAAAAAAATTTCTCTTACTACTTTGAAAACCCCCTCGCACGCATAAGCGTGCTCAGCGGTGCACACTTAAGGCGAAAGCAACATAGTTGATGGTGGCGTACCCTATACATGTGCGCACACCCTAGATAAGGAAATGCGTGGTTCCCTGACTTAGGTTAATTTTACAAATTATATTTGAACAAAGTTGTTTTAGGTGATATATCATTTTTCAACAAAGCACGATCATCTATTCATTTGCCCTCTCTTCCTTTTCTTGAAATTTAGTTTTGATTGTATTTCTATCATGTTCATTTTACCGTTTCTCTGAAATTTAATTTTGATTATATTTCTATCTCATTTCCCTTCCCGTTGTGCAAGATCTTTTTTTTTTATCCTATTGTTTTTCTTCACGTTCTTTATCAAATAACAATAAAACTACATCCCTTACATTATTCCTAATTTCTTGGTAAACCAAATCACTTACACAGGATTGGTTAACTTCACTTGACTCAGTCCCCCTAGGGTTCTGCTCTAGGTTTTAGTTCAACGTTTGAATTAATTTTAATAATCAACCTATTCCTAAACAGGATTAACGGTAGGTTAAACTTACTTAGTTCTCTTATCCCTGTTCAGAAATGCCGCGCATTTTCTCCTCTTTATTTTCCAAGATTAGCTGTTCTTTCTCTTTCTCTATTTTTTTTTTAATTAGACGTTTATTCTCTAAATCTACAGTTGATTTTAAAATGGTCACTCATGAAATGCCTATGATGGCTTGTTTGCATTTATTTTCAGTGTCCTTTGTAAATGAAGGGATCATACTTTCCTCTTCATTTTCCTATCATTTAATTTGGAATAATTGTCAAAACTTTTGAGAAACTCTTCCTTAAAATTAAAATATATTTACCTATGCTCTTTTTAACTTGTAATTGTATAAACAATGTATTTCTGAATTACAACTCTGAGTTTAAGCATCTATTCAATTCGTATTATACAATATGCATAAATAAATCCCACTTTCCTTGATTTAAGATTTCTATTTCAAGTCAAATGTTTTAAACTACATCTAGTTTGCCTTCAAATGAATAGTGAAAAGTGAATAATAAAAGTAAATAGTGAAAAGTAAAAGTGAAAAGTGAATAGTAAAAGTGAATAGTGAATAGTAAATAGTGAAAAGTGAATAGTAAAAGTGAATAGTGATAGTGAATAGTGAATAGCATAGTAAAAGTGAAAAGGTTCCCATCCTAGGAAGAGACCCTCAAGGTGGCAGTAATTTCAAAAGAAATACTGCAACCCAAATTTCATTTATTTCATGGTGGGGATATTTTTTGAACACTTTTACAAACTTAATTAAAACATCAACTAACTCATAATGTTGCAAGTAGAAGAAGAAGGAACTAGATAATTTTAATATCCTTTTAAAAACAAATTTTCTTTTCCTTTTTCTTAATTCTAAATGGAAAAACTTAATGAACAAGAAAATTACAACTATCAGCCTAAGAAAAGAGAGAATTTCCTCACAACTCCAAAAATAACAATTTATATAACAATAGGGAGATAATTTTCTCCTTTTGGAAAGATCGACAAGTAAGGAGCTATTAAAAGATCATGCTCTCCTTAAGACTTAAGGAAAATAAAATATTTTCTAAGATCCAATAATCTTCTCCAAGCTTCACAATAAGCTCCAAGAATACCTGCATAACACACAAAGAAAGAAACACCACACAAGCTGCTCTCCTCCCTACCATAGACCTGCAAGTGGGTCACCCCTGAGCTAGGGAGACCATCCACATACCCAGGGTAAAATAGACTATACACATCACAACATTGATCAACAACAACAAATCAAATAAAACACACACCCTCAAGGTTTGACTCACAATACAATGAACCAGCTTTGGTGAGTTCAGGAGGGTAGGGGAGTAGACAATCTCTACCTCTAGGTGCCATCCTTTCACAAATTATCACAAGGCCTCAAACCAATAGTATAATCTTCCTCAAGGCCTCAAGCCTCCCAATGAATCAAGTAACCAAGGATATCCAAATAGGCTCTCAAAGCCAATAAGCCCTCAAGGCTAAAAATAGTACAAATTTGTCCTCAAGGCATATCATGTAACCAGAACCAAGATGACACCCGAGGAGAGTCACACCTCCCCTCCCTAAACATGATGAGCATTGCCTTCCAACTGGAAGGGGCTCTCTCTACACCCCAAAACAAAACCCAAAAATAAATAGAAAAGCTCAAAGAAGACATTGCAAGACTCTTTCAACAATCAAGATATAAACATGCATATCAACATTAGATCACACAAGATGATAGAATTTGTTCACCAACCTTCTAAAGCCCAATTATGGAAGAATCTAATGAAGAGCTCCTCTCTACTTTCTTCTCCAAAATCTCCTTCTTTTTCCCCCAAGATTCAACCCCGAAAATAATTTCTCTATGATCACAAGCAAGGGATAATGTATGGAGGATATAGAATGGCTAGAATAATTTCGGCATTATGAGGCTATGAAGAGAAGAATAGAGAAAGAATTGGGAATTATGAGGATGCCAGAAGAAGAATTCTTAGAGAAAATTGGGCATGATGAGGATGCAAGAATGAAGTCCCCCTGCAAGAATGAAGTCCCTTCCTGCAAGAATGAAGTTCCCCTGCACAAGAAAATGAAGTTCCCCTGCAAAATCCTATCTTCCTAATTGCTTAGAGAATGGTCTCATTTATAGATTTTCATAGAAGGGAATGGAAGGTGAGGATCAAGAGTTGAGATCAAGGGCTCACATTATTTGTGAATTTTAAATTCATAGTGGATGAATTAAAAGTTTATTTTTTTAAAAGATGTAATATTTAAATAACCCCACTATCCCAAGTGGAATTAATAAAATATCCCCACTATCCCAAGTGGAATTAAAAAATATCCCCACTATCCCAAGTGGAATTAATAAAATATCCCCACTATCCCAAGTGGAATTAATAAAATATACCCACTCATGAGGTCCCCCATTATAGCCCACATGTAGAAATAAAATACAATGAGAAAACTTAAAATAACATAGAGTGGGTGACACAACACCCACATAAAAGGGAACCCCCAAAAGAGGCACATGGAGACAAGCCCTCCATAATGAGGGGGATCATGGAGTGCTCCATGACTTGGAAGTGGGCATGAGTGGGGATTCCAATCATCCCATGTCCCCCAAACTTCCAATTTTCGTCACTTTACCTCACCCCCAAGTTGAGGTGACCCTATGGCAGTTAACCCAAGGTTAACCTAGTCAAAAAGGTCCCTAAACCCAAGGGGTACAACCTAAGGTTGTTTTAAAACCTAGTTAGGACTCCCAGAGTCAAGTAAAACACATGAAAAGGGTAAAAAATAATTAAAGTTAAAACAAGATTCAAAACATCAACTTATAACACTTATCATAATAAAAGTAATTCAAATAAAAGCCCTTATTCCCTTAACCTCATGCAACATTAACATATTAAAACATTACAACATTTTTCCAAAACATGAGGTTGATCTTAGTTCCTCATGGAACTAGTCGGCTCACAAGGGATACAACTTAGGTATGGGATGATCTCCTGTAATAGTGGTTTGTTAGAAATACCTGCACACTCAAACTCGAAGTCAATATCACATATAGATATCATAGCCGAAGCAAAACTAAATAAATGCATCTTAAACATTCAACCTTATCACATACTGAAATCATAATACAGTTCCATATCGATTCATCATTTTCTTTCGAACAACATCTAATATTATTGCACAATCATTTTCTTAAAAATCACATAGGTTTAATAATCCAGAATGTAGAAAACAATAGTCTCTTAACATAAAATAATAACAAAAGCACTGCAAATAGTCTCATGAACAGTAGTGAAAAAGTATAGGCCTCATAGGGCCCTCACTATTATCAATGGTCAGCCATTTAGTTTTTGCTCTGTTTATGCATCCAACAATGCAAAAGAGTGAGGTGATCTTTCAGATTGGATGGCTAAATCCCTTCCTTTTGCTGACTGGATCATTGGCAGTGATTTCAACATGGTGGAACATCACTTGGATCGGAGTTGGCTTAGCCATTTTAAACTTACCAATGATGAGTTTAATAGCTGGTTGTACTGTCGAAATACCTTAGGGGTGGCTGATCTAATTCATGACAAATTCACTAATCATGCTAGTAATTGGTTTACTTGGTCTAACTGCAGATCAGGTGAGGATAGAAAACTAAGTAGGTTGGACAGATTTTATATTTCCCCAACATTTTCATTGGTCCATGCGTCTTCTGGTGAGGTCATTCAAGTGGATTATTCTACTACCTTGTTAGTGTTAGGGTTATCCAATAGAAGATATCAATTAGACACAAATAAAGATTAAATAGAGGAATGGAAATACACATAAATAATAATAGTGAGAGACAAGTTTTAACGTGGTTCACCCAAACTCCACTAACAGAGAGTCCAATATTATTATCTAGTAAATCAAACCGATTACAACCAACAATCCTTGCAATCCAATACCACTACAAAATGCTACAATACATCAACAGAAACCCTAACCCTTAGGTTCTTTTATCAAGCTTTTTGTCAATTACAAAAATAGGGTTTTTTATGTCGGCCAATAAAAAAACTAACTCCCGATGCCTTTATAAAATAATAAAAAAATCATTGGAGGTTTTGAGGGTGCTGCCCTTGAGCCCCCGCAAGGGCACTACCCCTGGACCTTGCAAGGGGTGTTTCCCCTTGACCTCATCTTGGGGGCACTACCCCTTGACCCCATTAAATAGTTTGGGGGGAAACTGCACTAATAAAAGTGGGGTAAATTTAACCTCCGAGTCTAATTAGGATCCATATAAAAATAATCTCCCACTTGGAGACTGATCAGACTCCACACCATATCATGTCCCACTTGGAGACTGATCATAACACCCCTGACCCTGTAACTCCCATTAGAAATAAGCACCCTAGACTCTGCTGTTCTAATTTTTTTGTTTTCAGTCTTGAAGACCAATCAAAGCTGAAGAGGAGCTCAGCTTCTCCCTTGTTACTGTACTTGTAAACATATCCGTTGGATTTTCATCTGTATGGATCTTTTCCATCCTTAACTATCCATTATCTAACACCAACTGGATGAAGTGATACCTGAGTTGTATGTGTTTGGTCTTTGAATGCAAGGTAGAATTCTTTGCAAGATGTATGGCACTCTAACTGTCTATATACAAAGAACTGTTAGCTTGTAGTTTGCCCAATTCTTCCATGAGAGATTGCAGCCATATCATCTCCTTGCTTGCCTCTATTACAGCTACATACACTGCCTCTGTGGTGGATAAAGCAACCACCTTTCACAACCTGGAGATCCAACTCACTGCTGTCCCACCTATAGTAAAGACATAACCTGTAGTAGTCCGCCTGGTATCAATATCTACTGCCAAATCTAAGTTTAAATAACCTGCTAAATCAATATAAGAGCCCCCAAAACATAATTGTATTAGATGTACCTCTCAAATATCTAAGAATCTATTTTACCGCATTCTAATGCTCCAATCCGAGATGACTCATATACCTGCTTACGACTCCTACAACATGTGCAATATCCAGTCTTATGCATACTAATGGAACCATGAAAGTTTTTTCATGTTTCTAGTTGTTTTGTTCCCTACTTTATGTCACTTGGTTACAATATTTCCATGATAAGGGTTCTTCTACTAAAAAAATGTTCTGAGTAGCCCAGCTCTGTCAAAAATCCTAAGCCCTTATAGAATAAGGTCATTAGTTGCACTTGATCTAATTCTTTGGTGACTGCCTATTCCTATCACTATCCTTTTAAGTTCCCTTATCATGTCATTGCTCAACATTTTTTACCAGCTCGTCACTAAGAAAATATCATTTGTACCTTGCTTCAAAAAAAAATCCAATATTGAAGAGAAAATCTACCCAATTGGTCACCCTTTGTCTAGATGGCAAAAGATTGTATACATGTTAGAGACCAATCCTACTAACTAATTTTGTGTAGGTGGCGCATGCAGATTCATTTCCACCATTTCGCTCATGACAAATTACACATGAAATTGACCTCAGCGGAAACGTGGAAAATGTGACAGCTGGTTGGAGACAATCCTGGGTGGCAAAAAGATGGGTCTCAGGCACTATGTATTAGTTTGATCTCAATTCTAATTTTCCTCCATACTCCATCAAGAGGTTTTCTGAGTGACCATGGAATCATGGAATTAAGACTCGTGGATTTCTTAAAGTGATGGGACTCTTATATTAAATGCACATCTTAGACATGCAATCAAACGTGACCATTCCAAGAGATGCTCTACTCAAGGTACAATGATCTGACGGTCATCAGCCATTCCACCGAGATCATATCTTTGACCACATCCTTCATACGTGGAATGGAAGGTGCCATCTTAACTGTACTTTAAAGAGAATTTTTTCTCAGGATCACAGTTGAAAAAGGATGTCCAAGTGGCATGTTACTATTGAATCAAGCAAGAAGTAAGGTATGACCTGGAAAAGGGGTCAAATCAGCACCATAAAAATACACTAGCTAGGATCTAGATCAATAACCTAAATTCAAAATCATGCTAGAAGGATTCATTGGTACTAAACCTGGCTAAGTTGCATATCAAAGCATTAACTTCTCAGGCGTGAGCAGGGTCTTCATCACCGCCACTTCTGAATAATTTAGTAATAGAATGATTTGGGGGTAAAAGCACAAAGCCATGTCACACTTTCAGCCGACTTATCAGTACAAGCGAATTTAAGTATTTCTAACTAAAAATCAATTTTGGTCAAACATATGATTTTGTAAGATTCATTCTAGCTAAGTTAGATATGTGCATAACTTTTAGAACTAAAATTGTTGGCTAAATGCATATGTAGCACCATGATGAGGCCAATTTACCCAAAAAAAAATTATTTGAAAAACTTGATATTTCAACAACTTCTACTCGTGTAAATAACATTTTTTTTAAAATATAAAAATACCCTTTTGTAGATCTATAAGTTTAGTTTTCAAAAATATATATATAATAATAGTTTAATTATTATTAATATTTTACTTTTTATTTTTACTAAAAGTAGGTTATCAGCACAAAACATTAAGTCAATTACCATGTCAAGGAAAAATAGTAAAACTTATTTAAAAAAATTGAAAAAAATATGATGCCCTAGATAAAAGAATCTATATCAAGATGGTATAATTTTTTTTCTATTTTAGATAAATAGTTAATATGAAAGTTGACGTTGACTGAAAACAATTATGTTTTAATATACACACATTTTAATATTTGTTTAAAAATATATGTTTATCAAAATTGAAAAAAAAATATCCATGCCCTAAAGTTTCAAATTATAAATACAGACAAAAAAATTGAAGAAAAACAAATAAAATTTATTGTATAAAGATTGACGTCTCACGTAACTTCATTTTTCAGCATTTTATTAGCAACTAAATTATAGTGTAAATTTATTAAAAACTATATTCAAATAATTTTTTTATTTTTTCAAAAAAATAGAAACATAAAATATACTAAAAAATAAATATTTTATTAATTTACATCATTTTAAAAATTAAAACATAATGTCACTTTTTAGTGATTCAAATTTTAAAGTTGGATCAGCGTTGGTCGTTTCCTTTATAAAAGTGTGACACAGCATTGTACTTTTACCCTTGGCTTGTGCAAGCTTGACCCTTGGGAATCTATGCCTTTACTAGGAAGGACATTTCATCTGCTATGTAATGAAATTAGATATGATGACAATGCTTAAGTGGGAAAACCAAGACAGCTGATCTGGCCAAATTCAATACAAGAAGTGATGTTTTCAAGTTATGCGGAATTATGAAGTCTTATCTTTCTGTTCAATTATGGCAATCTTTGATAGATTTCCATTTATGGGAGAAATATACTAAAATTTCTAAAAATTAATACACCATAGATGGGTGGATGTATGCTAACATCCTTGAATTTCTATAAAAAGGCAAGTGTTGATGGTGCAATTCATACTATCTAAAGATATTCTGACAATATGGCTTTCCCCTGCTCTTATGTGTTCTGTCTACTCCCCTGTTCTCTAGGATTTTCTCCCTTATTCTCATGGCTCCCGATCTGTCCCTACAGAATTAGAAAGACTTGGAATTATCTCTTTTGGAATAGGTGGTGCCAGCGGAGCGGTTGCACCATCCTCTTCAGCTGCATCTGTTGGTTAGAAAAATATTGTAACTTCTTTTGTCATAAGCCTAAAGCTTGTTGCTCCCTTGCATCTATAAAATGGAATTTGGGGCTTATGAGAAGACATTGGTTTGAGGTCATATTTTCCAAACTTAGTCTAAGATAGGGATCAATCTAGTCAGGGAGGAGTTGTAAATAAGTTTGTTTTCTAGTATAGAATTAGTTGTATGTTTTTAGGTTTTCAATTTGAGTCTCTTCTGGTTTCTTGACTAAATATTTGAACGCTATGATGCAAGTTACTGAATAGTTTGTTTTACAAATTTCGTTTAGTTTTGAAATACAGTGTCTCCTACTTCATGTATATAGTTTCATATTATGAATATATATTTGGTTTAAGAATCATCTTTATTCTTTGACATAGTCTTTCCTGTGTTGGCATATTTCTCTTATGGGCTTTACTCATGGAGTAATATAAAAATAGCTATTAGAAAATATCAGATATGATTCGGGTATACAGGGATAATTAAGTATGGTTGATTTCAAAGCTAGTAAAAGTATTTCTAATGTATGGCATTGTTGTACCTTTACAATAAACTAAAGTTTCTTACATCATTATCTATTTAAGTTTCATCATTTTAACCTTTTTGGCTCCTTGGCCCTTGGATAAGCATTGATTTGTTTCATGGATGCTTTACTGAACTTACACCCCTCTATTTATCCTCAAAGTATTTTCAATCCAAATACTTTCCCTTCCAGTAATAGGTTTTAGATATTTATATTGGTTAAGTTAATTTCTACATGTTCCTCTGTAAAGAATAAGATTAGAGCTTAAAGAATTTAATCCATCCCTTTACCTTATCATACATTCTTTCAAGCAATTATTTGGAACATATCTATGATAAAGAATAGTGTTGGCAGGCTAAGTATCCCATAGGAAACCCCATCCATTTGAAATAGAAACACTATTTTACCCCTCAAAAGAGGAAGGCATTAGTCAAACAGAAATAGCCTTCAATCAAATCCAATTACTGTTTATAATAGGAACACCCTCCTTAGTTTCACAGAGCCTAAAGTGTAGAGGAAGAACAAAGGGGACTAAGAAAAGGCCTCCTCCCCTTAAATCTCCTATTCGTTGGCCAATACCTCAAAGTAGATCGATTATTAATAAGTGGCTGATTTTATAGGTTTGTTGGGAGAATCAGGTTGGGAATTTAAAACAACCAAAACATACCATGGCGTAAATTAAACTTCCTATAGATGAAGTATATGGTACCTTGGACATTTTTTCTTCCTCCTCTTGTGTCTTAGGACACATCTCCTTAGTCAATTTCAAATGACTAGGCAAAGGTGTGCTGATAGCTTTTGCATTCTCCATATAGAATCTCTGCAACACCTTTTCAACATAATCAACCTAAGATAGAGTCAATTTTCTATTCTTCCTATCTCTACAAATTTTCATACCAAGGATTTCTTTTGCTACCCCCAAAACCTTCATATCAAATGATTGTGCTAACTATTGTTTTAACTCTCTTATGTGATCCATGTTGGAACCTGCTACAAGCATGTCATCAACATATAAACATAAAATAATGTAGCTGTCATTATCCAACCTCTTAAAATAAATACAATAG
Organism: Cunninghamia lanceolata; assembly: GCA_027924645.1. Classification (NCBI taxonomy): domain Eukaryota; kingdom Viridiplantae; phylum Streptophyta; class Pinopsida; order Cupressales; family Cupressaceae; genus Cunninghamia; species Cunninghamia lanceolata. The sequence goes on from BSBN01000867.1 coordinate 23,589,533, forward strand.
TCAAAATTACATCGACTGTAGCCTTGCTAAGCCATAAAACTATCAAATTTTAAATACCATTGCCGACGTGCTTGTTTCAAGCCATACAAACTCTTCTTCAATCTGTACACCAATTTCTCCTTACCTATGACCTTAAATCCTTGCAGCTGTTCAATATATATCTCCTCCTCCAAATCACCATGGAGAAAGGTAGTTTTCACATCTAGCTATTCCAAATGTAAATCTTCTGCAGCCACAATACTTAAAATAGTACGAATAGAAGTCATCTTAACAACTGGAAAAAAAATCTCATCAAAATCAATGCCTTTTTTCTGTGCAAATCCTTTTACAACTAACCTGGCGTTAAATCTTTTCTTACCTCCATCTTCCCCTCTCAGCCTATAAACCCATTTGTTTGGTAAAGCCTTTTTACCTATAGGAAACCTACATAATTCCCAAGTCTAATTTTTCAGTAAGGAGTCCATTTCTTCTTTCATTGCAAGCTCCCACTGAACCTTTGTATCCACCTGCATAGCTTCATCATACCCTTCTGGTTCACCAACATCTATTAACAAAATAGAATACAAAGAGGGAGAAAACCTTTCAGGAGCTCGACTTAGCCTTGTTGACCATCTAACATTCACTGGAGTTTGTGGTATTTCTTGTTATTGTTGTGGAGCATGAGGAACCACTAGAACATCACTATTTGGAGTATCATCCAGTACCACATAATCTTTTTCTTTCTTCTCATGTTGCTGCAACTGATCTTTATACAACACCTTCTCATTGAATACAACAGCCTTGCTTCTCACAATTTTCTGATTTTCAAAATCCCAAAGCCTATAACCAAATTCATCAATGCCATATCTAAAAAAGGTACATTTTTTTGATTTTACATCTAGCTTGGTTCTATTTTTAAAATCTACATATGCAAATGCTTCACATCTGAAGGTTTTGAGAAAAGAGTAACTCACCTTCTTACATGTCCATGCTTCCTCTAGAATACCATAGTCGAAAGGAACTGAAGGACCTCTATTAATTAAATATACAATGGTGTTGACATCTTTTGTCCATATGTTTAAAGGTAGCCCAACATGCAATCTCATGGTCCTTGCACGCTCCATTATTGTCCTATTCATGTGCTCAGCCACTCCATTCTCCGTGGAGTCCCTGGAACTATTTTCTACCTATAGATTCCATTAATGGAACAATAATCCTCAAATTCTTTACTACAATACTCACCACCATTATTAGATCTGAGACATTTTAATCTTTTACCCATCTCATTCTCAACCAAGCTTCTCCATTTCTTAAATGTTTCAAATATATCAGATTTCTGCCTGAGGAAATAAATCCAAACCTTCCTAGTTGCATCATTTATGAATGTAACATAATACCAAGAGCCACCAAGAGAAGATACCTAAGCTGGTCCCCATACATCTATATGCACAAGCTCCAACTTTTCACCTTTCTTTTGCTTCCCATCCTTGAGAAAACTAACTCTCTTTTGTTTTCCATACACAACTTTCACAGAAATCCATATTAATACGTTTCAGACCTGGTAAAACTTACTTAGAATGAAGTACCTTCATACCTTTTTCACTCATATGCCCAAGTTTGTTATGCCACAATGTTGTCTTAGATCCTGCAATGACTGTTTCAGTCTCTTCCTACGAACCTGTTGCAACTGTTCCTTAACCTTTTTGGTTTTTCTCTGCGACAACTAAAGTAGAAGGAATAGTATGACCTATACAAAGATATAAGGTGCCTACTTTCACACATTTTTCTACTATTAAGGCACCTCATGTAACCTTCCAATTTTTATTAGTAAATGTAACAATGCAACCTTCATCAGCTACCTGCCTTACTGAAATTAAATTCCTACTCAGTCTTGGAATGTGCCTTACCTCTTGTAGTAGATAATGCTTCCCATTCTGCAACTTAATCTTGATTCTTCGCTTTCCAAAAATCTCATAGGGTTCATTATCTCCGAAATAAACTAGCCCAAAATACCCTTTGGCATAATCAAGAAAATAAATTCTATGGGGCAGAGCATGAAATGAGGCCCCTAAATCTAAAACCCATGAATCATCAGCATTATCTAGGGAAAGAATCAAAGCATCATCTTCAGATTTATTACTTACCACATTTACCTCCTTATTGCTTTCTTGTTTGTCTCCTTTATTCTTCTGAGACCAACAATCTTTCTTTAGATGACCTAGTCTCCCACATACCAGCAATCCTTCTATCCTTTGGATTGGGACCTCTTGTCCTTTAATTTTTCTCATGACTTCCCATGACCTCTAAAACCTTTTCCTCTCTCCTTTGATCTACCCCTGCTTTCTGTATTCAAAACACTACCTAATGTGAACCCTCCTGAGCTTTTCCATTGCATTTCATTGATAAGAAAAACACCAACAACATCATCAAATTTTAAAGTGTTTGAACCAAAGACAGAGTTACTTACAACCATTACCAAGCTATTCTAGCTTTCTGGTAAAGAACAAAATATCAAGAGAGCCCTCACCTCTTCATCAAATTTCACTTTTACAGAAGTTAACTGACTGGTAATCGTATTAAACTCATTTAAATGATCTGTCATAGATCCACCTTCAATCATTTTCAAATTAAACAAATGCTTCATGAGAATACCTTATTTGAGGCTGAGGGTTTTTCATACAATTTAGCCAAAGCTTTCGTTAGTTTACTTTCCAGAAGATTCTAATCCTCATTAGTCATTGCTACTGATTTCTTGGCTATTCCTTCCAACAGCCTCCATAAATCCTTCTGATAGAGATACTCCTCCATCTACATCTTCCATAACTAATAGTTTTGCCCATTAAATTTATCTACCTTCAATTTACCCTCATCTGCCATTGCTCCCACTCAACCGTGAGACTCCTACTCAACCATGAGACCTTCCTATAGACAATAATCAAACACAACTTGCTCTAATACCACCTGTTAGGGTTAGCCAACTGAAGATATCAACTAAATACAAATAAAGATTAAACAGAGGAATGGAAATACACATAAATAATAACAGTGAGAGACAAGTTTTAACATGGTTCACCCAAACTTGGGCTACATCCACCAACAGAGAGTCTAATATTATTATCCAGTAAATCAAACTGATTACAACCAGAAATCCTTGTAACTCAATACCACTACAAAATGCTACAATACATCAATGGAAACCCTAACCCTTAGCTACTTTTATCAAGATTTTTGTCAGTTACAAAAATAGGGGTTTTTTTATGTTGGCCAATAGAATAAAAATAACTCTTGATGCCTTATAAAATAATAAAAAAATTGTTGGAGGTTTTGGGGGCGCTGCCCCTAGACCCTGCAAGGGATGCTACAACTTGACCTCATCTTGGGGGCACTACCAATTGACCCCGTTAAATAATTTGGGGGGAAACCGCACCGATAAAAGTGGGGTAAATTTAACCTCTGAGATTGATTAGGCTCCATATAACAACAGTCAAATCACTACCCTATTTTCTGCACCATTTCTACTGATCCTAAATCAAATACTTCCTCTGCACTTCCTTACAAGCTTAACATTTCCCATCTTAAGAATCAGGAATGTATGATTGCTCTAGTAGGGATGTGGATATCTTTTCCAAAACCATACAAAGGTGAATCAAAGATAGAATGGTGACATGCTGCAATTGAGCAATGTACTACTTATCTTCACACCTTTGGAAAAAAAATGGCCTGGCAATGCAAATGCAGAGAGAGATCCCTCCAAGGTAAGCTAGAGTATGCTAGAAAAAAATTAAATATGGACCATAATAATATTAATTTGCAAACTTTTGTTGCTTCTACAAAGACACAATTGCAACAAATTGACCATTATAAAGGGCAAGGGGCCAAGATTAGAGCTAGATTACATTGGATAAAGGAAGGGAACAAAGGATCTCAGTACTTTTTCAATTTTGTAAATTACAAACATAGAAAAAAAAGAATTTGTGAAATAAGGGATGAGTTTGATAATCTCCATACAAATCCCAACTAGATAATATGATATTTTAGAAATTTTATGAGACTCTTTTCAAAGACAACCATCAATGGGATAATATCCAATCCACTTTGGAGGAGATTGTTAAAGAATATATTCCCAATAGAATTGATCCTGGTTATAGTCATTTCCTAGATCAGATCTTCTCCTTAGAAGAGCTTGAACATGCCTTGTTTTAAATGGCTTCTAATAAGAGCCCAGGTATTGATGGTCTTCTAGTGGAGTTCTATCAAGCTTTGTGGCCACATATCAAGGATGATTTTTATTCACTTTACTTGGAAGCCTTTGAGAAAGGCTCTTTGGGTCCCAAAATTAATAGGGGCCTTATTAAGCTCTTACCTAAAGGTAAAATGGAAGACACCATTTCTTGTTGGAGACCAATTATTCAATACTGCTTATAAAATAATAGCTAAATCTTTGGCTATTAAAATCAAACCTGTGGTACAAGATATTATTAGACAGAAACAAATAGGCTTTCTGGGAGGAAGATACATTCTTGACAATCTTGTTCTATCTTGGGAAATGGCTGAATGGGCTCAATAGTTAGGCCAAGATGCTCTTTTAATTAAACTAGATTTTGACAAGGCTTATGACAAAATTCGGTCGAATTTTATCCCGAAGATGTTGCAATGGCTTGGTTTTGGACACAAAATTTGAGCTCATGTTCAAATGTTGTTTAAGGATGCTAATGCTCAGATTTTAATTAATCAATCTATAACTGACACATTTCCCCTACAATGTTCTATTAGACATGGCTGCTCTCTATCACCATTCCTTTATGTCCTTACAACTGATGCATTGGGATATATGTTGCATAAAGCTAATTAGCTGAAGCTAATATCAGGAGTTTTAATCTCTCAAAATACAGTTGTCATCAACTCACATTTTGCTAATGATAGCATGCTATTCTTGTAGAACACTGAGGAGGAAATCAATAATGCCACGGAAATTTTAGACCCATATTATGTTGTTTTAGGTTCCAAACTCGTTCATAACAAAACTAAATTTTTAAGGACGAAGTCAAACTCTATTCCTCAATGGATTCCTAAAGAATGGCAACACATCAAGCATGGGGAAATCACTAGATACCTCAGGATACCTTTTGGTTTGGGTGTTTCTATCACTGATATGTGGAGATGGTTTATAGATAGACTCAAGTCCAAAATTTTTAACTGGGGACATAAATTTCTATCTTTAGCAGGAAAAATACAAGTTGTTAATAAAATTTTCATAGCCACCCATGTTTACTATTCCTCTTGCTAGATGCCCTCCAACAAAGGTTATGAAGATCTGAACAGAATTATTCGACCATTCTTGTGCTCTAAATGGGATGGTAATGCTGGTTTTAAATACACCTCTTAGAGACATTGAATTCAACCCAAATGTAAAGGAGGTCTTGGATTGATTGACCCAAAGACACAAGGAACTTGCTTAGTGGCTAAATGGATAATCAGGGCTATCCAAGGCGATAAACCTTGGAAAGTGTTGTTTTGTTATAGAATTAATTCTGCTTCTGTTAAAGGCAAGTGGTAGCTTATCAATTTGTGGGATAAGATACTCATGGCTCTGCATTTTAAGATTAAAGCTTCAACTCCTCTTCAATCAGTATGGAAGGCTTGGAAATAGGTTTGCCATCTTCTTGAATGGAAAGGATCATCTCTTTAGAATGGTTTTAGTTTTGGCTCATCATCTATATGGTGGAATAAGCAGATTCAATACCATGGTCAACCTCTTGCTGTGAGCTTTCCAAAACAAGTACATTATTTGTTTAAGAAAGGAATTCACCAAGTTGGTGATATTTGGGGTTTTGCCTTGCTAAATTGGGCCCCTTGGATAAATGTTAAGCTTTGTTTGGATTAAATAATATATGGGAGCATTTTCTTATTTTTGTTAAATCCCTGATTCCTCTAGAATTGTCTATGAAAATGTGTACCACTACTCCTTGTAGCTTCCTTAGAGACGGGTGATGGCTTTCATATCATTATTTTACTACATTTCCCTTAAAAAAATATACATTCAACTTCTTCCTTGTTTACTTTTTAATCCCCGATTGAATATTAAGTGGAATTGCAGATTTAGTGAGAAATATTGGATCAAACTATCTGCTAAAATATGGAATTCTATTACCGATATGGATGCACAGATTTTAGCCTAGAAAATTTTGCATTATAAATTGCCTATTGGTGACAGATTGAAATGTATTCTGATTCAACCACTCAAATGTCCTTTTTGCAATTTAAATGAGAGTATGAAACATATTTTTTTGGAATGCTTGGTTGTAAAAAAATGGTGGAGGACTATTCATAGTGATCTACCAGATATTTTTTATTATCACTTGAACTGGAAAGAAGCCTTGCTGGGAGTGGGCATGCATAATAATTTTATTGCCGATTTTGTCTAATAGATTCTTCTTCTTTATATTTGGAAAACTAGATGCAAGGCAGTTTTTTTCTAAATCCATTTATCATTAGGACGCAGACATGGTAAGGCTTTACTCTGATATGTTTCTTCAAATTTTATCTCTATTTGCATTTGCACAATTTCAGAGAGGTTCAATGGCTAAAGTGAATATGGGCATTCAATTTCATCTTATTAAAAGTCAGTTGCTCCAGCTACGGAAAAGAAGGCACCTAGATCCAAAGTTTGATAAGTTCATACAATCCTTGTAATCTATATGCTTATGGGTCTTGTGTTGATGACTCTGGTTTCTGATTAGATGTGGCTCCATTCTTCACTGTTTTAGATGATCGGAAAGTTTTATACTAGCCTTTTCGTTTGATCTTCATCTAATAGAGTGGAGTTGGTTGTGCATCTTCTTTTTGTGGTTTTTGCCTCAACCAACTTCAACTTAAGGGCAGTTGGTTTCAGCTTTGGTTCTTCTGAGGGGATTTTTTTGCGGCCATGTTTTTGCTCATTGGTGGTGACTCTTCATTCAGTGGGATCTCCTTTTATCATCTTCTATTTTAGAGTATAGGTTTCATTGTTATGGCTCATTAAGTGCAGGCTTCTTTCCAGGTAGGACTCATATGTAGAACTGCATTCTGAAACATCTTCAGCGGATTTTATTTTGCTAACTGCTCAGTCTCAAGCTTTATCTATGAATTACTGGCCGGATGTTTCGCTCTGAGTTGGTGTTCACAGGTTGTAGTTGTATGGCACAACAATAGCTTAGTCCATCCTCTTAAACTGTTTCATAGTGGATGGGAACATTGGTTGCTATGGTTGTACAGCTATATATTAGCTTATGCTATTGTGCTCTATTTTTGTTGACTGTTGTGGTGTACATGAGAATGTCCATGCACGTCATGTAGTAAGTATATTTCCCTACCTAGATTTCTTGTCAAGAGCATTTATACATCTATGTGAATCAGTCTGTAGGATTGAAGGCTCCAGCAGTCATAGTGTTTTTCATTTTCTGGTGGTGTGTATATGTGGGTGTTTTGTATATGATAGCATTGTTTTTGTTCTCTTCAGGTCAGCAGCGAATGATTTTCAGCACTTTGGTGTTGTTCTTGTGTTTGTTGTCTTTGGTTCTTTCTCTACAATCTTTGACTGCATTCTTCCTTTGTAATTGACATTTTTTCAATATAAAAAAAAAACAATACGTTCTCACGTTATATGTTTTAAAGAAGTTTCAAAAAAATTATTAATTTTGTTAAAGAATTGTAGATAGTTGATGAATATGATGGTATGTTTTTTTATTGTACCATTCATTAAGCTTCAAATTTTTTGATGTATGATTGGGTCGGGTTTGATCTTTGGGTGATTCTAATAGATGAATTTCCCCTGCTCATGACAACTTAACTAAAACTCAACTTTTGGTTTAGAGGTATGCTTACTTATCACGTTGTAATCCAGAAAATGTAATAGTAAAGGTGTTGATAAAACTACAACCTACAATAAAGGATTTGGCCAAACTACATTAGATTTGTGTATTTTATCAAGGCCTTCAAAGACCACAACAAGGATATTCAAACACAACCGTTCATCTATCAAATAACTTTGGCATTTATTTGATATTATTTTGACTCAAGTCAAGTTTATGACACACAAGCTATTTAAGGGCTTCATTGAACCTCAACTAATGCTTTGGAAGACATGGAAATAAATAAAATTATTAAGAGATGGATGAACAAAATTGTTACTTCATATGAATGGAATGGCATTGAGGAGCATAACTAAAAGGGACTACTACAATGGGAAGTCTAGAATGCATGAGAAGTCACTATGTACATTCGTGTCAAACAAAGTCACACCATGGGAATTAGGAAGTATTAAATAGAGGTTCCATTCTATTAATGAGCTATTAACATTCTAAAAGAGAAAATGCTTATTCTTTGAATAATTGAGTTATGACATAAACATAAAAATGTGTGGATTAGATATTTGTTAGATCCCCTGAGATGCTTTGAGATAAATATAGACAATTCATGACACATAATAAGCACATGTCTTCTTATATCAATTTATGGAACTGAAATTTGCAATTTTGAATGGACAATAGTCAAACACAAAATATAAATTTATTCAAGCTTGTGAGGAGTTTCGCAAAAGTAGATTCTTGCACAATTGGTCACAATACTATATGACAATAACTTTCACCTTTTACAAAATGTAAATGACCATTTTACGTAGAAAAGAACAAGACTTGTCTCAGTTGGATGATTGACACTCATTCAATTGATTTACAATATTGAGATCATAATTACTACTTAAAGTGCAACTATGAACTAAAATTTAGTAAGGGTGCAATTCAATTTGTTGCTAAGAATTTGATTTTTACATAAGAGGCTTTGCGTGATAAAATTGTATGTGATGGAGAAAATCCCCTCCCACCAACATATCCTCTATGTAATGCCCCATCTTTTACACTAGGACATTAGTGAACAAACATGGGATGAACAAATCTTTTATGATGCAATTGGAACACTCACATGTCATAGTTGCATACTCAAGCACAAAAAAACACCAAAATGCCACACAAAGGAACATGAGAGAAGGTGGAAACAACACACACACTTCTTCAAAATATGAGAGCCACCAACATAAAATTTTTTCCCACAAGCCAATAAATGTCGACAAACAACTAACAAACTAAAGGGAGGATTAGTCTCAAAACCTCACAAGGATGACATGTCCAACATGGATCCAAACACAATGAATCTACTCACCAAGCATTAATCCAACATGTTAATTGACTCAAGATCATGATTACAAAGCAAATATAGATAATATACATTTTCAATATATACAACATACATGCCAAATATGAGAAATGTCATACAAATTGCCATGCTTGTTCGACACCAATGTCGAGATGGGCCAGATACAAAAATGGGAATCTAAACCATAATGTGGGAGAAATACAACCCAACCCATAACCATACCATACAACAACAAAATCTTATATAAAAGAATGCTCAAACATGCCAATATAATCATTTCTAACAACAAAACAACTTTCTCAACACAACAATTTCCTTATAGAATAAGGATCATTTTCCAACCAAATGATCATATAAAATAATAACATGATGTAGGCTACTTCCCAAACATGAAAGGATCACACTCTAGTAATAAAAGGATATAAAGAACAAATATACATCAATAATAAGCCACCTCCCATCTTCTCTAATAATCACAAAATACAACATGAACATAATATTAAATAATGCATAAGGAACTCTTCCAGCTCCCAAGAGATCTTCAAGTAGGACCAATGGGGAAATGTTACCCACCACCCTACTTTATTACCATAATTGCACATAATAGATATCTATGCTACTCTAGACAACCCTCAAGCTACAAAGAAGATGATCATGGCAGCACTACTATCCAAGCCAAAAATCTGACATATTTAAGGATTGCGTAGCAACACTCATGCCAATCAAACATACAACAATATATGAAACATGTGACAAATGACAATACAACTAGTATATAAGGCAGCATATGACACACAAGACAATAAATGCATACAACACACATGTGGCACAATCACCAAGCAAATGCATACCAAATATGAATGGCTCACACAAGCTTGCAAGACTAACATAATACCATCACAATAATCAAGCATAAGGGATTTTCTCAACCTCAATGCACTCAAAACAAGGCATAAAACAACACCATCACACATACATATATGATAGAACTATAAATAGGAAAACAAAACTACATCCAGGATAGCATCCCTGATTTTGCATACCTATCTATTTCACATGGTTTTACTCAACACAAAGTTGGATACTCATGACCCAACCAATACAGACTAGAGGAGGGACCTAGCTAAGCTATTGGAGTGTGCTTCCCCTTAGTTCTCCATAACCAAGATAGAAAGAATAAAAGGCCACAAAGTTCTTAGGTAAACACTTACTTGGTGAATGTTTTTTTAGTGGTATTGAGGGTTTATTGCAAGGAAAACATGCTTACCTAATGTAATGGGCTAGCTACAAGAGGTACCTCCACTTACCTCTAGTAAAAAGGGTCAATTGCAAGATGCACCTACACCTACCTTGGTCCAAGGGTCAATTATAACATGTACCTACTTACCCAAAAATACATCTCATCTATAGGTACAAGTTTACTTCCCAAGCCACTTACCTCATATTTGGCCACCCCAAGCCACCTACAGATATACCCTATCTGTGAGGCCTAGTTGGCCTTGTTATGGAGACTACTATTCAAATACCTTGTTTTGTGTGATTGACTATTGTGTGATGGTGTGTTATTTTCTTCAAAGGATCATGGACATTGATGTTAGATGTGTGTGTGTGTGTGTGTGTGTGTGTGTGGAGATTATCTTAGATCATAGTTATTATTGAATGGCTTAATTGGATGAAATGCTTTTAATTATGTGATTTATATGATCATGTATTTAAATGTTAATTTCCCAAAAATGAATTTTGTGCTTATTATTTATGAAATATAATGAATTATTAGAAAATGAGGAAATTTTGATTTATTAATCTTTTATTCATAGATATTCTAGGAATTTGATATTTATTTTTACGTTGCTTCAGCTATCTTATTTCCATGATATATTGATGTTCAAAGTTGAGTTTTGCAGGTGGGCAACCTAGACCATTTAGTTTAGAGACATTCTCAAGACATTTATTGTTGTTTAATTTTTGTTAGCTTTGCCTAACCCTAAAAGAGGTAGAAAGGCATTCCCTGATTGGCAGGAGTTATTTGGGTTAATTATCTTATATTTTTTGGCTTAAATATTTATTTATGTGGATTATTGTTTATTTTTAATTATGGTGGTGTTTGAGGGTTAAATGAATTTTATTCATGTATATTGTTTTTTTTTGTTTGTTGAGTTATGAACTTGAGGAAGTTAAAAGAATTATATTATTTTTTTTAACTTCTATATGGGAAGTTGAAAGGTGGGGAGTTGGTAATATTTTTATTTGTGAATTTAATTTTTCCTGTATGCAGGAATGGTTTATCCCTTTTTGGGATGGGAGGAAGAATGTGGAATTGCTTGTTGAAGAAGAAATTTTGGATGAATGAGGTTATGACGGTGCAGAAATTTCAGTTTGAGTGGATTTATAGTTGTATTATCTTCCATATGTTGGGCTGCTCCTAACTTGGACAACCAAGGTAGGGTTTTGAATATTTGTTTTTCTATATTGTTTTGAATGCAAGTAAAAATTATGTGGTTGTTCAATCTAAAAGTTTGAGTTGCATCTTAGGTTTGTGTTGATTGGTTTTTGGGTTGTGCAGGAAGCGAATCTCCCCTAAGGGGTGAGAGCCTCCCTTGTGTGGGGTTGAGAGAGGTGTGGAGACTCTCTTGGGGATATTTTGATGGATATTATGATTATTGGTGGATTTAATGGTTGTTGTGTTTTGGGTGTGCTATGGAATGGATGGAATGGTTGTGGTGTTGTGGGTATGCAATTGTATGAGGGTTTGGAGGAATAAGGAGATGGTGGCTAAGGATGTGAATTACGCAAAAGAAAATGTATTTTATTTCTTTGGTTATATTGGCAATCTCCAAGATGAATGAGTATGCCATCTCTCCCCCTTTGTAGAATATGGAATCAATTCTTTGTGACTGAGTCGGCCATTTGGGAAATTTGTGTTATTTAAATCTAAATTTAGTTTTTTGGTCAAGCATTGTCCATTTGTTTGGGTCTTGAGAATGTCTCATGCTCGGGGGAGGGTTTTGTAAATCAAACCCTATGGCTGGGTGGAGAGAAAGACTAGGTTGTTCATTTTGTTGCAGTTATTTAAATGTTTAGCTAGTGAAATGATTTTGAGCTTGCATGCTCTATATCAATGGATAATTAAATCTATTTTGCAGCTATAGATGTTGCCCATTTTGTCATTTTATTGGAATAAAATATCTCTATGTAAACCTATTGTGTTACAAGATTTCTCAAATGTAATTGATTACTTGTTAAGTGAGAAAATTTGAATTCAATTCAGTTTTATTCTCTGTTTTATATGGTTGGGAAAGTACCTTTGATTTTGAAGAAATTTCATAAATCTAGGCATATGAATTGCTTTTGTATGCCACAAATGGTTGCAAATTTATATTAATTTCCAATGTATATGGATTGGGTATCATTTTAATACTGTTGTACCAGATTATTGTTATTATAAAACGGTGTTGTTTTGTTCAGAAATACATTTATCTATTGTTATTAATGGTATTAGTTTTATTCTAAATGTAAGAAAAATTGTTTAGATTTTATTGTTTCACCCTTAAGGCTTCCGTGGAAGCCATGGAGCTTCCATGGCTACCATGGCTCCCATGGCCAGTGGCCTTGGCAAGGCATTGACCAAAGTCGAGCCTACCAAAGGCTCCATTGTGGCCATTAAACTTACACAACAACTGTTACCATATGCATTATGTATTCTATTTTATATTTGTATCTTGTCATTATAATATCATTTGGGAATTGATATACATATATGTATGTGTGTGTAACTATTATCAAATGTAGCCATTTTGGAAATATATATATATATATATATCTGTGTGTGTGTGTACGAATAAATACATGTTTAGTAAACATATACCTAGGCAATTTCAATGGCTTAAAGAAATGTAAATTAGTAGATTAAGTAATTTTTTGATTTTGTTAGAAAAGAAAAGTAATTTAGTTTGATAGAATTAATTGTGAATATCAATTTAATCTTCATTTCATTGTAATTACATTCTAATGGTCATGCCCACCCTTATAGAACATTATAAGTATGGACATGTACACAAAAATGGAACAACAAATTCATTTTTTCTAAACAAGTTAGTTGAACAAATTGAGGAAAGAGTTTACCTAATTTCACAAGTCTCCTACTGAAGTTGAAATGTTCGAGAGAGTATGCTACTTGTTTGCAACAATAAAAGGGAAAGATTGAACAAATCAATTTAAGAAAAACTAATACAAATAATAATCAGGAAAACAAGTAAACTAATCAAATGAATTGAATAACAATATGATTGAATTCATGAGGAATATTAAAACAAAGTTCATTTTAGCATATCTATATAATCTAACTAGCGAGTAAGGAATAAAAAATCTACTAAGATCATAAATATACTAAAGAAAAGTATTCATTGTATGAGTAATTAATTTTAAATTTGTTATGAAAATCATCTAGAAATAAATCCATTAGAGTAACCACAACATATAAAAATACACACGCACACACACACACACACACACACACACACACACACACACACACGCACGCACGCACGCACGCACGCACGCACGCACGCACGCACGCACGCACGCACGCACGCACACACACACACACACAAACACAAACACACACGCACACACACACACACGTTATGAAAATATAAAGCATAGACTTATAAATATATTCTTTCCAAAGAGCCTTAGCAAGATAGAGCTATCATTTTCTGATATAAATGCATATTGAATGAAACAATATGAAAGAATGTGTATACATAAACAAACACAGATATATATACTGAGAATTATATTAACCAAACAACATACTAAAGTGAATGCCTCTAAAATAAAATACATATAAAATGATTTTTACTGAAACACATTTATCTATGTATATATAGTGTTGAGTGTTGTTTGTCATTCATGTCAAAAGTTGAGTTGATGATTGTCTTTACCATCGGGAGATATTTCATGAGAATTTGTTGATACTTGGTGTTCTCTATGTCAGCTAGGACTTCATGACAACTTGAATCATGCAACTAGTATCATGCAACAAAAAATTTCATGTTGTCCTTCATAGAGATCTTGATGTGGTGTAAAGCATTGCAATGTTTCAAGACAAGAGATCTCTGCAAAGTTGTGGGATAGCCTCAATTTTTTTGTTTAGGGTTTGCATTACTAAGGTTTTAGGGCCACAAACCCTAAAGCACTCTCAAGTTAAATAAGGCACCAAGCCCTCATTTACCCATTTGCACTTTTTATCTATTCATTTGTTGACCAGCGTTCATGGGTGAAAGTTCACTTAAGTGAACTCTTAGTGGTATTGAGCTCGTTGGTTTACCAGCCTTGTCAACTAGGTTTTACTGGGCATAGTGGTAAGTATTATGTGATTGAGTGAGAATGTTACATCGATAGTGGTTACGAGGGTGCCAAGCCTCAATCGAATGATGGAGGTTTAAAATAAATTCAAATACCAATGGATTATTTATATATATTAATTTGACATTCAGTTTTGTTGTGATGTTCACAACACACCCCATTTTGCTCCTTAGCAAAACGAGGACCCCTGCTGATGTTTTCTTTTTGCTTCTGTTTGTGTTTTTTCTGCTTTCTGGTGGTCTGGTAAAAATGAAGGTCAGGTGCATCATCATCCTGATATTGCATGAGGTAGGTCATCATCATGAGGTCTGTTTGTCAAAGTTCATATTTTGTTGCTGTGACCTCATATTTTAAAAGAGCTTGAAATTCCATGCAGGTTTGCCTTTTACTTCACTCGAAAATTCGTCTATATGTGGAAGTTATGCACGGTCAAAGTCTTGGTCAAACCTGATATTCGTAGGAGGATCATCATATTTTTATATCCTAAGTCATGTTGACAGGATTATCATGATCTTGGTCTATCACCCGCTAAAAATCATGCAGTCGCAATATCCGGACGTCAATTTTAGGTGGTAGTTCCCTTTACCCGTCAAATGGCCTCAGGCGCATCATCAACATCATGATTTTCTTAGGAGCGTCATATTTTATAAACCTGGTTTTGCTGTATGAGGACATCATCATCATATTTGAAACGTACCCCCCCGACAATATCCTGAGGTTCAAATATCATGATGACATCGGCTTTAAGTCAAGGTAAGTTCCCCGTCGAAGTGGTCTTTTGTATCGCAAGCATCATCATATAATTCAACATTACCTGATCTTATATTATCATGCTGATCACCCAGACTTAGAAAAATCCACCTTCGGCATATTTGTGTGCGCGTGTTATAATCCTATCACAAGGTCATCATCATGATATTTGCTGAACTTCGAATTATGATGATGACGACTCCATATCATCTTGATCTTTCACGGGTCATTTGCTGAAATTCGCTAAGTGATGGGGACAACATCATCATAAATCGAAGAGGATCATCATCTTCATATCCTCCTGATCTCCGGTTAGCGAATATCATGATGATCACCCTATCTATTCAGAAGTGGTCGATATTACATTTCTCAACAGCATCATCATATTTTGTAATATCACCCTAGCGCAAATATCATGATGACCTTAACTCATCCTTGTGCTCCGAAAACGAAATATGATGATTACGTCATCATGATAAATCGATCATCATCATCATATTTTTATCCTGTCCTATTGTCAAGATCATCATGATCTTGTTTGTGCGCCCGATATTTCGCCAAGTCCTCCTGCCGATGAAATACAACCTTTTGCAAATATCCTGATGATCATCATCATCCTGATTTGTCTTCGGTAGGATATT
This sequence comes from Cunninghamia lanceolata, assembly GCA_027924645.1. Taxonomy (NCBI): domain Eukaryota; kingdom Viridiplantae; phylum Streptophyta; class Pinopsida; order Cupressales; family Cupressaceae; genus Cunninghamia; species Cunninghamia lanceolata. The sequence goes on from BSBN01000867.1 coordinate 23,605,459, forward strand.
TTTTCCCAAGCATGATCCGGTTGGCGAAATATGATGATGACGTCATGTTTTAAGTTTAACAAAGGCCCCGGATATCATGATGATGTCATCCCGATCTGATAAACGAAGAAGCTAATATCCTGATGATCATCATCATCATTTTTTCTTTCAACAGGATATTTTCCAAAACACGATCAGGTTCACGAAATATGATGATGACGTCTTATTCCAAGTTCGACAAAAGCAAATATGATGATGATCTTCATCATGCTGATTTTTTTTCGAGAGGGTTACCTTGGCCGCGAAAGGGTCATATTCACTTCATCATCCTGATCATGCTCCTTAGGTGACCCGATATCACAAATATCCCCCTGATCTTAACCGAACATGATGATGACGTCATCCTTAGCATTTCATTGAAGCCCGAATATCATGATGACATCACCATCATCTTCCTTTCCTCGGCAGCATGATTGTATTCATATCCTCCTATGCTTCTTCAACATGATGATGATGATGATGTTGTTATTTTCTCCAATATGCAGAAGCGAAATATCATGATGATGAAGTATGTCGGCTAACATGTTTTTTTTGACGCACCGACAGGGATAGTCATGCCGATGGGCAGGAAATGAGGTGGTGGACATTTTAAAGTGTTTTTTTTGGCGCCTCTAGCATTTTTTCAGTCAGCGATAGTTGACCTGATCAATTTTGAGCAGTCTAAGCGCATTTTGGACGCATTTTGAGAGGATTTCTGGATCTGATTTTCCACATCTTGCGCAGTCACCTGTATTTAAATGCTTATTCTAATTTTCATGCTGCATATGTGATAAATGTGAAACTTATTGCTTGTCTTGTCTTGCAGGCTTGCAGTTGAGGAAGCAGCTGGAAAGTCAGCGCAGTGACCTCATGGAGGCAGAAGATCTGATCTCAGGAGCAAGAAGATAAGGATGAAGTGCTAAAAGTCAAAGCCATTCAAGTGAAGAGGAAGGTCGCAGCTGGAGGTATTATCACAACAGACAAGCAGAAGTTATTACCCAGCTGCCGGAACTTCTCAGAAGGGGCAATATTTCACCCAGATTTGACCACTTCTCTGAGATATTTTTGAGAACTGGTTCACCTGCATTTATTGCTGTAACTAGGGGTTTGAACCAGGGGTTCAGTTGGGTTTTTGCTGTAGTGAGGACAATCAGAATGTCTTTATATTGTGCCTCTCTACACTGTAATACTTTACAACAGGGGCTACACACAGGGATTTTAGGATTTTGCCAGAATTGTAGAGTCTTTCTGGGCATAGTTTAGAAGTAGAAGAAGGAGGTCGCCTGTTTGTCTGCAGTAAGGTGCGCGTGGAATGTCTGGCTGCCTTACTGTATCTGTAAAGCTTGTAAGTTCTCTGTAGTATGATCAATGAAACTAAGAGTCATTCTTACATTGTAAATCATGTATGGCTATTCGTTTCTAATACAATAGAATCTGGAGTTCTGCATCTATCCTCTGAGTGTTCTCCTGCTCTTCTTTGTGTTTTGAAATATCTTCTTTGAGAGCTTGCAATTTTAAATGTATGTTTGTGAAAATGCTCAGAACTTACATTTAGGGTTTTTACTGTGGATTTGATCAAACTACTGTGGTATTTACATAGTGCATAACAGAAACACTTAGATCCTTCTGTAGATTAAGTCAGGTATAGAGTAGATCTTTCTAACTTTTCCCAACCCATCTGAAATATTTAGCTCAAAACGTAGAAATCTAAAGGAAATTGTCTCAAATTTGAAGAAGCATGATAACAGAGCTATAGGTAGACAGTTTTCATAAACAGATAAAGAAGAAAGCTGCAAAAAATCCAAGAAAACCCTCTGAAACTTGCAGCCTAGTATCACTTGTATGCAAATGAATAGAATACTTGTTGAAATCTATGACCTCTTTGCATATTCTTAGTCCAGTAAACCACAAAATAAACCTAAACTACGTAAGGCCCCTTGAACATTACAGCTTCACATTGACCAACTGAACTTGACCAACCGAACCATTGTAGACTTGGGATTAGTTGAATCACCAAATGATTCCTTCTTGTCTTTCAAGTATAGTTTCAGTTCATTTTATGTGAATTTTAACTTATTGTTATGATTGCATCAAAACAGTCATCAACAGTTTTCTGGCGCTAGAAGGGGGGCCTGATTTGGTTTAGAGTTAATTTTCTGAGTTTAAATGCTATATTCTGAGATATGTTAGATCTCATAAAATTTCAAAGGCCTAAAAGGTTGAAAGAGGGTCCCATTTTTCAATGGACTCATATAGGAACAGTTTTCAAGTTGACATTCCTTCATTTCAGAAAGCTTTGAATAACCAGCTTTATCCCAAAAATTTATATAGCTATGGTTTATTTGGAAGGTGTAGGATACATAAGTCCATAGAGCATGGTGAGCTTAATTGTTTAGCTTTCCTTACAAGATTAGATTTATATTTGAAAGGACTAATCTCTCTCTTAGATGTGTATAAGGCTGAAAGTTGGCAGGGAAGTGAGGAGATTATTGAGCGACAGAAGGATGCAGCATCAACGGTCATTAAATGTGCAGAGAATACAAAGATGGAACCAATGCTAGGAATAAAGGGTAATAAGATCTCTTGGCAGGAATCATGTGATGGTAAGAAAAAAAATCTGTCTTTTCGTCAGGATCCGGCTGTGATTAAAGTTAGTGAAAAGTATAAATATCCTAAAAAATGCAGAGAAAAAATCACAGCTCATGTCCCTTTTTTAGATAACAAGCAAAAAGGATTTAATGAAAAAGAAAAGGAAAGTGAGGTTCATCTTGATACATTTGATAAATATATGGAACTACTAAGGAATATTTGTCAAGAAGAAGCCTCTGGGTCTGACCTGAAAAGTTTTAACGAGCATGATTTGGCAAAGAAATGTAAACAAGCATTGGCAGAATTAAAATGCACTAAAATTGATAAGATCCCTACTGTAGAAACTAATGAAGTCATAGAAAAGAAAGTAAATCCTAGTGTTACACCTGACTTCTTTAAATTAAATGATCAAAATCAAGATTATTGCAGGTCAATAGAATTAGACTCTTCACTGAATGATAAATATGAGTCATCTGATGAACAATCCTTAAAAAAAGAAGATACAGAGGATCATGGAGCTGCTGTACACAGTCAGACATCACCCCCATGCCATGTTGAAAATAAAACAGGGGAGTACTCCTGTCAATCAAAAGATGTTGTCCCACCTTTACTCTCAAGTGATTTAGAAATGATTAATTTTTGTATGTCAGATTATGATGATGAAGGTACTAACTTAAGTACTGATGTGCAGGAAACTAATGAGAACATTGAGAGGTTTGCTAAATTTGAGGATAAACTGAACATCCAGAATGAAGAAACAAGGCTGGATGAAGAGGGAGAAATGATACATCTGGAGTCATTCATCTTTCAACTTGAAAAAGGACTAGATATAGAGCTGGGCAATGAAAATGCAGAGCTAAATGAAGAGCCAGCTATCAATGAACAAGTGTGTTCCACAGAGCTAAAGGCACATCAGGTTGTCTCTTTCCTTTCCTTAGTAAACAATGATAAATGCTATTTTGATTATGGAAATTCAAGAGATAGGACATGCTTATGGATTAATCATAACCCTGATGAGCAGCCTCAGTTACTAGTTAAGAGCTATTCTGATAAACACAATGAATCTAGAATATCAGAATTTTTTTCAGAATTCAAAGATAAATCTGCTATGATGAGGACCATAACTAGTACCCTGTTACTCCTGCACAACCTAAAGAAATATGCAAGTAGGGGTGTTCTTGGGTCTATTTCCTGGGTTTCTAAATTGCCTCATAGAGGCTTGTATATAGTCTGGTAGGGTAGTTGTTTTTGTTTTTATGTTCTTCTTTTGCTGTTTTCTTTTTTAGGTTGGTTGTTTGTATAGCTTGTCTTCTTTTTTTTTCTTTCTGTTTGTACAGTTTTTTCTTTTGCTATGTTGTTTGTACAGCCTGTTTGTTTGGTTTGTTTGTTGTCTCCTCAGCAGGGATCTTTATTTTACTATAGAGTATTAAGGAGCAAAACTAGCAACTATTCAAAACAGTATATAATTTAGGATATTCAGGTTAACCATTTGCAATTTACACATAACCTGTCACTATCATGAATGTAGAGAGTTGTTCATCTTCTAAAGTTTTGTATTCAATAAATGTGATTGAGAATTCGAAGCAGGTTTCTCACGATGACACACCTAAAATCCTTGGGTTTGTTGAACCTACCAGTGTAGATATTAGGTGAAAAATCAGAGGTCACCCTTGCTACCATTACAATTCTCAGCTTAATTTCAGCAAGTGCCCACTCCTTGCATCATGAAGTTACAAATTGCTATATCTTATGAAATCTTTCAAAATTAGAAAACAAATAAATAAATAAATAAATGAATAAAGCGGATTATACTGAAAATCTAGATTAAGCCATCTAAGTAACTCTACCGGGGCTATGGACGCTCGCTGGCAGTGGGGCTCTACTTAGGAGAATTGTAACGATAACCTTGCCGGGGCTATAGACGCTCGCTGGCAGCAAGGCTCTATCCGGTCGGCTATGAGGGAATATCCTCACCTACGTAGGCTAATGTCAGTCACTGGTTTGTTCAACCGATCTTCAAGATGAGGATAATTAATCACATGCACACAACTAAACTGAAAATGGAAATTCATGCATCTTTATTGAACACTTTGAGTCTCAAGCTGAATAGTAATTTGCAGGAAAGATAGTTGGAAGTTATGAGTTCATTTCACCTAGTTTCCTTGAACACTCTGAATTTAATTGTTTTGTTTTGGTTGCTAGTTGTTGTGATGTTCACAACACGCCCCATTTTGCTCCTTAGCAAAACAAGGACCCCTGCTGATGTTTGCTTTTTGCTTCTGCTTGTGTTTTTTCTGCTTTCTGGCGGTCTGGTAAAAATGAAGGTCAGGTGCATCATCATCCTGATATTGCATGAGGTAGGTCATCATCATGAGGTCTATTTGTCAAAGTTCATATTTTGTTGCTGTGACCTCATATTTTAAAAGAGCTTGAAATTCCATGCAGGTTTGCCTTTTACTTCACTTGAAAATTCATCCATATGTGGAAGTTATGCACGGTCAAAGTCTTGGTCAAACCTGATATTCACAGGAGGATCATCATATTTTTATATCCTAAGTCATGTTGACAGGATCATCATGATCTTGGTCTATCACCCGCTAAAAATCATGCAGTCGCAATATCCGGACGTCAATTTTAGGTGGTAGTTCCCTTTACCCGTCAAATGGCCTCAGGCGCATCATCAGCATCATGATTTTCTTAGGAGCGTCATATTTTATAAACCTGGTTTTGTTGTATGAGGACATCATCATCATATTTGAAACGCACCCCCCCGACAATATCCTGAGGTTCAAATATCATGATGACATCGGCTTTAAGTCAAGGTAAGTTCCCCGTCGAAGTGGTCTTTTGTATCGCAAGCATCATCATGATAATTCAACATTACCTGATCTTATATTATCATGCTGATCACCCAGACTTAGAAAAATCCACCTTCGGCATATTTGTGTGCGCGTGTTATAATCCTATCGCAAGGTCATCATCATGATATTTGCTGAACTTCGAATTATGATGATGACGACTCCATATCATCTTGATCTTTCACGGGTCATTTGCTGAAATTCGCTAAGTGATGGGGACAACATCATCATAAATCGAAGAGGATCGTCATCTTCATATCCTCCTGATCTCCGGTTAGCAAATATCATGATGATCACCCTATCTATTCAGAAGTGGTCGATATTACATTTCTCAACAGCATCATCATATTTTGTAATATCACCCTAGCGCAAATATCATGATGACCTTAACTCATCCTTGTGCTCCGAAAATGAAATATGATGATTACGTCATCATGATAAATCGATCATCATCATCATATTTTTATCCTGTCTTGTTGTCAAGATCATCATGATCTTGTTTGTGCCCGATATTTCGCCAAGTCCTCCTGCCGATGAAATACAACCTTTTGCAAATATCCTGATGATCATCATCATCCTGATTTGTCTTCGGCAGGATATTTTTTCCCAAGCATGATCCGGTTGGCAAAATATGATGATGACGTCATGTTTTAAGTTTAACAAAGGCCCCGGATATCATGATGACGTCATCCCGATCTGATAAACGAAGAAGCTAATATCCTGATGATCATCATCATCATTTTTTCTTTCAACAAGATATTTTCCAAAACACGATCAGGTTCACGAAATATGATGATGACGTCTTATTCCAAGTTCGACAAAAGCAAATATGATGATGATCTTCATCATGCTGATTTTTTTTCGAGAGGGTTACCTTGGCTGCGAAAGGGTCATATTCACTTCATCATCCTGATCATGCTCCTTAGGTGACCCGATATCACAAATACCCCCCTGATCTTAACCGAACATGATGATGACGTCATCCTTAGCATTTCAATGAAGCTCGAATATCATGATGACGTCACCATCATCTTCCTTTCCTCAGCAGCATGATTGTATTCATATCCTCCTATGATTCTTCAACATGATGATGATGATGATGTTGTTATTTTCTCCAATATGCAGAAGCGAAATATCATGATGATGAAGTATGTCGGCTAACATGTTTTTTTTGACGCACCGACAGGGATAGTCATGCCGATGGGCGGGAAATGAGGCGGTGGACATTTTAAAGTGTTTTTTTTGGCGCCTCTGGCATTTTTTCAGTCAGCGATAGTTGACCTGATCAATTTTGAGCAGTCTAAGCGCATTTTGGACGCGTTTTGAGAGGATTTCTGGATCCAATTTTCCACATCTTGCGCAGTCACCTGTATTTAAACGCTTATTCTAATTTTCATGCTGCTTATGTGATAAATGTGAAACTTATTGCTTGTCTTGTCTTGCAGGCTTGCAGTTGAGGAAGCAGCTGGAAAGTCAGCACAGTGACCTCATGGAGGCAGAAGATCTGATCTCAGGAGCAAGAAGATAAGGATGAAGTGCTAAAAGTCAAAGCCATTCAAGTGAAGAGGAAGGTCGCAGCTGGAGGTATTATCACAACAGACAAGCAGAAGTTATTACCCAGCTGTCGGAACTTCTCAGAAGGGGCAATATTTTGCCCAGATTTGACCACTACTCTGAGATATTTTTGAGAACTAGTTCACCTGCATTTATTGCTGTAACTAGAGGTTTGAACCAGGGGTTCAGTTGGGTTTTTGCTGTAGTGAGGATAATCAGAATGTCTTTATATTGTGCCTCTCTACACTGTAATACTTTACAACAGGGGCTACACACAGGGATTTTAGGATTTTGCCAGAATTGTAGAGTCTTTCTGGGCATAGTTTAGAAGTAGAAGAAGGAGGTCGCCTGTTTGTCTGCAGTAAGGTGCGCGTGGAATGTCTGGCTGCCTTACTGTATCTGTAAAGCTTGTAAGTTCTCTGTAGTATGATCAATGAAACTAAGAGTCATTCTTACATTGTAAATCATGTATGGCTATTCGTTTCTAATACAATAGAATCTGGAGTTCTGCATCTATCTTCTGAGTGTTCTCCTGCTCTTCTTTGTGTTTTGAAATATCTTCTTTGAGAGCTTGCAATTTTAAATGTATGTTTGTGAAAATGCTCAGAACTTACATTTAGGGTTTTTACTGTGGATTTGATCAAACTACTGTGGTATTTACATAGTGCATAACAGAAACACTTAGATCCTTCTGTAGATTAAGTGAGGTATAGAGTAGATCTTTCTAACTTTTCCCAACCCATCTGAAATATTTAGCTGAAAACGTAGAAATCTAAAGGAAATTGTCTCAAATTTGAAGAAGCATGATAACAGAGCTATAGGTAGACAGTTTTCATAAACAGATAAAGAAGAAAGCTGCAAAAAATCCAAGAAAACCCTCTGAAACTTGCAGCCCGGTATCACTTGTATGCAAATGAACAGAATACTTGTTGAAATCTATGACCTCTTTGCATATTCTTAGTCCAGTAAACCACAAAATAAACCTAAACTACGTAAGGCCCCTTGAACATTACAGCTTCACATTGACCAACTGAACTTGACCAACCGAACCATTGTAGACTTGGGATTAGTTGAATCACCAAATGATTCCTTCTTGTCTTTCAAGTATAGTTTCAGTTCATTTTATGTGAATTTTAACTTATTGTTATGATTGCATCAAAACAGTCATCAACAAGTTTGATGAAGAAGCCCTAACTACCTTTGCAGGTGGTTTTTTCAATGACCATGAAGGCCAGGAAAATTAATAAAAAATTTTGTGTGATGAATTTTTTGAGGTTGGTTGGTGATATGGGTTCCTAAGAGTAGTATCTACATGCTCATGTGCATAATACCAAAGTTCTAATGTTAATTAGTGTTTTTGAAAGGTTCAAACTTCAAGTGTGATTTCAATGTGTACAAGGAGGGTCAGAGTGAATGATCTGTAGTATGTACAAAAGGTGATTGTACGGTTTTGTCTAAAAAATAAAACCATGTTGTCTTTGATTGATGTGTTGTGTTTTCACTAAAAAATTGTATTAAATATATGTCAAAGAAGATGCAAAGTTAAGATATGTGGTGAAGTGTAGAGCATTGTAGAGAATCAGAGTATCCCTCTGAATTTTTTCTTGTATTAAAATCCTTGATGTGATCAATTTTATGTCAGTGAGACAGTATCATGTCAGTGAGACAATCTAATGCCAGTGAGGCATGGTAGTTTACCAGTGAGGCATTCTAATTTGTCAGTGAGATAATTTAGCTAGTGAGGCATTTTGATTTGTCAGTGAGACAATTTTTCTAGTGAGGCACTTGTATCCAGTGAGAATTTGATTAGTGAAGCCTAATAATACATATTTGTTCATAGTGGTTTTTTACCCTTCTAGGGTTTTTCCACTCAAAACAAGTGTTTCACATTGAGTGTGATTAATTTGTTATTTCAAGTGTACTTGATATCACATTGTGTTTGATTAACCTATTTCATGTCAAATGTGCTTGTTCAAGTGACATACTTGTCTGAATGAATGAAAATTCCTTAGTTGTCTACATTAAAAAGAAATTTGTCAATAAGTGAAAAGGTTTGGTTAAAGTTTTGATTGCCTTGTAGACCATTGATTCACCCCCCACTCTCAGTGGTCCTATACTCCAACAAGTGGTGTCAGAGCCTTGGGTTCCTTGCTCAAAGTTTAATCAACTTAGGAGATCATGTTAGTGGAGTACTTGTCATGGCCAATCAAGAAGGTTATTTTTCTTTCACAGAACCATTATTTGATGGGTCTAGTTTTGCCTTCTAGAAATTTAGAATGGAGTCCTACTTGTCTTCCCTAGGTTATGAAGTTTGGGCAGCTATAGAGAATGTGTATATTGAAACAAAACCTCCTTCCAATGCTGATGAAAAGAAGGCCTATGACAGTAATGCTAAGGCCAAAAATACTATTTTCAATGGCTTGACAAATGAGATTCTTGTCAAAATTATGGATTTTAAGTTCGCTAAGGCTATTTGGGATAAGTTGTCTAGTATCTATCAGGGTGATGAGAAAGTCAAGGAAGCCAAATTACAAACCTTTAGAGCCAAGTTTGAGAGTCTTAAAATGAGTGAAGAAGAGAAGTTGGTTGATTACCTTTTGACTATACAAGAGACTGTCGATGTTATCCGTGGTCTTAGTGGGACCGTAGAGGAAAAAGTAGTTGTCAAGAAGGTACTAAGGTCTCTAACATCCAAGTATGATTCCGAAGTGTCTGTTGTAGAAGAGAGGGATATAAACAAACTTACCTTAGATGAACTTCATAGAACATTTACTACTTATGAGATGATGGTTTGTAATGATGATTCAACTGTTCAAGGAAACTGCTTTTAAATCTGTTAAAAAGGACAAAGAGACAAATTATGATCTAGAGAAATTGAATGACCAAGAGTCCTTCTCTGTAAGTAGATTGAAAATTGGTCATCAGGAAAATATAAAGGGAAGCTTCAATTCAAGTGTTTCAATTGTGCTAAGATAGGACATTATGCTGCTCAATGTCCCTATAAAGATTCTGAGAGTGATGAAGAAGACAATAGGAGACAAGGAAGGAAGAAATAGTTTAATTTTAAAAGGAAAAATTATTTCAAAAAGAAGACAAGTCTATTCACTAAGTATGATGATGCAACAGATAGTTGTTTAGAAGATTCTCTTGAAGAAGGAGAGGAAACCTTGTTCTTGGCTATTGTTAGTGAAAATTAGAAAGAAGAAAGTGAAGATCAATCTAAAAATGAAGAAGAAGAGGTTGATCTTGAACGTGAGTTGAAATGTGCCCTTGGTGAGATTATAAAACTCAAGAAGGAGGTAGTTGTACAAAGAAATCATACTAAAAAAGATCATGAAAATCTGACGAGCAAGGTCATTGACTCTAAGAAATTAATTGTAGACCTGAATCTAAAACTTGAAGAGAGAAAGATAGTTAGAGAAGTCACAAGAAAGGAGTTTGACACCAAAGAAAAGGAATGTCAAGCTTTAGAGGCAAAAGTTATAGGTTTGAGAAAAAGACTTGACATGTGTGGTAGTAGTGACAAATTGGATCTTTTGGGAAAACAAAAAGGCTACAAGGACAAAAATGGTCTAGGGTTTCAAGAAGGTCAATGCTCACATTCCAAAGATCCTCAACATGTTGATATCATAAATAAAAGGCTCATGAGGTCATCAAATGCAAGAAGGTATGCTCCATCCATGTATAATATACATTTCTATGGTTATTGTTTCAATTGTAATTAGTATGGGCACAAGGCAAATGAATGTAATGTTGTTGCAAGAAAAAGTTTACATTTTATGAGTAGAGGTCCTTTTGGAATGTTGAACAAGTTAAGATGTTTCAATTGCAATACATTTGGACACATATCGAAGCTTGTAGACTTGATTTAAAAGAACATTCAAGGAGAACTAGTAGTCTAATCAAAAAACATCATCTAATGCTGATAAGGGTAGAGGAAAGGTAAAATCAGTTTGGAAAACTAAATTATTTGAAAAAAAAGGTTGAAGCTATGCTAGTTCAAAATACCTTTCATATCAAATAGAGGGAGTTATGGATCATAGAAAGTGGATGTTCTAACCACACAATAGGTGACAAGAGCATGTTCATTGAATTGGAAGATTTTTTAGGTAGGTCAGTCATGTTTGGAAATGATGCTTGTGTTCAAATAAAAGGAAAAGGTACATTTCTATTAGATAATGACACACCTTTGCATGATGTGTACTATGTAGAAGGTTTAAAACACAATCTCTTAAATGTGAATTAGTTTTGTGATAATGGTTTCAATGCTCTTTTTGATGTTAATGGATGTGAAATAAGAAAGAGATCAAGTGAAATTGTTGTAGCAGGGTTAAGGGCTAAGGGAAACATCTATAAATTATAAGGAGCCAAGTCCATGGATATTTTTGAACATGAGTGAGAGATTGTATAGTCTTTCTCCTGCTTCTCTTCACTAAAAAATTTATGCATTTTTTCAGGGGGAGTTGTTTATAGTTTATGATTCATCCCCATGAAGAAGTCAAAGAGATTATGTGTGTTATTTTGTCTTGGATCTAGCATAAGAGTACAGTGGTATGTTGATTATTTCTTTGTATAGTATTTTCAATGCAATAAGTTTGCACAATACAGTGTGATCTTGTCTTGAGATAGTAACTTGGTTACTGAGACAGTTTCTTGCTAACTTTGAGACAATGATGGTTTTGTTTGATAAATTCAAGACAACTTTGGGACTACATGAGATAGTAAAATTTGAGATAGTCATAGTGTCTTGAGTTTGAGCACATGTTCCCTACTAATGTTTCAATGTTTCTTATACTTGGCCTTTGGTTGTGGTTTTATTGATGATCAGTTGAAGTTATATGCATGACAATGTCCTATGGCTCTTAGGAAGTGATTTGTTGCTTGGATAGTGTGACATGGATTTTGAAGATTGATCTTAAGCTTAGATAGTATGTTATTTTTGACTTGAGGAACTTTGCATATGGTGATACTGATATTCTATAATGTTGATTGTGGTTTGGGTGCTTTGTCTACCAGTGACAGTGATATTCTCTTACATTTGCTCAATGAATAGCATGTGACTGGGTGGAAAGTGATTACAAGGACAATGATATGTATGTCATCTCTTTGACTGTGATATGCTTGGTCAAGGATTTTTAGTTGATGCACAAGTGATTGCCATTTTTTTGTTGTTATGCACATGGAAGTTTTGTTCTTGACAGTGTGACTTGAGAGTAAGTTTAGAACTCTTTTTGAATAGTAAGATAAGATAGTGCTACAGTAGTGAAAGAGACACAGCACTATTATGGTGATCTCTCCTTGACTGCTCTGTTGACAGTGATGAGTTGGGTAACAGTCTTCTTTGATAAGTGCAGTAACAATGATAGTAATATGGTTGATGACACTCTTGACCAAATTCATGATAGTAATACTTGTGGTGTAGTATATTGATCATTGACTATGACAAGTCATGATGTTGCTTTGATAGTACTACAATTTTATCTCAATCATAGTTTTATCGGACAGTGAAGTTAGTAGTAGAGAACTGCAATGTCAAAATCCAAGTGCAGCCTCAAAGACATGGTTTATCGTATACATTAGAAACAAGGAGTGTTGTGATAGAAACCTATGAGGGCAAGGTACACATTATAAAGGAATCATTAATATTTATTGTTGTCAGGATCATCAAGTGCTCATCTCTTAGAGAAAAGTTGATTCAAGGTGGTTGGTGTTTTGATTGGTGATCATTGTTATCTTTTGTGTTAAAAATTCCAAGTCAAATGGACTGTCAATGATATTCAACTATAGATCTGATAAAAAGATCAATAGAAACCTTTAAGCATGTATAAATTATGAGTGTGTCTCTATTTTGGAAGATGACAGGGATGAGATGTTTTGTGTAGGGGTTTTGATAGTGCTTTGGTCTATTTTGATAGTACAATGCTTTAACAATGTTGACAATGCTTTGGTTTGCTCTGACAGTGAATTTGGGAGATGACTAATAGATAGGGTTGGTTTCTCTTTCATTTTTCCATGCTATTTTGATTGGTTTGGTTGTTCATTCATGCTCTGAAAAATGGATTTGCTCATGCCTCTTGAAAATGTTCTTTCTTGACAATGATCTTTGCAAGATTCATGCTCTGCCTATTATGATAGTGGTTTTTGCCTGGTTTTTACTAGTTGTAACTATTATTTCTTTTTTGGGATATGATAGTGTACAATGGGTTTCTTTCTGATAGTGGTAATAGTGGTAGAGATGTAGACGTATGCTTTGATAGTAGTGGTATCTATCGTAGTGATATAATGTATGTAAAGATCTACCTATCTTGATAGGGGGAGTGTTTGAGTGACTGATTTGAAATCAGGAGTTCTTTGTCCTTGATGTCAAAGGGGGAGAGAGAAAGTGAGGATTTTTTCCATAAATGACAAAGGGGGAGATTGTTGAGTTTTATTTGTCATTGATGTCAAAAAGTTGAGTTGATGATTGTCTTTACCATTAGGAGATATGTCATGAGAAGTTATTGATACTTGGTGTTCTCTATGTCCACTGGGTCTTCATGACAACTTGAATCATTGATTGTCTTTACCATTAGGAGATATGTCATGAGAAGTTGTTGATACTTGGTGTTCTCTATGTCAGCTGGGTCTTCATGAAAACTTGGAATGGGTCTTCATGATAGCTTGAATCATGTAGTTGGTATCATGCAACAAGAGATTTCATGTTGTCCTTCATAGAGATATTGATGTGCTGTAGAGCATTGCAGTGCTTCAAGACAAGAGATCTCTGTAAAGTTGTAGGATAGACTCAGTTTTTTTGTTTAGGGTTTGCATTACTAAGGTTTTATGGCCACAAACCCTAATGCATTCTTAACTTAAATAAGGCACAAAGCCCTCATTTACCTGTTTGCACTTTTTATTGATTCGTTCGTTGATCGGCGTTCATGGGTGAAAGTTCACTTAAGTGAGCTCTTAAGGGTATTGAGCTCATTTGTTTACTAGCCCTGTCAACTAGGCTTTACTAGGTGCAGTGGTAAGTATTATGTGATTGAGAGGGAATGTAACATCAACGGTGACTATGAGGGTGCCAAGCCCCAATCGAATGGTGGAGGTTTAAAAGCAATTCAAATAGCAATAGATCATTCATATCTTTTAATTTAACATTCAATTTGATGAAGAAGCCCTACCTACCTTTGTAGGTGGATTTTCCAATGACCATGAAGGCCAGGAAAATTAATAAAATGCTCTGTGTGATGAATTTTTGGAGGTTGGTTGGTGGTATGGGTTCATGAGAATAGTATCTACATATTCATGTGCATAATACCAAAGTTCTAATGTTAACTAGTGTTTTTGAAAGGTTCAAACTTCAAGTGTGATTTCAATCTATACAAGGAGGGTCAGAGTGAGTGATCTATAGAATGCACAAAAGGTGATTGTATGTTTTTGTTTGCAAAAGAAAACCATGGTGTCTTTGGATTGATGTGTTTTGTTGTCACTAAAAAGTTGTATTAAATATATGTCAAAGAAGGTGTAATGTTAAGATATCTGGTGAAGTGTAGAGCATTGTAGAGAATTAGAGTATCCCTCTAAATTTTTTCTTGTATTAAAATCCTTGATGTGATCAGTTTTATGTCAGTGAGACAATCTGATGCTAGTGAGGCATGGTAGTTTTCCAGTGAGGCACTCTGATATGTCAGTGAGACAATTTAGCTAGTGAGGCACTCTGATTTGTCAATGAGACAATTTTTCTATTCAGGTACTTGTATTTAGTGAGAATTTAGGTAGTGAAGCCTAATAATACATATTTGTTCATAGTGGTTTTCTACCCTTCTAGGGGTTTTCGACTCAAAACAACTATGTCACATATGTTCTTGTCTTGTTTCACATTGAGTGTGATTAGTTTGTTATTTCAGGTGTACTTGATATCACGTTCTGTTTGATTAATCTCTTTCATATCAAATGTGCTTCTTCAAGTGACATACTTATCTAAATGAATGAAAAGTCCTTGGTTGTATACATTAAGAAGAAATTTGTCAATAAGTGAAAAGGTTTGGTTAAAGTTTTGATTTCCTTGTAGACCACTGATTCAACCTCCTCTCAGTGATCCTGTACTCCAACATATAGATATATAAATCTATGAATATGATCATTGAGTTATAATTAAGTGTTTTATTTCAAGTCAAATTGTTGCATTTGTTTGATTATGTTATTGTACTTAGATCAATTCAATAAATTGTCTTGATAGGTGTTGTGCAAATTTTGCACACCACCACAAAAAATTTGGATCACAGTTCTGGATTCAATAGTAGGTTGATTCAGTATAGATTTAGTTAAAGTTTAGGAGAAAGGCCATTGAGTTTGTTTGAAATTTGGTGGCAAGCTATAAAGAGAGACAATCAAAATGAAGCACCATGCAGGTCACATCAATAATGGCACTTCAGATAAAGTAAGGATTGACCTATTACAAAGCAGAGGCATGGCTTCAATAAAAGAAGAGTTTTAGCCATTTAGATTCGATGGTACAACCTTAAACAATGTAAGGTTTCAGTAGTAAGGTGCAGCCTATCTATTCATGCAAAATAAACACTCAGCATTAAAAGAAAGCATCAACCAAAATCATGATGCAGGTCATGACCAAGCCATATTCAAAGATAGTCCTTTCAAAGTATGGTGCCAATGTTCTAAGGCATTATTTATAAGCCATGATGAGTAAGACTAATTCCATCAACAGATCATGAAGGTTCAATGCACAAAGACCTATCCAAATCAAGACGGTTATCATAAGAAAAAAGGTGTTTTCTCTCAAAACAAAGAACACAACATTCATTCAATAAGAAGGCGTGACCTTGTATAAGGTGTAGCATATGATTAGAGAGTGTTTCCTTCATCAAAGAATGATCACACTACTATTTCAAAGAAGACACAGGCCATAGGACTAAAGGCTCGACATAACTACAAGGTATGTGGCCACTGTATAGCACTACCCATGATATGCAAGAAAGGTGCTCAATAGATACAAAAGAGGAACACAAGCATACCAAAGAGTGAAGCGTTGTCTCATTCTTAATCATGGCACTGTTTAAAGGAGGCATTACTCATGTGACTAAACCAAGATCTAAGAAAAAAGCATCTCGTAGTTTTGAATTTGTTTGGCACAAATATCGAGAAGGTTCCAAATTGTGTTAGATATCTCACCAGGCTTCGTTTTCTTAATATTTCTTAGTGTAAAAGTTTGAAACGACTACCTTAATGAAGAGCTAAACTCAACTATCTAGAGTATCTCAATGTGGCCAGTTGCTCTGATGAGTTGTCCGATTTTATACACATCCAATGGTATATCAAAGATCTTGTCACTACAGATACTTACATCAAATCATATCAACTTCTCCATCTAGGAGAATAAGTATTAAAACTAAAGCATGCTACCAGTATGACCAGGCTTTAAGAGCTATGTATAAATGTTAATCATACAGAGCAATTAGAAGGTATAGAAGAAGGGGTTCTTGAGGATTAATAAAGATGCATTCTCTAGCAATAGCTAATTGGATTCCTCCAGTGGAGTTTGAGAATCGAGAGGAACTTCCTTCTTTTCCTTCTCCCAGGAAATCCATTAACATATGAGGACTAACTAGATACAAGTCACACAACCTACAAAAGAGGCATATGTAGAAGATGACTCAGTCTCATAAAGAAGGAAGTGGCGCTGTAATTAAAGCATCATGCAAGTTTCTAACATAGTAAGGTGCTACCAGTTAAATAGAGATTCAAAGAAATGAATGATAGAGGTGCATTAAAAAATGAAAGTGCATAGCATTTGCAATGATGGCATGAGAATATGGGGCAATCCAATGTATGCTACAGGAATCATGGCATTGTTTGAGACATATGCATAGCATTGTCATTTCGAAGAGGTGCTATTTATAAAGCTTAAGGTACCATCTCAAAACTCTTAGAGTTGTTCAATTCATAAGACTTACTATCACTCTATTTTCAATCATGGTCACAAATCAAAGTATGAAGTTTAAAATGTAGCCATTTGAGTTTCAACACAGACTCTGAAAGGCACTATTAATAAAGTTGTTAAGGGCTAGCTCAAGGATGAAATGCAGTCCATATGAAAGGCATTACCTATCACAGATGGAGGTTTCATTCAAATATAGAAGCACATTGAATAATATAGAATAGCATATGTAAACAAATGCTTGGGCTTTAGAAGCATATTTAAAAGCACAACCACTATGTAACTGTGGAGTGTTCTAAACCAAGCACAACATCCAACTAAGGTGTGACCCATAAAGATGAGAGAGTCAGCCTCTATATAATATATTGATCAGACTCATCAAATAAAGCTTGGGCCCAAGGTTTTAAGGCAGTGTTTATGGGAACCAAAGGAGTGCACACATAAAATATACATAGAGAAGGTCCTCCAAATGAAGAGTCGAGCACCATAGATTAGAGATCATCTAACGGTTGGTGGGCATCCAAGATTAAAGCAACCAGAGAGCAGCTCAAGAAGAAGTAGAAGCCACCAATTATCACATTCAGGGGATTTTGAGAGGCGAGAAGAAAAATTGTATCTCAAATGAGTGTCTCTCTTCCATGTGGAGGAAGCAGAAGAAAGATAAATCCCTTGTTTTTGTTTTTCAGAAAACTCATAAAATGTATAAGAGTCATGCGAGTCTTGTTAAAGAAGGAAGAGTTGATATTTTAATATTGAGTCTCACATGGTGGGACCCCTCCAAATGGGTTGAGCTCTATTTTAAAATTAAATATAAGAGTCTCATGATTTCAAAATCTCACGTGGGGAAGTCAAAGGAGATTTTAAAATAAATATAAGAGTCATTTCTTATTGAAGAGACATGTGGGTCCCTCAATACACATAAAGATTAATCTTTATGAAGAAGAGCCATGTTTTAATAAAGACTCTCATTTTGACTCTACTGATGGTGAAATGGAATATGCAGCCCTAGAATTTATAAAGCCATGCTTTTATTTTTCATGTCAAGCAATGGAGGAAAGAGTGGTAGTTTGTTTTTTCTCACGTGGGCCAAGCAAAGAGAAGTTACAGCCATGGAGTTTGAATAGAAGACCTAGTTAACTGGGAAAGCCAAGATTAGAGCTATGATTTATAGCTTTACAATTAGAGATATTTTCTTGGTAGTTAGAGGATTTTCTTTAAAGGGTTTTGGATTCTAGGTTATAAATATTAGAGATCTAGGATAGAGAAAAGAGATAGAGACACATAGATGACTAGAGAGTTTCTTAGCAACAGAGCAGAGATATCTTTCTTGCCTCAACAGGTGCTTCTCGTGAAGGATCTAAATATTGTATATGTTGCATTTTTGTCTCTATATTTTTGTTCTCCCTCAAATAATGAAGAGAATGCGGTGCTTTTTGTGAATCTAGATTTGTCTCTATTTCTTGCTTCTTTCTTTCTATTCTAGGCCTTTGATAAATATATTTTATATGCCAGGTTATTAATCATGTTGTATGCTCTTTGATTTTACGAGTTAATCTATTAGGGTTTAATCATTGTGCTATTGATTAGGAAATGAATCTGGTGCATTGCCTTAGCAATTTAGGCATTTCATTTAATCTTGTTTTCTCTTCCCCTTTCCTAACAAATAATAGACAAGAATCAACTTCTTTAAAATCTGGAGGTTATTCTAAGGGTCAATCCCACATTCTCAGAATTTCCTATTGTTGGTGATTGATTAACCTGCAAATTGAAGCATCAACAGTTTCTAGTGACCACAGTGGGACTGAAATCAATGACTTGGGTCTTTGTTTTCATTGAATCTTTGCCCTATATTTTGTGGTTTTGGTGGAAGATCCTAAAAAATATCTACTAATGGGAGCATGAATCTTCCACCTAGTGACTCTACTAGTGACTCTTTCTTAAGTCTTTACTTCTGCAAACCATTGCAGCATCAAATATTTTTATGCAGCTCAATATTCCTGTAAGAAATTTGCCCTTTGTGACTTGGGATTCAAGTCCTCTTCTTCTATAGCAGTAGGGTCAGATTCCTAATACAACATGGAAATCTTTACCCCATTTTCTTTGGGATGGCTCTGTTTGTCCTATAGATCACATTCACGATGTGGCCAATTTGTGCACCATTCACCATATCACTGCTAAGAATGAAGCTCTTATGTTATTGGCGTCTTCCCTCAAAGGCAAAGCAAGGGAATGGTATAGAAGTTTGCATCCCGGTTCAATCATAGGATGGGATCAGCTAGGAAAGGTCATCTACAATCAATTCAAAGGAAGGTCAGATGTTAGCTCTCTGACCTAGAATCTCATCACAATCAAGAGGCGTCCTATTGAGTCCATGCTTGCTTTCAATGCAAGATTTGACAAGGTATGGAAAAAAATTTAGTTGATATGAGACCTCCTCTAGTTTTTGCATTTCTATATTATTTGAAGTCTTTAAACCCTAATTTTTTTGTTATGATTCAAGACTTAGGAGGTGAAACCTTGCCCCAATCATATAATCTTGCTATTAGAGCTGAAAATAACCTCATAGAGGCTGGTAAATTGTCTCCCCTACTCTTAAAACCACTGATGCCTCATGCAAATAACCCATCTCAAGCTCTTTCTTGTAGCCAAATGCATACTTCTTCTAATCCACCCACCCTCCCTACTAATTTATCAAATCATAAGGAGATGTTAGAGGTAAAAGAACTTATAAAATCCTTCACCCATGAGCTAAATGAGCTAAAAGGTCAAGAATTGTATCATGTTGATCCATACTTCATGCCTCAAAGTCCTTATGGATAGCAATATCAAGACAGTCAATTCGTGGAAGAAATTCTCCCTCAGGCACAAAAGTGTTGGGATAAGTTGCCATTAACTTGCAATCCTAACTAATTCACATGTTTCCAAAGTTCTTGGAATGTGTTCCCCAACACATAAAGACTTTGAGAGATTAATTATTTATTAATTATATCACTTTGACTTTTGCAATCAATTCCTAATTGATAAGTTCAAACTTGGGCATCCATTTTTAGAGTGGGGGCCATGAAGATTTTGTTGACTTCTCCTAAGTCTTAAAATAGAGTTTGATAACTCCTAGTAAGTGGGAGTTAGACTTGGGACTTATTTTTAGACTTGGAGATGTACTTTTTTATGTACATGAGTGGATAATGTTGAGACACCATGCATGGATATAATATTGGAGTTAACTACAGTGTTAGAGATGCATGAATTAGATATTACTTGCATGTGGTCAGAATAGCTTGCATGGACTATTGCATGTTTTTGCATGTAGCTTGCATGCAATTGCATGTTGTTGCATGTTACTTGCATGTACTTACATGTTGTTGCATGTTGCTCATATGGACTTGCATGTTGTTGCATGTCACTTGCATGTGCTTGAATGTTGTTGCATGTCATTCCTATGGATGTGTATGACCTTGCTTGTTCTTGCATGTCAGTTATATGACCTTACATGTAGTTGCATGTCAGTTTTGTTAGATTACTTGTAGAACACCCCAACTCCAAAAAGTTGTAGGATGGTACATCTCAGTGATTCAAGAAATGGGTATCAGTTGCACGTTTTTGAAAATGCTTGCATGTCAGTTGCATGTCAGTTTTAAGATATTACTTGCAAGACACTCCAACTCCCAAAAGTTGCAGGATGGTACATCTCAGTGTTTTAGGTAATGGGGATTGGTTGCATGTTGGATCTGGTGTTTGCATGTCACTTGCATGTACAGAACAAGGAAATTCAAAATAACCTTGGGAACATCAATCTTGCATGTTGTTTGCATGAAATTGGTGTGTATTGATCACTTTAGTCAACAGAAAGTAATTGGGCAAATATGGAAACCCAATTGGAAGACTATTTATTGTTGCTTTTATTTGGAAATATGTTTGATGTTGGCAAAGCTAATTTTAGCATACTTGTGTGCACACATCATGAAGAGGTAGTTAACTCAAAGTTTGGACGTTGTTTGAGTTCAGTCTTCTCAATTTAAATGAGCTTGATTTTTTGCATGAGCTTTGGAAGATATGTTATCAATTGTAATTTATTATAATTTGAGTTTCAAGCTTTTGAATTAATAAGCTTTTGAATTAAAAGAGGGTTTTTGATTTAATTGTAAAACCCCATACATTTTCTAGAAAGTTGAAAGAGGAAAAGGACTTCGAAAAAAAAGCAATAAGTTTTTTGGTAAAGACCTAGAGAAAAAAAGTGAGAAGCTTTTTTTGTGAAGTGCATCAAGGACTTAGAGGAATTTCAGTATTGAATGTAATCTTTTCCAAAGAGATTTAATACAAGTAGGAAAAATCTTCGAGTGTGGATTTTTTTTTTCTAAAAAAGTTTCTCCGCATAAATACTTTGCAAGCTTCTTCTCTTATATTCTCTTCTCTTCTAAATTGGATTGAATGTGCAAATCAATTGTTCATTAATTGTTACAGATTAATCTTTATTTCAGCTTTGCATACACAAAATTTTAAAGTCTATAGCAGCAATTCTACCTTCATTTTCAACATTTGGTATTAGAGCTAATAGTTGTGTAGAGTGAGGGATGCCTTTCTCTTAAAGTGTTGAAGGTTTTTTGGTTGTAGTGGGAGCTTTGTTTTGTAGGTTTTGCAAATCTGTGAGTTTCAAAGCCATTGTATTTACTTCTCAAATGGATATTGTGAAAAGAATCTTTGTTGGGCACTTGAGGCTAAATGTTATGAATCTTTATGGAGTTGATCCTATGATACTGATTTGGAGCTCCTTACCTTGTGGTCATGTGCAATGAAAGGGTACTTATGTTGGATGTTTACTTCTAGTACCTTAATCACATGGAAAAACACTCATCTCTTAGACTACAGTTTGGAGTGCTTATGTTGGGTTCATGGTTTTAGTCCATGGTTACATGAAAGCACTGGATGATTTATCATTGGTAGTATGGAGTTTGTCGATTTGGTATTTTTTTATAATATGGATACTCTTGAACAACCTAGTTTCTCCTTTCTCATAGTCATGCTTTTTGGAATATGTAGGTTTTCACAGTTCTCTTGTTTCAATAGATTGTGGGTTTGTAGATCTGTGATATTCTATTATTTTAGATGACATATTTGATGGTGTGAATGTTTGGATATTTAAGTGGTTTCAGATTTACATAGATATGGTTGTGTAGGTTTTACATGTTAATCAAAATCTGTGGTTTGTAGATTTGTGGAAAATTGTGTTCATACACTTTCTAGATGGAAACAATTTCAGATTTGCAAGGCTGCTTGTTGGGTTCCTATGATCTATGGTTTCTCCTATGAGGATTTGTTTGGAAAATCGGATTTAAAGTTGATTATGGTGTTTGAGTCTTGGAAATCTACATGTTATACTTGGTTACATTTGTTTTACATGTTACTGATGTGTGGTTGAATCTATTTTTCAATAATTAAAGGTTTGAGCACTGATCATGTTTTTCTCCTATGAGATGTTACATGTGTGCAGATCTTGTGAATAAGTTGATGAGGGTTCTATTTAGTAGGCCTCTACTTGGTCACCTTAATTACATTGGTATTTTTTGTATTGAGACAAAAGGGTAATATGAAGTACCTGATTTGGTTATTGATTGGAATCTATAGCAGTAAAGTTATGTTGCATAAGAAGTTTTTTTCATTTTCAGTGGAGTTTTGGTAATGATGTTGCTCATGATATCATGCATAACTTAGTATCACTTTCAGTGGGAGTTTTGTACAGCTATATAATGTGTTCTATCTTCTTTATTTAAAGATATTGGTTCTAAATTGTTATTACTGCAGTGTTGTGAGCCATGCAAAATCTTTGATTAGAGGATGGATGATCTTTTGCAATGGTTATTGGTGTCATAAGAAGCTCTTGGATTATGCCTTTAGTTTGCAGTAAGGGTTCATTGACATTTTTGGTTATATTGACAGAGGATTTTAGATCTTCATGTTTTTGAAGAGGTGTTGACATCTTGGTTTTCCATGGAGGATTCTTGGAGTTTTTGGTGAGGTGTTGAGTTTATAACTTATCAGTTTTTGATATATGATCCTTGGTTTAGAGGATTTATAGTATTATGTCATGATGCACTCTTAATCATGAGTTAGAGTTTTTGGCATAATACATGTGCTCTTGGGACCGAGATATGTTCATTAGAGCATATGATCTTTTTGAGAAGATGTTAGATTATGATGTCATGATATATTCCTGATTCTAGAGTTAGAATTTTGATAATGGTTTGGTTAGTTCTCTTTGGTTTTGAAGTATTAAGCATTTTCTTGGAGCTTCATGATTGTGCAGATTGCATTTGAAGTTGGCATGCATTGATTGCTAAAAACTCATGGATACTAGAGAGACTTGGTTGAGGCTTGATATCTCTTGAACTTAGAGATATGTGTTGAAAAAATTTCTCACTATAAGATCTCAACAAAAGGACTGAGAAGCCTACACTTGGAAATGGATGTGAGTCCATTATAGACCTTATGAGAAGGTTATCTTTATTACAAGATTTTATTGCTTGGTGTTATATGCAAGGACAATCTTGTATCCCACTCTTGGTCTACTTGGCAGGTAAATGATCTAATAGGTATTGCCCACTTGATTATTAGATGCATTCTTTATATGTATCTTGTCTTCTCTTTTACACTAGTCTTGAAAAGGTTTGTTGAGAAGTAGATGCATGGGTTTATGGATTTTTGTTTTTCTCATTATTATTTGATCTTGAGCTATGGAACTAGTTCTGAGGATTTGTTTTAGAGAGGTACAAAAATGGTTTATGGTTTTTGGGCTTATTCCCTTTGTTGTGGGAATGTTTATCTAGTTTGATCTACTTTCAATGAGAGGTTAACATCTATTTCTGCCATGTTTTCATCATAATTTGGATCTTAGATGTTGATACCTTTCCAGTTTGGGAGTGTTGAAAGAGATCTTACTTTACACAGTTTGACATAGGTTAGTGTGGTATAAAGACATGGTATGTTTTTTTGTAGTTTCTCTCTTTCCTGGGATATTATCTTCTTCTTAAAGGTTCTCATGTTTATGGAGTTGAGGTTTGTATTAGAGACAAGTGTTATTGTTGTTAACAATAATTGGTAGCTCCTTGATCTCTTTCTTCATTGGTTAAGAGGACTTGGGAGAGTTATTTAGAGATTGGTAAAGAGAAATGTTTTATGCATATCATTATATGTTTGGACACTATATGGTAGAGGAGTTAGCCACTTCCTCTAAGACAAGTGCTATAGGAGGATTTGTTAATGGCTTGATCTTATTTTCAGATTTGACATTACCAATGTACTGGGAGTTCTTGGATCTATATGCTTTTTATTGTCACGACATCTTCATGGTTGTCTCAGTTTGCAGGTTATTGATGTGAAAATGATTTTACATGTTTCACTATTGGGATCTACAAGTTGTGTAGTTTAGTGGACTATCTTTACCCATTGGTTCCATTGAAGACTTGGATGTGGACTGTCGAAATCCATAGATATGTTAAGTGTTATTGCAGATTTTGTTTGTTGACCTTGTCTTTGGTCATTTGTACATTGGTATGATGCATTGAGATGGGAGTATGGATGATTAGCAAGATTGTTTTATAGGGACTTGATTGTAGTTTTGGGTTGGTATGTTGATGGCATGAAGTTCTACCTATGATGGTTTGTTTACCCTAGTTTTGAGGTATAGATATTTTGGATCAGCTAATAATTGGTTGTTCTTTCTTTTCCATTTGGTATGAGTGTGGCAGACACTCAGAGTCTTATGTTATCATATGATTTGATGCTTGTGTTCATGTTGAGATTCATGCAGGTTTCAGTGATAGTTGATATGTTTCACCTTGGCTTGTGTTTTATTTATCATCGGTGACATGATGTGAGGAGTTCTTGTTTGAGATGATGGTTATCATGGTTTCTTTTATAGGTATCTTGTTGGAGCACATCAGTATGTTCAAGAATCAATGGTACATTGATGGCAATGGATGTTTTTCCCTGTGATTTAAAGTTTGATTATATCATTTAGAGTTATTACAATGTATAATGTCAAGTGGGAGAATGTTGAGATAAGTTGCCATTAACTTGCAATCCTAACCAATTCGTATGTTTCCAAAGTTATTAGAATGTGTTCCCCAACACATAAAGACTTTGAGAGCTTAATTATTTATTAATTATATCACTTTGACTTTTGTAATCAATTCCTAATTGATAAGTTCAAACTTGGGCATCCATTTTAGGGTGGGGGCCATGAAGACTTTGTTGACTTCTCCTAAGTCTTCAAATAGAGTTTGATAACTCCTAGTGAGTGGGAGTTAGACTTGGGACTTATTTTTAGACTTGGAGTTGGGTTTTTTATGTACATGAGTGGATAATATTGAGACACCTTGTATGGATATAATATTAGAGTTAACTATAGTGCCAAAGATGCATGAATTGGATATTGCTTGCATGTGGTTAGAATAGCTTGCATGGACTTGCATGTTTTTGCATGTAGCTTGCATGATGTTGCATGTTGTTGTATGTTACTTACATGTACTTGCATGTTGTTGCATATTGATGCATATTGCTCATATGGACTTGCATGTTGATGTATGGAGTTAACTATAGTGTTAGAGATGCATGAATTGGATATTGCTTGCATGGACTTGCATGTTTTTGCATGTAGCTTGCATGTACTTGCATGTTGTTGCATGTTACTTGTATGTAATTGCATGTCGTTGCATGTGGCTCATATGGACTTGCATGTTGTTGTATGTCACTCACATGTGCTTGAATGTTGTTGCATATCATTCCTATGGAGTTGTATGACCTTGCATGTAGTTACATGTCAGTTTTGTGAGATTACTTGTAGATCACTCCAACTCTAGAAAGTTGCAGGATGGTACATGTCAGTGATTTAGGAAATGGGTATCAGTTGCATGTTGTTGAAAATCCTTGCATGTTAGTTGCATGTCAGTTTTAAGAAATTACTTGCAGGACAGTCCAACTCTCGAAATTTATAGGATGGTACATCTTAGTGTTACAGGTAATGGATATTAGTTGCATGATAGATTTGGTGTTTGCATGTCACTTGCATGTACAGAACAAGGAAATTCAAAATAACATTAGGGACATCAATCTTGCATGTTATTTCCATGAAATTGGTGTGTATTGATCACTTTAATGAGCAGAAAGTAATTGGGCAAATATGGACACCCAATTGGAAGACTTTTTGTTGTTGCTTTTATTTGAAAATATGTTTGATATTGGCAAAGCTAATTTTAGCATACTTGTGTGCACACATCATGAAGAGGTAGTTAACTCAAAGTTTGGAATTTGTTTGAGTTCAATTTTCTCAATTTAAGTGAGCTTGATTTTTACATGAGCTTTGGAAGCTATGTTATCAATTGTAATTTATTATAATTTGAGTTTTAAGCTTTTGAATTAAGAAGCTTTTGAATTAAAAGAGGGTTTTTGATTTAATTGTAAAACCCCTTACATTTTGTAGAGAGTTGAAAGAGGAAAAAGACTTAGAAGAAAAAAGCAATAAGTTTTTTGGTAAAGATTTGGAGAAAAAAACCAAGAAGCTTTTTTTGTGAAGTGCATCAAGGACTTAGAGGAATTTCAGTGTTTAATGTAATCTTTTCCAAAGAGATCCAATACAAGAAAGAAACATCTTTGAGTGTGGAGTTTTTTCTAAAAGGGTTTCTCCACATAAATACTTTGCAAGATTCTTCTCTTCTATTCTCTTCTCTTCAACATTGGATTGAATGTGCAAATCAATTGTTCATTAATTGTTACAGATTAATCTTTATTTCAGCTTTGCATACACAAAATTTTAAAGTTTATAGCAACAATTCTACCTTCATTTTCAACAAAAAGAGACCCTCGTATTTTGAGAATTGTTCTTTACAAGCCTCCATATCTACAAATCAATCGATAGAAGCCATAGATCAGGTTCTTTGTCATTTTGATATCAAAGAAAACTTGAGTTTGAAGGATCAAAATGCAAGAAGAGAGCTAACTCCTATCTATTCAGTATCTTCTTTTGGTTCTGAGCAATATGCACTTGTGGCCTAGTATGACTCAAAATTTTAGTCAAGTAGTGAAGGATATTCAAATGATGCTTATGACTTGACTCTTCTAGAAGCTAAAAATAACTTAAGAAAAGATTTTGAAGTTGAAAAGTACTTGCACAAGAGTCTAGAAGATGAAATGTATTGGGTGATATATGATGCAATATCTAAACCTCACCTTGAGGAAGGAATTGTAAAAGACATTTCTGCAGAGACTATAAAGAATGACTTCTTTTAATTTTATAATGAGCTTTCACATCTTGAAGAAGATAGTCTAGAGATTCTTCAACAATTGGAGCAATAGAGTGAAGATTTATTCTCAATTTTTCAACAAGGATATCAGATTCTGGATGGAGAAGATCCCACCATTGAGCAAGTGAATGGTTCATTTGCAAGGCTTGTTGAAGGTGATCATGGAGAAAATTTTGAAATAGAGGTAGATGTAAGTGTTGATCTAATTTCTATTTTTGAAAATGGGTATTCACTTCTTCTTAATGAAGACCCACAGATGCAAGGAAATACTCATGATAATGAGGCCCGAGGGGAATGTACTAGCAATGAAGAGTTGCATAAAAAGTTGCACCATACTCCATTCTTCTTTCAAGAAGAAATCCCAGTTAGATTAAAGACCATTATTGACAGCTCCGTCACTTGTACACCTGATTTTGATGCTGTCTCGAGTCATGATTATGTAGAAAAAAATGCAAGAGAAGTCACTACTGAGGTCCAGTCAAAAGAAAATCTAACATACAAGCAAAGAACTAAGCTCCGATGCTTAATTTTCCCTTCCCACCCTCTGCTAAAGCAAGAAATAGTATGCAAATTAGTCTGAATGGTATTCTGATGCCAAGGATGAGTCTCTGGAAAGAAGGAAGGTGAAAAGGTACAAGTTCCTATTATATTTTTTGTTGTACTTCATTTCGTCAATTATCAGTTCAATATGGATTCAGTGGAGCAGAATCATTAGACAAAGTAACTATTTTGCTATCCCTATAAATGGACATGTTCTTGTCAAATTTACTTTGAGGATAGCTTAGTTTCAAGTTTTATAGAATAAGCTATAGCAACAACATTAGATTTCAATTTTAGTTTCTTTGCTTTTAATAAGTCTCAATTGAAATAAAGGATGAGAGGTTAATTTCCCTGGTTCAGCTCTGTGCTAATTTCAAAGGTTTTAGTCATCATTGGTTGTGGTTTCAATTGTGGAATATGTTTGGATCACCAGTGTTTCAATTTTAGAATCAATGTATTTGATGGGCAGTCTGCATCAATTATGATGGCACAAGTTTTGGGTGCCAATCTATTTTTAGTTATGTAGATTTTTTAGTGTCAGATATTTGACTCTATTCCCAATGAATAAGGCACCATTTTTTGGAGTTCGACATGAGCAGGCTCACTTTCCTAGCAAGTTGCCAAGAACTGTTGTGCAAATTTTACACACCATCTCAAAATTTTTGGATCATAGTTGTGGATTTAGTGGCAAGTTGATTCAGTATAGATTTAGTGAAAGTTTAGGAGAAAGGCCACTGAGTTTGTTTCAAATTTGGTGGCAAGCTATAAAGAGAGATAGTCAAAATGAACCACCGTGTAGGTCACAACAACAATGGTGCTTGAGATAAAGTAAGGATTGACCTACTATAGAGTAGAGGCATGGATTCATCAAAAGAAGAGTTTTAGTAATTCAGATTCGATGCTGCAACCTTAAACAATGTAAGGTTTAGACAGTAAGGTGCAGCCTATCTACTCCTGCAAAATAAACACTCAGCATTAAAAACAAGCATCAACCAAAATCATGATGTGGGTCGTGATCAAGCCATATTCAAAGATAGTACTTTCAAAGTATGGTGTCAATGCTCTAAGGCATTATTTATAAGTTGTGATGAGTAAGACTAAAGGCATCGCCAAATCATGAAGTTTCAATGCATGAAGACCTATCCAAATCAAGGTGGTTTTCATAAGAAAAGAGGCATTTTCTCTCAAAACAAAGAACATAACATTCATTCAATAAGAAGGCGTGACCTTGTATAAGGCGTACTATATGATTAGAGAGCATTGACTCCATTAAAGAAAGATCACACTACCATTTCAAAGAAGGCACAGGCCATAGGACTAAAGGCTTGGCATAACTACAAGGTAGGCCTTTGTATGGTGCTACCCTTGATATGCAAGCAAGGTGCTCAATCAGTATCAAAGAGGAACACGATCATACCAAAGAGTGAAGATTTGTCTAATTCTTAATCATGGCACTATTCAAAGGAGGGAATTTCTCATATGACTAAACCAAGCTTCAAGAAAAAAAAGCATCTCATAGTTTTGAATTTGTTTGGCACAAATATCGAGAAGGTTCTAAATTGTGTTAGATATCTCACCAGGCTTCGTTTTCTTAATATTTCTTAGGGTGAAAGTTTGAAATGGGTACCTCAATGGATATTTGAACTCAAATATCTAGAGCGTTTCAATGTGGTCGGTTGCTCTAATAAGTTGTCCAATTTTATACATGCCCAACAATATATCAAAGCTCTTGTCACTGCAGATACTTACATCATATCATATCAACTTCTCCATTGAAGAGAATAAGTGTTAACACTAAAGGATGTTGCCAGTATGACCAAGCTTGAAGAGCTATGTATAAATGCTAATCATACAGAGCAATTAGAAGATATAGAAGAAGGGGTTCTTTAGGAGTTGGTAAAGGTGCATTCTCTGGTAATAGCTAATTGGATTCCTCCAGTGGAGTTTGAGAATCAAGAGGAGCTTCCTTCTTTTCCTTCTCCTATGAAAGCCATGAAGATATGAGGAACAACTAGATACAAGTCATGCAACCTACAAAAGAGGCATGAGTAGAAGATGACACAGTCTCATAAAGAAAGAAGTGGCACTGTCATTAAAGCATCACGTAAGTTTCTAACATAGTAAGGTGCTACTAGTTAAATAGAGATTCAAAGAAATGAATGATAGAGGCACATTATAAAATGAAAGTGCACAACATTTGCAATGATGGCATGAGAATATGAGGTGGTCCAATGTATGCTTCAGGAATCATGGCATTTTTTGAGACATATGCATAGCGGTGCCATTTCAAAGTGGTGCTATTTATAAAGCTTAAGGCACCATCTCAGAACTCTCAGAGTCTTTCAATTCATAAGACTTATTTTCACTCTATCTAAGCAATCATGGTCACAGATCAAAGCATGAAGTTTAAAACGTATCCATTTGAGTTTCAAGATAGGCTCTGAAAGGTGCTGTCAATAAAGTTGTTAAGGGCTAGATCAAGGATGAAATGCAGTCTATATGAAAGGTATTACCTATCATAGATGGAGGTGCCATTCAAATATAGAAGCACAATGAATAATATATCACAGCATATGCAAGCAAAGGCTCGTCCTTTATAAT
This sequence comes from Cunninghamia lanceolata, assembly GCA_027924645.1. Lineage (NCBI taxonomy): Eukaryota > Viridiplantae > Streptophyta > Pinopsida > Cupressales > Cupressaceae > Cunninghamia > Cunninghamia lanceolata. The sequence continues at coordinate 23,635,851 of BSBN01000867.1, forward strand.
CATCATTTCAAAGTGCCACTATGTAACTGTGGAGTGTTCTAAACCAAGCACAACATCCAACTAAGGTATGAGCCATAAAGATGAGAGAGTCAACCTCTCTAGAATATATTTCTCAAACTCATTGAATAAAGCTTAGGCCAAAGGTTTTACGAAATTGTCTATGGGAACCAAAGGAATGCACTTAGAAAATATGCATAGAGAAGGTCTTCCAAACAAAGAGTCAGGCACCATAAATCAAAGATCATCCAATGGTTGCAGGGCATCAAAGATTAAAGAAACCACAGAGTAGCTCAAGAAGAGGTGGAAGCCACCACTTGTTGCATTCACGTGATTTTGAGAGGTGAGAAGAAAAATTGTATCTCAAATGTGTGTCGCTCTTCCATGTGGAGGAAGTGGATGAAAGATAAATCCCTTGATTTTGTTTTTCAAAAAACGCATAAAATGTTTAAGAGTCATGTGAGTCTTGTTAAGGAAGGCAGAGTCAATATTTTAATGTTGAGTCTCATATGGTGGGCCCCCTCCAAATGCACTGAGCTCTATTTTAAAATTAAATATAAGGGTCTCATGATTTTAAAAGCTCACAGGGAAGTCAAAGGAGATTTTAAAATAAATATAAGAGTCCTTTCTTTTTAAAGAGACATGTGGGTCCCTCAACCCACATAAAGCTTAAGCTTTATGAAGAAGAGTCATGTTTTAATGAAGACTCTCATTTTGACTCTATTCACGGTGAAATAAAATATGCAGCCCTAGAAACAATAAAGCCATGCTTTAATTTTTCATGGCAAGCAACAAAGGAAATATTTGGAGTTTGTTTTTCCTCACACAGGCCAACCAGAGAGAAGTTATAGCCATGGAGTTTGAATAGAAGACCTAGTTAACTGGGGAAGTCGAGATCAGAGCTATGATTTATGAGTTTACAGTTAGAGATATATTTTGGGCAGTTAGAGGATTTTCTTCAAAGGGTTTTGGCTCCTAGGTTATAAATATTAGAGATTTGGGACAGAGGAAAGAGATAGAGACACATAGATGACCAGAGAGTTTCTTAGTAGTAGAGTAGAGATATTTTTCTTGCCTTGGTAGGTGCTTCTCATGAAGGATTTGAATATTGTATATTGTGCATTTTTACCTTTGTATTTTTGTTCACCCCCAAACAATAAAGAGAAAGTCGTGCTTTGTGTAAATCTAGATTTGTCTCTATTTCTTGCTTTGTTCTTTCTATTCTAGGGCTTTGATAAGTCTGTTTTATATGCTGGTTTTTTTTTTTGATTCATAATAAAGATCTATATTAAAATATCTGTCAAAAAATATAGAGTTTATAGCCTATCCATGGCTGGCAAATAGGACATTATGGTAGCCTGATACAGACTAGGAGATAGTATCTATGACCATGCAGGGTCACCACTATAACTAACCAGAAGAAAATTTAACCTCCTAATTTCTAGAATAGCCTTTCTTCTGCTATACAAAAAGAAGTGAAAGGACCAACATCAGCTAGTTAACATATTCAAACAGCTTCCTACTAAAGTGTTCCACCTAGTTGAGACCATCCACCACCACCATGCCAAGGGATTTTCTGATGTAGGCCACTGCTATCTCCGCCCGCTCTTTCAATAGCACCATCTCATAGCCTCTGGTATCCAAGATGAATGGGAATAATTTTATGACCTCACCAGGATCTTCAAGCAGAGCCCAATCTTTTGGACAGGGGATACCAACACCAGGACTAGCAACCTGCAGAGAAAACTCCAAATCCCCTAGATGCTTAAGGTTAAAAATACCTTTCATTATCACCTCTGCCTCAGCTTTGTCCAACCCTATTTCGAGCAGCATAGCAAGCACCCGATAGGAGATATCTATGTCTATCCTATACCTCTCATTGTTCTCCATGAAATCTTTCCCTAGGAGCATTTTAATATTCTCCAGCATCAATTCATCTGAATGCCAAAGCATTCTCTACAACCTAAGATCAGTAACTACCCCGATGAAGGCCATCTGTCTTTTTTTACTTGTAAGTCTAACTGGGGTGTCCATTCCCCCATAGCGAATGGCTTCTGCAGAGACTATAACAACAAAATGTGAAGGCATTTGGTGATTTGTGAGGGGAGAAAATGGATTGAGATTGCTTCCTCCTCAAACTGCTTATCAAAAGCCTGCCGAAGCTTCTCGATTTCTAACTAAACTACCAGCCAATGCATACCAATCTTAGCACTTACCAGAATGAATGTGGCATGCCTTCCACTCGTGCCATCTTTACTGCCCCTATGAATCATCATTACCCCCTTCACTGTCTCAGCCTTGCCACCCATCATGAGGTGGCAAGGCTCCCTTCTAGCCACCCACACATCCCAATCTTAAGCTGAACTAAGTTCTTGAGTGAAAAGAATATCTCTGATAAAGATTCCATCTGCCCTAAGGTTAGACAGTCTATCTGCTTCTTGATTTCGTTCTCTCAATATATGATTAAACATTACTTTCTCAAAGCCTTCCAACAAAGATAGGGCCTGATCCAAATTAGCTTGTAGTTTCCAATTAACTAGTTTATTGCTCCTTAGACCATTGATAATGATCATAGAATCTCCTTCAATTTCCAAGTTTCCAATATCCATCTCCCTACCCAACCTTAGACCAAGAATTAAAGCCTGCATTTCTGCCTCATTATTGGTACTAATTTTGAGAGGAGTAGCTAGTTTACCCACTGTTTTCCCGTCTGAGTTCCTAATAATGTACCCTGCTCTAGACTACCTAGGGTTACCACACGAAGCTCCATCAAAGTTTAGCTTCAACCATCCAACCTTAGGCGGGGCCCATCGCACCTTTCTCCTATCTTCCTTAGTTCGGAGGCCACCTTCTCCCACCTGAGGGACTGGTAAGAGTCTCTTCCAGCTTTTCATCATCTCTGCATCCCATCCTATGAGGATAAGATGGGTAGGGTCTCTATCTGCTAATCTAGTGTTAACTACTTCTACTATGCTTGATTCAATTTTTCTAAGAAGTGAAACCCAAGGCATTTCTTTCTCCTGGAAGATTCTCCTATTGCGTTCCTTCCAAATTTCCCAAACCAAGATGGATGGACCTGCAATCCACAAGCCCCCAAACATCACTTTCTGAAACAAGAGAGGCTGGGCTATCAGCCAGTCCATTAGATTTCTCGAAGATGCTGAACTCCAATGAAACTTATTATAGAGCCACTGCCACCCTCTAACTACAAAAGGACAATGCAAGAATAAATTATCTCCATCTTCTTTTGCTTCTCTACATAGCGAGCACCTTAAGGTACCCTCAAAGCCCATCCTTTTAAGTCTATCAGCTGTTAATGCTTTACCTTAGGCTTCCACCCACAAGAAGACACCTGCCTTGCGTAAACATTGATTATTCCAACAAAGCCTAGTTGGAATCATACCTGGAAGATCATTTAAGCCAGTAAAAACCCTGTAGCCTTCCTTGACTGAATACTCCCTTGATATTGAAGCATTCCACCTTAGCCTATCCCTGCCCCTTCTAAAGTAGATGCATCATCTAGCCATTTCCACTTCAAATTTGTCTACCAGACCCGGGTCCAACCCCATTCCCCACACACTTTTCCAAGCTGGAGGATCTTGAATTGTTGAGGGGAAAGAGAGATAATTGTAGACCTTATCTCCCCATTCCTGCTTTGTGATGTTCATTATAGGGGCCAGGTCCTCATTTCTCTCCAAAGCCTGAAACCCCTCCCAGGAGTCCTCCCAGAACCTTGCTTCCTTACCTTCCTTGACCTCCCAAGTAAGGTGATTGGAGATTAAGTCCCTACTCTTGCTGATGAAGTTCCAAATCCTAGATCTGGCTGGAAGATATCTAGAAGTGAAGATACTATAATCTCCCCTATCCAGGTATTTGTTTTTTAGTAATCTAACCCATTTGAGATTTGGCTTATCATGAATCATCCACACCACCTTCGTGCGAAGAGCTTGATTCTACCTAAGGAGGTCCTTAACCCCAACCCCATCCTTTTCCTTATGCTCACAAACTGTCTTCCATTTCACGAGCAGGAATTTGAACTAATTTGTCGAACCTTTCTAGAAAAAATTCCTCATCAGCTGGGTTAACTCGTTATAAATTTTACTGGCCAAAGGTAAGCAAGACATCATATAGATAGGCATGGCTACTAAGACTACCTTGATAAGTGTCAGTCTCCCTGCTCATGACAGGCACTTACTCTTCCAGGATTCTAATCTAGACTTGATCTTTCCCAAAAGGGAATCCCAAGAGTTTTTGGGATGAATCCCTTTCACCAGGGGAAGCCCAAGATATTTACAGGGGAGTGTTCCTTTCCCAAATGACAAAATCCTTAAAAAAATTTCTTCTCTATGGGGAGGGGTGTTAAAAAAGAATACTTCTGATTTAACTTTTCTAACTTCTTGTCTTGAGGCTCTTGAATACAAATCCAAGATTCTTTTAAACCTTAAAGCCTCTCCTTCCTGAGCCACCCTGAAAAGTAGAGTGTCATCCGCAAATTGCTGATGTGAAAATCTTGGCATGTTTCTTGTATTTTGGATACCTGTGATTTGCCCCTCCTAGCATGATTTTGTAATAAATCTTCCCAAGGCATTGGCCATGATGATAAAGAGGAAGGGGGAAATAGGATCTCCCTGCCTTAACCCTCTTGAGATATTAAAAAATCCCTCTGGAGAACTTTTAAGGAGAACTAAGACTCTAGGACTCGAAATCCATTCAAACATCTAATTTAGCCACTCTTGCTGGAACCCAAAGGCCTCTAAGATTTAAAAAAAAATCTCCAGTTCACTTTGTCATATGCCTTCCAAATATCCAATTTGACCAACATAGAAGGAAACTTGTTTTTAAGAACTGAGTGAATGGCCTCCTGGGCTATTATAACTCTATCCAAGATGGATCTTTCTAGGATGAATCTAGTTTGTTCCTCCACTATGATATCTAGAAGAATCCTTTTCAATCTATTCACCACTGCTTTTGCCAAAATTTTGTATACTACATTGCACAAGGAGATTGGTCTAAAATCTTCAAAAGATTCGGGCTTATCTTTCATTGGTATTAATGCTAGAAAGGTATTATTGATTTCCTTCAGGACCTTCCCTTCTCTTATGGATTCCTCGTAGGCCACTGTAAAATCCTTGCCCACAATGCTCCAACATTTAATCGTGTTGTATGCTCTTTGATTTTACCAGCGAATCTATTAGGGTTTAATCATTATGCTATTGATTAGGAGATTAATCCAGTGCATTACATTATAAATTTAGGCATTTCATTTAATTTTTTTTTCTTCCCTTTTCCCCACAAATCAGAGAGTAGAACTAGGCTTTTTAAAATCTAGAGGTTATTCTGAGGGTCAATCCAATATTCTCAGAATTTCCCATTGTTGGTGATTGATTAACCTACAAATTTTAGCATCAATAAAAGGAAATGTAATGATATAATTAACTTAATTTTTTTTCTTCTCTATTTGTGCAAACAAGAGGAAAACCCTAAGGCACCTCTTTACCATCTAGGAGTTTCATAAAAAAATAGTGTTTTGCCCTTACTTCCATAGCATATATGGTTATGAATAGTCGGCTTGTGGCTATCTTAACTCTTAATTAAGTAACATTATCATTAGTATATTGGTATTTAGTTGTTTAGGTTGGCCTAAGGCTTCTATAGGGCTATCTAGGTTGGCCTGGGTGATATCCTAGGCATAAATAGGTATATATAGGGGTAGTGAGTCTTATTGGATCATCATATTGAATATTGTGTTCTCATTGAAGACTATTGGAGGTATCCCCCTCGAAGTGGCATATTATTATAAATTATTTTCACCATATTACTATTATATTCAGATATTGTTCAAGATATTTCATTACAAGTGGTATCAGAGCATGATCTTGGCACTGTAGAGGCAAGGTTTTTTCTCAATATTGGAGGTGATTTTGAGAAGAGCATAAATTTTAGATTTTAGAGAATTTTATAAATATTTTTGAAGAGTTTTTGAAGACCATATTAAAGAAGCTATAGTCCCGATTTCAAAGGAATTGGAGTATATTTGAGTGAATTATTGCAGAATTACAATTTCTACACAATTTATTTGAGATCTACATATTTCACACATCTTGCTGAATTGGAGAATAATTTGTATTGGGTTTTTGAATAAATAATAGAGGAGACTACATTCCAAAGATTGGAGAAATTGAAGCAAAAATATGCGAGTTATTAAAAAATTAGGGTTTCCAATAAATTCGCTCTCAAGGCTGCAAATTTGCTTATTTTTTGGAGTTTTTTCTGGGTAAGTGGTATCATGGCTTTAGTAAATTACAGTAAAAATTTTAGAGAATTTACATTTCATTTGTGTGATTTAATTCAAAAATATTGGTTTCCATCATGACAACACTCGCCACAAGAGGCAAAAAGAATGTTGTCTGATGCAGGAGCATCCAGAGGTGTAAGGGCAATCTTGCATCACCCAAAAAAAAGTTAATTCAAAACCATTGTAGTTGTTTTCATTTCTCTCCATAATTAGTGCTTTTAGTTCCATAATATCTAGAATAATGATGTAGGACTTTCCATTTTTCCAAAACTGCTAAAAATAGCGACCTGCCTATTTTGGAAAGTGTACCTGTGATTTTAGGAAAGTTTACATTTGGGCATGTAATGAAGCAAAAACTTCCAAAAAGTTACATAATAGAAATATAAGACCTTTGGTGAAGGAATCAGGCAAAGATCATTTGTGAGCTGAAAGATATTAAAGTTTTTGTTTTCTGAAAAGCCCCTGAAAATTTCTGGAACAAGGTATGAGGCACTAAAACATCCCATAACATCTTGAAAAGTTGATGGAAATCTATTTACAGATTTCTGGTGTGATAGTTCACATTGTGAGATTTCTAGCGCCTAAAACGGTTCATCAATCAGACACCCGAATCAAAAGTTATGCTTCCCAGAGTTTGACCTACTTTTGGATGGAGTTGTAAATTTTCAAATTTAGCTAGAAGCCACCAAAAAGTGCTATTTATAACTATTTTGGGAACCCTGGGTAGTAGTAGAGTTAAGGAGGGCAAGTGTAGAGTCAATAATGGGTGGGAAAACAGAAACCCTAGCTGATTTGGGATTACAGAAGGCTGAAGATTCTAGTGTCTTGAGGTTGGGAAAGCTATAATGTGTCGTAGCTAGTAGAGGGTTCATCCTTTGATTGTAATTAAGATTCTGTAATGTAATGAGTTGTCCAGTTCAATAAAAGAAAGTTCTATTTACTAAGTTCAATATTTTTTATTGTGTGTTTTGTGATTTACCCCCTTCATCAAGTGGTATTAGAGCAAGGGTTCCTGAGTGTGTAGACAGAGTGCTGACCATGAGGTAGTTTGCACCAGGACCTGAGGTTGTGGGTTTGCTGTGGAGATCAACATGCCTCCATGAAGAAATCATGTTGGGAGGAATGCTTTGACAGATGAGGGTTTTAGAGCCCTACAAAGGCAAATCGATGCATTGTAAGAGGAGCTGCAAAGAGGGTTTGATCCGAGAACAAGAGAAGAAAGTGAAGATGAAGCTGAAGAAGAGCTATCTCAGGAAGAGCAAGAAGCTGCAGGAGATCCTACATAAGTTAGGTTGTTGAGGGCCATTTCAAAGATCAGAAAGAGGCCCAGAATCAAAGTTTCTACATATTCTACAGATTTGAATCCAAAACAGCTTATTGATTGGATCAATGACATGGAGGAGTATTTCGAGTATGCTGATGTGGAGGACCCTAATCGGGTCAAGTTTGCAAAAATAAAGTTGAAGGGCCATGCCAGTATTTGGTGGAAGGAGGTCCAATTAGAGAGGAATAGAAGAGGAAAGAGAAAGATCACCAAATGGGATCAGATGGTGGAGAAACTGAAGAAGCAGTTCATTCCTGTGGATTATGAGATGGAGTTGTTGAAGAAGCTGCAAGGACTAAAGCAAGGTAACAAGTCTGTCAAGGAGTATACAAAAGAGTTTTATAAGATTACTATTAGGACAGGCCATGTAGAGCCCAACAAGGAGAAGGTAGCCCATTACATTAATGGGTTGAGGCTGAGTATTTAGGAGGAGCTAAGCCTGGTCAGAATGACCACCATAGAAGATGCATACCAGTTTTCCTTGAAGGTGGAGGAGAAGCTAAATAAAATATTTGACAGCAAGCAAAGGGGAAGAGGTCAAGGCAGAAGGAATGGTGGAAGACCCTATGGGGGTTGAAATGAAGATGCAAAGAAATGTGAAGAAGTTGGCACCAATTGAAATCAAAGAGGAGATAATACCTACTACCCTCGTGACCAGAATAATGGTGAGCAAGGAGGAAGAGGAAGAGGCAGACTTGGGCAAGGACCTGGAAGAGGAGGTTTTAGAGGAACTTGTTTCCAATGTTGAGAATAAGGGCATCAAGCATATGAGTGTCCACAACATCAAGGAAGGATGAATATAAGACCTAAAGGTAATGCATGAGTTGCACATGTAGATGGAGATGCACAATCTGAGTATTCTAAAGATGCTGAAAGGGGAGAAACCCTAGTTGTCAAAAGAACCTTGTTGACTGAGGAGAAAGAACCAAATCAAAGGAGTTTATTCTGTACTAGGTGCAAATGTGAAGGTAATTGTTGTGATATTATTATTGATAGTGGAAGCATTGATAATCTTATTTCAGAGGAGATGGTTGACAAGAAGAAAGCATCCACATCCATATCGGATTGCATGGTTGCAGAAAGACCATAGAGCTTTGGTCAATGAGCAGTGTTTAGTGAAGTTCAAGATTGGGGACTACCATGATGAGGTGTTGTGTGATATCATACCAATGGATGCATGTCATATGCTGTTGGAGGCCATGGTAGTATGATAGGAGCGTTGTCCATGATGGCCGTACAAACACATATTCCCTAAGTAAAGATGGAGTTTGTCATAAATTGAAGCCCTTGAAGGAGGTAGAAGAAAAGGTATGTAGTACTGCCAGAATTTGCTTGGTAGATGGTAGGAAATTTTTGGAGGGTATAAAGCATGAGTGTCATTGATTTGCATTGATTCCTAATATTAGTCAAGAGAAATGTGAAGATGTACCAGCAGAAGTTTTAGATTGTTGGAAGAGTTTCAAGACATTATATTTGATAATGTACCAGAAGGTTTACCACTAGTAAGGAAGATAAGTCATCAAATGGATTTGATATCAGGAGCCAGTTTGCCAAATAAGGCAGCCCACATAATGACCCCTATAGAGAATGAAGAGTTGAATAGACAAATTCAAGAGTTGTTGGGGAAGGGACTAATAAGGGAGAGCCTAAGTCCATGTATGATACCTATAGTACTAGCACCAAAAAAGGATGGAGAATGGAGGATGTGTATAGACTCTTGAGCCATCAATAAGATAACGATCAAGTATAGATTGCCATTGCCAAGAATGGATGACATCATGGATTGTTTGAGTGGAGCCAAGTACTTCACGAAAATTGACCTGAAGAGTGGATATCACCATATCCGTATCAGAGGAGATGAATAGAAGATAGCTTTCAAGACAAAGGAAGGTTTGCATGAATGGTTAGTCATGCCATTTGGGATAACCAATGCACCGAGCACATTAATGCGGCTCATGAACGAGGTACTGAAAGAATTTTTGGAAAGTTTTGTTATTGTTTATTTGGATGATATTTTGATTTTCAGTAAGACTTGGGATGAGCATCTGATGCATATCAGAAGAGTTATAGAGAAGCTGAGGGAGGAGAAGTTGCTGATTAATCTGAAGAAATGTAGTTTTGCAAAGTAGTTGGTATACCTGGGATTTGTTGTCTCAGAGGAAGGTCTTAAGATGGACCCAGAAAAAGTAAGGTCTATCATTGAATGGCCTATGCCAAGGAGTGCAACGAAGGTAAGATCTTTTCATGGTTTGGCAAGTTTTTACAAAAAGTTTATCAGGAATTTTAGTAGCATTTGTGCACCCCTAACTGAGACAATGAGAGGGGATAGAAAAGAGTTTAGATGGACTAAAGGAGCAGACAAGAGCTTTGATACATTGAAGCAGAAAGTCGTAGAACAACCTATTTTGGCACTTCTAGATTTTAATAAGGTATTTCAGGTAGATTGTGATGCTAGTGGTAGTGGTATAGGAGCTATTTTGAGCCAAGAAGGTAAGCTCATTGCCTATTTTAGTGAGAAGCTTAATGATGCCAAGAAAAAGTATTCTATTTATGATCAGGAGTTTTATGCAATAGTTCAGGCTTTGAAGAAATGGAGACATTATTTGTTGCCAAATAGTTTGTTTTATATACTGATCATCAGGCTTTGTAGTATCTTAATAGTGAAGGAAAGTTAAATCAAAGGCACTTAAAATGGGTTGAGTGTTTGCAGAGCTATACTTTTGTTTTGAAGCACAAGAGTGAGAAGTCCAACAAAGTACAAGAGGTTGTTGGGTTCGATGAGCTCAAAAGTTTGTATCTTGAAGATCCAAATTTTGTAGAGGCTTGGAAAGCTTGTTTGGAACCTATTACTTTGGACATGACAAAATGGTTGGATTTCATAATCCAAGATGACATGTTGTTTCAAGGAAGCCAATTGTGCATTCTGAGGAGTTCCATGAGAGAGAACCTAATTAAGGAGAAGCATAGTGGGGGATTAGCTAGACACTTTGGTCAAGATAAGACCATTGCCATTGTCGGTGAAAATTATTATTGGCAACAGTTGCAATAGGATGTGAGGAAATTTGTGCAGAGTTGTAGAGTGTGTCAGATGGCAAAAGGAACAAGTTAGAATACAGGGTTGTATCAACCATTGCTTGTACTGGAGAAGCCATGGGATGATATTAGTATGGATTTTATTCTTGGTTTACCAAGGACACAGAGTGGACATGATTCTATTTTTGTGGTGGTGGACAGATTCTCAAAAATGGTACATTTTATTCCTTGTAAGAAGACTAATGATGCTATTCATATTGCAGAGTTATTTTTTAGGGAAGTGGTGAGACTACATGGTCTACCAAAGAGCATAGTTTCAAACTAAGATACGAAGTTTGTTGGTGGAGGACATTGTGGAAGAATTTGAAGATAGAATTGAAGTTCAGTTCTGCACACCATCCATAGACAGATGGACAAACTGAAGTGGTGAATAAGAGTTTGGGTAACCTACTACGATGCTTAGTAGGAGATAAGCCCAAGGGATGGGATTTGATTTTACCACAGGCAGAATTTGCTTACAACAATTCTGTCAATAGGAGTACTAGTAAATACCATTCCAGATTGTATATGGTAATAGCCCAAGAAATGCTTCTGAGTTAAGGAAGCTGGACAACAGAGAAAAGACAAGTGCCAAAGCTGAAGACTTTGCAGAACATCTAAAGAATTTGCATGAAGAGGTGAGAAAGCACATTAATAAAATGAATATTCAGTACAAGGTTAAGGCAGATCAGAAGAGGAGATATAAGGAGTTCCAGGTAGGAGATGAAGTCATGGTTCACCTGCGAAAAGAAAGGTTCCCAATTGGAACATACAATAAGTTGAAAATGAAGAAATTTGGACCATGCAGAATCCTGAAGAAGCATGATTCAGGAAATGCATATGAGGTAGAGCTACTGAGTGGGATCAATATTTCCCCTATTTTCAACATTGCTAATTTATCATAATATCATGAAGGTGGAGCAGAGGATGGACCAACAGAGGAACAGTGGAGTATTCCGGCATCTACTTCAACAAAGGAGATAAAAGAGATCTTGGATAGTCGTGTGGGAAGGAGCACTCAAAACAGGCAATACAAAGAATATCTAGTGAAATGGAAAGGAAGACCTACTGAAGATTCTTCTTGGTTGTCTAAGGCAAAGGTTGACTGTTTGAGTTTTCCTCACACAAACACCTGAGATGTGATAGGGTCCCTTCTCAAATTACCCTGGGTGTCTAATGCAGGAGCATCTAGAGGTGTAAGGGCAATCTTGCATCACCCAAAAAAAAGTTAATTCAAAACCATTGTAGTTTTTTTCATTTCTTTCCATAATTAGTGCTTTTGGTTCCATAATATCCAGAATAATGATGTAGGACTTTCTATTTTTCCAAAACTGCTAAAAATAGCAACCTGCCTATTTTGAAAAGTGTACCTACTATTTTAAGAAAGTTTACATTTGGGCACATAATGAAGCAAAAACTTCCAGAAAGTTACATAACAGAAATATAAGACCTTTGGTGAAGGAATTAGGCAAAGATCATTTGTGAGCTGAAAGATATTAAAGTTTTTGTTTTCTGAAAAGCCCCTAAAAATTTCTAGAATGAGATATGAGGCACTAAAACATCCCATAACATCTTGAAAAGTTGACAGAAATCTGTTTATGGTTTTCTGGCGTGATAGTTCACATCGTGAGCTTTCTGGCGCTTAAAACGATTCATCAATCAGACACCCAAATCAAAAGTTATGCTTCTCGGAAGTTGACCTATTTTTGGAGGGAGTTACAAATTTTGAAATTTAGTTGGAGGCCGCCAAAAAGTGCTATTTATGACTATTTTGGGAACCCTAGACAGTAGTAGAGTTAAGGGGGGCAAATGTAGAGTCAAGAATAGGTGGGAAAACAGAAAGCCTAGCTAATTTGGGGTTACAAAAGGTTGAAGATTCTAGTGTCTTGAAGTTGGGAAAGCTGTAATGTGTTGCAGCCAGTAGAGGGTTCATCCTCTGATTGTAATTGAGCTTTTGTAATGTAATGAGTTGCCCAGTTCAATAAAACAAAGTTCTATTTGTTGAGTTCAATATCTGTTATTGTGTGTTTTGTGATTTAGCCCCTTCATCATTGTCACACTGGGGAAATCCCTTGATAGGGATGGGGAAACAATAGAGGATATTAATCCCAATGAGGAAGTACAAAGCATGTTAAGTGCCTTTATGAAGGAACCAAGAAAGGAGGTCTCAAGCAATGAAGAACCAAAAGAAGAAGAAGAAGAAGAAGAAGTAGAAGAAGAAGTAGAAGAAGACCCAAAAGAAGAAGTAGTAGCATATGAATAAGAATAAGAATAAGAAGCATATGAAGAAGAAGAAGATGAAGAAGAAGAAGAAGAAAAAGTTCCTAATCAAGCTATTCAACCAATGCAAGGGTACCATGTACTATTCCTCACCTCTTCCTCTATGGTACATCAAAAGATTCAAGTAATGGAAGAACACATTCGTTACCATCAAGAGCTCAATGCAAAGGGAAGACACATCTTGGAGCTGAAGTTAATTTTCTAGACATGCATGAAGAAGCTGAGGACACCAATAGTTCCAAGTTACCTCATTATAAGGAAATATTTTCTAGTTGAAGTTACCACAATTATCCAATGTTGAGGACAATGCTTTTGTAAAGGTGGGGGACATGTTATGCCCTTACTTCCATAGTGTATATGGTTATGGATAGTCGGCTTGTGGCTATCTTAACTCTTAATTAAGTCATATTATCATTAGTATATTGGTATTTAGTTGTTTAGGTCAGCCTAAGGCTTCTATAGGGCTATCTAGGTCGGCCTGGGTGATATCCTAGGCATAAATAGGTATATATAGGGGTAGTGAGTCTTATTGGATCATCATATTGAGTATTGTGTTCTCATTGAAGACTATTGGAGGTATCCCCCTTGAAGTGGATTAGGAGGTTGCCCCCTCGAAGTGGCATCTTATTATCAATTATTTTCAGCATATTACTATTATATTTAGATATTGTGCAAGATATTTCATTACAAATAGGTAATCTTATCATTTGTAACTTGATTATTAAGTTTAATTTCCTCAATTAGTTTTTAGAAAAGAAAATTTTAGTCATTTTATGTTCACATCCACTCTTATGGCATTCATAAGGGTGGCCATGACATTTTTAGAGCCCAGGTTACCCACACTTTGGGAACTCTAGAGTAACTTTGTTGTTTTATAACATTTTTTTATGATATTGGAGTATGTCTCCCTGACATAGACACACTCATTCTCAACTTGCACCATCAAAATCTGTCCATCCTAATGAACCTATAGATTGGGGTCCTCAAATACTCTAGACTTTGCAATAAATGGTAGATGTTATTCAAACTAGACTTCCTTCGCCAGCTCCTCAACCCATGATCAGGATTAGTCTCATTCTGATGAGCACCATTTTGTTCCCTGTGAACGTAGTAGAAGTCTTGAAAGAGGTAGAGAAGAGCATGCTGAGGAAGGGGTAGGTGAAGTCAGGTATCCATGACCCCCTGCTTGGTTTGGATAGTTAGTGAACTAGGAAGTACCTACTGATATTGCCAAACAGATCAAAGAATCCCTTTGTCTCCAACCTCCAAATTTTTATGGATCCACCGAGGATACGAATGAAGAATCTTGGCTACTAGGTATTGAGAAATGTTTTGGACTTTAAACTTATGAGAGTAATCTCAAGGCTAGGTTGGCCATTCATTTAATTAGAGAATTTATTGCTACTTGGTGGTGTTAGGAGGAGAGAAAAGGACATTTGTCAGTGCACACTATTACTTAGGAGATTTTCATGGAGCTATTCAGGAAAAGGTACATTTTAGAACATTTCAAGTAGTGAAGAATTGTTGAATTCCACGGTATTCAGCAAAGAGGTCTCACTCTAGTACAATATGAGAAAAAGTTCTTGGAATTGTTGCAATATGTGGATTACATTCAGGATGATAAGTTGATGGTTAATCATTTCATCAAAGGTCTTAATCATGGCATTATAGGTCTTGTACATTTGATAGAGCCCTTAACTTTGAGAGATGTAGTGGAGAAGGCACTTATTGTAGAGGAGATTCAACCTAAGCATCATGAGAATTGTGATAATTCTTGGAATCAAGACCAATCTAAGTAGAACTACAACTTTTCGAGACCACCCAAGCCTCCAAGGGGTGGATTAAGGGCTAACTCTTTTCCTTCTAGATTGGCTCCTCAACAATAGTAGTAGGGACAAAAAGATAAGTCTTTTTAGGGAGGACCATCTAGGTCTTGGCAAGTTCCACCTCAAATGAGAGATCAGAAACCATAGATGTAGAATGTGGGGCCAGCTCATTCACAACAAAATTTTAGAGGTAGTCAATCCAGTTCTAGTCGTCCCACATTTTAGCAGTAGACACCGACACTACCTCGAGGCCCTTCTTATACATGTGGAGGTATGGGGCATATTGGTCGTGAGTGCCTACAGAATAGTTTACTTACAGGACATCATCAAACAACTACTTTTGAGCCTATAGTTGGTGATGTGGGGAAAGCCCATGGGGTTTTTGTAGTAGTGGATAATCGGTAGGAAGACCATCAGGCGTTAGTCATAGAGACTTCTGGTAAGATTGGTAGTGTTGTTTCTATACTTTTTTATTCCAAGGCTATGGATTCGTTTGTATCCTTGTTGATAGTGGAACAATGCAGGCTGGTGGCTGTTAGGCAAGATGACAAGTGGGAAATGGAGTTAGCATTGGGGGATAGAAT
This sequence comes from Cunninghamia lanceolata, assembly GCA_027924645.1. NCBI lineage: Eukaryota > Viridiplantae > Streptophyta > Pinopsida > Cupressales > Cupressaceae > Cunninghamia > Cunninghamia lanceolata. The sequence continues at coordinate 23,651,229 of BSBN01000867.1, forward strand.
ATTAGTGAATTCCTTGGTTAAGGATTATCAATTTGGACTTGGAGTTTTTACCACTTTGGCAAATCTCTGAGTACTTCCTCTAGAGTCTTATGATGTGAATTTAGGCATGGATTGGTTGAATGCACATAAGACTAAGCTAGATTACCATAACAAATCAATTGAGTACTTAGATAATGATGGTAACAAGGTTAAGATTTTAGGGGTTTAGAGGCTAGTGTCACTCAGGATAATTTCTACCAAGCAGCTTAAGCACAATATGTGGAAGGGATATCAACTTTTTGTTATTTCCACTACAACAAAAGAGGCAATTAGCACCTAAAATAGTGCTAGAATTTAGTGCATTTGAGTTCATGAATTGGACACTTCTACTAGCGCAAAACTTGGTGCCAAATTGCATTTCACTTTAGTGCCAGATTTAGCATAAGATTTAATGCCATATTTAGCACCGGATTTTGTTTCTTCCAATGTGGCTTCCAATTTTTCTTCTAGTTTTGCTTGTTGTATTTCTTCCAGGTTTGCTTCCAAGTTTGCTTCTGATTTTGTTTCCAGGTTTTTGCTTCTAGTTTTGCTTCCAATTTTGCTTCTAGTTTTGCGTCCACATTTGCTTCAGATTTTACTTCCAGTTTTACTTCCAATTTTACTTCCGATATAATGTCGTTTGTTGCATCTAATTTTGCTTCTGGTTTTGCTTCCAAGTTTTCTTGCAATTTTTCTTCCAATTTTGCTTCTAATTTTGCTTCTAGTTTTGCTTCCACTTTTACTAGACCAATTTTGCTTCCGGTTTTGCTTCCGATTTTACTTCCATCTTTTCTTCCAATTTTTCTTGCGATATAACATCACTTGTTTCTTTGAATTTTGCTTCTTTTTTTACGTCTTTTGTTGCTTCTAATATGGCTTCTATTATTGCATCTTTTGTTGCTTCTAAAATTGCTTCCATTATTACTTCTTTGTTTGCTACTTGAATTGCTTCTATTTTTGCTTCCTAGATAATGCCAAGTTTTACTTCCAAGATTGCTTCTAGTTTGGCTTCCATTGTTACTTCCTTTTTTGCTTCTAAAAATGCTTCTTTTTTTGATTACATTTATTAATTTAATATGTTTTATTTTAATTTAATTAGTTAAATATATCATGCCTCTTAAATAACTCATATGATTCTAGAGTAAGTAATTTAATTATTTAACTCATATGATTAAATAACAAGATAATTATTATAACATGATCATCATCTATAATTAAAACAAGTGAGTCAAATATCTATAATTTAATTGAATTTGACAACATCCATCATAAGCAGTAAATTAAAATCATCACACGTAATAAATATCCATCCAAAAATTATCGACCACTTTCAATATATATAAATTGACAAGTCAATATTAATAAGATCATCATCATATTAAACTAAAACAAGTGAATGTCAAATATTCCAGTAGATCAATAACATGTCAAAATGATACATGTACAAATGATATAAGTAAAAATGATAAATTATGTAACTCAAACTAATACAAGTCAAGATGATACATGTCCAAATGATATAAATCAAAATGATATGTATGTCAAAATGATACAACTCAATAATATGGTACTGTAGGCTGTGAAAATGATAAATATGATAGTAACCATGAAAAGAGGCATCATAACAATATATCAGCAATGATCCATGATGCAGTCTATACGATCATGAATGTCACTGGATACTACTAGCAACTACCTCATCATCATCATCATGATCATCATTGTCATCATCATCATCGTCATCGACCTTGGTGTCTTCTGTATCTGCGTCATCATCATCATCGTCATCGACCTTGGTGTCTTCTGTATCTGTGTCATCATCATCATCATGATTAGCCTCGATGTCTTCTATATCTGTGTCATCATCATCCTCTGCCATGTGATCTATACCAGAACCAACATAATTAGGATCTATATCATGAGGATCATCTTGATTTTTTGGAAGACCCATGTTTTACAAAAAAAACATTTAAAATGAAAAGTTATTATTTATTTCATGCAATAATTTATTTTTTTGTTATATATCTAATATTACAACATATGAAACAAAACCATAATCATATTACATCATATCAAAGTGCACATACCATAATAAATTTTCAAAAAAGTTATAGCTAATATGTCATTCCAATGATGTAAAACATGCAAAAATTATAATAAATGTTAGTAAAGATCATAAAAAAATTTGTTATACAATTGAAATATAAACTATAAATTCTATTACATAACCTTAAGTGCCACAAATTTCTTTGTCCATGTATGTGTTACAATTTTTCACCTACAGCTCAAATTGGTTGAGATGAAACATTTGTTCATTTTAAGGTGAAAGACTTCAATTTGTTTCTGCTTTGCTTAAACCTTTGCACATATTGAAGTTTATGAGAAAAGTTTAGTTATTTTAGTAAAATGTGTTTCATGAAGGGAAGTATTCAGTTTGTAGTTCAGTTGTTTAATAGAAGAAAGGCAACCATTTCATCATTCATTGTTTTGCAAAGTTTCATGAGTTAAGAGATATTTCATTTCATTACAATATTCATTCAATTCACAAATGAAATATACATAAATTGAACAAACATTGCATTGAATGAAAGTAAAGAAGATCAAATGTCCCACACAAGCCATGAGAATAGCTGAACTAGTACAAACATAGGAAATACACTATGCATCTGAAGATAAGAAGGGAAAAGCATATCCATCATTACCTATTTGGGGTCTTGGTTGATCTTCATTGTAGCTGGCTCCTCCTTGCTCCCGATCTCTAAATGAACCTGTGCAATGACAAGAAGGATTGTTAGAGCTCTTGATATGGTTTCCTATGTGCCTATCAATAGGAACATAATATATTGCCTATGATGTACTATATCAGATATCAAATCATCCATAGACAAGAGAAACTAAAAATGAAACAATCATTGACCTTCACTCTTTTAAACTAACATGTTTGTTTCATGTGTAAGTATAGAAGAAGTTATGTTGCTATTTTGAAGACATTTCAACATGTGGTGCAATGTAAGTGGGCTCCCACAAGGGTTGAGCCCAGCATGCTGCCCTTGATTCTTAAGAGGGGATGGAAAAGGAGTACCACATTCACTGAGTGCATAATCTATAATCTCATTGTCCATCTATCACTGACAGATTAAATGAGATGAAATGAAAGCTATAAAAGAGTAGTGAACTCATGCAAGGCAGCTCAACAATCATTACATAAGAAAAGGAATACAATTGCTCACATGAGAAGGACAACAATCTTTTGCTGAGCAAGGAGTATTCAATGCCAACATGAAAAGTGCCTTTACAATGGTACGTGTACACAAGGAACATGTATCTATCATTTTCTTGTTATAAAGTATAAAAATATTGTTCAAATGTATGGGACAATCAATTATCACTTTTGGTTGTGAATGAATTATAAATATTGTCATTAGAATAGCCACAATGCTTTCATCCACATAATGTGGACAGTCAACCAAGAGTACATGAGACCCATAGATGCAAGGTACAAGTAAAGGATAATCTTTCTCAAGGTATAGCATACTCCTGAATCATGCATGACACAATACATTTGAAAATAGAGAGATAAGTGTGCTTATAGTGTTCAGTTGTCATAAAGAAATTACAAATCATAGTCAAAAGAAATTTAATATGACAAGCACCTGTGAAGGAGCAACAATACTGAAAGTACAAGTGTAGCTACAGTGATTAATGCTATGAAGTACAAGTACAAATGAACAACATCACCCCAAGAAGTATATTGCCTCAGCCAGTGAAATGAAAAGAGTTATAAATCCAATATGGTACCAGTGTAGAGAAAAATGGCATGAGTTTTATCATTACAAAGTTTATATGGAACAACAAGGAGTACATTGTCTATATGGAGTAATCACTTGTTCATAGTACAAGATATAGTTTCATAAGTTCCAGTGTGAGAAGAAAAGACAATGATAGGAATAGCACCTAAAGGAGCTCATGGAGTGAGGCATGAAGCTTTAGAAGATAGTGATGCAAAACACAAGTGCCATCTCATTATGAAATACAATGCCAAACTTGGGAACTCTGATATGGAGCAGTCAAAATCACTAAAGGAAGTCATACAAGGTACAGTACATGAAATGGAACAACCATATGCATGATGCCATACACAAAAATATCCATGCAATGCTTAAAATGAAGGGGTCATAACCAATATACAAACGTATGGAATGAGCTACAGAAAAAGTGTTTTCATGGTGCTTGAATGATGATAATAGGCCGGAAGAGTTACAATATGCAAATACTTTTGGAGCAACAAAGCAAGCTCAGAATCAAAGCCATATCATTCATTTTTTAGTGATGAGAACTTAGCTCTCATGAAACCAAGCAATAAAGATGATCATGCTCAAGAAGTTGAACCAAACTACGCTACACAAATGGAAGAAGCTGCTAGAACTTAAGCTATTGAAGTTGATCAAGAAGTAAATGATGATGCTCGGGATGCCGCTCATAGAAGATTGATGAAGAGGCAAGTATTCTATTTGCAAAATCTTTTGATGGTAAGCAGAGTTTGGATGAAGTTGTAGATGAGATGGATGTGTTAATGGAGTTGGCATTAAATCATTTAAACACATGTGCCCATGATGGTTGTCTACCACAGGTCTACAATACACTCATGCATTCATTCCAATCAACAATTTTGAACACTCACAAGTCAATGTTTACTTATAGTTTCTACAGAGCTACTTACCTAGTGACCTATTTGGCTCATGTTGAATATGTACCTTTATTTGTAATTTATGCTTCGCTAAAGAGGTTAGTAGATTGGTGCTTGCAATACACACCTCAATAGTCTAATGAGAGGAAGATCATCAATCTAGGATTGCATGGTGTCTTCTATTCTGTATGTTAGGCAATTATGTATGTTCTTTGTTTCTAGTTGAAATTACTTATGGATGATCCTAAACAAAGATTGTTAATAGAAGAATTGCAACTAAAAAAAAAATTCTTGAGCATAAGCTAAACCTGTTAAAGGTTTGTTTTACATCGGTTGTGGAAGAATATCTGCAATAGGTAAAAGCGGTTCATATCTTTGATGTTTCATAGTATACAAGTGCAAACAATATGCTGGAGATAGAAGAATCTAAGGCATTTGGAGGAGTTGAGAGACTTGACATGTTCTTTCCATTTGATCCCTATTTGCTGAAATAGTCTGACAGGTTTGTGAGGCCAAATCTTACATTCTAGTCTATGGTCCCAACTTTAGTTGACAAGGATGATTTTGAAGATCATATGATTTCAAATCCCTGGGATGAAGATTTAGAGAATGTAGAAAAGCATACACTAAGAGAAGGTTTTAATGAAAATGCAGAGAAATATGAAGAGTTTTAGGTCATGTCGACATAGGAAATGCCTAGAAAGGTATACATATGGCCACGATCTGGTAAAAAATAAAAATATTTCTTTTTACTATTTTCTGAGTAGAAATTCAAAGGAATCATGGAGCTCATAAAGTGAAAAGACTTACCTTCATTAATTGGCCATGAAAATGCATTGTAAACCCACAGGTTACCCACAGAATGATCTCCAAAAGCTCAGACCAAAGCTTTCATGATGGCCTTGAATGCAAGAAAGAGAGCAATAAAATATAAACAAAGTGAAAACCATCAGAAAAATTACTATAGTCATGGTCTGAAAGTCAAATCTTGTGTTTTGAATTAAGATTTGTTTGGTATTGTGACTAAGAGTGACTATACCTTGTTTCCTATTGCAAAATATTCATGAAAATGCATTGTAATAGCAGAGAATGGAGGATTTTGTGCTCTAAACCCTAGCCATGGTGGCCAAATAGAGAGAGCTTCCCTCATCGAAGGTCAAAGAGAAAAACGATGTAAAAAGATAAGGTTTCAAATTGATTTTGTTTTAGGGTTTTCATTGAAGCCCTAAATCGAATGAGATTTTTATCACATTGAATTAAAATTCATTGCCTCGACTAAATACCCTGGGGGTATTATGTCCACATTGCAATGCCGAGGCCTTTATGCCTTAAGGTCTTTAAGTCACACTTGAAAGGTAAGTCAACAACAAATAATGCCTTAGAATATCTTGCAAACCAAGTGGAGAATAAACCTTAGGGGGTCTTTTATTTTTCAAACCATTCGAGAATACCTTCAAAATTTTATGACTTTTATAGAAAATCAAGTGTCCAAATTGTGAATACTTGACAAAGTAATCATATAGGCCTTGTATTGCTTTTGAGAAGAATCAAATCAAATCAAATCAGGTTTTTTTAACTACAAACATTGTAAGGCAAATATTTAAAGCAATATCCCTTATAAATTGCTTTTAAATATTTGTCATTTAATGCAGTTAAAGTAGGACTAAAATAGACAATATCTTTCTTTTTTAGATTTTCTTTCTTTGGGCAAAATTGAAAAGATAAGGACAAAATAAAGCCTTTATGAAGCAGATAAAGCTTGATTTTCAGTGGATTTTGGTGGGGTCACCTGGGGTATCCTTTTGGAATCTTCTATTTTCAGTATGGAGACATTTTAGAGATATTTTTGATAGCTTTTCAAAGGATTCTAAAAATGATTTGGAGGTAGGATTTCAGAGTGTTTTTTGGCACTTTTCCTATTTTTCCATCTTGGGAAAATTAGAGGATATATTGAGAAAAAAATTTTGTTTTCTCAATTCTGATCAGTTGTTTCTTTCTCTTTGGCTCACTAGCAGAGAGCATTGTAAACCTTGTACTTAGTCTCATTTTGCTTACTCCTTTTAGATAGATAATACAATAAAGTTCATTTCTCGTTTATTTTTGTCTCATCTTGTAGTGTCGATTTGATGTTCTATTGTGATCATAGAAATCATATTCTTTGTTATGTCTCTTTATTGCAAGTTTGTTTGCATAAGCCTTTTGTAATGCAGGTTGTGTGTTGTGTTTTAGACCTTCATACAAATTAATTATGTGTTGCATGTGTGAATTGGGATTGTTAAAGCAGATGTCTTAAGAGTTTGATTATGAGTCAAAGCATTAATTAAGTTAGAATTTTGTTTAATCATCCTTAGAAGTTAGTTTTGCATTTCAGTTATACTCTGTCCCTTTTCCTTAATGAATCTTTTAGATTAGGAGATTCATTAGGAGAACTAGCTCACTCTAGAGGTCCACTCCAAGTTTAGGCAACCCATAGGCCTAGGAGTGTTCCCATGTGTCAACAAATAGATAAGTTAATAGCTTAGTCTGGGTCCATATCTAATTGATAACAATTTTTGGCACACCCGATGGGACAAAATTAAACTCTTTCAATCCAAAGTTTGATCATTATCACTAATATTTGCTATGTATGTCAATGATCCCTGCCTTCGAAGGCAAGAAAACAACACATCTGGCGACTCTGAGCTCAAGCTAACTAGTTTTGGTATGATCAAGTGTTGGGTTCCTTATCAACCATATCAGATCAATCATGCTGTTGTTTTTGATTCCATGGCTCTTCAAAATCAGCATGCCCAACATAATTACCACCCACCCACCCCTGCACAATCTTCCAATCAGCCTAAAGATTTTGAAATTATGGATCTTAGGGACATTTTGTTAGACTACAACAAGTAGATGGATGAGTTTAAGAGGCAACTTGAGTATAATCAGCAACATGAAGAGATGGCTTATCAAGCCTACCTTCATGAGTAGGAGTTGGAGGCTCAGAAGAGATAATTTGAGGAGAATCTTGCTCAACAGCTAGCTGTAAAGGAGGAGTAGATGAAACTTTTGCTCGTTCAAACACATAGGCATCAAGTTCAAGCACCTCATCTTATTTTAAATCGGTCTATTCAAGAAGAGGTTCATAAGTATAATCTTCCAAGTTTCAAGAAAGGTGAATCTCTTATCCCTTCCAAGGTCAAGATTCCCAGTTATCCTTTACCCTTGCAAGAACCTAGGTTGGTACAGTCTGAACTTGTTATGCTTCAAAACAAGCCACTTGAAGAATCCTTTTCCTTCTAAGAGATTGGTTTTGAATGCAAATAGAATCCCCAAAAAATCAATATCCCAAGTTTTAGAAGTTCTAATTTTGCTCAGGGGCCTGTTTGTAATAAAAACCAACCCATTAACCCACAACTTTAGTCGTATCAAGAGCCTACACCAAATCATCAAACTTTTCAACAACCATGGTAGCCTTCTTGGACTAGGTATCCTAGTTATAAAATGTTGAATCTTGTTAAGTCTACCCCTCCCAAACCAATCCAAAATCAATATGAAGAAGAAGAGGTAGCAAGATTTGAACCAATCAAGATTCCAAGTTGGTGTGGTAAATGGGAGCAAAAGTTTTTAGAGCCCAAGTTGATCAAAATTTTAGGTTTCAGTCCAATAGCTGAAGGTTCTTGCAATCCTTTGTATGCCACTGAATCAGACAAACTAGATGTGAAGCAAGAGGTTGCTGCCATTTGTACTGCATCCCCAGCTAAATATGAGCATAATGCATGTGTAGAGGAAGTTGATTTAGGCTTGACACCGAATCCTCTGCATTTCATTTCATTTGAAAAGTTTTCTAATGTTGTTTATAAGATAAATGAAAGTAGGATACAGAGATTGGAAGGCGAAAGTCTTTGGTTGAAAAGACTGAATGCCCAAGTCTCATTGGAGAAATCACCACATGAAGAGGAAGAATCGATCTCTTTGTTTGATCATCTACTTGGTTTTATTGAGCCAGATGAGGAAAGCATGCTCACACCAAAGGTAGTAGTTTTAGAGTAGCATGAGGATCCTCAACAATCTGATGAGTAGTTGATTGAAGCTAAGTGTCCTAAAAATGGGGCCTTGAATCAAGCAGAAGAGCGTGAAGGTAAGCCTATCATGGAACTTACACAACTAGCTGAGAAATATCACAAGGTAATAAATAGTCTTTCTTCACAAGAAAATGAAAATGAGAATGAAGAGGAAATGTTTTGGGATGACCTTGAGATTTTTGTTTCAAATTTAGATGTCAAACAGTCATTTTTTGAAAGAGAATGTATGGAACAACAAATTAAAGAGGAAAAAGGGGGTGTTGAAACTCAGGTTTTGACTAATTTATTTTTTGAACTTCCTTTAACTGTTAGTATTGATGAAGAAAATGTTTTTGAGCTAACAAAATTGACAAGTTGTGATCAGCCAGAGCATGAAGGTAACATTGTTAGAGTACTAATCCATGAACAAATAAATGAGAACAACTTGGTTGTGGAGGAGCAGGAGGTTGAAAGCATGATTCAACCAAAGCAATAAATAGTTGTGGTTGAGGATCCAGTTAGCAAGAGTGAAACTAGAAAGAATAGTTCAGGCTTTATCCTTTCAACATGATGTCCAATAAGAGATTTATCCAAGAAGGGTACCAGTAAGATACAATTGGTTGTCAATGATCCCAATGATGAAATTGTAGTTGTAGGAAAATAGACCCGACTCACCTCTTCATCCCAAATTAGTCATATGCTTGATCAAACTCAAGAGGTTAGTGAGTTTGTATATGTTCTTCAAGATGTGGTGCAGCTATTTTGTGGCCTTTTGACCATTGTTCTTTTTCATGTAACTATCCAAAATCATGTAAAACATTGTATATTCTATAGAAAAGGTAGCTACTTCACCCAATCAGTGAATGGGTTTGTTTCACCTTCTTCTTTGGCTGGTTAGAGTAGTTTAGAGTTAGTGTTTTCAGTTGATAAGTGTTGTTTGCACATGCATTTCAGTTTGGTTTTCTTTCCCTAAGTGCTACTGCACATATTTTCTGGCCACCAGGGCCTTTTAGTTTTCTTTCAGTTTGGTTTGGTTTAGTTTTTTGCTACTGTTTGGAGTAGTTTGAAGTGCTAAGTTTTAGTTTTTTGAGTTTGAGATGAGCAAAGTATGACTCAATGCCCAATGGACAATTAAGGCAATTGGTCTTGATGCTTAGCAAGAAAGCATGCAGCAGAAGTCACCAGAAATATTACCATTTTTTCACCTACAACTCAAATTGGCTGAGCTGAAACATTTGTTCATTTTAATGTGAAATATTTCAATTTGTTTCTGCTTTCCTTAAACCTTTGTACATATTGAAGTTTATGAGAAAAGTTCAGTTGTTTCAGTACAATGTGTTTCATGAAGGAAAGTATTTAGTTTGCAATTCAGTTGTTTAACAGAAGAGAGACAAATAGTTCATTGTTTATTGTTTTGCAGAGTTTCATGAGAGTTAAGAGATATTTTATTTCATTACAATATTCATTCAATTTACAAATGAAATATACACAAATTGAATAAACATTGCATTGAATGAAAGTAAAGAAGATCAAATGTCCCACACAAGTCGTGGGAATAGATGAACTAGTACAAACATAGGAAATACACTATGCATATGAAGATAAGAAGGGAAAAGAATATTCATCATTGCCTATTTGGGGTCTTGGTTGATCTTCATTGTAGTTGGCTCGTCCTCGCTCTCGATCTCTGTGAACCTGTACCATGACAAGAAGGATTGTTAGAGCTCTGGATATGGTTTCTATGTGCTTATCAACAGGAACATAATATATTGCCTATGATGTACTATATCAGATATCAAATCATCCATAGACAAGAGAAACTAAAAATTAAACAATTGAACTTCACTGTTTTAAACTAACATGTTTGTTCTCTGTGTAGGTATAGAAGAAGTTATGTTGCTATTTTGAAGACATTTTAGCATGTGGTACAAAGTGGCCTCCCACAAGGGTTTAGTACAGCATGCTGCCCCTAATTCTTAAGAGGGGATGGAAAAGGAGTACCACAATCACTAAGTGGATAAGCTATAAGCTCATTGCCCATCTATAACTGATAGTTCAAATGAGATGAAATGAAAGATATAAAAGAGTAGTGAACTCATGCAAGGTAGCTCAACAATCATTACATAAGAAGAGGAATACAATTGCTTGCATGAGAAGGATAGCAATCTTTTGTTGAGCAAGGAGTATTTAATGCCAACATGAAAAGTGCCTTTTCAATGGTATGTGTACACAAGGAACAAGTATCTATCATTTTGTTGTTATAAAGTATAAAAATATTGTTCAAATGCATGGGATAGCCAATTATCACTTTTGGTTGTGAATGAATTATAAAGATTGTCATTAGAATAGCCACAATGCTTTCATCCACATAATGTGGATAGACAACCAAGAGTACATGAGATTGATAGATGCAAAGTACAGGGGAAGGATAATCTTTCTCAAGGTATAGCATACTCCTCAATCATGCATGATATAGTACATTTGAAAATAGATAGATAAGTGTGCTTATAGTGTTTAGTTGTCATAAATAAATTACAAATCATAGTCAAAACAAATTTAATATGATAGCCACCTATGAAGGAGCAGGAATACTGAAAGTACAAGTGTAACTACAGTGATTAATACTATGAAGTACAAGAACAAATGAACATCACCCCAAGAAGCATATTGCCTCAGCTAGTGAAATGAAAAGAGTTATAATCATCCAATATGGTAGTCTAGAGAAAAATGGCATGAATGTTATCATTATAGAGTTCATATGGAACAATAAGGAGTACACTGTCCATATGGAGTAATCACTTGTTCATAGTATAAGATATAGTTGTTCAAAATATGTGCATATGATGTGTTGTCATTGATGTCAACATATCTCTTTGTTAGAGACAATGAAGACAATGCAGTTTAGTAAAGTAGACTGCTCTGCATTTCTAGTGAGATGAAGATCAGAGTCCGCAGACTAAAGGGTTGCATAGCAGACTATCTGAAGTTTCTCCAGTTAAGATTTGAGAGGTCCACATGGAGGATTGGTGAAGTTATGGCCATTTGAGTAGAACCAAGTTTTACAGTTGTTCAAAGGTAATAGAGTGACAAGAACTTGGTCCGGATTGCTCCACATTGGAATATTATGGTCTGCAGATCTAAAGGTATGTTTGGGATGTTGTTGTGTATCCTCAACTCAAGTGGTTCATGGTTTGGAGGTCCACAAGTAATCTTGCTAGTGTGACAGTCATGACAGTTAGTGTTCTTAAGTTGCTAGATGAAGATGCAAGTGTTTCTGGTGATTTGAGGTGGTGTGGTTGTTCTTGCTGATTTCATTGTGCTTGTGGTGGTCTCTAGATCATGTGCCTATTGTGTTGGTGGTCCGTATTGAGGATTGAGCTCATGGTTGAAGATTGCTCCTTGAGTGTTGTTGTCCTTTCCAGTCTTGGTTGACTAGATGCTTGGTGCATGTTGCAGATGATCTAAGAGAAGTTCTATGAAGCATGACGTGTTGTTTGAGGAAGATTTGAGTCCCATCTGTGCTTGGACAACAGAGGAGTGGTTTGCATGTAGCATTTTGTATTAAGTCAAGTCTTGTGATTGTAATTGCTTGTAATGCCTATCTTGGAGAATGTTCCAGATAGATGATTGTTTGGCCGACTTTGATGTTCATTCCAAAGTCGATGATATTTATAAATAAGTGTTGTGAAGTCATGGAAATGTGTTGTGTGAGAAAAGATGCGGATGTAGCAAGGAAGTGAGTGGGGATAGAGCAGAGGTGTTGTGCGCTTCAATGGAACTAAACCTTGTATGAAAAAGATGTTGTTTCTTAGTTCAACCTTTCAGTGTTAACATTGTGAATGTTCTTGTAGGTAGTGAGCCTCCTTTGAGTAGTGAGCTCTGGGTAGTGCACCCAAAGGTAAGTGCCTTCCCATTTTTCTATTCTTTTAATAGAGAATAAATCTTGTGGGTTAACCCCCACTGTGGGTTTTCCCTTAACCAGGTTTCTACGTAAAAATCCTGGTGTTATGTGTGTTGATTCAGTTTCTTCTCATGTGTTGTTGATTCATGCCTTCATGGTTATATCATTAATTTGTTAATAAGTGGTAAAGAAGATTAAATGTAGTGCCAAAAGTTAAAATTGTTGTGACAACTAATTCACCCCCCTCTCAGTTGTCTGCCCAAATTTCAATAATTGGTATTAGAGCCGATTCCTCTAAAAGAAGCTTGACCACTTGAGGAGATCTAGGATTTTGACATACAAGGACAATCCAAGATTTGATGGAACAAACTACTCTCTTTGGAAGAATTGCATGGAGTGTCATTTGCAATGCATGGGTGATCCTTATTGGTCCATAACTAAGATTAAGTATACTCCTCCACAGAATGGTCCTACAACTCCAGATCAAATCAAAGAAGCTAAATACAACATTTGGCCTAAGGAAGCATTGTTGAGTGCCTTGACTGATATATAAATGACAAATGTCTTGGAATCACAAACTGCTCATGAAATTTGGAAGAAGTTGGAAACTCTGTATGAAGGTGATGCATATGTCAAATGTGCCAAGTTACAGAGCCTGAAGGGTAGATACGGATGTTTGAGGATGATTGAAGATGAAAACATCACTTCCTATATGCAGAAGGTGAATGAACTTGTGAGCAGTATCAGGAGTGCTGGTGGAATACTGAAAGAATCAGAGATTGTTGCCAAGGTACTCAGATTGTTACCTTCATACAAGAATAAAGTTGTTGCTATTGAGGAGATCAAGACTATGACAACTGTTACAAGGGATCAATTGGTTGGCAAGCTTTCAACATTTTAAATGAGTGAGTTTGGTGATTCTCTTCCTAAATTAGAATATGCATTTAAGGCCAATGTTTTCAGAAAGCAAAGATTTGATCTAGGTGAAAGCTCTTCAAGAAGACTAACCAGATATGAGAAGGCAAGGAAGGAACTTGAAGACGATGAATCTGAGCTTGAAGAACTTGAAGCCCTTATTGCCAAGAGATTACCAAGAGGATTCGGTAAGTATGAAGGAATGTTTCCTTTCAAATGTTTTGCTTGCAATAAGATTAGTCATTTTGCTTCAAGATGTCCATAGAGGGTTTCAAAGCCAAACCCTAATAGACCTAGGTTTCAAAAGAAATGCTACTATGTCTAAGAAGCTACTGATGAAGGAGTTACAAATGATGAATCTGATAAGGGAAGTAGCTCTGGAAATGAATGGGTGTTCATTGCTATCAAAGAAGAAGATCTAGTGCCTACTGAATCTGGTAGCTGTGTGAATGTGGAAAGTGCCTTGGCTGATCAAGTTGAAGAAAAGGATGAATGGGTGATTGATAGTGGATGTTCCCATCATATGACAGGTGATAAGAGTAAGTTTGTAAGTATGGAAAGGTATGAAGGTGGAATTGTGAAGTTTGGAATGGTAAAAATAACACTAATGATGTTTTGTATGTAGACGGGTTGAAGCATAATCTTCTCAGTGTTGGATAGTTGGTTGACAAAGGGTATGATCTCTGATTCAAGGATGGAAAATGCAGAATCTTGGAAAGCTCTGGAATTGAGATTGCATCTGGTACATAGATTAGAGGGAATATCTTTCATTTAAGTGGTACTGGTAAAAGTTGTTTGATTGATCAAAGTTGGTTATGGGATAGGAGAATGTGTCATGTAAACTTTGATAATATTGTCAAGATAAGTACTACTCAGGCTATGAGAGATCTTCCAAAGCTTGTAAAACCTACTAATAGCATGTGTAAGGAATGTCAGTTGGGTAAATAGAGAAAAACTACATTCAAAAGTAAAGAACAATTTTCAAGCGGATTGTTGGAACTTGTGCACACTGATTTGTGTGGTCCTTCCAGAGTTAGGAGTTTGCAAGGAGACATATACTTTATGTTTCTGATTGATGATTACTCCCAGATGATGTGGGTCACTTTCTTGAGAGAGAAATCAGAGGCTCTTGATAGATTCAAAGTGTTCAAGGCTAGGGCAGAGAATGATATTGGTGTGAAGATAAGTGTCTGAGATCTGACAGAGGTGGAGAGTTTACCTCTGATGAGTTTAATGCATTTTGTAAAAAACATGGAATATGAAGACAGTTATCTGCTCCTAGGACTCCTCAACAGAATGAAGTTGTAGAAAGGAAGAATTGGACTATTCAAGACGCTGCTAGAACAATGATGATGGAATAAAATGTTCCACATGTCTATTGGAGAGAGGCTGTGAGTACTATTATCTACACTCTTAACTAGATGTAGATAAAAGGTAATTCTGGTAAAACTCCTTATGAACTGTGGTTTGGTAGTGATCCTACTATGAAATACTTCAATGTTTTTGATAGTAAATGCTATATCAAAAGAGATGAAGATCTAGGCAAGTTTAATGCAAGGTGTGATGAAGGAATATTTCTGGGTTATTCTAACCAAAGCAAGGCATACCGGTGCTTTAACAAGAGATTGAAAAGGATTATTGAAAGTGCTAATGTCAAGGTTGATGAAAGCAAGGAGAGACCTTCCAAGTCTTGTTGATATGAATTAGATGATCAAAATGAGAGTCCACAAACTCAAATTCAGATTGTTCTAAAGAATTCAATGACTCAAGAAGCTAATGCAAATGTTGAGGAACAAGTTCAAGAATCAGAAGTTCAAGAAAATTCCAAAACTCCTAGGTATGTAAGGTTGAATCATTCTAAAGATCACATCATAGGAGATAAAAATAAAGGTGTTCAAACTAGAAGAAAAATTGCTGAAGAACAAGAGGAGTATTGTTTGATTTCAAAGATTGAACCAAAATCAGTGAATGAAGCTTGTAATTATGAAAGTTGGGTAAAAGAAATAGAAGAAGAATTAATAAAAATTGAAAAGAATCATATTTTGGATCTTATTCCTAGACCTAAAAGAAAAAATGTAATTAGAACTAAATGGATCTTTCAGAATAAATTGAATAAAAATGGTGAAGTTGTGAGAAACAAAGCAAGATTGGTGTGCAAAGGATATTCTTAGGTAGAGGGAATTGATTTTGAAGAAAGTTTTTCTCTGGTGGCAAGAATTGAAGCAGTCAAATTATTTCTTACCTTTGCTTCTTACAAAGATTTCAAAGTTTACCAAATAGATGTCACGTCAACATTCCAAAATGGAGATTTGGAAGAAGAAGTCTACATTAAGCAACCGGAAGGATTCCAGTTGTCTGATCAAGGAGATATGATCTACAGGTTGAGGAAAGCATTGTATGGACTTAAACAAGTCCCAAGAGCCTGGTATGAAAGATTAGATAAGCATCTATTAAAGTTACGTTTTAGCAAAGGCACAACTGACTGTAATCTTTATTTCAAAATTGATCATGAACACATCTTGATTGTTGAGGTATTTGTTGATGATATCATCTTTGGTGGAAATGAGAGCATGTTTAAAAAATTTGCTAGATAGATGCAAAGTTAATTTGAGATGTCCATGCTTGGTGAAATGAATTTCTTCTTGGGTCTGCAAATCATTCAGTCATATAAGGGCATCTTGATATCTCAGTCTAAGTATGTAAAAGATTTGTTGAAAAAGTTTGGAATGGAGGATTCAAAACCAGTGAGTACTCCTATGATAACTGGATGCAAGTTAAGGATGATGACTCCCCTAAGGCAGATCAAAAAGGGTATAGATCAATGATTGGAGGACTTCTTTATTTGATTCATACTAGACTTGATATTATGAATGCAGTTGGCCTTGTTGCTAGATTTCGAGCTGATCCTAGAGAATCTCAAGTTGTAGTAGCTAAAAGAATTTTTAGATATCTGAAGGGAACATTTGATTATGGTTTATGGTATCCTAAGGATGATGATTTCATTCTTCATGCATATACAGATGCTGATTGGGCAGGAGATGTGGATGACAAGATCACTAGTGGTGGTGCATTTTTCTTTGGAAAGAGATTGGTTTCTTGGTTGAGCAAAAAGCAAGAGGCAATATATTTGTCTACTTGATGCAGGAGCATCCCTGGTTCAAGAGTAATCTTGTATCAACCAAAATCATTTGCATTTTAGTTCTTTCATTTTCCAGATCAGTTCAGGCAGTTCAGTCAGAAGCAGTTTCAACTTGTGGTCCAGTTTTGGCATTTCACATCTTGCAGATCTGGACTTAGCATCTATATTCATTCATCTACATCATATCAAGAATTTAGAGAATTTGGATCAGTTATCAGAAAGACATCGCTCTGAGAAGATCAACTATTTTCTCAGTGCAGAGCATTCTAATAGTTCCTGATAATCAGCTAAAAGAGAAGGCTTGTGGATGATTCCTTGACTTCTAGATCTCAATGACACATCATTCAATGTCCTTTGGTTCATTTATGACCTTCCTCAAGGGTCAAAATGTTGTTCTATTCATTTAAGGAAGTGTTCTATGCTTTTAGGTCTGACCTATCTGTGAACACATTACAACTCTTCATTGGAGTTTGTGACCTTCCTTGGCTGAGCGGAGGAATCTATTAGTTTGGAGATGATATATATTGATGTAATAGATCCTTAGGAAAGTAGTTAAGAAGTTAGAAATTGATTGATAGTTCTTAGTTTTGATTTTGTTCAAAGGGAGCTTCAAAGCCTTATCTTGTGCATATATGTAATTAGGCATGTGAGCCCTAATTGTAAGCCCACATGTTGCCAGCTGATCTCTATTTGAATTCTATGATATATTGAATGACTAAATCTGCATTTGCTTTATTTCTTTGAGTTGTTTCTATTGTGTTTACTCTTGCTGCATGGTCTAGATAGTTCATTATGTGAACCCTCCTACCATGACTGCATCAAGTGGTATCAGAATGAAAGTTTGATTCTTTGGAGTGAATTGGTGAAGGGGATTCTGTAAGATCCTATTGTGAGAAGATTGCTGATCTGAGGCAGGTTACTTGCATGCAACCAATCGCCAATTGAGAGGTAGTTGTTGCTTGTAGCCTGATCACTGAATTTAAGGTAGTTTGCACTTGATCTTAGGAAGATGCTGCCATGAAGATTTCCTCCTATTGGTACAATGGCTAATAGAATGGATGAGATGATGGAATTGATGAGAATAATGTGAATTCATTTGGATGATGTTGAAGAAGATAGACACCGAGACCTAATGTTGAAAGCGATGATGAAGAAGAATTTCAATCTGTTGAACACATTGGCAAAACCCTAGGAGGTGATGACAAAGAAGAATCAGACTAGATAAAGATGTTGTGAGCTATCTCAAAGATTGGAAAAAGACCTAGAGTTGATGTACTGAACTATACTAGTAATTTGAACCTTGAAGAATTGATTGACTGGATAAATGACATGGAAGAATACTTTGAATATGAGGAGATTGAAGATCTAGAGAAGGTGAAATTTGTGAAGACAAAGTTGAAAGGACATGCTGCTATATGGTGGAAAGAAGTTCAGTTAGAAAGAAATAGAAGAGGAAAAGAAAAGATTACAAAGTGGGATTGGATGGTGACAAACTTGAAGAATCAGTTCATACCTACTGACTATGAGTTGGAATTGTTGAAAAGATTGCAAAACCTGAGACAAAAGGAGAAATTTGTGAAGGAGTACACTAAAGAGTTTCATAAGATGATCATAAGGACATGAGATAGTGAAGTAAGCAAGGAGAAAGTGGCAAGATACATCAATGGACTGAGATTGAACATTCAAGAAGAACTAAGTTTGGTAAGGATGACATCTTTGGAAGAAGCATATAAGTTTGCCCTGAAAGTTGAAGAGGAGTTGAATAAGAACAATGACTATAGATAGAGAGGCAGAGGAGGTAAATTTTAGAGAGGTAAAATATTTTCCAGATATGATAGATAATTTGTGGAGCAGAACAAGTTTGACAACCCATTTAAGAAGGATGACATAAATTTTTACCGGATAGGAAACCCTAGTGCATACAAGAATGAAGTATATAGAAGAGAAGGAAGAGGATTTGATAAGAGGACATTCATAGGTACTTGTTTCAAGTGTGGGGGTGAAAAACATAAAGCATTCCAATGTAATCAGGGTAGTACAAGCAAGAAGACAGAGAATAGTGGAAGAGAAGCCTATGTTGAAGAAGAACCTGTTGAATCACCCAGTTCTGTTGGTAAACTTGAGAAAGGAAAATCATTGGTGATGAGGAGAGCACTATTTAAAACATAGGCAAGTGAGGAAATGTCATAGAGGAAAAGTTTGTTCAGAACTAAATGAAAATCTGCAGGTAAGTGTTGTAAAGTTGTGATTGATAGTGGTAGTTCAGATAACCTAGTTTCAAAGGAGATTGTGACTAAGCTGATGTTGGAAAGATTGAAACACTCTAAGCCCTATCGGATAGCATGGATTCAGGATGACCATAAGGTACTGGTGAGTGAACAATGTTTGGTGAAATTTCATATTGGATCGTATCATGATGAAGTCTTGTGTGATATTATGCCTATGGATGTTTGTCATATCTTGTTGGGTAGACCTTGGCAGTATGATATAAAAGGTATATATGATGGGAGGAAGAACACATATACTATAACAGCAAATGGGAAAAGAATTACTTTGATTATGTTCATGCTTGTACCTAGGGTTAGGGTTTTGAGCTTGAAAATCTATTGCTCCTTTTATTTAAACCCTTTAAATTTCTAAGTCCTTCAGCCTATGCATTTTTATGCATGTTTCTTTGTGTGTGGCCCCTTGCATGTGTCTTTGTATGAACATATATAGTTGTACATTGTTAGGACCAAAAGGAAGTTCAATCGGCTTCAAAAGGTGCAAAAAATAATTGAATGCATTTTTCTATGCATATCGGGTTGTACATTGCAGGCATATTCCATCAAATATTCCCTACTTGTATGTAAAGGTTTGCATGTATATTTTGTTTGTATGTTCGAACATACAAGGCCGACGTACAAGAGGGATGATGTACAACAGTTCTATCGGCATGAAATAGGTCATCGATGGCCAAGTTCAAGCTCTTTCTGACGGCTGATGGAATGTGCAAGGGAAAATGCATATCATTGTAACAATAGCCATCAGCGGCCTAGTTTTAGGTCTTTCCAATGGGCCGATGGGCAGAAAAAAGAAATGCTATATACAAAGGTTATATGCAAATGAAATGTACATCAGTGAGCATACAAAGGGGTCATCGGTGAAACAATAGATATTGGCAGCTCAAGTAATTGTCATTCTGATGGCCGATGATGCAAAGAGGAAGGATGTATGTAGATATACAACGCAAAGGATATATCAGTGGCAACGTGTAAAAAGGACATGTGCAAAGTCAAGATACAAAGAAAAGATACAAACAGTGGGGTCCACTAGTTGTATGTTTGCACATATAAGGTTGACATACAAAGCAGAACATACAAGTCCCAGATGTCAAAGTTTATCAAATTGGGCTTGGCGGCATACATACATTGGTAGAGTTGAAAAGTCAAAGGCTTTTCCTTGTATGTTGCATTGTATGTATCTCATGCATACAATTGCACATACAAGTGAGATATACAAGGAGTGAAGATACAAGCTGGACCTGAAAAGATTTCAATATGATTCATAAGAATTTGGAGTCCGTGGCTTGTATGATAAAGTGCTTGTATGTGCCGATATACAATGGATGAGATACATTAATGGATTTCAAAGGATATACATTCTGATTTATAAATGAGCTGAAATCCACATTGTATGTATATTGCATTTGTACAATGCAATATACAAAGTGATGATACAAAGGGGGAGATGCAAGACCCAGACCCAATAGTGATTGCGATTTGTTTTATGAAGATTTGGGGTCCTCCCTTTGTATGCAGGTGATTGTATGCATATACAATCCCATTTGTATAACCACATATGCAAAGGGAAAAGTTACAATGGCTCATCGGTGTGACTTTGCCCATTGGTAGCTTCTTCCATGCTCATTCTGACGGTTGATGGAGAGGTAAAGACATAGCGATGGCAATCCAATGGTAGGCTACTATGTGTCCAAAAGCATTTGTATGTATATGCATTCGCATATACAAGGATTTGAAGGAAAAATGAGTGAAAAGGTAAATGTATGTTCATTGTCAAAAAGTCCGCGATAGAAGGGGGTGCCTATATGGCACGATCCAATTGGCCAATAGTTTGTTCATTCAAATTTAGGCTACAGATCCTGGCGATAGAGGGAAATCAGTGGCTCTATTCAAATGGAGGGTTTTCCATGCTTCTATAGTGGCATTCTTGGCAGAAAAGTTGCGAAGCACATAGATTGTTGTGTTTCCAGAGGCCGTGAGTTGGTATGCCATTAATGGTAGGATTGCAGAGAGGTATGGGTCGAATGGATAGGTCAACTACCTAATTTAGGGAGAAAATCTTGAGGTGGTGGTGCAGATCCCAATTTCAGCTGCTCCTTCCCTTTTCTTTTGCTAGCTGCATTGAATGTGTAGAGTATATTACTCTACATTTTGTTTTCAGCAGTGCGCCTACGAGTTTCAGTTTTTATGTATATAAATGTTTCCAAAAATGACCGTGAGGGTTTACAAGGGTTTTATCTTACAGTTACTACGGGTTTTCTTTTGCTAGTGCTACAGAGTCTGCCAAGTGTCGAGCTACAGTTTAAAGACACTTTTATTTCTAAGTTACAACTTTTGTAGCGGATCATGCCACGCAGATTAAAATGTCTCTAATACATTCTAGCTTGTAATCCTATGGAAGACGCCATGTGTCACATGACGAGACACAGCTATAAAGTTTTAGTGTGCCTGCAGAAGAAGCCATGTGTATTTTGTGATAGTCGCAAAGCTTGCCAAGTGTCAGCTTCCGCATATCTATTTATATATCCTTCGATGCAAGGTAATAAATGGAGGTGAGCCCCAGTGTAAAGGTTCAGTGTAGTGGAATGTGCCACGTGGCAGATGCGGTGCCCAAGTAAAAGCCTTTGCCCCTTCTTCCAATGTTTATAGATGTTTCCTCCTTTTCACAGAGCCCAACATGTGTCAACCTCGGCGTGAGTCTCAAAAAGATTCTAATGTTTCAAAGAGTGCTGCGGAAGCTGCCATGTACCAGATAATCGATCTTGCAGTAGGCGCCACCTGTCCCTGTTTCTTTCTTTTAGAAGCTACTAAACGAAGGGTTGTGGGTCCCATTTCTTATGTGTCTTAAGGTTCTAGTTGTTGCGGATTGCAACAGATATCACAAACGGAGCCCTCCCAAATGCAAAGACATAGTAAAGTATCAAAGTAGTAGATAGAGCCACGTATATACTTTTAAGTGCTGCAGAAGCCGCGATGTGTCAGTTTCCTATTTCTTTATGAGGAACTAAGGAGTTTCAAACTTTGGCGTGGACGCTGCCATGTGTCTCAAAGTTCATTGTTTAAAGAGTGCGGATGCTGCCATGTGTCTTTTCCTTATAGAAGGGACACACCACACATGTTTTTACCACAGCCAATGGACTTGTAGTTGTTGTAACTGTTTGCAGATCCAAAAGATTTTAAGTGTTAGGGACTTCTAGGTAGCTCCAGTTTGGTTAGGCCATTGGGATTCAATTGTGCAAACAATCTAGAGCCACTCCTATGCTATAAATATGTAACATTGGTAACAGTTTTGGAGAGAGAGATAGATAGTTTTTCTACTGATATTTTGTCAGAGATTTAAGGAAAAAGTTTGAGACTTTTGCTGTGACCAGTGAATATCATTTTCCTTTATTTTGTTATTCTTGATTCAGAAGGTTAATGTAACTGTGCATGTATCTGTACCTCTTAAGTTGCTAGAAAATTAGTGAGAAAGACTGAGTTCTGTGCCTTGGTTAATATTTGTGTGTCATTGCAAATTGTCTGGTTGTGAGCCTCTGTTTCTATTCATTTTATCTGTTTATATTAATCATGTAGTATCTACTCTTTAATGTGATTGAATCTTGAGGATAGTTCAAGAGAAACACTTTATTCAGGCGCATCGCCATAGATAGATTTGCTTTCGTTGCATTTGTAATTCTGTTTAGCTTTCTACCCCTTTTCCTCAAACCCATTGAAGAATGGAAGAGCTAGCTCCCTTAAAATCTGGAGGTCATTTCAGGTAGCAATTCCCACATTCCTGAAACTTCCCATGTTGGTGTTGGAACCTATGCAATTTTACACATCAACAGTTTTTGTCGAGATTGTATGAGCCAAAGAGCTTCATGGAGTCAGAGCTATGGACCTATAACAAGAGCTTAATCTACTCATAGGCCAAGCATTCTTTTACCACCACAGATAGATAATCCAAGGAGAAGAGTGAATCAGTTGGTAGCACACCAAGAATAAACATGGGAGCACCTATAGCCCCAAGGAATTATGCAAATTGAAATACTGGCAGTCCTTTGATTCTCCCAATACCAGCAGCCACTTGGGATGCTATTCCTGCTAATGCTCTAAAAGCCCTGCCCAAGTTCGGTGGGGAAGATTTCAAGACACCTGAAGAACATCTGCAAGATGTATCTAATGTCTGTGCAATGCATGTGATCACTCAATAGAATGTGGCTATAAGACTGTTGGCAGCTTCTTTCAAAGGGAAAGCTCCGGATTGGTATAGATTTTTAACCCCAAATACTATATCTACATGGGATCAGCTTGGTGATGCTTTCTTTGAAAGATTTAATGAAAAGGGTGATAAATCTTGTTTGCTGCAACAATTGATCACTATCAAAAGGGCACCACAAGAAGCCATGACTGATTTCAATTCAAGATTTCAAAAGACTTGGGAGAGGATTCCCACTACAGCAAGACCATTACCAGGTATGGCTATTGTGTTTTACCTTAAGGCTCTAAACTCAGATATATCAGTAATGATTCAATCTCTGGGAGGTCAGACACTACCAGAAGCTTATGAGTTGGTAGTCAAGGCTGAAATAACTTAATAGATGCTAGAAAGTTGCCCCCAAGGCCTCCTATGCCCATGTCCCCAGAGATTACCTTACATTTGCCTCAAGAAGTTCCTAATCCTACAACCCCACCTGTGCCTATGTATGCATTTCCTCAACAACCTGCTAAGGCAACTATCCCTGTTCAATCATATAAAATGGATGATGTCAAGAACATTTTAAGGACCTTCTCTAATGAGATAATTAACCTGAAGAGACAATAGAATCCTTATCCAAAACCCCCTTATCAAGGTTATCAAGGAAATAGACCTCCCTTTTAGCCAAATCAATATCAAAGCTCTCAAAGGCAAGCTAATCCTCAACCATCAAACCAATTAGTCACAATCCCTACACCTCTATAGACTGTTCCTCCTAATTCCAATAGAGAAATTGTTCCAGGGCAAAATAATTTCGCAGATGGTACAAATGCTTGGTGTTTCCCTTGCAATAATGCCCATATGCCTAGAGATTGCCCCAGAGGAAATTTACAACAAAAGATAGCAGAACAGAGGGGATTAGAAGGACAATTTGTAACTTCTAACACTCCACAATATCAGTCCCCTGGTGTACAAAATGCAGGCTCCTTGGTGGCCCAGATGCAAAGGATGTCCTTACAACAAGAAGAGGAAATAGCCCCTAAGCATGCTTTATTTTCATGGATTGAAGAAGAAGATTCTTTGTTCTTGAATGAAGCATCTACTTCCAAGAAGTCATTGGTACAATCTGATTACTATACCAAAGCACAAAGGAGAATGATGGAGTAGCCTGAATTCACTAATAATGAGATCATGGGAAATCCTCTTTTTCAAAGTCATCAGAACACAGTTTCTAGATAAGAAATGCCCCAGCCTATGTAGAATCAAGTATCTTTTGGACAAGTTCTAGAAAAGTCAAGGTACCCTTATTACTCAAAGGCCCAAGCATTAGGACCTATCAATATAGTGGATTAGATAAAAAAGACGCCAACGCATGTATCAATCTAGGACATGCTAGCTATTCCTAAGTAGAAGACACTGTTGCAAGAAGCTGTGCAAGGCCAAGAAATGCCTAAATAAACTGATGCCAAAGGAAGGCCTACTGATAAAGAAAAGATGCAGCTCAAAGATATTGTACCTTTGCAGACAACAGCCCTATTGAATAATACATCTAAGGTAGGCAAATCTAAACAAGACCCCTTTTATTTAACTCTAATTGTTGGGAAAAAATTATTGCATAATGCAATGATAGACTCTAGGGATAGTACTACAGTAATGCCAAAGCAAATAGTAGATGCTTTGAAAATAAAATATGAGCCACTTACAAAAGGAGTTATGCAGTCGGATGGGAATGCTGTGCAAACAATAGGGAAAATTAAGCAACTCCCATTACAACTATATACTTGCCCCAATATAATTGTAAATCAGGATGTGGTAGTCATAGATATTCCTCCTATTTTTGGTCTATGTTTATCAAGAGATTTTACAGCCAAGATAGGAGGTTAAATGTCATTAGATTGGTCACACCTCATTCTAAGAACTAAATATGGGACAAAGATGAAGGTATTGTCTGAGCCATTATCAAAAGACCATATCACAAATGAACCAACCCTAAAATTAGAGGCAGCCCATGCTATGCTAAATAAAGATGAAAGAATGTTTGTTGAAGAGATAGGTGACTGGATTGAACATGACCAACAAGAGGAAGAGAATAATCAGTTGTTGACTATGATACAAAGTGATCCCTATGGGAATTATGACTCTATTGGTTTAGGCACTTATGTCATATTTGAAGAAGACCAAGAGATCCCAAATGTTTTAAGGAAAGAAACACCATAGACTCAAGAATCTGAAAGGGACTCAGAAATCTGGACTCTAAATTTTGATGGGGCTAGAAGTAAGAATGGAGCTGTAGGAGGAGTTTGCCTTACTACCCCAAATGGTGAAAAAATTCTAAGAGCTATCCGTTTTTAGTTTACTTGCACTAATAATGATGTTGAGCATGAATCCTTGGTCCATGGACTAATTTTAGCCAAGAAAAAGGGAGTAAAAAATCTAATAGTTAGAGGAGATTTAAAACTGGTGGTAAAGCAAATCAATGAAAAGGCAGTGGCCAAAAATGTAAGAATGAGATATTATAGACACAGGATTTGGGACCTAATAGATGATTTTGAAGCTTTCAACATTGAAGTAGTCCCTAGGGCCCAAAATACTGAGGCAAATAGAATGGCATAGATTGGTTCACAATTTGACCCAGCAACTGATCTACTAGTCAATAATGAGTCAATCAAAATTATAGTGAGGCCAACTATCCTAGACAATGACCAAAATTGGTAAGTTTTTTAAAATGATTTTCAAGTGCTTTCAGTTTTACAACAGTCAGGAGAATTTACTAATCAGTTGCAACCTAAGATTGAAGAAGCATATGGCGACCAAATTATTCAATTAAAGTCCAATAAGCTTTCTAAAGGACTGATTACCTTAGAAAACTTATTTGACCTAGAAGATGTAAGCCTGGAGGAGAAGAGGTTTCAAGCAAATAAAGAGGATTATTCTGAAATCCAAGTAGTGAGGGGAGAAAATTGAAGGTTGGTAATTCTACAACCCAGCAAGAGAAGGAAAGACTAATTGATCTATGTGAAAGATATGACAGAGTGATTTCCTAGACCTATGAAGACCTCCATGGCTATGATAGGAATATCATTTAGCACACGATAGAGCTAATTGAAGGATCTAAACCAGTCAGACAGAACCAAAGGCCGATGAATCCTAGAATTGAACCTCTAATGGTGGATGAGTTGCAGAAGCTCTTAGAATAAAAAATTATTTTTTCAATCAAGCACTCAACTTGGGTATCAAACCTAGTGCCAATAAGGAAAAAGAATGGTGACATAAGACTTTGTGTAGATTTCAGGGATCTAAATAGAGCATCTCTTAAAGATCACTATCCCGTGCCCTCTATGGAACAAATTTTACATACTGTGGCTGGATCAGAGAGATTTTCCTTGCTAGATGGTTTCTCTGGATACAATCAGATTTGGCTAGCTGATGAAGACCAGCATAAGACTGCATTTACTACAAAATGGGGAACATTTGCATACGCTAAGATGCCTTTTGGCCTTTCAAATGCTGGAGCCACTTTTTAAAGAGCAATGGATGTAGCATTTGGAGAGCTCATAAACAAAATCATCCTGTTTTATCTGGATGACCTCACTATTTTCTCCAAAAATGTTGTAGAACATTTTGATCATTTAGAAGCTATTTTTAAGAAATGCCAAGAGTTTGGAATATCCCTGAATCCTAAGAAATGCATCTGTACAGTACCTCAGGGAAAACTGTTAGGGCATATAGTGTCTAAAAGAGTCTCTATTGATCCAGAGAGAGTCAATGCCATAATGAAATTATCTCTGCCGGTCAATAAGAAGGAAGTCCAGCCCTTTTTGGGAAAGATCAATTTTATCAGTTGATTCATATCAGACTTTATAGGTCTAATAAGACCAATGACACTGCTGTTGAAGGACCTGGTTTTCAAGTGGACTGCAGAAGGGAGATAGGCTTTTAAGGAGGTCAAGAAAGCAATTTCAACAGCCCCAGTACTCAAAAACCCAGACTTCTCTAAGTCTTTTATAATGTATGTGTATGGAGGTGAGTTCAATGTTGCTGCTGTCTTAACTCAGAAAGATGACTAGCAAGGAGAACATCCAATAGCCTTTTTCTCTAGGACTCTTAGGGAATATGAGGCCAAATACAATTTTGTGGAGAAATAGGCATATGCCATGGTAAAATCCCTTAAGAAATTTAGACACATGGTCACAGGGAATAAGATTTTGATATTAGTGGCGCATCCTAGTGTGAGGGAATACATTATGGAAGGTGAGATCACTGAGAAAAGAGCAAACTGGATAACAAAGATCCTTGAATATGATGTGGAGGTCAGACCCACTAAGTTAGTAAGAGGCAAAGGATTGTGCCAATATATGGCCCAAGACATGGAGAGAATGGTGACTGCAGAAACAAAAAGTGAGAGTGTGTTGAGAAGCTAAGAGATTGATCAGAATTCCTGGGTCACAAATAGAATTCAGTTTATGAAACATGGGATTTTCCCAAAAGAGCTCTCCCATGATAAAAGGAGATACTATAGACAGTAAGGGACCCATTTTGTATTGATTGACCATGTTCTTTTCAGAAGGAACACTGATGGTATACTTCTAAGATGCATAGAGAAAGATGGAACCAAGAGAATACTACATGAGTTGCATCATGGAGCCTTAGGTGGACACTTTTTAGCAAGGACCACTGCAATAAAAATAACTCAGGCAGGATACTTCTAGCCCACTTTATTTATAGACTGTTATCAACTGGTTAAAGAGTGCCAGTCTTGTCAGTTTTATACAGGGAAAAGAAGAAATGCAGCAATGCCACTAAGCCCCATAATCATGGATGAACCCTTTGCCCAATGGGCTCTAGATTTCATTGGTATGATGAATCCAATGTCAAGTATGGGACACAAATGGATCCTAACTGCCACAGATTACTTCACCAGATGGAGTGAAGCAGTACCACTCAAGGAAGCAATAGAAAAGGTTATATTAGACTTTCTGGAGGGTATTACTACTCGTTTTGGTACTCCTCGTACTATAATATCAGATAATGCTAAGGCCTTTTTGGGAACAAAAATATCTGATTTTACATTAAGATATGGAATTTATTTGAAGACTTCTTCAAATTATTACCCTCAGGGTAATGGTCTAGCAGAGTCTACTAACAAGAACCAAATTAGACTCATTAAAAGGATAGGGGCTGATCATCACAAAGAGTGGCACAAATTACTTAACACAGCACTATGGGCTGACAAAATTACACCTAAGCAAGTGACATAGATGTCCCCATATGAATTGGTCTATGGTAAGCAAGCAGTAATGCCACTAAACCTAGAGATTCCTGCTTTACAGTTATTGAAATAGATTGAGATTGAAGAGAATGGTCACATGCAAGTCAGACTTGTTGAATTGCTGGAGGTGCAAGAAAAAAGGGAAAAAGCACATGAGTCACTAATGAAGCACCAGAAAATAATCAAGGATTGTTTTGACAAGAAGACTTCAAATCCCCATTTTGAAGTTGGCTCAATAGTGCTTAAATGGGATGAGAGTGCTGCCAAGCCTGATAGACACAACAAATTTGAATCACTGTGGACTAGTCCTTACAAGATTCATTCATGTAAGAAGCAAAATTCATTTGATCTTGAGACAATGGAAGGTGAACCTGAGGAGATTCCTGTGAATGGGATCTATCTAAAGCATTTTAATTAAGTAGTGTCTCCTATGTACTATAATTAGTTAGTTTCTTTTATTGTTTTCCTATTTTCCCGCTTCTTTTTCTCGCTTTCCTTTTCAATAAGTGTTCTATGAACACATGGCATCAACGCAAGCCCCTTCTCTTTTTTGAAAATCTCACATTCATTAAGGTTGTCTCCAATCCCCAAAATCCTTGAAAGTACGCACTTTCGCAGCCACTATCATAACGTTTCTGACACTTAGTCCTATACTGATTTGGAAAGATGCATTAACAGTTTCTTGGTGTTAATGCCATTTATAAGGCACGATGTGTCATTAAAGCCCCATTAATAGGAGTTAAACCTTAACTGTGGCTCTCATTTTGCTCCGTCTCTCTACTTTGAATCCCTGGCAATCCCCTATAAATTTTCATTCCTCGCAAACACTTTTGGCTGTGTGTCTCTCTTGTAGCACAGTTTCCATCCATTACTATGTTAAAGCACCCACATTCTCCCTGCAGACACAGACATGACCGAAGCACAATCCTCTCAGTAGGGACTTGGAATATATGAATCGATTGACAGGCTTTTAAGAAGCAAATATTACGCCTCGGCTCCTGCACAACCTAAGAGACCCTACCTTAGAATGAGAGTCCCTGAAGTAGGTTACTCCGTTGACCCAATGAAAGTAAAGGATTTCGCAGATGGTATCTTCGACCCCGTCCTTCAAAAACCTACCAAGGCTCTCCACAAAGGGACCACACCAGAGATGCATTCAAAAATCGAAGAGTGGATAGTCTAGGACCTTTGGAATGAAGATTTGGACCTCATAGTTGGCATAGTTCTTGGTCCCTAATGTGCACCTCTGCCCTAATCTAATTGATATGTGCGCAGAGCTATTCCATGCACCATCAAGCACCATTCAATAGGGACCCTTTATGGTGTAGATTACACCCAAAGCTACAAGAGACATGCTGGCCCTGTATCATGATAAAAAGGCCACATTCCCCACTATTACTAAAATGTAAAAGACGTGGTCAAATGTCAACAACCAGCTTAGGTTCCTTAACTCAAAATTGCAGTTAGAAGAGAACACACAGATGTCCAAGCTACCAACAGGAAGGGCACAATTTAGCCAGGTCAGTCAAGAGGTGCTGTCAATGATGGCTTCTATTTTTGGGATGAAGGAAGATATTACCATCTATGATTGGCAAATTGCAATCATTTTCAGGTTGAAGACTATGGATAAGTTGTAGGAATACTAGCTAGATTTTTTAGAACAAATTGCTTATTCCATGGTTGATCAACTCGTCAATTTCAAAGCCATGAGAATATTCAGGTATTCAGCTTATCTTTTTCATTTGATGTTATACCAGAACCACAATATATTTGCACCAAATATGTAATTGAGCATGTATGACCCAAATTTTGGGCAAAATAGAACTATTCCTGTGTCTGCATGGACACATGTGCTATCTGAGGCGTCAGACCCTTATGAGTTCTAGGAACTCTTTGTTGCCCGTATATTTTGCCATTTGAGTCCTGAGCCTGTAGAAAATAGGTTGACACTGAGCATTAAGGGTTTCATGACTAATTGTCCAATCCCATGTGACTATTTCTTTGGGTCTCAACATACTATCATTAGAGTCCATGGCTTCAATGAAGAACCAATGCTGCTACCTAAAATTTTGACTCCTAGGTTAGCATTTCTGGAGGTCACCCGACAAGTGTCTGTGGTCGACAATGAGTATGGTACCAAGAGGAAGAAGAAGAAAATGTATGATATTCCCTGGGTTAGAAAGAATATGGCCCTAGAAGTCAGGGATGCTGAACACCTGTTGCTACGAAAGTTAGCTGTCTTGGGATTCCTCATTATTGAAGACAATGGAAGTACGACCCAAACAGTTTTATAGCCTCCTGGGTTAAAACCAACAAAGTTGGAGCCAAAATAGTGCATGAGGGTCGTCCTTTTTGGGTGGATAGAAGAAACCCTAAGAAGATACCCCTGACTTGTATGTGGAACTAACAGATTTGCCATATGAGGGTCCTAGGCCATGGGAGACCTTTTATGTTAAACAAAGGGCCTATGACCCTAAGATCAGAATAGCTATTGGATTTAAGAAAGCTTTGTTGAGAGGCAAGGAATGGAAACCAAAGAAAATAGAGGCCTATTGGAAATATAGGCAGGAAATTTTTGAATTGCCACACTCTTTTGGCAAGGTTGACATAGATGAAAGATGGGAATCTATTTGGAATGAGTGGCATCCCTCCCCAGTTTCTAGTCCTGATACAAGCAGAATCCACGAAAAGGGTGAAGAGTCAGGAGAGGAGGCTGAGTCAACTCATACAGTGCAAGCAACATGACAAGCCTCATTAACTGCCTCTGTATCTTCTTAGCCCCAATCTCTTAGTACTATAGAGAAACAAAAGGGTGTGGTGTCATCACCACCTAGAGGGACTCCATCAGTTTCAGCCACTGGGGCTTCCAGTTTTGTATCATTACCACCATTAGTAGTGGTCAATGTTGTAAAGAAGGAATCAGAGGAGCAAGAAGAAGAAAGGCCAAGGAAGCATAGAAAACTAAACCTGCCACCAGAGTCAGATGAAGAAGCAGAACCCCTACTACAAGAAATTGCAATCACATATGCTACCCCCCAAGTAAGTGTTTCTTCTCCTTTTTCCTCTCTATCTCATTCTTCTACCATAGGGGTGGCAATCCCAACTGGCCAAACATTAGTATCCCCTGCCACCTTTGCTGTGCCTATATCTAAACTTGCCCCAATTGTTAATCTCAAGCCATGTCTTCACAAGCCACCTCATTGCCATTCTTTTCCCCCTCTATTCCAAAACGAGCCCCTCCCTAAATTTCCCCTAGCCAACATTTGGCTATACCTTATGGTTTACCTCAGGGTCATCCCTTTGCTGGTGGTTATATTGCCTCTCCCCCCACCTTCCAAACCCAAGTAGATACTGCTAAGAAGGCTAGAGAAGCCCGGATGGATAAGAAAAGAAAGAAAGAAAATAAGATCCTAGTTGTGCCACATATGAGGTCTCTCTTTGACCCTATTCAACAGCAGCTGACTGTCACACATTTGTCCCCAAATGTGGTAAAGCCAAATGAGTAGATGTAGCCTCAGGACTTCACAATGAATGCAGTAGCCATGGACATGTCACTATTTAGACCACAAGATAGGGTTGATCTGCTTAATGAAACCACTTCTACTGCTGCAACTGACTACTTAAAAGTGTCTAGGAAGTTGCAGAAGGTTGCAACTGACTTAGGTCAAGAGAAGACATATAGTAGAAACCTTGCTACAGAGTTAAAGTCAAAAAAAGATGAAATAGAGGATCTAAATAAACAGTTGCAAAATACTATTTCCTATCAAATTCATCAAGTGACAGTGGCCCAAAATGCTTCTCTGAAGATGGAGCTGGCACAGGAGAAAGCTGTAGTAAATGTTCTGAGGTAGGAAAAGGCCACATTGGAGAAGAGATTTCAAGATAAATTGCAACAAGCCACACAATTTTAGCAATAGTTGCTAAGTGAGCAGAATGTTGTTGTTGCAATACAGGTGCAACTCTTGGCAGAACAACAAGTGACAAAATAGCTAACATTGGAGTTAGCTAACGGGCCTTAGAATGCTGGAATTCTGAATCTAGTCAAGAAGCTATATGTGTCAGTGCGGAATAGAATCTCTGAAGAGATTATCCAGCTCAAACCCTCTTTAACTTTCCTATTGAAACTTTAGTTCAGGCCACTCTATCTACTGTCACTTTGAGAGTTTCTGACTCTCAACTGTTGCTGAAGAAATTATACGACATAACTGATGAAGCATTGTTAGCAGTAGGGATTAGTGATAGAATGATAGCTGCAAAAAGGGTAAATGAAGTTATTAGTTGTAATTCAGCTACTACAAATTGCCAGGAGCTCTTAGATGTTGTCAAAGAAGGAGTTAAAGACATGAAGAGACACATAGAGGATTTGGTGCTGCTGGGTCTTCCATCACCATTTCTAGATAACAATATTGTATTGATGATTGATGAGATTAAGACTCTTCTGTTAACAAAGAAAAATGATCAATTAGTTTTGCAAGGTTTAAGTGATTCCTCATCACTACGAGAGATGGAAGCTATCTTGATCCTGATGGCTCATTTAGAGTTTTAACTGAAGACTGTGGTTCAGATTCTACAAAAGTTTTCTCACAAGGACATAATAAATCTAGATTTTGCCTTTCAAGATTTACAGAGCAAGCAAGGACTCTCCGACTCTGAATGGTCTGTTTATCAGATAGCTTTGCAGAATCTGTGACCCTGCGTTGTATTTTAAATACATATTTTTTTGCCACAATTTTGCGTTCTTTTTTGAGCGGGCTAAAAATCCCTACTAGTCGCCAAGAATTGTAGAGTATATTACTCTACATTTTGTTTTCAGTAGCGCACCTTCGAGTTTCAATTTCTGTGTCTATAAATGTTTCTGAAAATGGCCACGAGAGTTTACAAGGGTTTTATCTTATAGTTGCTACGGGTTTTCTTTTGCCAGTGCCGTGGAGTCTGCCAAGTGTCGAGCTACAATTTAAAGCTGCTTTTTTCTAAGTTACAACTTTTGCAGTGGATTGTGCCACGCAGATTAAAATGTCTCTAATACATTCTAAGTTGCAATACTATGGAAGATGCCACATGTTGCATGCGGAGACATAGCTATAAAGTTTTAGTGTGCCTGCAAAAGAAGCCATGTGTATTTTGTGATAGTCATGGAGCTTGCCAAGTGTCAGCTTCCACGTATCTATTTATATATCCTTCGATGCAAGGTAATAAATGGAGGTGGGCCCCAGTGTAAAGGTTTAGTGCAGTGGAATGTGCCACATGGCAGATGCGGCACCCAAGTAAAAGTCTTTGCCCCATCTTCCAATGTTTATAAATGTTTCTTCATTTTCACGGAGCCCAACATGTGTCAACCTCCGCGTGAGTCTCAAAAAGATTCTAATGTTTCAAAGAGTGCTGCAGAAGCTGCCACGTACCAGATAGTCGATCCTGTGGAAGACGCCACCTGTCCCTATTTCTTTCTTTTAGAAGCTACTAAATGAAGGGTTGTGGGCCCCATTTCTTATGTGTCTTAAGGTTCTAGTTGCTATGGATTGCGACAGATGTCACAGACGGAGCCCTCCTAAATGCAAAGACACACTAAAGTATCAAAGCAGCGGATAGAGCCACGTATATAATTTTAAATGTTGCGAAAGCTTCCATGTGTTAGTTTCCTGTTTCTTTATGAGGAACCAAGGAGTTTCAAACTTTGGCGCAGACACTGCCATGTGTCTCAAAGTTCATTGTTTAAAGAGTGCAGATGCCGCCATGTGTCTTTTCCTTATAGAAGAAACGCCCCACACATGTTTTTTCCACGACCAATGGACTTGTAATTATTGTAATTGTTTGCGGATACAACACATTTTAAGTTTTAGGGACTTCCAATTAGCTCCAGTTCAGTTAGGCCATTGGGATTTGATTGTGCAGATAATCTAGAGCCACTCCTATGCTATACATATGTAACATTGGTAACAGTTTTGGAGAGAGAGAGATAGATAGTTTTGCTACTTATATTTTGTCAGAGATTTAAGGAAAAAGTTTGAGACTTTTGCTGTGACCAATGAATATGATTTGCCTTTATTTTGTTATTCTTGATTCAGAAGGTTAATGTAACTGTGCATGTATCTGTGCCTCTTATGTTGTTGGAAAATTAATGAGAAAGACTAAGTTTTGTGCCTTGGTTAATATTTCTATGTCATTGCAAATTGTTTGGTTGTGAGCCTCTATTTCTATTCATTTTATCTGTTTATATTAATCATGCAGTATCTGCTCTTTAATGTGACTGAATCTTGAGGATAGTTCACTATGCTTAGTTAAGAGAAACACTTTATTCAGGCGCATCACCATAGATAGATTTGCTTTCGTTGCATTTGTAATTTTGCTTAGCTTTCTACCCCTTTTCCTCAAACCCATTGAAGAATGGAAGAGCCAGCTCCCTTAAAATCTGGAGGTCATTTCAGGTAGCAAGTCCCACATTCCTGAAACTTCCCATGTTGGTGTTGGAACCTACCCAATTTTACACGTCAACAGAATGTTTTGAGTGCCAATTCTCATGGTGCAATGTATCTGGTGAAATTTTGAAATGCCAGTGTAATTAATGTTGAGTACATGTTCTCACTATATATCAAGCTGTGTCACACACTTTCTAGTTGTTGAGGACTTGGGCATTTTTTGGAGACAATAATGAAAAACAAAGCCTTTCTTCATTGTTTTATCTCTGTTGGAGTTTGAGTTGCATTTTGAATGCATGTTGCACATATATTCAGTTTCATTGTTGTTTAATATGAAGAATGCTTTATTGCATGTGTTTAGCTATTTGTCTCCATTTGTTATATGCATTCCTTCATCTGAATCTAGTTGCTAAGGGTTTCTTAGACTCTAGAATATAGACTTTCTGTATTAAATGCTTGATCTATGACTTCCTTTCAAGGAGTGGATTAAATTGTTTTGGGTTAACTATGAAGAAGGATGTATGTTTGTAGGGATGTTTGTAAGTAGAGGTAGCTGAATACTCAGTCTTGGGTGGTATTTGTAAGGCAAATACCAGTTCTAACCCCTTGAAACTTGATTGTTAGTGCAAACCATTCACTTGTATAGTCTAGTTGACTCCTTGCCCTGAGATAGGCATCAGTCTTCTCCCTGTGGTGTTATGTTTCTAAAACCCATGTCTTGCATCTAAAACATTAATACAAATCCTTTCATAATTCTAACCTATTAGTTTGTAGAAGTAGAAATAGGACCCCGGCATACTCTCATCCTCAACCAGTTAGATATGTCTAAGAACATTGCTCACCTTGAGATTTATCTTGGAAATCTTGGTTCACACATGAGAGTATTCTACCTGTGACTAAAAAGATAAATCTTTCTATTGGGTGAGTCAAAGAAAAATCTTTAGCTATAGAGATACCCCCCTTGGTGCAGCAGAACTAGAAGTGAAGGGGAGCCAGCTCACGCAACCTCCTATATTTGTTGGCCAAATTTGCCTATGCATTGGAACTGACAAACCCTCTGCCGATTCGAAGAGAAAGAACCAACAAAGTGGCAACTCTACTGGGGATAATATGAAAGTGTTATCTTGCAATCTCTGGTGAAGTTTTTCCCATCCAAGTTAGAAGTATTAGACCTGGATGTGCCTTGTTGCAGCAAACTTGAAAATTATATGTGTAGCTCTACTATTGGAGAACCCAGAAAGGAAATAAATGAATTTTTAGCTTATGTTATTTGAAGCTTATTCTTCTGCCAAGGAAGTGGTGACTCTGCACAAAAAGAACCTAAAGAAGAATACAAAAATGTGTTATATTTTCATACTTTCAATCAGGAAAAGAAATTTGCAGCAGCTGCAACATATCTAGGTATTTTTATAAGTTTTAAAGGATTCCCTATTTGGTGAAATAACATTGGTTAAAAGGGAAATATTGGTGATAAGTGTTGACCCATTTTCCCCCCGTCCAAAGCTAAACAATTCACCTAGTACTTTTCCTTGAAAATCCTTTGGAAAATGTTACTATAAAGCTTAAAGTGCCAAATTTCCTAAAAAGCCTTGCTTAAAAAACCTTACCATTGGAAAGAGCTTGGAAAAAATAGTCAGGTTTGCTTTTTACATCACCCTGAAATTCGACCAAATAAAGAAATTATTCATGGTCAAAGTTTTGGTCAGCATACAGTTCAAATGTACATTTGGTGGGCTTGTAAATCTCTATCAGCCTTAGAAAATGATGAGAAAGGTGAGTTTTATGCATTTCTAAATGTATATTGGGCTTAGGAAGGTGCATGTACAAGGAGGAATCTTTTGCAGATTCCCATGATATTCCCAGTTTGTATATCCGGTTGCAAGGAGAAACATACAAGGAAAATTATACAAAGCAGGATATACATTACAGGAATATTCCCTCAATGCATATCGGGTTTCAAATGCATATTATGTTGTATGTTTGCACATGCAATGAAAAGATACAAGGTTTGACATACAAGTGCATCTGCTATAGTGGAATGTACATTTGGCCTTGTATGTTTCTTTGTATATTTCTCTTGTATGTTTTGCACATACAAGTGAAACATACAGAGAAACATACAAGGCCGAACGTACAAGAGGTGGGGCCTGCGCACATACAAGGCCGATTGTATGTTAGAAGATACAAGTGAGCATGAACAGTAGAATATATATTTCGCTTGTATGTTTGCACATACAAAGCCGATATACAAAGGTTTACATACAAGCCGGACCTGATTGCATTTTTAACTTGTTTTATAAAGTCTCGGGTCCACCTTGTATATGTATAAGTGTTTTGTATATTTGAACATGTAGGGAAATATACAAAGAAAGTGATACAAGCCAGATCTGACCCAGTAGTCAAAGCAGTTGATAAAAATTTGAAGTCTATGGCTTGGATATTTGGTGCTTGTATATTACGATATACAAGCAAACAGACAAAGGAAGTATATAAGCTAGATTTCAATGTCTTTTCAGGCTATTTCATAAGATTTGAAGTCCACATCTTGCATGTACAATTGTGCTTGTATATTGCAATATGCAAAGGGAAGATATAGTTTTCAGTGATGCTCCTTGAACTAGCTCAGCAACGAATTAGGCGGTGCCACGTGGTGGTAGACATACATGCAAGTTAACATACAAATGGTGGGGCTCGCATATGCAAAGGGAAATTATATGCATATACAATTTTGAAATTCAAAGGGCAAATTCAAGCCTGATATACAAGGTGCCATGCATATACAAAGGAGTTGCAGAAGGTTTTGGATGCTAATTTAGGTCACAAATTCAATCGATATATACACAGATGCAAAGCAATATATACAAGCGGTTGACCAAAACTTTGACCGCCTGTATCTCCTCCTTCCTGGCAAATTTTGACATGCTGTAAGAGACAAAGATGCATATTTTTGTCCACTCTTTCATTTGACAAGGTTTTTAGGAGTTTTTATCACTTTTCAATTTTAGATCTGGAGTCGCATGTTTTGAGCGGTGGACGTTTTAGTGACTTTTTGGGGTAGGCTGCAAATATTTTTCATATTTATTTCTGGAGGTAATGGAAGTTGCTCGCATTAATGGTAAAAGATATTTTTCCACCATCCTATTTTAGATATTTTAAGGTATGCATTGCTGAGGATAGATGAGTAAGTTGCCTGTATTAAAGACTCTAAAATATCTTATATCTACCCAGCACTAGATATTAGATGCCATAACTTCTACAGAGGGAGATATTTTTTTGAGACATCTTTTAGAGCTAATTTTGTAACTGACCTAGGCTAGTTTTGGAATGCTATATATGCATTCATAAGATGTAAATAGGGTTGGATTTTTTTTTACATTCTGGTCTTTTCTATTTCTAAACAGAGTTTTCATATGCTGTAACCTTACCTTTCATTAGATATATGCAAGTTATTTTACCTCCTTTTCTGATTTCCCAATTTTGTGTAAATCTACATGAGATTGTCTGTGAACATTCTGTTCCTCTCAATCATATTATTTCTTGCCTAGATGCTGGAATCATCTAATCCGTGTATGCTTACTTGCTGTATCTGATTATATTGTGCATTTTCTCAGTATTGTGAAAATTTCTTTTAATTAATCTGGTGCATCACCCTTTTATGTTTTCAAGTTTTGTTATTTCATCTTTCAAGCATCCCTTCTCCCTTTTCCCTTCAAAATTTAGTAGTTTTAGGTGATAATTAGGCAAGGAAGCCAGCCTTCTTCGGAGGTCTGATCTCATTTAGCAGAGTCCCACACTTAGAGATCATTCCCATTGTGTCATTGGAATGCTTGGAATCCCTCCAAGCAGGGTGCAATTTCATGTGACAACAGTTTTTGGCATGCCTGGTGGGACCATACAACTTTTATTACTGGTTTTGATATGTAGCTAGTGTTTTTTTCAGACCTATAAGAGGTTAAATCTACATATCTGGTGACTCTCACTAAGGAAGTACAAGCAGACCAGTTCTATTGATACTTTTTTATGAGAAAGATTCAAACTAGGAGTTTGAGCTAATTTGACTATTTACAGCTGTCACCACCTAGAAGACAGGCAAGAGCTGTAACAAGGACTCTAGTTTCTAAAAGGATACAATCAACTCCACCAAATTTCAAACCAGTTGTTTCTGTAGTTCCTGTAGCAACTCAAGTAAATCTATCCCTAGCCATTTAGATGGCAAGAAATCAGCCATTTGTGACTTCTGATGTGGGGAACCCTTTAAACTTAACAGTACATGATGCCAAACCTATGGTAGCTTTGAAGAATCTATCCTATTTCACTGGGGAAAACCAGACTACTCCTATTGAGCACATCAAAGACATAGCATTCCTGTGTGGTGTACATCATGTTACTTAAGAGAATGTAGCCATTAGGCTGCTGGCTGCCTCATTCAAAGGGAAAGCGTTACAATGGTTCAGAAGTTTACCAGTGTAGACTATTACAACCTGGGATGATCTAGGAGAGAAATTGAACAAACAATTCCAAGATAAATTAGATAATTTATCATTGGTTGAACAGATGATCACCATAAAGAGAGGTCCCCAAGAGCAAATGATGGATTTTAATTTCAGATTTTAGAAAACATGGGACAGAATCCCTGCCATGGTAAGACCCCTAGCTGAATATACATTCTTGTATTTTTTGAATGCCCTGAATAGCGATATTTCAGTAATGGTACAATCATTAGGAGGTACTAGTTTAACTGACGCTTATGAGATAGCTATTAGGGCATAAATTAGCTGGATTCAGGTGGGAAAAATAGCACCCAGACCACCAGTGCCCATCTTTCCTAAGATTCAGGCTTCCATGCCATTACCAATCCCATATTTTGCCCCTTTGCCTACTGTAGCAGTAGTACCAAGTGCTGCCAATCCTAAGCCTGCTACTTCTAGCTCATCTCAAGAGTTGAAAGAGATTAAAAATAGCCAACAGAAAATAGAAAATATTCTGCAAACTTTTGGGAATGAGTTGGTAAACATTAAAAAATAGCAATCCCAGAGCAGGCAATCTTATCAGCAGCAATATCAAGGCCAAAATCAGCCTTACCAAGCTAATAGGCCACCTTATCAGAGCAACTATCAAGGTGCCAAACAAAATGTAAATCAAAGGCCTTTTCAGCCTTATAATCCAGCACCTATTAATGTTGTTAGGGACCTTGTCCCTACTCAGAACAATCTTGTAGCTGAGTACGAGTGGTGCTATCCATGTAATCAGCCACACAGTCAAGCAGCTTGTTCAAATGGGGTGATAAATCAGGCTTTAATGGTGTAAAATGTGGCAGTCTCATAGCCAAACATCCCAAATGATGGAGCTGCACAACAACAAGAGCAACCTCAGAATGATTCTATCTTCATAAATTGGCAAGAAGGTGAATTCGATGGTGTAAACAACGATAACACCTCAGTTACAGCAAATACAAGAGCTAAGAAGAGGGGTTATGAGATAGACCAAGCAACAAATAAAGAGAAAGGACATGTTGGTGCTTCTACATCACATATTCCCCATATTCTACAAAGGATTAACCCAGTAGCCGCAAGGGGGATGCCTCATTTGCAAGTAGAGGTTGCTGCTACAAAATCAAATCAGAAGGTAAGTGCCATTCCATCTTTCC
The DNA here is from genome assembly GCA_027924645.1 of Cunninghamia lanceolata. Taxonomy (NCBI): domain Eukaryota; kingdom Viridiplantae; phylum Streptophyta; class Pinopsida; order Cupressales; family Cupressaceae; genus Cunninghamia; species Cunninghamia lanceolata. The sequence continues at coordinate 23,691,720 of BSBN01000867.1, forward strand.
ATATTATTGAAAATAGGAAGAAGATGAATGTGACAATGTCTATGTGGGATTCTTTAGCCATCCTAGGCCAAAAAGACATATTGCAATCTGCCTTGTCTGATTTGAAAGTTTCCAAGGATTCAACTGTTGACCCAAACAGGGTTGTCCTGACCAATTCATCCTAGGATAATAGCAAACAGCCAACAAAAGTGCCAAACCACTCCCTTTCTATGTGTCATTGATAATTGGAGATAAGTTAGTGCATAATTGTATGGTAGATAGTGGAGCAAGCAGTTCTGTGATGCCTAAACAAATTGCAAACCAATTAGGGCTCAAATACTAGCCTCTTAAGAAGGGTGTACTCCAATTAGATGAAACAACTATTAATACTGTAGGTGTGATCAAAGACCTAGGTCTCACTCTGCACACCTGTCCCAATGTTTCCATTTCCCAGGAGGTATTCATCATAGATTTGCCTCCTTACTTTGCCATGTGCTTATCAAGAGAATTTACAGCCAAGATAGGAGGATATTTATCCTCAGACTAGTCCCACATGTTTTTCAGGATCAGATATGGCACCAAAGTAACTTTAAAATCTGAGTTACTTTCAAATCATCACATAGAGCCTTACACACCAAGTGTTGTTAATGCAAATTGTATTATTTCTAATGATCTTGAATTAGTTGTTGCTCAAGAACTACAAGATGAAAGCATACCAGAGGTACTGTTAAGGGAATGGTCCTTAGAAAATGTTGTAGATGATCCTGAGGGACACACCCACGAAAATGGTATGGGTGTTTACATACTGCATGAGCATGAAACAGTAACACCAAATCTTGTAAAAGATGTCAAACAACAGACAAAGTAGCAAAATGGGGTGTGGAAAATGTATTTTGATGGCTCAAGGAGCAAGAAGGGATCTAGTGGTGGTGCAATGCTGGTGTCACCACAAGGTGAAAAATATTATTCTTCTTTCCATTTTTCCTTTGCATGTACAAATAACACTGCTGAATATGAAGGATTAATTCAAGGTTTGCAATGGGCAAGAAAGAGGAAAATAGGTTATTTGTAGGTTTATGGTGACAGTGAACTCATTGTGAATCAGGTAAGAGGGCTCCATCTTACAAAAAATAATTTTCTCAAATGCTACAAACATAGGGTGTGGGACATAATCAAAGAATTTGATGCTTTCAACCTAATCTCCATTCCAAGAAATTAGAATTATCGTGCTGATAGGTTGGCTGCAATTGGGGCTTAGTTTGACATCCCCAGTGATATTCAAAGGGACAAAATTCAACCTCATGTAAAAATAGTTGATAGGCCCTCTATCCCTGATAATAATATTCATTGGCAAGTTTTTGAAAGTGATGAGCAGATCCTACGTTTCTTGTTAGAAGAAGATGAATTTTCTATGATAAATCAGGATAAACTCAAACAACAGTATGGCAATGATCATTTTGTTTAGTTGAGAACAAACAAGCTTCCCAAGGGATTAGTAACCTTGGAATCTATTTTTAGTACAGATGATCAACTGAAGAAAAGCAAGATTAGCTCGCAGGTTAAAGAAGAGCATTACAAGGAGCTAGAAATTTTTAAAGGTAAGCTGCTTAAAATCGGTAAAATCTACTTAGCTAAGGATAGAAGAGCTTTTATTGCTCTCTGTCAAGAATTTGAAGATGTGTTTGCTTGGGATTACTCAGACCTAAAAGGGTTCGACCCTCAGATTGCCCAGCACACTATTGAATTAGAACCATATACTAAACCTATAAGGCAGAAGCAAAGGCCTCTAAATCCCAAGTTAGAACCCCTCATGATTAAAGAACTGACTAAATTAATTGAAGGGAAAATCATTTTTCCAATCAAGCATACTTCTTGGGTCTCCAACCTTGTCCCTGTGAGAAAAAAGAATGGAGAGATTAGGCTATGTGTCGACTTCAAAGACCTCAATAGAGCCTCCTTAAAAGACCACTACCCATTGCCTTCAATGGAGAAAATTCTATAGGTAGTGGTTGGCTCAGAAAGATTCTCTTTACTTGATGGTTTTTCTGGTTACAATCAGGTGTTAGTCAAGGAGGGGGATCAGTTCAAAACTACTTTCACCACTAAATGGGGTACCATGGCCAACAAAAAGATGCCTTTTGGTCTCTCAAATGCTAGTTCTACTTTCCAAAGAGCCATGGATATGGCCTTTAAAGTTTTGCTGTATAAATTAGCGCTAGTTTACCTTGATGATATCACAGTTTTTTCCAAGAATGCAGCTGAACATTTATCCCATCTAAGGCTAGTGTTTGAAAGATGCAAAGAGTTCAAGATATCTCTCAATCCCAGGAAATGCATATTCGTTGTGCATGAAGGCAAGCTGCTAGGGCACATCGTGTCAAAGGAAGGCATTACCATTGATGTTGAAAGGGTAAGAGCCATTCTAGAGCTGCCTTTACCCAGTCACAAGAAGGTGTTACAAAGTTTTATTGGCAGAATTAATTTTCTGTGAAGATTTATCCCAGACATTGCAAATCTACTGAAACCTTTGACATCTATGTTAAAAAAGAATACAGTTTTTAGTTGGACGATAGAGGCCAAATGTAGCTTTGAATCCATAAAAGAAGCATTAGTGGTTGCACCAACCTTGGTAAATCCTGATTTCTCTAAGGATTTCATTTTGTATGCTTATGGCGGCCTAGATACAATCTCTGTGATTTTGGTACAGCAGTAGAGTGAAGGTTTTGAGCAACCAATCACTTTTTTCAGTCAATGGCTAGAGAAGTATGAGCAGAGGTATAGTTTTGTTGAAAAACACGTCTTTGTAGTGATAAGGAGCCTCAAGAAATTTAGCATCTTGTTTCTAATAATAAGATATATTTGATGGTCACTCATCCCAGTGTGAAAGAGTTCCTGTTGAGTAAAGATGTTAATGAAAAAAGGGCTAATTGGGTAACCAAAGTCATGGAATATGACATGGAGATCAACATAACCAAGCTTGTCAGAGGCAGAGGACTGAGCGAACAACTTGCTACTAGTCTAGAGAATGAAATAGAAAAAGAAGAGGAGGTGCTTCTGACAAATGGGGAGGAGCATCAGAATGATATAGCAGTAGTAGGCACCAGTTGGGTTAATGACATGACTCAATCTTTGCAAACTGGTGAATGTCCAGTAGGTCTACATAGAACTGAAAGAAGATATTTCAGACTACAGTCTATTCCATATGTTCTAATCAATGGCATCCTTTTCTGAAAAGATTTTAATGGTATATTGGTAAGATGCATTGATAAAGATCAGATTGACAAGGTGCTTCATGAATTTCATGATGGAACAGTAGGGGGTCATTTTTCGCCAAGGACTACTACTTGGAAAATAATGAGAGCTACCTACTACTAGCCCAGCTTATTCAAAGATGCCCATGCATGGGCTAGAAAATGTGTAAAATGTGCCATGTTTGCAAGCAAAGAGAGGCTGCCAGCTTTACCTCTGTAGCCAATTCATGTAGAGCAGCCCTTTATGAGATGGGGCATTGTTTTTATAGGTCCCATTAACCCACCATCATGTGCAGGCCACAGATGGATACTTACAGCTACAGACTGTTTCACAAGGTGGACTGAAGCAGTGGCTCTGAAGGAATCAAATAAAAGTGTTGTTTAAAATTTTTATTGTGATTTGGTTTCCAGATTTGGAATGCCTGAGTCTATCATCTCTGACAATGCTTTGGCTTTTGTTGGACTAAGGATAATTGACTGGGCTGTTAAGAATGGGGTCTATCTGAATACTTCATCAAATTATTATCCACAGGGTAATGGTTTGGCTGAATCTACAAACAAAAATCTCATAAGGATTATTAAAAGATCAATGGAGGATAACTAGAGGGCCTGGCATACTGACCTAAAATTTGCTCTATGGGCAAATAGGATAACTCCTAAAAGGTCTATTGGGAACTCCCCATATCTGCTAGTGTATGGAAAAGAGGTAAGGTTGCCTATGTCTATGGAACTGCCAGCACTAGACATCATGAATCAGCTGGAAATATTTGAATCAGAGGATCCCATGGCTATTAGATATGTGCAACTGATGGAGCTTGAAGAAATCAAAGATAAAGCCATGAAAGCTATGGAGTACCATCAGGGTCAGACCAAAAGAAATTTTGATAAGAAGGCTGCCTCAAGAAATTTTAGAATGGGTGATATGGTGCTCAAATGAGATGAATTGAAAAGCAGACCAGGAAAGCATTCCAAGTTTGATAGCATGTAAAGTGGCCCATTTCTCATTATTGAATGCAAGGAGCACAATGTATTTCAGTTGTCAAATATGAATGGAGAAATTATGCCTATCCCAATTAATAGGATACACTTCAAGAGGTGTTTTGAGGTATGAGTACATTGTAAAATAGTAGATTAGATTTCTTGCCTTCAATAAGTGATGCTGCACAATAGTTGAGATCCTCTTGTTTTCCCTAAGTGCTGTCTAGCACAGTTGGAGGGTTTGCCTTCAACAATTTTGTCTTGGCTTAGTCTTCCAAATGTTCTTTACTGTCAGATGCTAAGTTGCAAAGTTAGCTTTCTTTGTCAAGACATATCTTTTGTCTTTGACTTGACCCCATGCCCAATGGATACTTAAGGCCATTGGTCCCATTTGTTTAGCAGGCAAGCATCACATAAAAGTCACCAAATTGTTGACCCATTTTCCCCCTGTCCAAAGCTAAACAATTCACCTGGTACTTTTCCTTGAAAATCCTTTGGAAAATGTTCCTATAAAGCTTAAAGTGCCAAATTTCCTAAAAAGCCTTGCTTGAAAAACCTTACCATTGGAAAGAGCTTGGAAAAAATAGGCAGGTTTGCTTTTTACATCACCCTGAAATTTGGCCAAATAAAGAAATTATTCATGGTCAATGTTTTGGTTAGCATATAGTTCAAATGTATATTTGGTGGGCTTGCAAATCTCTATCGGCCTTAGAAAATGACAAAAAAGGTGAGTTTTATGCATTTCTAAATGTATATCGGGCTTAGGAAGGTGCATGTACAAGGAGGAATCTTTCACAGATTCCCGTGATATTACTAGTTTGTATATCCGGTTACAAGGAGAAACATACAAGGAAAATTATACAAAGCAGGAGATACATTACAGGAATATTCCCTCAATGCATATTAGGTTTCAAATGCATATTATGTTGTATGTTTGCACATGCAGTGAAAAGATACAAGGTTTGACATACAAGTGCATCCGCTACAGTGGAATGTACATTTGGCCTTGTATGTTTCTTTGTATTTTTTTCTTGTATGTTTTGCACATACAAGTGAAACATACAAAGAAACATACAAGGCCGAACATACAAGAGGTGGGGCCTACGCAAATACAAGCCCGATTGTGTGTTAGAAGATACAAGTGAGCATGAACAGTAGAATGTATATTTCGCTTGTATTTTTGCACATACAAAGTTAATATACAATGGTTTACATACAAGTCGGACCCGATTGCATTTTTAACTTGTTTTATAAACTCTTGGGTCCGCCTTGTATATGTATAAGTGTTTTGTATATTTGAACATGTAGGGAAATATACAAAGAAAGTGGTACAAGCCGGATCTGACCCAGCAGTCAAAGCAGTTGATAAAAATTTAAAGTCCGTGGCTTGTATAGTTGGCGCTTGTATATTACGATATACAAGAAAATAGACAAAGGAAGTATACAAGTCGGATTTCAATGTCTTTTCAGGCTATTTCATAAAATTTGAAATCTGCAGCTTGCATGTACAATTGTGCTTGTATATTGCAATATGCAAAGGGCAGATATAGTTTTTAACGATTCTCCTTGAACTAGCTCAACAACGAATCAGGCGGTGCCACATGGCGGTAGACATACATGCAAGTTAACATACAAATGGTGGGGCCCGCATATGTAAAGGGAAATTGTATGCATATACAAATTTGAAATTTAAAGGGCAAATTCAAGTCTGATATACAAGGCACCACGCATATACAAAAGAGTTGCAGAGAAGGTTTTGGATGCTGATTCAGGTGGCAAATTAAAGCGATATATACATAGATGCAAAGCGATATATACAGGCGGCTGACCAAAACTTTGACCGCCTGTATCTCCTTCGTCCTGGTGAATTTTGACATGCTGTAAGAGACAAAGATGCATATTTTTGTCCCCTCTTTCATTTGGCAAGATTTTCAGGATTTTTTTATCACTTTTCAATTTCAGATCTGGAGTCACATGTTTTGAGTGGTGGACGTTTCAGTGACTTTTTGGGGGAGGATGTAGATATTTTTCACATTTATTTCTGCAGGTAATGGAAGCTGCTTGCATTAATGGTAAAAGATATTTTTCCACCATCTTGTTTCAAATATTTTAAGGTATGCATTACTGAGGATCGATGAGTAAGCTGCCTATATTAAAGACTCTAAAATATCTTGTATCTGCCTAGCGCCAGATATTAGATGCCATAACTTGTACAAAGGGAGATATTTTTTTTTAGACATCTTTTAGAGCTGATTTTGTAACCGACCTAGGCTAGTTTTGGAATGCTATATATATGCATTCATAAGATGTAAATAGGGTTGGAAATTTTTTGACATTTTGGTCTTTTCTGTTTCCAAACAGAGTTTTCATATGCTATAACCTTGCCTTCCATTAGATATATGCAAGTTATTTTACCTCCTTTTCTGATTTCCCAGTTCTGTGTAAATCTGCATGAGATTGTCTGTGAACATTCTGTTCCTCTCAATCATATTGTTTCTTGCCTCTGCTAGAATCATCTAATCTGTGTATGCTTACTTGCTGTATCTGATTATATTTTGCATTTTCTTAGTATTGTGAAAATTTCTTTTAATTAGTCTGGTGCATCACCCTTTTATGTTTTCAAGTTTTGTTATTTCATCTTTCAAGCATGCCTTCTCCCTTTTTCCTTCAAAATTTAGTAGTTTTAGGTGATAATCAGGCAAGGAAGCCAGCCTTCTCCAAAGGTCTGATCTCATTTAGCAAAGTCCCACACTTAGAGATCATTCCCATTGTGTCATTAGAATGCTTGGAATCCCTCCAAGAAGGGTGCAATTTCATGTGACAACAATAAGCTTGCATGCTTTGTATTTGCTAAGAATGTAGTTTCTATCTTCAAATGAAGTATGCAATATTGTTAAAGAGACTCATTTAGGGGACTTTAGGCAAGTTGAAACAACAGTTTGTATTCTAAAGGCCTAAGGTCATTGATTGAAAATCTGAGTTGAGAAGAGGGTTACAGAAACACATAAAGATGTATTATCAGCCCATGCAGCCTTGTGAGGTGTCAAATGCAACAATGTATAATAATCAGTCCCAACCATGTAATAAAAGATGTTTCAATATTGACAAATATAAGCCCATAAATTTCAATGGCATTTGTGGTTATCCAAATACTTTTCCATCTAAAATCAGAAAGTATTTGCCTAAATTCAGTGGTGTAAAAGATGAATCAACTGAGAGACACTTGCAACAGTTTAGAAATGTTATAGATGACTTTGAGGTTGATCATGAAGATGTAGTTATGAGATTATTTGTTTAATCTCTAGATGAAGATTAAAGGGACTGGTTCTTCTATCTTCCAGCTTACTCTGTCAGTTCTTGACAGGAATTTAAATCTGTATTTCTAGAACAATATGGTGAAAGAATATCTGAATATGCACGCATCAGTGATTTCATGTATATCCATATTGAAGAAGATGAGTTGATTGTAGCTCTTAACCTCAGATTTATGAAGGCATTGAAAAGAATTCCAAAATGCATGAGACCTAATGATGCATTGTGCCTAGTGGTCTATTTGGGGGCATTTGATAAAAAAATGAGCTATAGATTGAGAGATAAGGAGCCCACCACATTGCATCAGGCACATCAGCTTGCAATAGGTATTGAAAACAACTAGAGGCATGGAATACAAAAGGGTTATTTCTCTACAAATACCTACTGCCCTATGATCCCCAATGTTAATCAAAGATGTAATTTGGGTGTTGGAAATGAATGTCAAAGCACTCACACCCCTGCTATCCCTATTTATGCATTAGTTAGAGGTAATGGTGACTCTGCTATAGAGGAGGATGTCTTGATTTGCTCAGCAAATAAAGTTGAAAATAATGATTTTTCAAGTGATATTTATATGCCAGTCCTAAGCAAGGAGCATTCATGTTTAAATGATCCATTTATGCATAGTTGTGATCATATGGATCATGAGTCAATATCAGTTTCATCAGGAAGCACTAGAGGACTGGAAAGTGATATGGATAGTGCAGCTTCAGAGTGCATTGAAGTAGCAGAGATCCTATATGTGGGGAAATCAGATGATAAAAATGATATCCATGATTAGTTCATGGATCAGGTTTGTTCTTCTTGTGACTCTAGATTTGGTAACATTGAAGAAGAGGTAGTTTGTCATGAAGAAGAAGCAGAGGCCTTTGCAATGAGTGTGAATCCCCTTTATGATGAGCTTCTAGATGCATTGAACATTGTGAGTTAAGACATCCATTGGTACAGAATTAACCCTCTTTTTGAAGATGATGATGAATGTGAGGAGACAACTGACTTGGGTGTTGCATTAGTTTATGAAGAAGGGACATATGAATCAAACTCAGATATCTTCAGCTCTTGTGAAGATAATATGGATTTACAAACTGTGGATAATAAATGTTCATCATTAGTTGGTTCAGACATGTGTACTGATGGCTGTGTGGATCAAGTTTTGTTTTCAATGTCAAAGAGTGATATAAGTGATATTGATGCTCTCATATATTTTGAATGTTTTCAGTTTCTAGATCAGTTGGATGAATGCCTGGTAATGTGCAATAGCTAGGTAGACAGTGAAGAACACCAAGTGCAATATGATAATATACTATTAGAGGAACACAACATACATTTGTTGCCCAATGTTGAGAGATATTCTAGTAAATATGGTTATGTGTTTGATTGTGAGATGCAGAGTGACAAAGCCAATATTCACAGAGGCAAACTTTTAAAAATGGTGAAGCATGTGATTGAGTAGATGATCTAATGGCTAGATTATGTTGATGTTTTTAGTTGTGGTTGGGGTCATTCAGATTAGAATTGGGCATTTGACAAGAGGAGATTATGGTTTTTCATTTTTGGCTACCCAGGGCCACCAAAATGATGTTTCAAAATGTGATTTGTGGTGCAGATTGGTACTGTGTTTGACTTTGTTGCCTGATGGATAGGGACTAATCTACATCCCAAAGATCTATGGTCCTCGCCATGCCTACAAGAGGCATGTGTCTCCAGACAGAGCCAATATTGGTGCTTGTACCTAGGGTTAGGGTTTTGAGCTTGAAAATCTATTGCTCTTTTTATTTAAACCCTTTAAATTTCTAAGTCCTCTGGCCTATGCATTTTTATGCATGTTTCTTTGTGTGTGGACCCTTGCATGTGTCTTTGTATGAACAAATGTAGCTGTACATTGTCGGGCCCAAAAGGAAGTTCAATCGGCTTCAAAAGGTGCAAAAAAAATTGAATACATTTTTGTATGCATATTGGGTTGTACATTGCAGGCATATTCCATCAAAGATTCCCTGCTTGTATGTAAAGGTTTGCATGTATATTTTTCTTGTATGTTCAAACATACAAGGCTAACATACAAGAGGGACGATGTACAAAGGTTCTATCGGCATGACATAGGTCATTGGTGGCTGGGTTCAAGATCTTTCCAATGGCCAATGGAATGTGCAAGGGAAAATGCATATCGTTGTAACAATAGCCATCGGCGGCCTAGTTTTAGGTCTTTTTGATGGGCTGATGGGGGGAACAAAGAAATGGCATATACAAAGGTTATATGCAAATGAAATGTACATCGACAAGCGTACAAAGGGGTCATCGGTGAAATAATAGATATAAGCAGCTCAATTAATTTTCATTTCGATGGCCGATGATGCAAAGAGGGAGGATGTATGCGGTTATACGAGGCAAAGGATACATCAGTGGCAACATGTAAAAAGGACATGTGTAAAGTCAAGATACAAAGAAAAGATACAAATGGTGGGGTCCACCAGTTGTATGTTTATACATACAAGGTCAACATACAAAGTAGAACATACAAGTCCTGGATGTCAAAGTTTATCAAATTGGGCTTGGTAGCATACATACATTGGCAGAGTTAAAGAGTCAAAGGCTTTTCCTTGTATGTTGCGTTGTATGTATACAAGTGAGATATACAAGGAGTGAAGATACAAGCTCGATCCAAAAGTGATTTCAATATGATTCAAAAGAATTTGGAGTCTGTAGCTTGTATGATAAAGTGCTTGTATGTGCCGATATACAATGGATGAGATACATTACCGGATTTCAAAGGATATACATTCTAATTTATAAATGAGCTAAAATCTACATTGTATGTATATTGCATTTGTACAATGCGATATACAAAGTGATGATAGAAAAGGGGAGATGCAAGACCCAGACCTGATAGTGATTGTGATTTGTTTTATGAAGATTTGGGGTCCGCCCTTTGTATGCAGGTGATTGTATGCATATACAATCCCATTTATATAACCATAGATGCAAAGGGAAAAGTTACAATGGCTTATCGATGTGACTTTGCCCATCGATGACTTCTTCCATGCTCATTCCAACGACCGATGGAGAGGTAAAGACACAGCGATGGTGATCCAATCGTAGGCTACCACATGTCCAAAAGAATTTGTATGTATATGCATTTGCATATACAAGGATTTGAAGGCAAAATGAGTGAAAAGGTAAATGTATGTTCGCTATGGAAAAGTTAGCAATAGAAGGGGGTGCCTACGTGGCGCGATCCAATTGGCCAACAGATTGCCTATTCAAATTTAGGCCACAGATCTTGGCGATAGAGGGAAATCAGTGGCTCTGTTTAAATAGAGGGTTTTCCACGCTTCTACAGTGGCATTCTTGGCAGAAAAGTTGCAAAGCACGTAGATTGTTGTGTTTCTAGAGGCTGCAAGTTGGTATTCCATTAATGGCAGGATTGCAGAGAGGTATTGGTCAAATGAACAGGTCAACTACCTGATTTAGGGAGAAAATCTTGAGGTGGCAGTGCAGATCCTGATTTCAGCTGCTCCTTCGCTTTTCTTCTACTGGCTGCAATGAATGTTTTGTGCGCTAATTCTAATGGTGCAGTGTATCTAGAATGTTTTTGAAATACCAGTGTAATTAATGTTGAGTACACATTCTTACTATATAAGGAGCTATGTCACTCATTTTCTAGTTGTTGAAGACTTGGCCATTTTTTGGAGACAATAACAAAAAACAAAGCCTTTCTTGGCTATTTTATCTCTGTTGGAGTTTATGAGTTGCATTTTGAATGCTTGTTGCACATATTTTCAGTTTCATTATTATTTTATATGAAAAATGCTTTAATGCATGTGTTTAGCTATCTGTCTCCATTTGTTGTATACATTCCTTCTTCTGAATCTAGTTGCTAAGGGTTTCTTAGACTCTAGAATATAGACTTTCTGTATTGCATGCTTGATCTGTGACTTCCATTAAAGGAGTGGACTAAATTGTTTTGGGTTAAGTATGAAGAAGGATGTATGTCTGTAGGGATGTTTGTAAGTAGAGGTAGCTAAATACTCAGTCTTGGGTGGTATTTATAAGTCGAATACCAGTCCTAACCCCTTGAAACTTGAATGTCAGTGCAAACCATTAACTTGTATACGTCTAGTTCACTCCTTGCTCTGAGTAGGCATCAATCTGCTCCCTATGGTGTTATGTTTCCAAAACCCCTATCTTGTATCCAAAACATTAATACAAATCCTTTCATAATTCCAACTTGTTAGTTTGTAGGAGTAGAAATAAGACCCCTACATACTCTCATCCTCAACCAATTAGATATGTCCAAGAATGTTGCCCACCTTGAGATTTATCATGCAAATCTTGGTCCACACATGAGAGTATTCTACCTGTCACTAAAAAGCTTAATCTTTCTATTGGGTGAGTCAAAGAAAAATCTTTAGCTATAGGGATACCCCCCTTGGTGCAACAGAACTAGAAGTGAAGGGGAGGCAGCTCATGCAACCTACTGTATTTGTTGACCGAATCTTCCTGTGCATTGGAATTGGAAACCCTTTGCCGATTCAGAGAGAAAGAACCAACAGATTCCTTTAGAAGATGATCCTAAAGATGTGGTATGTGGGAATGCTAGAATCTGTTTGGTAGATGGAAGGAAATTTTTGGATGGTTTGAAATAGGAAACTATGTGTTATGCCTTGATTCCTAAAATGCTTAAAGTAGTGAAGAAAGAAACTGAACTGAAGGAGACAAAGGAGTTGCTAATAGAATATGAAGACATCATATCAGATAATGTACTTGAAGGATTACCACCTAAAAAAGTAGCACATAGAATGACATAGACATAGAATGAAGAATTAGATAGACAAATACAAGAGTTGTTGAGGAAAGGTTTTATCAAAGAAACCTTGAGTCCTTGTGCAGTACCTGCAGTGTTAGCACCAAAGAAGGATGGAGAATGGACAATTTGTACTAACTCTAGAGCAATAAACAAGATCATAGTTAAGTATAGATTTCCTTTACCTAGGATAGATGATATTATGGATTGTTTGAGTGGAGCAAGATATTTCACAAAGATAGACTTGAAGAGTGGTTACCATCAGATCAAAATCAGAGAAGGAGATGAATGGAAGACTACTTTTAAGACAAATGAAGGATTGTATGAGCGGTTAGTGATGCCTTTTGGATTGACAAAGGCATCGAGTACTTTCATGAGGTTGATGAATAAAGTTCTGAAGAAATTATTGGGTAATCTTGTGATTGTATAGTTGGATGATATTTTGATTTTCAGTAAAACAAAAGAAGAACATTTGTGGCATATTAGCCAAGTTTTGCAGAGATTGAGAGAAGAGAAATTGCTAATAAACATCAAGAAGTGCAGTTTCATGAAGAGTTAGTATACTTGGGATTTGTGGTTTATGTGGAAGGATTGAAGATGGACCCTGAGAAAGTGAAAGCAATTGTTGAATGACCTACACTGGAGAGCATTGGAGAGGTTAGATCATTTCATGGATTGGCTAGTTTTTACCGAAAGTTCATTAGAAATTTCAGACCAGTTTGTAACCCTATAATAGAGACAATGAGAAGTGACAGAAAAGATTTCAATTAGACATCTGGAGTAGATAATAGTTTTGAGTTGTTGAAGCAGAAAGTGATAGAGCAACCTATTTTAGCATTACTAGATTTCAATAAGGTATTTCAAGTTGATTGTGATGCTAGTGGAAATGCAATTGGAGCAGTGTTAAGTCAAGAAGGTAGACCTATAGCATATATCAGTGAGAAGTTGAATGATGCAAGGAGAAGATATTTAGTTTATGATCAAGAGTTCTATGCCATAATTCAAGCCTTGAAGAAGTGGAGACATTACATGTTGCCTAAGGAGTTTGTATTGTATACAGATCATCAAGCTTTGTAATATTTTAATAGTCAAGGTAAGTTGAATCAGAGACATATGAGATGGGTAGAGTTCATGCAGAGTTATACATTTGTGTTGAAGAATAGGAGTGGAAAATCAAACAAAGTTGTTGATGGCTTGAGTAGAAGAAGAAACTTGTTGCCAGAAATGAGAGTGGAAGTGTTGGGTTTTGATGAATTGAAGAATATGTATGAGGGAGACACTGATTTTGTACAACATTGGAAAGCATGTAAGGAACCTATTGTGATAAATAGGAGTAAGTTCCTAGACTATTTCATTCAAGAAGATATGTTATTCAAAGGAAGCCAGTTGTACATACCTAGAAGTTCAATGAGGGATAATTTGATCAACGAGAAGCATAGTGGTGGATTGGCAAGACACTTTTGAATGGACAAGACAGTGGCCTTGGTAAGTGAAAATTACTTTTGGCCTTAGATACATAAGGATGTTCAGAGATTTGTGTAGAGTTGTAGACTTTGTCAAGTTACAAAAGAAAGTAGTCAAAACACCAGATTGTATAAACCTTTGGCAGTACCAAAGAGGCCTTGGGAAGACATAAGCATGGATTTTGTAATGGGATTGCCAATGACACTGAGAGGACATGACTCAATACTTGTAGTGGTTGACAGATTTTCAAAGATGGCTCATTTCATACCTTCAAAGAAGACAACTGATGCAGTGCATGTAGTTGACGTATTTTTCAAAGAGATTGTAAGATTACATGGAGTACCTAAGAGTATAGTTTTAGACAGAGACACAAAGTTTGTTGGATACTTTTGGACGACACTTTGGAAGAATATGAAGATAGATTTGAAATTTAGTTCAACTTTTCATCCATAGATAGATGGACAGACATAGGTAGTGAATAGGAGTTAGGGAAACTTGTTGAGATTGGTTGGAGACAAAGCTGGAAGTTGGGATTTGATTCTTTCACAAGTAGAGTTTGCATACAATAATTCAGTGAACAGGAGTACCCAAAGAACACCTTTTGAGATTGTGACTAGAGTGAATCCTAGAGGAGTTATAGAATTGAGAGACATCAGCATAGAAGAAAAGAGGAGTGCAAAAGTAGAAGAATTTGCAGACCATATGAAGACAGTGCATTATCAGGTGAGGAAACATTTGAAGGATATGAATAGAAAGTACAAAAAGAAGGCTAATGAGAAAAGATATAAGGAATTTGAAGTTGGAGATGAAGTAATGGTGTGCCTGAGAAAAGAAAGATTTCTAGTTGGGACATATAACAAGTTGAAGATGAAGTTTGGACCTTGTAGGATACTCAAGAAATTTGATTCAGGAAATGCATATGAAGTGGAATTACCAGAGACATTGGGTATTTCACCTACTTTCAACGTTGCAGAACTTTATCAGTATCATGAAGTAGAGTTTAGTGATAGCATGGAAGAAGACTTGAAGAAGAAATTACCACAACAAACACCAGAGTAGATAGAAGACATGTTAGACAACAGAGTTGGATGCAACACTAGAGGAAAACAATGTAAAGAATATATTGTGAAGTGGTAAGGCAGACCAAAAGAATATTCATCATGGATTTCTTAGGTTGAGGTAGACCATCTTGGTTCTCCCCTAGCCCCAGTAAAGTGAGGGACTCACTTTTTCAATAACCATGGATGTTTGATGCAGGAGCATCCCTAGTTCAAGAGTAATCTTGCATCAACCAAAAACATTTGCATTTTAGTTATTTCATTTTCCAGTTCAGTATGGGCAGTTTAGTCAAAAGTAGTTTTAGCTTGTGGTCTAATTTTGGCATTTCACATCTTGTGGATCTAGACTTAGCATCTACATTCATTCATCTACATCATATCAAGAGTTCAGAGCATTTGGATTAGTTACCAGAAAGACATCGCTCTCAAAAGATCAATTATTTTCTCAATGCAGAGCATTCTAACAGTTCTTGACAATCAGCTAAAGGAGAATGCGTGCAGATCATTCCTTAACTTGTGGATCTCAATGACACATCATTCAATGTCCTTTGGTTCATGGAAAACCTTCCCCAAGGGTCTACATGTTGTTCCATTCATTTGAGGAAGTGTTCTATGCATTTAGGTTTGACCTATCTGTGAACACGTTACAACTCTTCATTGGAGTTTGTGACCTTCCTTGGCTGACGCAGAGAAATCTATTGGTCTAGAGATGATATATATTGATGTAATAGATCTTTAGGAAAGTAGTTAAGAAGTTAGAAATATATTGATAGTTCTTAGTTTCAATTTTGTGCGAAGGGAGCTTCAAAGCCTTATCTTGTACATGTATGTAATCAGGCATGTGAGACCTAATTGTAATCCCACATGTTGCTGGCCAATCTTTATTTGAATTCTATGATATACTGAATGATTAAATCTACATTTGTTTTATTTCTTTGAGTTGTTTCCATTGTGTTTACTCTTGATGCATGGTCCAGATAGTTCATTCTGTGAACCCTCCTACCGTGACTGCACCACTACTGCAAAAGCAAAGTCTATAGCAACAAGTAATTGTACTTAAGTATTGTGGATGAAGCAAATGTTGAAGGATATCAGAATTTTGTTTGAAGAGCCTATTACAATCTTTTATGATAATTCAAGTGCAATAAATATCTCAAAGAATCCAGTGATGCATTTAAAGACAAAGCACATATCCATCAAGTTTCACTTTTTGAGAGAGAAGGTAAATGAGAATGAAATAAGATTGGAGTTTGTTCCTTCAAAGGATTAGATTGTGGATATCTTCACTAAGCCTCTACCTAAGGAAACTTTTGAGTATCTTAGAGGGAAGATGGGGGTTATTACCCCTCCTGTTCATAACTAAGCTACACTAATGTGCATCAGTCTGGTGGAACTCACAGTCATATCTTGTGATCTAGATTGGTGTTAAGGGGATGCTACTTAGGGGGAGTAGTTAGTATGTTCTAAGCTTAGTTTGGTTTTGTCTAAAAACAAAAGGGGTGAGTGATGATTGCAAATATGTACCCTTTACCATTGATGTTAAAGGGGGAGAGAAGTCATGTGAAAAAATTAGAAGTAGTTGCTGGTGAAAGACAGAGCAGTGAAGAAAGTGGTTGCAGGTGAGATAAGAGAAAGGGGGAGGAGTCCTTGTCTTGATGGTTGAATCAGTTTTTCACATCATAGGTTTCCATCAATGAGAAAGGGGGAGATTGTTGCAAATATGTGCATATGATGTGTTGTCATTGATGTCAACATATCTCTTTATTAGAGATAATGAAGACAGTACAGTTCAGCAAAGTAGATTGCTCTGCATTTCCAGTGAGATGAAGATCAGAGTCTGTGGACTAAAGGGTTGCATAGAGGATTGTCTGAAGTTACTCTAGTTAAGATTTAAGAGGTCTGCATAGACGATTGGTGAAGTTATGGCCATCTGATTAGAACTAGGTTTTACAGTTGTTTAGAGGTAATAGAGTGACAGCAACTTGGTCTAGATTTCCCTGCATTGGAATATTATGGTCTGCAGATCTAGAGGTATGTTTAGGATGTTGGTGTGTATCCTCAACTCAAGTGGTTCATGGTTTGGAGGTCCACAAGCAATCTTTCTAGTGTGACAGTCATGACAGTTAGTGTTCTTAAGTTCCCAGATGAAGATGCAAGTGTTTCTGGTGATTTGAGGTGGTGCGGTTGTTCTTGTTGATTTCATTATGCTTATGGTGGTCTCTGGATCATGTGCCTTTTGTGTTGGTGGTCTGCATTGAGGATTAAACTCATGGTTGAATATTTCTCCTTGAGTGTTATTGTTCTTTCCAATCTTGGCGAACTAGATGCTTGGTGCATGTTGCAGATGATCTAAGAGTAGTTCTACGGAGTGTGATGTGTTGTTCGAGGAAGATTTGAGTTCCAACTATGATTGGCCAATAGAGGAGTGGTTTGCATGTAGCATTTTGTATTAGGTCAAGTCTTGTGATTGTAATTGCTCATAATGCCTATCTTGGAGACTGTTCTAGATAGATGATTGTTTAGCCGACTTTGATGTTCATTCCAAAGTCAATGATATGTATAAATAAGTGTTGTAAAGTTGTGGAAATGTGTTGTGTGAGAGAAGATATGAATGTAGTGAGCAAGTGAGTGGGGGCATAGCAGAGGTGTTATGTGCTACAATGGAACTGAACCTTGCATGAAGAAGATGTTGTTTTCTTAATTCAACCTTTCAGTGTTAACATTGTGAATGTTCTTGTAGGTAGTGAGCCTCCTTTGAGCAATGAGCTCTCAGTAGTGTGCCTGAAGGCAAGTGCCTTCTTAGTTTTCTATTCTTTTAACAGAGAATAAATCTTGTGGGTTAACCCCCACCATGGTTTTTCCCTTAATCAGGTTTCCATGTAAAAATCTAGTGTTATGTTTGTTGATTAAGTTTCTACTCATGTGTTGTTGATTCATGCTTTCATGGTTATATCATTAATTTATTAATAAGTGGTAAAGAAGATTAAATGCAGCAGAAGTTAAAAGTTTTGTGACAACTAATTCACCCCCCCTCTCAGTTGTCTGGGCACCTGATTTCAACAATAGTTTCATAAGTTCCAGTGTGAGAACAAAAGACAGTGATAGGAATATCACCTCAAGGAGCTCATGGAGTGAGGCATGAAGCTCTAGAAGACAGTGATGGAAAACACTGTTGAAATTAGGGTAGACAACTAAGAGGGGGGTGAATTAGTTGTCACAAAACTTTCACCTTTTGCTGCATTTAATCTTCTTTACCACTTATTAATAGATTAATGATATAACCATGAAAGTATGAATCAACAACACATGAGTAGAAGCATAATCAACACACATAACACCAGGATTTTTTCGTGGAAACTGGTTAAGGGAAAAAACACAGTGGGGGGTTAACCCACAAGATTTATTCTCTGTTAAAAGAATAGAAAAATGGGAAGGTACTTGCCTTTGGGCACACTATCCAGAGCTCACTGCTCAAATGAGGCTCACTACCTACAAAAATATTCACCATGTGATTAACATTGAAAGGTTAAACTGAGAAACAACGTCTTCTCCATGCCAAGGTTTAGTTCCATTAAAGGTCACAACATCTCTGCTCTACCCCCAAACACTTCCTCACTATATTCGCATCTTCCCACACATCAGCACAATTACATGACTTCATTACACTTATTTATACATGACATCAAAACTTTGGAATGAACATCAAAGTCAGCCTTACAATCATCTATTTGGAACATTCTCCAAGATAGGCATTACAAGCAATTACAATTACAAGACTTGACTTAATACAAAATGCTATACGTGAACCATTACACCATCAGCCAAACATAGTTGGGACTCAAATCTTCCTCAAACAACATGCCACGCTCTATAGAACTTCTCTTAGATCATCCACAACATGCACCAAGCATCTGGTTGCCCAAGACTGGAAAGAACAACACCCAAGGAGAAATCTTCAACTACGAGCTCAATCCTCAATGCAGACAACCAACACAATAGGAACATGATCCAGAGACCTCCACAAGCACAATGAAATCAAAAAGAACAACCACACCACCTCAAATCAATAGAATCACTTGCATCTTCATATAGGAACTTAAGAACACTAACTGTCATGACTTTCACACTAGAAAGATTTCTTGTGGACATCCAAACCATGAACCACTTGAGTTGAGGATACACACCAACATCCCAAACATACCCCTAGAACTGTAGACCATAATATTTCAATGCAGAGCAATCTAGACTAGATTCCTATCACTTTGTTACCTCTGAACAACTGTAAAATCCAGTTCTACTTAGATGGCCATAACTTCACCAATCCTTCATGTGAACCTCTAAAATCTTAACTGGAGCAACTTTAGACAATCCTCTACAAACCCTTTAATCCACAGACTCTAATCTTCATCTCACTGGAAGTGTGGAGAAATCTACTTTGCTAAACTGCACTATCTTCACTATCTCTGAGAAAGAGATATGTTGACATCAATGAAAACACATCATAGGCACATATTTGCAACAAACACAAGTGCCATCCAATTATGAAATACAATGCCAAAATTGGGAACTCTAATAAGGAGTAGTCAAAATCAGTAAAGGCAGTCATACAAGGTATAATACATGATATGGAACAGCCATATACATGATGCCATGCATAGAAATTTCCATGCAATGCTCAAAATGAAGGGGTCATAACCAATATACAAATGTATGGAATGAGCTACAACAAAAGTGTTTTCATGGTGCTTGAATGATGATAATAAGCTGGAAGAGTTATAGTATACAAATACTTTTGTAGAAACAAAGCAAGCTCAGGATCAAAGCCATATAATTCATTTTTTAGTGATGAGAACTTAGCTCTCATGAAACCAAGAAATAAAGATGATCATGCTCAAGAAGTTGAACCAAACAACACTACACAAAGGGAAGAAGCTGCTGGAACTGAAGCCATTGAAGTTGATCAAGAAAATGTAAATGATGACACTCAGGATGCCACTGATAGAAGATTGATGAAGAGGCAAGTATTCAATTTGCAAAATCTTCTAATGGCAAGTAGAGTTTAGATGAAGTTATAGATGAGATGGATGTGTTAATGGAGTTGGCATTAAATTATTTAAACACATGTGCCCATGATGGTTGTCTACCATAGGTCTACAATACACTCATGCATTCATTCCAATCAACAATTTTGAACACTCACAAGTCAAATTTTACTCAGAATGTATGCAACTGTTTACCTAGCAAGCTATTTGGCTCATGCTGAATACCTACCTTTAGTTGTAATTTATGCTTTGCTAAAGAGGTTAGTAGATTGGTGCTTGCAATACACACCTCAATAGTCTAATGAGAGGAAGATTGTCAATCTAGGATTGCATGGTGTCTTCTATTCTGCATGTTAGGCAATTATGTATGTTTTATGTTTCCAGTTGAAATTGCTTATGGATGATCCTAAACAGAGATTGTTAATAGAAGAATTGCCACTAAAAAAAAATTCTTGAGCACAAGCTAAACACATTGAACATTTGTTTGCCATCGGTTGTTGAAGAATATCTGCGACATGTAAAAGCAGTTCATCTCTTTGATGTTTCATAGTATACAAGTGCAAACAATATGCTAGAAATAAAAGAATCTAAGGCATTTGGAGTAGTTGAAAGACTTGACATGTTCTTTCTATTTGATCCTTATTTGCTGAAACAGTCTGATAGGTTTGTGAGGCCAAATTTTACATTTTGGTCTATGGTCCCAACATTGGTTGACAAGGATGATTTTGAAGATCATATGATTTCTGATTCCTGGGATGAAGATTTAGAGAATGTAGAAAAACATACACTAAGAGAAGGTTTTAATGAAAATGCAGAGAAAGATGAAGAGTTTCATGTCATGTCGACATAGGAAATGCCCACAAAGGTATACATATGGCTGTGATCTGGTAAACAATCAAAATCTTTCTTTTTACTATTTTTTGACTAGAAAATCAATGGAATCATGGAGCTCAGAAATTGAAAAGACTTACCTTCATTAGTTGGCTATGAAAATGCATCGTAAACCCACAGGTTACCCATAGAATTATCTCTAAAAGCTCAGACCAGAGCTTTCATGGCAGCCTCGAATGTAAGAAAGAGAGCAATAAAATATAAACAAAGTGAAAACCATTAGAAAATTTGCTATAGTTGTGGTCTAAAAGTCAAAGATTGTGTTTTGAATTAAAATTTGTTTGGTTTTGTGACTGAGAGTGAGTTACCTTGTTTTATCTTGCAAAATCTTCATCAAAATGCATTGTAGCAGCAGAGAATTGAGGATTTTGTGCTCTAAACCCTAGCCATGGCAGTCAAACAGAGAGAGCTTTCCTCATTGAAGGTCAAAGAGCAAAATGATGAAAAAAGATAGGGTTTTGAATTGATTTTGTTTACGGTTTTCATTGAATCCCTAAATTGAATGAGATTTTTATCACATTGAAATAAAATTCATTGCCTCGACTAATACCTGGGGGTATTATGTCCACGTTGCAATGCCTAGGCCTTTGTGCCTTAAGGTATTTTAGTCACACTTGAAAGGTAAGTCAACATCAAATAATTCCTTAGAATATCTTGTAGACCAAGTGGAAAATAAACCTTAGGTGGTCTTTTATTTTTCAAACCATTCAATAATACCTTAAAATTTTTATGATTTTTATAGAAAATCAAGTGCCCGAATTGTGAATACTTCACAAAGTAATCATATAGGCCTTGTATTGCTTTTGAGAAGAATCAAATCAAATCAAATCAGGTTTTTTTTAACTACAAACATTGTAAGGAAAATATTTAAATCAATATCCCTTATAAATTACTTTTAAATATTTGTCATTTAATGCAGTTAAAGTAGGACTAAAATAGACAAAATCTATCTTTTTTAGATTTTCTTTCTTTGGGCAAAATTGAAAAGATAAGGACAAAATATAGCATTTATGAAGCAGATAAAGCTTGATTTTTAGTGGATTTTGGTGGGGCCACCTAGGGCATCTTTTTGGCATCTTGTATTTTTAGTATGGAGACATCTAAGAGAGCTTTTTGACAGCTTTTTAGAGGATTCTAAAAATGATTTAGAGGTAGGATTTCTGTCATTACCACATTTCCCATGCAGTCATGACATGCAATGCACATGTCATGTCCACATCTGTCATGTGGTCATGACACAAATTACAAAAAGAATTTCCATGCATTCCAAGAAACCCCCTCACATGTGTAAGCATGCTCAGTGGCAATATGCATAAGGTGTGAACAAGTTAGACGTAGACGGTGTAATGTGCTCACTTGCGCATTCCCCTACATGATGAAGACCAACTAGGGGGGTCGATGCAACATGGATAACATCACTCATAGGGTTAGGATCGAGGATTGAAACTCTAGGTTTACCTAAGTGAGTGATGGGATTTTGACACAAGTCAAAATCAAATGTCTAACTCTAAAACAAGGGAATAAATTTAATGTCAAAACTCAATGTCAGCAATTGAGCAAAAACAATGATTTAACACTAGGCAAGGTTAAAATTCACTAACCTAAGTAAACCCTAAATTCTAGAAAAATCTGGTAGCATAACGCCTCACAGGCGTGAGTAGGGTTTATTTTAATGAAACTAATCTTGGTCGATAGTCTACTAGGTTTCCAAATTGGATAAAAAATGACTAATCTAATTTTCTAATTAATCTGTTCTAGAAAAATTAAATTAATTACTAAACTAATAACAACTGAAATTGCCACTAACCTTGTTGATAAAGGTTTGCAAATAGTAGATTAAGTCCATTGGTTTAAAATAGGAACTCCTCAAAAGTTAAATTTGAGGAATAATTTAAATAGATTGAATAAAAGAAACCCATACTAATTAAATTAAATTTAATTAATTAAATTTCCTCTAATACATTTAAATACTCCCTAAGAACTAAAGAAAACAATTAAAAGTAATTAATCTCTACTTCTAGGTAATTTAAATAACAATTCTACACAAATCCTCTAATCTAAATACCACTAAAATTAAAATAACTCTCCCATTAATAATCTTCCCAAAATTCCTTCTTTAAAACAAAAAAATAACAAAAGAGACAAAAATAAAAAGAGAGGGAGGATTTAATAAAAGCAGATTTAAAATAAAGCCCTAAAAGGCTCTTCTAATAAAATATTACTATCCTTATCCATAATAAGCCAAAAGCCCTAACCCTAACTCCTTTATTCACATTTTTGTTTTGTCTTCTCAAATCTCTCATTCCTCTCTTTCTCTCAAAATTCTTTTGTTTGCAGGTTTGATGGGAGAGGCCTTTCATGGCCGCTACTCAATAGAGGGTATATACAATAGGTATATACAATGGATTCCTTTTTTTTTTAGTTCTTTATATATATAGACCTCTATTTTAACCAGAGAGGTTTTCTTTTTTTTAAACAAAAATTAATACAAGGAAGTATATATATATATATATATATATATATATATATAAGCAAATAGTAAAGATAACAAAAATGACTTGCAGGTTTATCACTGGCCAAAGGCCAAATCTTAGTGGTGGAGAAGGGACGACTGCCGAGGGAGGTTTGTTTGCAGGAATTAACATAGAGGGGAGGCATCAGTGGAGTGGCCGGTGGATGAAAAGTGGAGGTCTGCAGGTATTCCAAGGGCGATGGAGGGAACGGTGTGTGTCACGGGGTAAGGGGAGTATGGGGAGGGCCGAGCCCCACCTACACTCCACTATGGTGTAGTGTGGGTGGGACTCGGGCCTTCCCACACTCATTTAGATGGTGGTGGTGGGGGGGTTGAACCCTCCCCACCATACACTCTTTTGTATATTCAAAACTATGATCTAGTTTTAAAAAACAAAACACAGTCCACTCCAAAACAATGTTTCAATTCTTTGCTTTTTTTTTTTGAAATTTAAAAAAATATATATATCCATATATGTGTGTGTGTGTGTGTGTGTGTGTGTGCACTCAGTTAGAATACAAAACTTAGTTTTAATTTATTTCATGTACACAGTAAAAAAATATAATTAGAGTATATATATATATATATATATATATATATATATATATATATATATATATATATATATATATATAATCTACAGGATCAGGAACCGCTAAGATGGGAGCACTGATAAGATGCTCCTTGAGGACCCCAAAGGCCCTCTCACACTACTCCATCCAAGTGAAACTCTTCCCTTTCCGTTGAAGGGAAGTGATGGGGTGCGCTATTCTAGAAAAGTCATCTACAAATCTGTGGTAGTAACCAGCTAATCCCATGAAACTCTTGACCTTTGTCACACTGGTGGGTGCTGGTCAATCTCTAATAGTTATGATCTTCGATGGTTCTATGGAGATGCCATCGCCTAATAAGATGTGCCCCAAGTACTGTAACTCTGTCCTGAAAAAGGCACACTTCACCAAGTTGCCATAAAGTTGCTGCTCTCTCAAGCATTGTAAAACCTGACATAGGTGCTCCTCATGTTCCTCCTTAGTCCACGAATAGATCAATATGTCATCAAGAAAAATAATCATGAATTAATCCAAGTAGGTACGGAACATCCCGTTCATGAGACTCATGAACACTGCAGGGGCATTCATCAAACTGAAGGGGAACACAGTGAACTCATAGTGGTTGTATCTAGTCTGAAAAGTGGTCTGATGAATATTTACCTTTGTGATATGCAACTGATGGTAACTGGACTTCAGTTAAATCTTCAAGAACACACTGGCTCCCTGCATCTGGTCAAAGAGATCATCAATCCTAAGAAGAGGGTATCGGTTCTTCACTGTCACCTTATTCAATTACCTATAATCCTTGCACAAGCAAAGAGACCCATCCCTCTTCTTCACGAAGATAACCGGAGTGCCCCAAGATGAAACACTCGGTCAGATGTGCCCCTTCTTGAGCAAGTCCTCAAGCTGCAACTTGAGCTCTTTCAGCTCATAAGTGGTCATCCTGTAGGGTGCACGAGACACTGGCTTGGCACCTAGCACTAAATCAATATGAAAGTCTACCTTGCGACAAGGTGGCATCCCTAGTAACTCTAATGGAAACATGTCAGCAAACTCTCTCAAGATGGGATGGTCATCTAATGATCCCTCAGGCTCATCCTCTGATCTGTCACTAACTGTGATAGCAAACATCTAACATCCCTTCTGCATGCAGTGGTTAAGTTGTTGAGTAGATATCATACGAACTATCGTGGGCTTCTGAATGCCCACTATCTCAACCGGTGTACCATGATCATCTAAGCAGCTAATTACCTTTCAGCGACAATCTAGCTTGGCTCTATGAGCCGCAAGCCAGTCCACCCAAAACCACATCATAGGATCCTAATGGCATACCTCTATGGTCACAAGATGTAGTGAAGGACTGCAAAGTGATCTCACAATCTTAAACCAAGGCATCTACTGACATCCTGGCCCCACTGGCCAACTCAACCTCTGACCTACTATCCTACCTAGAAGCCACCAACCTGTAACGCTCCACTAATGATGTAGATAGAAAGGAATCAGTAGCTCCAGAATTGAAAATAATAGAAATGGGGGCACCCCAATCGTACCTGATGTCTCATTCATTGATGCTTGAAAGTCTGCCTGGAAGTTATCAACCGTTGCGAACATGCAGAGGGACTTTCCCACATCTCCTATCATCTGCTCTGAGCCTCTTGAACAGGGTTGTCCCCCTTCCGTAAATCCCTGTGGGCACTCTCTGCCTAGATGACTTACTCCACCACACACATAGCATGGGCCCTGAGCCTGTATCTGTCCAATCTAAGTCCTACCCCACTACTGCTGTCCAGATCTACATGTAGACCCCTGTGAACCTCTGTATGACTACTGAGAACTCACGGGCCCTGTTGGTTCCCAAAAATGCAGGTTGCTAACCCTAAGAGGATGCCAGACTCTATGTTTGGATTTGCAACGTTTTTGGACCAATTGACAAAGCTATTAGCTCCCTACACTTTAGGTCCTGCAAACCTAGGCGGGTGTACCTTTGTAACTAAAGTGGACTTAACACTATATGACTTGATTGGATTAGTAAATCTATCACAATGGCATAAAATGTAATAGATGCAGTCTAAAAATTATCTCCTATTCCTAATGTACTGACTTGAAATAGAAATGTCTTGAATATGAGTTTGGATAGTAATGACTAGTGCCTACTTTTATTGCGCTATGGAGTCAGTAAATGGATGTATAAGGTAAATTGATCTACTTCACAGCTTAACTCAAACTTGTAAGGCACATGGGATGTTTGCACCTTATGCAAACATGCAAGAATGTCAATTATAGTGCTCTTCTTATACTATCCCAATGATATTCCCCATATTACTGTGAACAACTGAGAGGATATTTAATTCTAGTAAGAAGGGAATTTAGACCAGACATGTTTTTGTAGAAAGGATTTACCTCTTGGCAGAGACCTTATGACAATTTTGATCAACTTCTTACAGAAACCAACCAATTCAAACACACTGAATCAGCAAATGTGACCAGATAAATTAACAATATCCTTGATATGATAATTTAAACAATATGGGATAACCATTTTGGAGACAACATTATAACATTTAGGATTTAATATTAATATTACAGCTGAACACTGAAAATAGATAACCGAATTGAAGCACTCCTTTCCATTAATGAAAAAATTGTGTATGTAAAAGTTTTGATGAGGTGAATGGGTAGAGTGGAATTAAATAACTTCCTACTGCTACCCTGAATCTATTGATGCCTTTTTTTACTTCGATTTGTATCTCCCTTACATATTTTGCAAACTTAGGGTTACGACCTTTTACATTCTGGTGCATCCTTTGGTAAAGCTCTTCATTCAATTGTTTTTGGCAAAATAAAATATTTAATTAATTTCCATTGGTAAATTAAATATTTTAATTAAACTTCAAACTCAATTTTTACTCGTACATATGTTTACCATATTTGATCACCCATTTTTAACTCCTCTGGTAAAAAATATTTCATATTGCATTTACTTTGTGTGCTTTCACCTTGGTTTTGCCAAAATATTCATTTGGGTAAAAATATTACCCCATTCTCTCTTCCTCGGTGAAAATATTTCACTGCAAAATATTCTCTAGGTAAAAGAATTACCCATTCAGTTGATTCTCTTCGTTTGTGTATATTTATATCCCTTAGTGAGAATATTTGATTTTTCTTCACTATAATGAAAATTTATTTTCAAATAATATTTTTCCCTTCTTGGAGTTTGTATAGTTCATATGCCCTTTGTTTTTAGGGAAATTCAAAATATTCATTAAAACTTTTCACGATAAAATATTTTTTTAATAGTCATTCACTTTTTTGATCTTCATCTCTGGACCCACTCCATAGGTTTTTCAGAATGACTTGTGTTGTCAGAGAGACTTGATGAATTCAGTCCGATCATATATGTTTCCCTGATATACTTGTTATTCTATTTTATTGGTGAGAGAATGTATGTTTCTCCCCTACGTATATCCATCTGCATAAGTCATAAGATCGGTATGACCTGAAAACTTTGCTCCGATTTGTTTACTCTTGCAGATGGGTAATATTAGGGTTTCTTACGTGTCTTTATTTTGCCCTATTCACTTAGTTTGAGAATGAAGGATGCTGGCAACCATCATGGAACCTAGTTTTATATTTGTAATTTTGGCATTCTGCGAGATCACATACGGTTGTTTTGCCCAAGCTTCCACATTTTGCAGGCATGTCTATTAGAGTAAAACAATAATATCTACCAAAAATTCTTATTTTGCTCAGCAATGTCATCTTAGGGCAGTGAATGTTCTCCTAGCCCTCGCCATATTAATATTCGATCATTTACATTCCCTCCAGCAACAATTGTATCAGATGGATGAAAAGCTTGTGTAGAACACATTTGTATATGATGCAGCCGGATCTTCTTCACCTCTTTTTCATTTGTAATTTCTTCATCTGGAGTCTTCAAAATATGAATTACCATTCTATCTGCTACTCCAATATATTTTTATCGGTGGGACATAACTGTATCGGGAGCTTTAAAATATCTCCTATAGATATGCCATTTCCTGCCGATGAAACCTCCATCTCTGTGAGGGAGAACAATTTTAATTAATGCAAAATATAAAACATTAGCCTTCAGTCCTTTAAAATTTAATTATTTCCCTTCATGTGATGAATAATTTTGTCAATATTAATCTCTTGTGGTCACGCTCACTCAATCTTCGGAGTAGAAATATTTCACTCAGTAGGGTAATATTATGATATTGTATTAAAATAATACCCTTGTTAGGGTTTGCCTTCATTCCACATGTATTTTGATTCTTTATTTAATTAATTGTATCCTTTCTCTTTGATGGCAATCTTCATGTATTCACTCTTTGCTGGAATTAGTTCTTTGCTGAAATTATTTCATCTTTGATAAAATGTCATTAGGGTGAAATAGCATTCACTCTATAATCCTTGGTTTCACATCTCGATAAAAATATGTTATGATTTCATTTTCAAGAAGTGAAAAAATATTTACCTCTCCTTGTTTTAATTAGAGGATACTTGATATACTTTCCCGTGAAAATAAAGTATTTCATAATACTTTATTTTAATCTTTGTGTTGAATTTTTGGATTCTATTTTCCATTGTGTATTTTTACCTTTACTTGGCAAATATTTTATTTGGATAAAAACAATTACCACCCACTTGTTTCACTCGTTGCTTTATGCATTTTCACATAAAAATTTTATTTAGGTAAAATAATTACCTATTTGATTAACTTCTCTAGAAAAGTATTTTTCTTCTGAGTACAAAATATTTTCAATAAATTCTCACCTTAAAACTCCTTCCATGAAAATAAGAAATTTACATTTTAATCTACTATCATCTCGCGTCATTTAATTTTTTATTTACACCCTTTGTCGATATTTATTTGCACCTTTTGTAAATATTTATTCTCCTTTGAATAAACCTTTCATCTCACGGGACTCCATCGGCAAGACTTTTTAGATCAGTATGACTTGAGATTTTCACTCCGATAGTATATCTCTTGCCGATGAGTTTTCCATCGGTGAGACCTGTATGATGTCTTGCTGATGAATTTTTTTATAGCTCTTGTTCATCGGTGAGACTTTTGCTGAAACTGTGTCCATCATAGCATATTGTTAAATTACGAAGAAAAGCTAAAAAGTATTCCCAGTTCTTTTAATTCCGTTTTACGACACCTTGCATAGTGATCAAAACAAGCCAACTAGCCTTCAGAATTAGCCTGAAAAACTAATCAAGACTTTTCCCAGAACTATGAAAACGCATAAACTTATAGATTTTTGACCTGAGAATTTAATGCAACAAATGGTTCAGCATGAAATTATTAGGATTAAAAGTTGGTCGCCATCAAAGTAGCCCACTTAGCATGTTTTTACGACTGTTTAAACTCAAGTGAAACTTGCCAACTTGCCTCTTTGAAAAAATATCAAAGCTGATTTTGAGGAGCTGGCCTTTAGGAGATTAGTTCATTTAGCTTAAATGAACATGTGTGCAAAAGGATTTTTCACCATTTCTCTTCCTTTGCAAAATATCAGGTGCCAAAGTTGACCTCTTTCAAGCTGCCTGGAAATGCAGTCACTAAACTGTGTAAAACCCATTTGGATTTGATTTTGAAAAAATACCAAACAAAGTGATAGGATCTTGAGAATTGGCATGAAGGCACATTAACATGGGGAGAATTTGAGACATCAATTGGTTTTTTATGAACATGACCCCTTTGCTAGATATTAGCCTCCAAATTAACCTTCTTGAAAACTACCCCTTTCAAAACCTGATTCGAGCTCACCAACTTGTAATTTTAAAAAGCCATTAAATCTCTTCCTGGGAAGTTGTAACTGGAGAGTTTAGTTCATTTAGGGTTGATGAACACGTGTAAGAGGATTCTTCACCATCGATCTTCTGTCATGAAATGTTAAGGGCCAAAGTTGACCTCTTCATAACTTTCTGGAAATGCAGATATGGAAACTGAACTTTTTACATTTGCTTTTGATTTTGAAAAAATAGCAAACGAGATGTTGGGTTCCCAAAAACTGGCATGAAAGTACATTATCATGAGGGGAATACATAACACTTATTAGTTTGTCAAGATCATCATTTACCTGCTAGATATCAACCTCCAAAGTTGGCTTCTCGGGCTGATTTCACATTGTGCAGGTAACAAACCTTACCAGAACCCTCCAACTTGGTTCTTCAAAACCTAGTCAAAATTGATCATAGGAAGCTAAAATCAGGTGTACTCACTTACATATGGTAGACAAACATGTTTGTGAAATGATTTTGCATGAAGACGAACAGGCTCTGAATTATAATGCTTCAAAGTAAGCCACTTGAGAATATTGTGCATGTGTATCTATGAGTGTTGAAATTGAATTTTTCATATGGGAACCTAAAATTTTGCAAAAATTGGTATGAAATTTTAGGTTCCAATAGTGGCTCTGTTTGGAGATGTATGCCCCCTACGGGCATAGCAAGATCCCAGATCTTTGGGGAGTAGACTAGTGCCTTCTCCATTGGGTAACAGAGTCTACTTTTGCCCCAAAATTGATATGGTCAAAAGACCATATCAGAAAAAAAAACAAATCCATGTCTTTCCCCTATCAAAAACCTTCTTCTGATCATGTTGTAATGATACCCCATCTGCTTGACTGAATCTGTTCGTATAGTTCATTAATGCATCATAGTTTATGCTGCAAGTGTGTTTTGTATTATTCGGTATCTGGAAGTCAGGCATAGTCTGAACACCTTCATCATTGTATGACATAAGGAAGTCATGATTGTTAGACCTTGTAGGATGTCTTACTTTACCATATCTATTGTTATTCACCAAATGTTGGTCTTTTAACTGAATTAGAAAATGGAATAAATCAAGTTGCTTTTGACACATGCTATCATCAATGCTGGCTCCAACATAAAACACTGTATCCTCTTCCTTATCACATCCATCTTCCCCACATGCTTGAGAGTCAATAATCTTCCAATCATACATATTGGAATCATCAACCTCCCTTGGTTCAATGAACATCTTTATCTCTGGATCAGTGTCACAAGAGAACTCATGACCACTATCTGTCTCTTCTTTGCAAAAATGTGACTTGGGAAATATGGCTTCATATATTTCATCACCCTTACCATGTTGAATGGATTCACTGTCAAAAGATATATGTGCTGGACACAGTATTTGGGTATCATCTTTATGTACGTATCTTTGATATTCTTTGGAGAGCAATTCTGAAATATGCTCACTGTCAAGTGAGCATGTTTCTTCATCAACCCTCTCACTAAAATTTTCATCATTCTTTTCATCACTACTATAATGCTCAACATTCGATGTACATATTTCATCAACTTGATCATTTATAGACTCTTTATCAGAATATCCACCTCCCTGACTATCTAAATGCCTTTCATCTTCTTCATCTTCTTGTGCTATATCATCATACAATGGCTTTGAACAGGCTTGAAGATTATTTTCTGCCATGTGCACTTCCTCTTGATCAAGATTTTGAAAATATTCACCCTGGTTATTTGAAAAGATTTCATCCTTAGTATAGCATGGGTTTGGAAACACTTGGAGTTTATGTTCTGGTATTCCCTCTTTATCAAATGTTTGTCTTCCTTTTTGAAAACAATGCTCCTCTTCCCCCCAACATTGCTGATTCATATATTGCGATGGGTGGGCTAGGATAAAACTTGTTTGATATGGAGGCTGATAATATATATTTTGTTGGATGGGTTGATGAGAGTGTAGATTCTGATATGATATATGTAGATGATGATATTGTCGAGCATATCGCTATCCAGGTGGTGGATAGTATTCATTTTCTTGGTATGTTGCTAGTCCATCCATATCTGGCTGCATTGCTATATCAGTTTCTTCATATTTAGTATCGTTGGATTCAATATTGATAATATCCTCAAGCCTTTTGCCTTCTATGATATCAATCAATTGAACCACTTGGTCTAGATTAACTGGCTTTAATGATTCAGGCCAATCAATTGACATAGACTCATAAGCAAGCATGAACGTTGAAATGAGTAAAGATTCATCAGGTCTGAGATGAAGAGGTATCTGCATATAGATGTCTACCAACCTATGGAACAAATCATATCCAGATTCTCCTTCATGTCTCCTTAGTTCAAAGAATGCATCTAAAGGGGGTATGTTATATTTTTTCATGTTTCATCAATTTGATTTTCAGAGTCACCACCTCTCGTGAGAAGAGGAAAATTTCATCTTTCTGGGTTCTTGTCAGCAGAGTTTACCAATCTGTATTTGAATTTTGTGTAGAGTCGCCACCTCTATTTAGAGGACTAATCAATCTTCTGGGTTTTTTCATCCACCAGTAGAGTTATGCCTTTTAATTCTCTGACTCTAATAATATGGTCTATTACCAGGTTTCTCTATGTTTTGTCCCTAGCGGAGTCACCATTTTGTTGGTTCCCAAAAATGCAGGTTGCGAACCCTATGAAGATGACTGACTCTATGTTTGGATTTGCAACATTTTTGGACCAATTGACAAAGCTATTAGCTCTCTACACTTCAGATCCTGCAAACCTAGGTGGGTGTACCTTTGTAACTAAAGTAGACTTAACACTATATGACTTGATTGGATTAGTAAATCTATCACAATGGCATAAAATGTAATAGATGCAGTCTAAAAATTATCTCCTATTCCTAATGTACTGACTTGAAATAGAAATGTCATGAATATGAGTTTGGATA
The DNA here is from genome assembly GCA_027924645.1 of Cunninghamia lanceolata. NCBI lineage: Eukaryota > Viridiplantae > Streptophyta > Pinopsida > Cupressales > Cupressaceae > Cunninghamia > Cunninghamia lanceolata. The sequence continues at coordinate 23,724,290 of BSBN01000867.1, forward strand.
GTAATGATTAGTGCCTACTTCTATTGGGCTATGGAGTCGGTAAATGGATGATGATTTAATGGAAACAAATGTATAAGGTAAATTGATCTACTTCACAGCTTAACTCAAAATTGTAAGGCACAAGGGATGTTTGCACCTTATGCAAACGTGCAAGAATGTCAGTTATAATGCTCTTCTTATACTATCCCAATGATATTCCCCATATTACTATGAACAACTGAGAGGATATTTAAATCTAGTAAGAAGGGAATTTAGACTAGACTTGTTTTTGTAGAAAGGATCTACCTCTTGGCAGAGACCTTATGACAATTTCAATCAACTTCTTACAGAAACCAACCAATTCGAACACACTAAATCAGCAAATGTGACTAAATAAATCAACAATATCCTTGATATGATAATTTAAACAATTTGGGAAAACCATTCTAGAGACAACATTATAACATTTAGGATTTAATATTAACATTATAGCTAAACACTGAAAATAGATAACCAAATTGAAGCACTCCTTTCCATTAATGAAAAAATTGTGTATGTAAAAGTTCTGATGAGGCGAATGGGTGGAGTGGAATTAAATAATTTCCTACTGCTACCCTAAATCTATTGATGCATTTTTTTACTTCGGTTTGTATCTCCCTTATATATTTTGCAAAGTTAGGTTTACGACCTTTTACATTCCAGTGCATCCTTTGGTACAGCTCTTCATTCAATTGTTTTTGGCAAAAAAATATATTCAATCAATTGCCATTGGCAAATTAAATATTTTAATTAAACTTCAAACTCAATTTTTACTCGTACATATGTTTACCATATTTGGTCACCCATTTTTAACTCCTCTGGTAAAAAATATTTCATATTGCATTTACTTTGTGTGCTTTCACCTTGGTTTTGCCAAAATATTCATTTGGGTAAAAATATTACCCCGTTCTCTCTTCCTCGGTGAAAAAATTTCACTGTAAAATATTCTCTAGGTAAAAGAATTACCCATTCAGTTGATTCTCTTTGTTTGTGTATATTTTTATCCCTTAGTGAGAATATTTGATTTCTCTTCACTATAATGAAAATTTATTTTCAAATAATATTTTTCCCTTCTTAGAGTTTATATAGTTCATATGCCCTTTGTTTTTAGGGAAATTCCAAATATTCATCAAAACTTTTCCCGATAAAATATTTTTTTAATAGTCATTCACTTTTTTGATCTTCGTCTCTAGACCCACTCCATAGGTTTTTCAGAATGACTTGTGTTGTCAGAGAGACTTGATGAATTCAATCTGATCATATATGTTTCCTCGATATACTTGTTATTCTATTATATCGACGAGAGAATGTATGTTTCTCCCTGATGTATATCCATCGGCATAAGTCATAAGATCAGTATGACCTGAAAACTTTGCTCCGATTTGTTTACTCTTGTAGATGGGTAATATTAGGGTTTCTTACGTGTCTTTATTTTGCCCTATTCACTTGGTTTGAGCACGAAGGATGCTGGCAACCATCATGGAACCTATTTTTATATTTGCAATTTTGGCATTCTGCGAGATCACTTACGGTTGTTTTGTCCAGGCTTCCACATTTTGTAGGCATGTCTATTCGAGTAAAACAATAATATTTACCAAAAATTCTCATTTCCTCAGCAATGTCATCTTAGGGCAGTGAATGTTCTCCCAGCCCTGGCCATATTAATATTCGATCATTTACATTCCCTCTAGCAACAATTGTATCAGATGGATGAAAAGCTTGTGTAGAACACATTTGTATATGATGCAGCCGGATCTTCTTCACCTCTTTTTCACTTGTAATTTCTTCACCTGGAGTCTTCAAAATATGAATTACCATTCTATCTGCTACTCCAATATATTTTTATCGGTGGGACATAACTGTATTAGGAGCTTTAAAATATCTCCTATCGATATGTCGTCTCTTGCCGATGAAACCTCCATCTCCGTGAGGGATAACAATTCTTATTACTACAAAATATAAAACATTAGCATTCAGTCCTTTATAATTTAATTATTTCCCTTCATGTGATGAATAATTTTGTCAATATTAATCTCTTGTGGTCACGCTCACTCAATCTTCAGAGTAGAAATATTTCACTCAGTAGGGTAATAATATGATGTTGTATTAAAATAATACCCTTGTTAGGGTTTGCCTTCATTCCACATGTATTTTTATTCTTTATTTAATTAATTGTATCCTTTCTCTTTGATGGCAATCTTCACGTATTCACTCTTTGCTGGAATTAGTTCTTTGCTGAAATTATTTCATCTTTGATAAAATGTCATCAGGGTGAAATAACCTTCACTCTATAATCCTTGGTTTCACATCTCAATAAAAATATGTTATAATTTCATTATCAAGAAGTGAAAAAATATTTACCTCTCCTTGTTTTAATTAGAGGATACTTGATATACTTTCCCGTGAAAATAAAGTATTTCATAATACTTTATTTTAATCTTTGTGTTGAATTTTTGGATTCTATTTTCCATTGTGTATTTTTACCTTTACCTGGCAAATATTTTATTTGGGTAAAAATAATTACCACCCACTTGTTTCACTCGTTGCCTTATGCATTTTCACATAAAAAATTTATTTAGGTAAAATAATTACCTATTTGATTAACTTCGCTAGGAAATTATTTTTGTTCTGAATAGAAAATATTTTCAATAAATTCTCACCTTATAACTCCTTCCATGAAAATAGGAAATTTACATTTTATTCTACTATCATCTCACATCATTTAATTTTTTATTCACACCCTTTGCCAATATTTATTTGCACCTTTTGTAAATATTTATTCTCCTTTGAATAAACCTTTCATCTCATGGGACTCCATCGGCAAGACTTTTCAGATCGGTATGACTTGAGATTTTCACTCCAATGGTATATCTCTTGCCAATGAGTTTTCCATCGGTGAGACCCGTATGATGTCTTGCCGATGAATTTTTTTATAGCTCTTGTTCATTAGTGCGACTTTTGCCGAAACTATGTCTATCGTAGCAAATTGTTAAATCACGAAAAAAGCTAAAAAGTATTACCAATTCTTTTAATTCCATTTTACAAAACCTTGCATAGTGATCAAAACAGGCCAACTAGCCTTCGGAATTAGCTTGAAAAACTAATCAAGACTTCTCCCAGAGCTATTAAAATGCATAAACTTGTAGATTTTTGACCTAAGAATTCATTGCAACAAATGGTTCCGCATGAAATTATTAGGATTAAAAGCTACTCGCCATCAAAGTAGCCCACTTAGCATGTTTTTATGACTGTTTAAACTCAAGTGAAACTTGCCAACTTGCCTCTTTGAAAAAATATCAAAGCTAATTTTGAGGAGCTGGCCTTCTAGAGATTAGTTCATTTAGATTAAATGAACATGTGTGCAAAAGGATTTTTCACCATTCCTCTTCTTTTGCAAAATATCAGGTGCCAAAGTTGACCTCTTTGAAGCTACCTGGGAATGCAGTCACGAAACTGCATAAAACTCATTTGGGTTTGAGTTTTAAAAAATACTAAATGAAGTGCTAGGATCTTGAGAATTGGCATGAAGGCACATTAACACAGGGAGAATTTGAGACATCAATTGGTTTTTTATGAACATGACCCGTTTGCTAGATATTAGCCTCCAAATTAACCTTCTTGAAACTTGCCCCTATCAAAACCTGATTCGAGCTCACCAACTTGTAATTTTAAAAAGCCATTAAATCTCTTCCTGGGAAGTTGTAACTGGAGAGTTTAGTTCAATTAGGCTTGATGAACACATGTGTAAGAGGATTCTTCGTCATCCATCTTCTTTCATGAAATGTTAAGGGCCAAAGTTGACCTCTCCGTAACTTTCTGGAAATGCAGATATGGAAACTAAACTTTCTACATTTGCTTTTGATTTGGAAAAAATAGTAAATGAGATGTTGGGGTCCCAAAAAATGGAATGAAAGTACATTATCATGAGGAGAATACGAAACACTGATTAGTTTTCCAGGATCATCATTTAGCTGCTAGATATCAACCTCCAAAGTTGGCTTCTCGGGCTGATTTCACATCGTGCAGGTAACAAACCTTACCAGAACCTTCCAACTTGGTTCTTCAAAACCTAGTCAAAATTGATCATAGGAATCTGAAATCAGGTGTGCTCACTTACATATGGCAGACAAACATGTTTGTGAAATGATTTTGTATGAAGATGAACCGGCTCCGAATTATAATGCTTCAAAGTAAGCCACTTGAGCATATTGTGCAGGTGTATCTATGAGTGTTGAAATTGAATTTTTCATATTGGAACCTAAAATTTTGCAAAAATTGGTATGAAATTTTAGGTCCCAACAGGCCCCACATGTGGTCCCTGCTGCCTCTGATCTCTACGTAGGCCCTATTACTGCCAGTCTCAATTTTGCCCTCCCTGTGCCCTCTACTAGGGTCTAGACCTCTGCTGATTCTACTGCTGCTACTGTAGAGGTCTAGGAGGTAATGATGGAGAACTGAATCCTCCTCTTTGTGGTGGTAGTGGTGGTCTATGATAACTCTACTAGTGCGACTACTACCCATGATCCTAAAACTGGGGGCGTGATCCCTACCCTCGTCCCTGTATCTCATCAGCTATGTATGCCTTCTCGACAGCATCACTCAATGTATGGGGGTTTGCCATGCGCACATGCCCTACTATGCTATGGTTTAATCCTCTGATAAACTTTTAAACTAGGAGTTTCTCATCATGGAGATACTTCACATATTGAGACAACTCAGTGAATCTGCCCTCATACTGAGCAATAGTAAGCCCTCTCTGCTGAAGATCGTGAAATTCATCTATGTGACATTATCTGTAGTGATCAAATAAATACCGCACATTGAAGCACTCAATGAAGGTGTCCCAGTTGAGTGTGTCCAATGATACATGACGCTTGCACTCTTCAATGTGCCACCAAGTAGCTGCTGCATCTCGTAACAGGTGGACTACCACAAGTGCCTTTGTGTTGCCCTCATAAGGATGCAACATGAAGCATCTGTCTAGACTAATAAGCCAAGCCTCAACTTTGGCTCCCTCTGTATTCTAGGTGAAAGTAGGAGAATTTAACATCAATAAATCCTTGATAGGGTCTACTCGGTCTCTGTGCCCTCTAATGGGCTCATCTGCATAATAATCATATGGCCTGTGAATGATCTACTCCACTCGCACTATCTCGTCATGCCTATCATGATGTGGAGGGCTCTTGCTACGAACCCTATAAGCTGATCCAACCTCCTCTACCATCGTATCTAGTATCTCCATAAATGGCTCCACATGTGGTGCCTCTCACAGCTCGATGCGGGGCTCCACACGTGGCCCGACACGTGACTCTACTTTTCGCTCCATGCATGGCTCCTCTCGCATATCAACGCAGGGCTCAGCATGTGGCTCTACGCGTAGTGCATCTACGGCTGGTGCTAGCCTATCTAACACTACCTGTAGTGCCTGAAGTATTTGTGGTCCAATATTTGGTATAGGTAGGACCTGTGGTGCTGGTGGTGCCTAACCCTTGGCTGAAGAATCACTGTGCACCTTAACAAATGCAGTGTGGCATGAATACGCTCACTGAACTCATCGGGGAGGCATCCTACAAAACAAGGTAATCACTAATTAATTAAAATTGTAGAAAAAGTAACATGCCCAAACAAGCCCAATGTTTAAACTTAGGCTCTGATACCAAATGTCATGCCCACATTTCCCATGTGGTCATGACATGCAATGCACGTGTCATGTCCACATCTGTCATGTGGTCATGACATGAATTACAAAAAAAAATTCAACGCATTCCAAGAAACCCCCTCACACGCATAAGTGTGCTCTATGGCAATATGCATAAGGCATGAACAAGTCAGACGTAGACAAGGTAATGCACTCACTTGCACATTCCCCTATGCGATGAAGGCCAACTAGGGGGGTTGATGCAACGTGGATAACGTCGCTAATAGGGTTAGGATTGAGGATCAAAACTCTAGGTTTACCTAAGTGAGTGATGGGATTTTGACACAAAAAAAATCAAATGTCAAACTCTAAAACAAGGGAATAAATTTAATGTCAAAACTCAATGTCGGCAACTGAGCAAAAAAAATGATTTAACACTATGCAAGGTTAAAATTTACTAACCTAGCTAAACCCTAAATTCTGGAACAATTTGGAAACATAATGCCTTACGGGCGTGAGTAGGGTTTATTTTAATGAAACTAATCTTGGTCAATATTCTACTAGGTTTCCAAATTGGATTAAAAATGAGTAATCTAATTTACTAATTAATCCGTTCTAAAAAAATTAAATTAATTACTAAACTAATAACAACTGAACTTGCCACTAACCTTGTTGATAAAGGTTTGCAAACAATAGATTAATTCTATTGGTTTAAAATAGGAACTCCTCAAAAGTTAAATTTGAGGAATAATTTAAATAGATTGAGTAAAAGAAACCTAAACTAATTAAATTTAATTTAATTAATTAAATTTCCTCTAATACATTTAAATACTCCCTAAGAACTAAAGAAAACAATTAAAAGTAATTAATCTCTACTTCTAGGTAATTCAAATAACAATTCTACACAAATACTTTAATCTAAATACCACTAAAATTAAAATAACTCTCCCATTAATAATCTTCCCAAAATTCCTTCTTTTAAACAAAAAAATAACAAAAGAGACAAAAATAAAAAGATAGGGAGGATTTAATAAAAGCTAATTTAAAATAAAGCCCTATAAGGCTCTTCTAATAAAATATTATTATCCTTATGCACAATAAGCCAAAAGCCCTAACCCTAACTCCTCTATTCACATTTTTGTTTTCTTTTCTCAAATCTCTCATTCCTTTCTTTCTCTCAAAATTGTTTTGTTTGCAGGTTTGATGGGAGAGGCCTTTCATGGCTGCCACTCAATGGAGGGTATATACAATAGGTATATATGATGGATTCCTTTTTTTTTAGATCTTTATATATATAGTCCTTTGTTTTAACCAGAGAGGTTTTCTTTTTTTTAAAACAAAAATAAATAGAAGAAAGTATATCTAGTTATTAAATTTCCTCTAATACATTTAAATACTCCCTAAGAACTAAAGAAAACAATTAAAAGTAATTAATCTCTACTTCTAGGTAATTCAAATAACAATTCTACACAAATACTTTAATCTAAATACCACTAAAATTAAAATAACTCTCCCATTAATAATCTTCCCAAAATTCCTTCTTTTAAACAAAAAAATAACAAAAGAGACAAAAATAAAAAGATAGGGAGGATTTAATAAAAGCTAATTTAAAATAAAGCCCTAAAAGGCTCTTATAATAAAATATTACCATCCTTATGCACAATAAGCCAAAAGCCCTAACCCTAACTCCTCTATTCACATTTTTGTTTTCTTTTCTCAAATCTCTCATTCCTTTCTTTCTCTCAAAATTGTTTTGTTTGCAGGTTTGATGGGAGAGGCCTTTCATGGCTGCCACTCAATGGAGGGTATATACAATAGGTATATATGATGGATTCCTTTTTTTTTAGATCTTTATATATATAGTCCTTTGTTTTAACCAGAGAGGTTTTCTTTTTTTTAAAACAAAAATAAATAGAAGAAAGTATATCTATATATATATATATATATATATAAACAACAAAGATAACAAAAATGACTTGCAGGTTTATCACTAGCCAAAGGCCAAATCTTTGCTGTAGAGAAGGGATGGCCACCAAGGGAGGTCTATTTGCAGGGAGTAACACAAAGGGGAGGCGTCGGTGGAGTGGCCGATGGATGAGAAGTGGAGGTCTGTAGGTATTCTGAGGGCAACGGAGGGGACAGTGTGGTTCATGGGGTAAGGGGAGTGTGGGGAGGGCCAAGCCCCACCCACACTCCACTACGGTGGAGTGTGGGTGGGACTCAACCCTCATGACACTCCTTTAGATGGCGACGGTGGGGGGGTTGAACCCTCCCCACCGTACACTCTTTTGTATATTCAAAACTACGATCCGGTTTAAAAAAAAGAAAACACAGTCCGCTCCAAAACAATGTTTCAATTCTTTGCTATTTTTTTTGGCATTTTTAATAATATATATGTGTGTGTGTGTGTGTGTGTGTGTACACTCAGTTAGAATACAAAACTCAATTTTAGTTTATTTCATGTACACAGTAAAGAAAATGACAGCAAATAAAAAAATAATTAGAGTTTATATATATATATATATATATACACACACACATTCAAGTATATGCCATTTAAATCCCACAAATTTTTTTTGAATGCATAAAAGCAAAAGAAACATTTATCTTAAACATATTTTCATTGAGTATGTGTTCTCTTTTTTTTCTTTTGTAAAAACAAACTTACTAGTAGACATGGAAATGAAAATTTCTTCAAAAAAAAAAAAAACTGATATTGAAATAATGCACCCGACATAAATCAACTTTTCATAGGATTTATTTTTTTTTCTTTTAAACAAAAGCATTTAGTTCATTCCTTCAAAATGACAACAACATTTACTTTTCTTTTCCTAATAGATAGGTAAATTTCATTTTGTTTCACAAAAGCAAAATAGTAACTATCCAAAATTTAAAATTAAGCATACAATTGAAACATCAACTAGACATGCTTTTCTTTCAACACTCTATTTTTTTCTTAAATTCATTTGGCATTTAAAATCAGCAAACTAAATCTTTGATTTCCAAATATAAATAGTTTCATACAACTCAAGTAAAAATGTAAACTCATACAACTTGAGAGAGAGAACAAGGGTCTCCTCTTTTAAAATTTAAAAGATGATACACAAGGCCTCTTATGGCCATGCTCTCTCAAAAGCACAAAAATAACAATTCATAAGGACAATAATAATTTCTTCAACACCACCTAGCTCCAAAAGAAAACCTGCATAAAACACATAGAAGGGAAAAGAAGCCACTCAAACTACTCTCCTCCCTACCATTGACTCACTCATGAGTCACCCCCAAGCTAGGAGGTCATCCTCACACAAGGTAAGAACACACCACTTTAAAACAAATTCACTCAACACAAAAACAAGAATACTCCCATAGTTTTCACATAACAAAAACTCACTCAAGATGAGTTTAATGGAGTAGGGGAGTGGACATCACTCAACTCAAGAGTGCCACTGCAAAAACTTCCCAAAAATATAAATCCCTCAAGGCCTCAAGCCCACACTTATAAACATGATTTCACAACTTTTCTCTTGACTCTCAAGCCATATCACAATTTTCTAATATACACATATTGCTCAAATTCACAATTTTCCCTCAAGACTAAAACTCCATGAAACCAAGGATGTGACCCCAAGGAGGTTCACTCCTCCCCCACCCCACACATGTTGAGCATTTTCTCCCAAGTAGAAGAGGATCTAAACTCACACACACACAACATGTAAGTAAAGCAAAATGCATAAGGAAAGGCATTTGCCTTGAATCCTACCTTAAAAAGTCTAAATAGAAATTAGTTGAGAAGAGCTCCTCTAACTCCTTCCCCAAGTTGAGCCACCAATTTCTCTTCTAACTTTGTCCCCAAAATAAATAAAATTCAAAAATTGCTAAATATTCAACAACCCCCTCCCTCTCTTCAAGAGGGATTAAAATAGGCTCTTCTCATGAGCCTTGAGGAATGGGGAGGTGACACATGTCACCTCCTCACTCCTCCACCCAACTACTTGCAAGACTCTTGGAATGGGGTGGTGACACTTGTCACCCACCCATTCCACCAAGTCTTTCTCCCATCCACTTGCTCTCTCTCACATATGTGGGAGAGAAAGGTGGAGCCAAAAGAGGAGTGGGTACCACATGAGCCCCAATCATCTCCTCATAGGTAAACCCATGCAATCCCAAGGTACCCTCACCAATTGTGGGAGAGGCTTGGAGTTGAGTCCTTCACAATTAAGGGGTCTTGAAGACTCCCCCCAACCTAGGAAAGAGGAAATGAAGAGGTTGAGTGTTTGACTCACTCATCCTCTCCCTCCCAAACTTCTATTTTCGTCACTTTACTTTAGGGTGAGGTTAAAGTGACCAAATGGACATTTCCCTAAGGTTACACAAGCCCAAATGACCCCTTGATCCTAGGGGTACAACCCAAGGTCAATTTTTACCCATTTTGAGCACCATAGGTTGAGTAAAAACACATAAAAAGGGGTCTCAAAAATTAAAATTTAAAAAAATTGAAATTTAATTGACAATACAACTTACAACACCAATCAGAAATCAAATAAAAGAAGGGTAGACGTAACCCAACTAACACCATGCAACAACATTACAAAAATTCATCATGCAAACATAGTTGATCTTGGTTCCTCTTGGAATTAGATTGGCTTCACATGGGAAAACAACACAGTGTGTGGGATGATCTTCGAGTATCTGTGGCTTTGTTAGAAAATAGCTGCGCACTCAAATGAAATGTTAATCCTGCATGTATATAATAACTGAAGCAAAGTGAAACATACACTTACATCATCACATGATCATATAAGCATCAATGAATCACATCATAATCAAATTCTACATTTGCATTTCAAAAAAATCCATCCCAAGATAGAATCACATAATAAATTTCTAACTAACATCACATGAATAATATCCCAATAACATCATAATATAAATCATATGTCTAACATTATCAGTGAATCAATATCAAGGTCTAATCACATCATAATCATGCTAAACATAATAAATCCACATAAAGCATAAAGTCTAATAGTCTTGAAATTTGGGATCATCAGTCCCACAAGTCTAGTATGTATCACCAATAGTAAAATAATGTAGTCAAATATAAGGGAATGAAACGGTAGGCCTCACATCCTCCCCCCCTAAGACTGTACTTCCTCCTGGAAGTCATTAAAGAGGTGAGGATAAAGGGCCCTAAATCTCGCTGCATCCTCCCATGTCGCCATGACCTCATCGTACATGTCCCACTGGACACTAATATGGTTCAGCTCTTGACCTTGAAGGTCTAGCATCCGACGAGCCAATATACAAATTAGCTCCAAAGACAACTAACCATCCACCTCTACCTGAAGAGCACTCTAATCTAATACATGAGATAAATCATATATGTAACACCGTAAAACAGAAACATGAAAAACATCATGGATACGCGACAGGCTAGGTGGCAAGGCTAGATGATATGCTAGGGTTCCTATCCACTCCAAGATCTCAAAAGGTCCAACGAAACGAGGTGGAGCTTAGAGCCCTTTCCATAACAGATTAGACTCTTCTGCAGACGCACTCTCAAGAATACTCTGTCCCCAACTAAGAAGCTCTGATCTATCCTCTTAGCATCAATATACTTCTTCTGTCGATCTTGTGCCTCCTGAAGTCTTTGCCTAATCAAAGTCACCTACTGCTCCATATCCTTAACCAACTCTGGCCCTATTGCAACCCTGTCCTCAATACGGTCCCAACTCAAAGGTGTCCTGCAAGGTCTATCGTACAAGGCTTGAAAAGGAGGCATACCCAATGAGCTGTGATGCCCATTGTTGTAGGCAAACTCAACTAGAAATAGATACTCTTCCCATCTACTTTGGTGATCCATGACATACATATAAACCTTATCTTCAAGAACCTAATTAACCCTCTCTATCTATCCATTGGTCTCAGGATGATAAGCAGAACTGAAGTTGAGCTGAGTACCCAACACCTGCTACAAGGCTCTCCAAAAGGCTGAAGTAAACACTGAATCCTTGTCAAAAATGATACGATGAGGTACCCCATCTAGTCTAACAATCTGATCCAAGAATACTCTCACCATAAATGGTACATTGTACGTCATACATACAGGTGAGAAATGCACCACCTTGGTCAAGTTGTCAACCATCACCATGATGGTATCATGGCTACGTGATGACATAGGAAGACCAACAATGAAATCCATGGAAATGGTGTCCCATTTCCACTCAGGTATTGCATGGTGGTATAAAAGACCCGCTGGATGCTGATGCTTGGCCTTGACCCTCTGACACTCAAGCCAATGAACAACATACTCTGTAATATCTCATCTCATACCTACCGAATGGTATAACTGTCGCAAGTCGGCATGCACCTTCTTCACCCCTGGGTGTGCTACATAAGGTGCTCTATGAGCCTCTAAAAGAACTATTGCATAGAGGTCACCTGCATGGGGTACATAGATGCATTGTCGATGTCTGAGCAACCCATCTGACTCAAGGGAATATCCTACAAATCTACCCTTAAGGGCCCTCTATGACTAGATTTCCTGTTGCACCTTAAGAAACCACTCATCCTTAGGTAGATGCCGAATGATGCGCTCTCTCAAGTCTACACTCAAGGTCAAGGTCAAGATCTCATGGCACCTCTAACTCAAAGTGTCAATGACCATGTTCTCCTTCCCTTTGATGTAGTGGACATCAAAGCCGTACTCACATAGAAACTCCATCTAATGCCGCTGGCGGGTGTTTAAATTTGACTATCTGAAAATGTACTACAAACTGTGGTGGTCCAAATGAAGCTCAAAGTAGCGACCCAAAAGAAATTGTCTGCAATGAACAAGAGCATGTACCATTGCTACAAGCTCTAGATCATGAGTAGGGTAGTTCAGCTCACGTGTCTTGAGCTTACGCGACTCATATGCAATCGCTCTACCACCCCGCATAAGCACAGCTCCCAAACCATCAAGTGATGGATATGTACAAACTACGAAATCCTCTGTAGGATCAGGAATTGCTAAGATGGAAGGGCTGATAAGATGCTACTTAAGTACGCCGAAGGCCCTCTTGTACTGCTTGGTCCAAGTGAAACTCTTCCCTTTCCACTAAAGGGAAGTGATGGGGTGTGCTATCCTAGAAAAGCCCTCTACAAATCTACGGTACTAACCAGCTAATCCCATGAAACTCCTAACCTCTGTCACACTGGTGGGTGCTAGTCAATCTCTGATAGTTTTGATCTTTGATGGATCTATGGAGATGCCATCACCTGATAGGATGTACCCCAAGAACTGTACCCTTGTCCTCAAAATAACACACTTCGTCAAGTTGCCATAAAGTTGTTGCTATCTCAAGTACTGCAAAACTTGACATAGGTGCTCCTCATGTTCCTCCTCAGTCCGTGAACACATCAATATGTCATCAAGAAAAATAATCATGAACTAATCCAAGTAGGTACGAAACACCCCGTTCATGAGACTCATGAACATTGCAGGGGCATTCGTCAAACTGAAGGGGACCATAGTGAATGCATAGTGATCGTATTTAGTCTGGAAAGAGGTCTTATGAATATCCACCTCTGTGATATGTAACTGATGGTAACCAGACTTTAGGTCAATCTTCGAGAACACTTTGGCTCCCTGCATCTTGTCAAAGAGATCCTCAATCCTAAGCATAAGGTATCGGTTCTTCACCGTCACCTTATTCAACTACCTATAATCCATGCACAAGTGAAAAGACCCATCCTTCTTCACGAAGATAACTAGAGCGCCCCAAGGTGAAACACTCGATCAGATGTGCCCCTTCTCAAGCAAGTCCCCAAGTTGCAACTTTAGCTCTGTCAGCTCATAAGTGGTCATCATGTAGGGTGTACAAGACACTGGCTCGGCACCTAGAACTGAATCAATATGAAAGTCTACCTCGTGATGGGGTGGCATCCCTGGTAACTCTGATGGAAACATGTCGACAAACTCTCTCAAGATGGGATGGTCATCTAATGATCCCTTAGGCTCATCCTCTAATCTGTCACTAACTGTGATAGGGAACATCTGGTATCCCTTCCACATGCAGTGCTTAAGTTATTGAGTGGATATCATATGAAGTTCCGTGGGCTTCTGAATGCCCACTATCTCAACCGGTGTACCATGATCGTCTATGTAGCTAATCACCTTTTAGTGACAATCTAGATTGGCTCTATGAGCCACAAGCCAGTCCATACCTAAAACCACATCGTAAGATCCTAATGGCATAACTATAAGGTCACAAGATGTAGTGAAAGACCCCAAAGTGATCTCACAATCCTAAACCAAGGCATCTACTGACATCCTATCCCCAGTGGCCAACTCAACCTCTGACCTAATGTTCTGCATAGAAGCCACCAACCTGTAATGCTCCATTAACGATGTAGATAGAAAGGAATCAGTAGCTTCAAAGTCAAAAAGAATAGAAATGGGGGTACCCCTAATTGTACCTGATGTCTCAATCACTGATGCTAAAAAGTCTACCTGGCTGTTATCAACCACTATGAACATGTGGTGGGGCTTGTCCACATCTCCTACCGTCTACTCTGACCCTCCTGAACGGGGCTATCCCCCTATCATAAAGCCATGTGGGCACTCTCTAGCTAGATGACCTACTCCACCACACACATAGCATGGGCCCTGAGCTTGTATCTATCCCGTCTGAGTCCTACTTGACTATTGCTGTCCAAATCTACCTGTAGAACCCTGTGAACCCCTGTATGACTACTGAGACCTCGCGGGCCCCACAGGCAGTTCTTGTTGCCTCTAATCTCTACGTGGGCCTTATTGCTACCAGCCTTGATTCTATCCTCCCTGTGCCCTCTGCTGGGGTCTAGACCTTTGCTGATTTTGCTGCTGCTACTATGGAGGTCTAGGAGATAATGATGGAGAACTGAATCCTCCTCTCTATGGTGGTACTGGTGGTCTACAATAACTCTACTAGTACTACTGCTGCCCATGATCCTGAAATTGGGGGCATGATCCTGGCCATCATCCCTATATCTCCTCAGCTATGTATGCCTTCTTGGCAGCATCACTTAATGTCTAGGGGTCTGCCATGCATATAGGCCCTGCTATGGTATGGTTCAATCCTCTGATGAACTTATGAACTAGGTTTTTCTCATCGTGGAGATACTCTGCATATTGAGACAACTCAGTGAATCTACCCTCATACTGAACAACAATAAGCCCTCTCTACTAAGGATCGTGAAACTCATCTATGTGACACTGTCTGTAGTGATCAGATAAATACCATGCATTAAAGTGCTCAATGAAGGTCTCTCAAGTGAGTGTGTCCAATGATAGATGGCATTTGCACTGCTCAGTGCACCACCAAGTAGCTGTTGCATCTTACAATCGATGGACTGCCACATGTGCCTTCGTGTTGCCCTCGTAAGGACACAACATGAAGCATCTGTCTAAACTGATGAGCCAAGCCTTAGCTTTAGCTCCCTCTGTAGTCTCGACAAAAGTAGGAGGATTCAACCTCAACAAATCCCTTATAGGGTCTCCTTTTTCTCTGTGCCCTCTAATGGGCTCCTCTGCATAATAATCATACAGCCTATGAATGATCTACTCCACTCGCACTATCTCCTCATGCCTATCATGTTGTGGAGGGCTCCTATTACAGACCTTGTAGGGTGATCAACCTCCTCTTCTGTCGTATCTAATATCTCCACAAATAGATCCACACGTGGTATCTCTCACGGCTTGACGTAGGGATCCACACATGGCCCCACATGTGACTCTGTTCATGGCTCCTCTCGCAGATCAATGTGGGGCTTAGCACATGGTTCTACGCATAGTGCATCTATGGCCGGTGGTAGCCTATCTAACACTGCCTGTAGTGCTTGAAGTATCTGTGGTCTAATATCTGGTATAGGTAGGACCTATGGTGCCAGTGGTGCTAGTGTTGTCTGACCCTTAGCTGAAGAATCACTGTGCACCTCAACAGACGTAGTATGGCACAAACACACTCGTTGAACTCATCGAGGAGGCATCCTACAAAACAAGGTAATCACCAATTAATCAAAATTGCGAAAAAAGTAACATGCCCAAACAAGCCCAATGTTTAAACTTAGGCTCTGATACCAAATGTCATGCCCACATTTCCCATGCGGTCATGACATGCAACACACGTGTCATGTCCACATCTATCATGTGGTCATGATATGAATTACAAAAAAAATTCCATGCATTCCAACAAACCCCCTTGCATGCGTAAGCGTGCTCGATGGCAATACACATAAGGCGTGAACAAGTTAGATGTAGACAGGGTAATGCACTCACTTGCATATTTCCCTACATGATGAAGGCCAACTAAGGGGATTGATGCAACGTGGATAACATCGCTAATAGGGTTAGGATTGAGAATCAAAACTCTAGGTTTACCTAAGTGAGTGATGGGATTTTAACACATGTCAAAATCAAATGTCTAACTCTAAAACAAGGAAATAAATTTAATGTCAAAACTCAACGTTGGCAATCAAGCGAAAACCATGATTTAACACTACGCAAGGTTAAAATTCACTAACCTAGCTAAACCCTAAATTCTGGAAAAATTTTGCAGTATAACGCCTCACAGGTGTCAGTAGGATTTATTTTAATGAAACTAATCTTAGTCGATAGTCTACTAGGTTTCCAAATTGGATTAAAAACAACTAATCTAATTTACTAATTAATCCAGTCTAGAAAAATTAAATTAATTACTAAACTAATAACAACTAAAATTGCCACTAACCTTGTTGATAAAGGTTTGCAAACAATAGATTCATTCCATTGGTTTAAAATAGGAACTCCTCAAAAGTTAAATTGGAGGAATAATTTAAATAGATTGAATAAAACAAACCCAAACTAATTAAATTAAATTAAATTAATTAAATTTCCTCTACTACATTTAAATACTCCCTAAGAACTAAAGAAAACCATTAAAAGTAATTAATCTCTACTTCTAGGTAATTCAAAAAACAATTCTACACAAATCCTCTAATCTAAATGCCACTAAAATTAAAATAACTCTCCCATTAATAAGCTTCCCAAATTCGTTCTTTTAAACAAAAAAATAACAAAAGAGACAAAAATAAAAAGAGAGGGAGGTTTTAATAAAAGTAGATTTAAAATAAAGCCCTAAAAGGCTCTTCTAATAAAATATTACTATCCTTATGTACAATAAGCCAAAAGCCCTAACCCTGACTCCTCTATTCACATTTTTGTTTTCTCTTCTCAAATCTCTCATTCCTTTCTTTCTCTCAAAATTGTTTTGTTTGGAGGTTTGATGGGAGAGGCCTTTCATGGCCGCCACTCAATGGAGGGTATATACAATAGGTATATACGATGGATTCCTTTTTTTTTGAGTTCTTTATATATATAGACCTTTGTTTTAACCAGAGAGGTTTTCCTTTTTTTTAAACAAAAATATATACAAGGAAGTATATATATATAAACAAACAACAAAGATAACAAAAATGACTTGTAGGTTTATCACTGGCCAAAGGCCAAATCTTAGTGGTGGAGAAGGGACGGCCACTGAGGCAGGTCTGTCTGTAGGGGTTAACATGGAGGGGAGGCATCGGTGGAGTGGCCAGTGGATGGGAAGTGGAGGTGTGCAACTATTCTGAGGGCGACGAAGGGGACGGTGTGGGTCACGGGGTAAGGGGAGTGTGGGGAGGGGCGAACCCCACCCACACTCCACTACAGTGGAGTGTGGGTGGGTCTCGGCCCTCCCCACACTCCTTTAGACGGTGGCAGTGGGGAGGTTGAACCCTCCCCACCATACACTCTTTTGTATATTCAAAACTGCGATCTAGTTTAAAAATAGAAAACACAGTCCGCTCCAAAACAACGTTTCAATTCTGTGCTATTTTTTTTGGCATTTTTAATAAAATATATGTGTGTGTGTGTGTACACTCATTTAGAATACAAAAATTAGTTTTAATTTATTTCATGTACAGAATAAAAAAATGACACCAAATAAAAAATAATTAGAGTATATATATATATATATATACATTCACGTATATGCCATTTAAATCCCACAAATTTGTTTTGAATGAATAAAAGCAAAAGAAACATTTATCTTAAATGTATTTTCATTGAGTATGTGTTCTCTTTTTTTTCCTTTTGTAAAAACAAACTTACTAGTAGACATGGAAATGAAAATTTCTTCAAAAACCAAAAAAAAAAGCTGATATTGAAATAATGCAGCCAACATAAATCAACTTTTCATAGGATTTATTTGTTTTTTCTTCTAAACAAAAGCATTTAGTTCATTCCTTCAAAATGACAACAAAATTTACTTTTGTTTTCCTAATAGATAAGTAAATTTCATTTTGTTTCACAAAAGCAAAACAACAACTATCCTAATTTTGAAATTAAGCATACAAGTGAAACATCAACTAGACACTCTATTTTTTTCTTAATATCATTTGGCATTTAAAATCAGCAAACTAAATCTTTGATTTCCAAATATAAATAGTTTCATACAACTCAAGTAAAAATGTAAACTCATACAACTTTAGAGAGAGAACAAGGGTCTCCTCTTTTAAAATTTATAAGTTGATACACAAGGCCTCTTATGGCCATGCTCTCTCAAGAGCACAAAAATAACAACTCATAAGGACAATAATAATTTCTTCAACACCACCTAGCTCCAAAAGAAAACCTATATAAAACACATAGAAGGGAAAATAAGCTACTCAAACTACTCTCCTCCCTACCATTGACTCACTTATGAGTCACCCCCGAGTTAGGAGGTCATCCTCACACAAAGTAAGCACACACCACTTTACAACAAATTCACTCAACACAAAAACAAGAATTCTCTCATGGTTTTCACATTAACAAATACTCACTCAAGATGGGTTTAATGGGGTAGGGGAGTGGACATCACTCAACACAAGAGTACCACTCCAAAAACTTCCCAAAAAAATAAATCCCTCAAGGCCTTAAGCCCACACTTATAAACATGATTTCACAACTTTCTCTTTGCTCTCAAGTCATATCACAACTTTCTCATATACACATATTGCTAAAATTCACAATTTTCCCTCAAGGCTAAAACTCCATGAAACCAAGGATGTGACCCTAAGGAGGTTCACTCCTCCCCCACCCCACACATGTTGAGCATTTTCTCCCTAGTAGGAGAGGTTCTCACAACTCTCATTCCCAATTTTCCCACAAGAACAATGTAAAAACAACAATATGAAACTCACACACACACAACATGCAAGTAGAGAAAATCCATAAGGAAAGGCATTTGCCTTGAATCCTACCTTAAAAAGCCCAAATAGAAGTTAGTTAAGAGCTCCTCTAACTCCTCCAAGTTGAGCCACCAATTTATCCTCTAACTTTGTCCCCAAAACAGTTAAAATTAAAAATTTACCAAAGATTCAACAACCCCCTCCCTCTCTTCAAGAGGGATTAAAATAGGCTCTTCTCATGAGCCCTCAAGAATGGGGAGGTGACACATGTCACCTCCTCACTCCTCCACCCAACTACTTGCAAGACTCTTGGAATGGGGTGGTGACACTTGTCACCCACCCATTCCACCAAGTCTTTCTCCCATCCACTTGCTCTCTCTCACATATGTGGGAGAGAAAGGTGGAGCCAAAAGAGGAGTGGGTACTAAATGAGACCCAATCATCTCCTCCTAGGTAAACCCACACAATCCTAATGTACCCTCACCAATTGTGGGAGAGTCTTGGATTTGAGTCCTCCACAATTAAGGGCTCTTGAAGACTCCCCCAACTTAAGAAAGAGGAAATGAAGAGGTTGAGTGTTTGACCCACTCATCCTCTCCCTCCCAAACCTCCATTTTCATCACTTTACTTTAGGGTGAAGTTAAAGTGACCAAATGGAGGTTTACCTAAGGTTATACAAGCCAAAATGACCCCTTGACCCTAGGGGTACAAGCCACGGTCAATGTTAACCTATTTTGAGCACCATAGGTTGAGCAAAAACACATAAAAAGGGGTCTCAAAAATTAAAATTCAAAAAAAAAAAATTCAATTGACAATACAATGTACAACACCAATCAAAAATTAAATAAAAGAAGGGTAGACCTAACCCAACTAACATCATGCAACAACATTACAAAAATTCATCATGCAAACATAGTTGATCTTGGTTCCTCTTGGAACTAGATCAGCTTCACATGGGAAAACAACAAAGTGTGTGGGATGATCTCTGAGTATCCGTGGCTTCATTAGAAAACACCTGCGCACTCAAATAAAATGTTAATCCTACATGTATATAATAGCCGAAGCAAGTGAAACATACACTCACATCATCACATGATCATATAAGCATCAACGAATCACATCATAATCAAATTCTACATTTGTATTTCAAAAAAATCCATCCCAATATAGAATCACAAAATAAATTTCTAACTAACATCACATGAATAATATCCCAATAACATCATAATATAAATCATATGTCATCATGAGTGAATCAATATTAAGGTATAATCACATCGTAATCATGCTAAGCATAATAAATCCACATAAAGCATAAAGTCTAATAGTCTTAAAATTTAGGATCATCATTCCCACAAGTCTATTATGTATCACCAACAATAAAATAAAGTAGTCAAATATAAGGGAATAAAAAGGTAGGCCTCACACTTTCAATGTGTTTTTTGGTATTTTCCCTATTGTTCCATCTTGGTAAAATTAGAGGATATATTGAGAATAAAACTTTGTTTTTCTCAATTTTGATCAGTTGTTTCTTTCTCTTTGTCTTACTAGTAGAGAGCATTGTAAACCTTGTACTTAGTCTCATTTTGCTTACTCCTTTCAGATAAATAAGATAGAAGAGTTCCTTTCCCATTTATTTTTGTGTCATCTTGGAGTGTTGATTTGATGTTCCATTGTGATCACACAAATCAGATCCTTTGTTATGTCTCTTTATTGCAAGTTTGTATGCAGAAGCCTTGTGTAATCTAGGTTGTGTGTTGTGTTTTAAACCTTCATACAAATTACTTATGTATTGCATGTGTTAACTAGGATTGTGGAAGCATTAATTTAGAATTATGTTTAATCATCCTTAGAAGTTAGTTTTACATTTTAGTTATACTCTATCCCTTTTCCTCAATGAATCTTTTAGATTAGGAAATTCATTAGGAGAACCAGATCACTCTGGAGGTCCACTCCAATTTTAGGCAACCCACATGCCTAGGAGTGTTCCCATGTGTCAATAAATAGCTAAGTTAATAGCTTAGTATGGGTGCATATCTGATTGATAACAGTATGTTCTTTTTCACTATTAATCTAATAACTTGCATTAGAAAGAAACATTACAGAGTTTTTAAGTAGCGGTTGATTAAAATATCTTACATGTCATTAAGGAATACACAATTTTTTTTCAATAATTATTTATCTTAAGGTTCATGAGTAACCTGAAGATAAAGGTCTATTTTGTTTGAAAAAAAAAAAAGTTAGCAATATGTTATCCGACTAATTTTAGAAATAAAAAATGTTAGCCCTATTCTCAATCATAGGTCTTCAATGTGAGTGGGAATAGGGCATATTTAGGGATTTATAAAGAAAGATAAAGTTTAGGGTGTCTTCAAGATAGCCAGCATAGAAAAGGAGGTTGACCATGCATACATAATGATCAACTGTAGGTGTAATGTAATAAGGGTTACAAATGTGATAGAAGTATGTACATCTCTCATCCACTAAACCTGCATGGCTGCATACACTTGGAATACAAGCAAAGCTTACAATGTTAGGATATGTTCCGGAGTGCTTAATTAATTTAAAGATTTTGAGAGTGTCCTTGCAAAATCTATTTTGTACATATCCTGCAACCATTGCATTCCATGAGATGACATCTCTTTGAGGAATTCTGTCAAACAGTTCACATTTTTTGTCTATGATTCCATATTTTGTGCATATCCTACAATCATTGTAGTACATGAGACCACATTTCTTTGATGCATTCTGTCAAATAGTTCACATGCCTTGTCTATGCTTCCACATTTTGCATACATGTCTAACAGGGCATTTGCAACTACAACATTTGACAAAATTCCTCTATCCTTTATGTATTGATGGATGTCCATACACTATTCCAAAGCTCTCATTTTGACATAGGTAGGGAGGATGTTGGCAAAGGTTGTGGAATTTGGCTTTACACCAGCTAATTACATTTGCTTTAAAAATTTTAAATCCTTTTCAACAAATCCATTTTGTGCATATCCTACAGTCATTGCAATCCATGAGACCACATTTCTTTGAGGCATTCTATCAAACAATTCACATGCCTTGTCTATGCTTCCACATTTTGCATACATGTCTAATAGGGTAGTTGCAACTACAACATCTAACAAAGGAGGACTTAAGCATTCAAAAACCTGACCATGCCACCTTGTGTGGATTTGATGAATGGCTTGTAGACATCAAATCCAATGAACTCTTAAATCATGTCTTCCTTAATTTGGACTAGAAATGTAGAGACAGTCCTCTAAAATAGAAGTATATAAAGTGGTCTTATTTTGTGTATGCATTTGTATCATCATTACTGTCTCCTTTGGGACATTATTTTTTACCATCGAGGGATGGATGATAAAGACTAGTCAACACAGACCTTATGGTTACCATCAATTCCATCTCTTTGGTATTGAAAACTATAGTTGCATTAGTTCTATGATGGCAATGAGAGGATACAATGACAACCTATTTAACACTGAATTATGGTTCATTCCCAAAGTGGGATCTTCTCAAAGGGGTTTAAAAAAACTCATACTCATAGAGTCATGGTTTTAGGTCACATATGTTATGGTAACAATAGGGTATTCCAACTATGGTTACAATAGCTAAGACTACCCTTATTTGTGACCATAATAAGGTTCTTGGACAACACTATCTTGCTCTTCACACTGGGTACTATATAGGCCAAGATTGGGTTGAAGAAATCACTTGATGGTTACCTATATAGTGATACTACACCCTAATACCTCCATACATTCTAAGTAGCTTGAGATTTATACAATACTCAACCAAGATGAAATTGTATCACTATACCACACTTAACTATGACAGTCCCTTCTTGACAACAATTTGTAATCTTAAGACTATTGGGATCCTTGCCACAAACAAATATTAGGTCAATGACACAAGGCTTTTAAACAAAAACCATAATACGAACTCTATATCCATCCCCTTGGTAGTCTTAAGGGCCACCTTGAGACAAAAAATGCTAATGTACTATTATGACAGTTATGATTATCCTCCATCGTTTCATTGTGCACTTGAAACTTGAGATAAGGATTAGGGAGGTCTCTAGTGGTATTTTGTCATAGACAATTTGGGAATAGAAGACCCCCATCTTATCAATAAGGAAGATTATATAAATCTTGAATAAAACTAGAAAAACCTCATGATTGTCTTGCATGTTAGAAAATTGACTGTGACAGTAGTAAGAGTAGTCAATAATTTCCACACCTTTATATTCAATCTTTGAATCATTAGGGGGGTAAAAGCATGGAAAATACTCATGGAAAGATCTTTAAAATAAGTATATTCAACTTCAGGCATTTCTACAGATCCTAGGAAGGTGGATGTAAACTTAGTGACTA
Source organism: Cunninghamia lanceolata (assembly GCA_027924645.1). Taxonomy (NCBI): domain Eukaryota; kingdom Viridiplantae; phylum Streptophyta; class Pinopsida; order Cupressales; family Cupressaceae; genus Cunninghamia; species Cunninghamia lanceolata. The sequence goes on from BSBN01000867.1 coordinate 23,747,540, forward strand.
TAATTACCACCACAAAGACTATCCCATTTGTGACTATGACAAGGTAACACTAGCATGCTCTTTATGACAATCCCTTCTCCAATGGGTGATGGCTTAATAAAATTTATCTCCTTTGTGATTTCAATGCCTCTCTAATGCACTATCATAGGAGTCTTGACAATCCTTATGTATCAGTGAAGAAGGCTTCCAACAAATCCAAAAGGAGGGCTTAAGATTACATACAAAGTCCTAGCCTTCGTACCCTCATTACATATCACCCCTATAAGAAGACCTCAAGAATTTATGGGTTCCAAACATGACACAAACCTAGTCATATATGATTGTCACTACACTAGGTCCCACAAAATTCTAATATCAACCTTCCCTTGGTTGGCAAGGGTCTTGAAACTCTATTGTCCCTACTAGTCCAAACTTGGAATGGTCAATATAATGATTCTACTACAATGCATAGTTAGGGATACACTAATGAAGTTCTACCCACACCTAAACTATGATGTATCTGTGATCTTATCAAGCATGATCTTATGATAGTGTTTGGACTAAACCTGTATAGTTTTAGGGCATTCATACATCTCAATTATAGTATGGTGTGTGAGGAATTATTACTAAATGGTTGCTACCATGCACATAAACTATACACATATCTGAAGACTATAATATGACATTATTGTGATGGAATCCTAGGTTGGAATGAAAGCTAGACCTCAGACCATTTTAAATTGATTGCTTGCAAAAAAAATTTGATATGAGAGCCATTGTGTCCTCGAATACCATTCCACCAACTTGTGGACCTAGTGCAAGGTGTGCAACAAGTCTAAGAATCAACAACATCCTTCTTTCTGTCATACTGAGAACCACAAAATAATGGATTTAAATCATGCAACATCTATAATTGATGCCTTTAATACATCTTCCATGCAAGTGATTTTAAAATTGATGATTTGGGTGTAGGAAAGGGCTTCTGAATAAATGTTCATCAGAAAGGAAAGAAAACAAATAGTTTTGAAATAGAAAAAAAAATAAATCACAAAATCTAAAGGTTTCCATATTCTGCTAAGCCCTTCTTTATCCACACATCTACTTGGAGTGCAACTTTGATCTTCCTTCAAATCACCTTGACTTCATAAGGAATCCAAAATAGGATTAGTCATAAGAAGGAGGCAGGCAAACAAGGGTTTGTCATTCATTATTAGCCCATCAAACTTAAGCATATGAGATAGCATGGCACACACAAAATGTTGTCGATAATGACCACACGATTAGGTTAATTGCAACCACATTTTGTAAGCAAGAATAAGACTAATATACTCATTATGATCCTAATGGCACCAAGAATGATCTTGGTAAACTACTAAGAGATTTCCTTCCCAATTTCAATTGCCCTAAGATGGTGCATTGTAATATTGCAGCATTAAAGGAAATACAGCAACAATCCAGAGAGATTGTGTGTAGGTATGATCAACATTGTAAGGAATTGGTGTTAAAGATTGACCCAACTATAAAATGTTGAAATTTAGAAGGAATGATTTGTTAGTAGGCTAATTGCACATATCCAACATGAACTAGTTTAGCTCACTCTCCCTAATTAAAAAGTTTCCTTAAAAGTTGTGTTGAGATTATAAGAATTAGGGGAGCCCCCAACATATGATTCTACTACATGCCTAGTTTAAGAACAAATGGAAAAATGGTCACGCAAATATCACAACTTGCAAGTGAAACTCTTAATCAATGTGGTTTATGATGAACAAAGTGCCACACTAAGGGGCATACAACTACAAACTATCTAGTGGTGGGAGCTCAAGATATTAATGCCACATTGCTTCCTCTTGTTCAACACATACCTAATTGCACAATATATCATGAGACTCATGAAATTGTCCACTAATGCAAAAGTGAAAGGATGTTCCTATCAATTACTAGTGGAAGGTTTGTCACACATCCACCCATGACACTACCACCTACAAAGTAGTACAAGTCCTCCACAAGGAAAGAGGAAAACAAAATTAAACACAACCATGCAATCCCAGTCACAACAACAATAGATGGTGTTGTGCTATTAGGAGCCATAATATATGGAGCATCCAGAGGAAATCAAGGAGGCCATGGTAGAGTATGCAATAGAGGAATCTATTGCTACTAGTGTGGAGAACCTGGGCATACCTCACATAGTTGGACAAAGTTTCCAATGTATATTTATTATGATGTTGATCACAAGATAGAGTATTGCCCTACATTGTTGCAACTGTTGGAATATTCAATGATGTGCCTTTGATAAGGGACTCATCGTTTTCATAAGTTATATTACCACCTAATGATTCAATAAAGGATTTGTTGTCTATACATTAATTCAATATAAATAAATGTGTAGATGATTTAGTGGCCTGTTCAGATAACTCACATTTGTATATAAGTGATTGCCCTTACAGTTGTCGAGCTTTGTGGATTAAAATTATTGTGAAAAATGTCCAAGAATTGTTCTGTAAAGGTAAAAAGGTGCATTCATAATGAGAGTGACTGAAGTTCAAATCTCAACACTGCAATAAGGTAACTAGGAGGACATGTGCACATGTCCAGGACTGCAAATAATGGGACAATTGAGTGGGATATAGGGCCAACAGAGAAGCACTTTAGAACTCATCCTACACATCAATAAACAACTCAAAACAATAAATGCAAATTGACATATTAACACAACAATATCCAACTAAGCTATTGAAAGTCAACTATTGATACCACATTCTCCATCCAGATTAAAAAATTGGTCCACTTTTTTCTTTGTAACATTTCTTTTTCAAATTGCATTGGATGTTGGCCATATTTCTCCTCCTATCAAAACATAGCACATGGACTAGTTAAACTAATTAATATGCAATCATTTACTTTTTTGTAGGAAATTAAAAAAAATATCATTTAACATATTAAATATACTTACAAATGTACATATCAAGGCCTGTAAACCTTTCTAGCCATTGTGATGCATGGCACGAAGTTTGTCAAGCCTATCCTTGGAGGCCTTGTCCTTAAATATATACTAATTCAATTTAGCTATGCACAAATAAAATTTAAAAATCATTTAATAAATTTGATATAATCTTATGAGCAAATTCAAATACCTACGTACTCTCCTCACCAGACTTCCTTCGTGCATTAGACTTCTCATATGCTTTTACAAGCTCTTTCCATACTTTCACACTTACATGAATTGGCCTTTTTTTTAGCCTTAGCTTAGGGGGTAGTTTTTTTATCTTCTTTGTTTGGTTGCACTCAAATCTCTTGCAATTTTGAGACATTCATAGCTTTATCTTCTTTACAGACCAACCTACACCAAATTTAGTCTCCATGTCATGGATAACTGCATTTTGTAGGTGCATGGGTATCATTGAGAATGGGAAATGTAGATGGTCTTTGAACCATTGAAGGCATGATTCCTTCAACCTCTTCACAAATGTTTTTCCAGCATCTCTCATTTGGACTTCCCCTTAAACCACATCGTATTCTATCTTGGTATCGTAGGTACCAATGCAAGATGCAAAACATAGCATGTTGGTTGAAGAGGTTTGTGTCCCAAGAGTATCTAGGACATTGGAAGTCTCTGCTCCCTATTCCATATTCTTAGAGGTTATTTTTATTAATTTCCTCCTGGATCTTTTGCTTGATCCAGGACTGGATGGGGAATCAATTGATTCCCTTTGAGACGATTGATTTGGTTGCAATGTTTCAGGGGTTGTACTAGATCATTTTTCTATGTATCTGGCAATCATTTTCAACTCCACACCATCCAATTTGTTCACTGCCTCTACCCTCAATATGGAAGCCAATGCCTCTTTATCTTTGTCAATCTCATGTCCCTGTATATATAAAAAAAAATTGTTCTTTTATATTTAGAAATAAAAAACTAAAAACTAAAAATCAAAGAAACAATGGAAACATTTACAAATCTATAAATTGACAATGAATTACCTCATTGTGGCCAGAGTCTGTTCCCTTTGCTCTCTTCCCTCTATTGCTTGACATTTTGAGGTGACTTAGGGAAAATTATTTTCGTCCAGTCTATGGAGGCAAACAATGTACACACTACCAGGTATGAAATAATTGCTTATGAATCAATTTCTACCTTGGGAGGGAATCTATAGTTTCAGGCCTAATTTTAGTTTTCTCACCCTCATCTCAAAATCCCTATCTCCTTGTATTGTCTCGACCAACCTCTGTTCCCACGGGACCTGGGTGCAGTGGGGTAGATGTAGTTTAATGACTTGTCTTGAAAGCACTTGACTACTTTTTTAGGAAGCAAGTGATGGATGGGAATGATAAGTGAACCAGGGAAATGGGGTTTCAAAAATGCATTCACTACTCTCAGATGTAGAGAAAATAATGCAATGTCTACAATTTTACCACCCTCCTTTGCAACCACATGAGACTTGAATGATTCACCTGCAAATAAAACAACATTCACAATCCTCTACATTTAATCCATACAAAAATATTTGTGGGAATGAAAAAAACAAATTGTAACCTTACCTATGGTGTCGTAAACTAAATCAAATTTCTCATTTACTTGCTCGTAGTTGATCCCTTAGAGGGCGCAGTCTTCTCATCTCTTTCTTCATGCTGCATTTTTCCCTTTTTTCTCCTATCTTCCTTCGCACGGCATTTTTCTCCTCTCATCTCTAAATTCATGTGGGAAGTTTTTATTTTTTGATTTAGTAGTCGACATTATAGTCAACGTCGTTAAAACCAATTTTAGCACCGAATTTTAGCCCTAAATGTAATCTTTTTGGGGCAGAAAAGGCAACACAAAGTGTGCCTAATTTAGCACCTATCAGTGTAAAATGATGTATTTTTCTTGGAAGTTGATAAATAAATTGATCCTAAATTGACTTCATCTTCATATGTTCCAAGGCAGTAATCGTGGTTCCCTATTTTATCTATTCCTTATCTCTTATCTATTAGATCTCATCATTCCATCCTAAAATAGGTTTCAATCAAGAATAAGGAATCCAATCTTTAGTTTTCAAAAAGAAAATATCTACGGTTTTAATGAATTTGTGGAAAAATTGTAAGGTAGAGAACCAGCTAAAATTATTAGTAATAGGTTTTCTTTCATCTAGATAATAAGGGACCATGGAAGGGATGTTCAACTAAAATTATTAGTAATAGGTTTTATTTGTAGTCAGCTTGTAAATAAATGTCTTTTTGATGTGAATTTGTAGTCATCTTGTAATCATAAGATTTGAGCTCTAATTGTCAAGATTCCACGTGTAAACTTTTTGTGAAGAGCAAAATGTTGCAATGTCCTATTTTGGTTTTCATAGTGCATCTTAATGAAAAGTGAGTGTATTAACAAGATAATTTCAACAATATTCTCTTGGTGCATAGCTGTTATGTGACTATTGTCATTGTTGTGTGTTACAGGATCTAGAGGAGGCTATGGAGAGAGGACATGGACGACGTAGAACTACTAAATCATAGAGAGAAAAGTGTGTGGAAATAGATATGACAATGGAATCTACATATATAATAGAGGTAAGAAGAGAAAGTAACCTCAACCAAAGGAGGAAGGTGTTTATGAATTCACAAATTCTACAACATAGAGGAGATAAAGTCATTTTTCTATCCATGAGGCCTCTAAGGTCAAACTTATTGGTTGAAAATGCACAGGAATGGTGATTAAATGTGATTCTATGATCAAGGGAAAAGTTTGAAAATTAGGATGGACAAAACATGATATCAATATGTCAACTATATGACTAAAATGAGGTTTTCTATTGGATAGCATATTCGTTGAAATGATATAATCGGTGTACTTAACATTATTTACTATGTTGTGTATTATAGGGGCCAAACGAGGCCATGGCAATAGATTGTGTCATATCAAATGAGGACACAACGGAAGAAGTGGGACATCAGGTACTCAAATTTTGACTTAACTTAGGAAAAAATGATCTGATGGTATTTTGTGATACGCCCATCTTTTTTCATAGTATTATTTATATTTATAATGTATTATCCAATCTTGACATAAATTAATGCATGTTGTTGATTATTTTAGATGGAGATTGGAGCAAATGTAGAGCCTGAGCATTCAACTAGCAAAAGAAAAAGATATGTATGTGGATGTGGACCTAAAACTATTAAATCATGTAGAGGACAGTGGGTGGAAGAGGATATGGCAATGGATCCTACAGACACAACAAATGATTGCACTGAACAAGAGGTTGGTTAGGACTATAGTACATGGGATGAATACTTTGAGAAAATTGTTGTTTGTGGATGTTCTGTATGTTGTGGATAGAAATAATTCAAACAAGCAATTTTACAAAGACAATACATATATGATGAGCTTCCAGTTGGTAGTATACCTCCTACAATCAATTCAAATCCAATAGGAATTATGGTAAGGAATCTTCTAATTTGATATAAATAACATGTATACTTTGTTTAAACATTATTTTATATTATTTAAATAACTAATTTTTTTCTTAATGTATACTTGCAGGATAAAGTTCTTGGTTTAAAGTTTCCTAGATCATTGAATTACAACCTAGAGGGCAATGATCATTTATCAGATGATACATCTAACAAAAATATCTACCAATATACCAGCTTGGAAGATGAGGAATTGATGAAAACAATCAACAAAACAAGAACCGGTTTAAAGATGCATAATTTGTTTAAAGACAAGGGGAAGGTGGAATACATACCCTATGAGAATGAATGTGATGGAGATGATGACTTGCCCCTAAGTTTGAGATCAATTTACAAAGAGACATTTGATCGTCGACTATATTGTGCTTGGCCTAGTGATCAACAACTGCCTAGAGTGTACGAGGTGTTTCAATTTTGGGGATACAACTACATGATATGACCGTCCAATATTCATGGAGCAGATCTAGGCCTCTTTATTGTCCAAAATGTACATGTGGGATCTAAACATAGAAACAATTCAGAACAAACCACTAGGAGATTAATGCCATATTATGGTCCATCATATTACAATGGTGAATGGAGAAGGCTAGCAGAATATAAGCCTAGCATGTTAGTATATGGTCTAAATTTGAATATGTATACACATCGTCTCCAACTGGAAAGTGGAAAAGAAATGAATAGAGGTCATCTTATGTATATAGATGGACATACATACACACACAAAAATATTGCAGGATTTATAAATAGTAGTAAGGGAAGGGACCCTACTGTAAGACTGAATTGTCAATTTGTTAAGCTTATAAATGATAAAGATGGAGCTATTGAAAGAGAGGTTGATAGATTGATAATGGTTGAGGCTATTATGGACATTACCATTGGGGATGAGTTATTGATTAATTACCCTTTCTTAAAATGCGCTCCTGCACGAAAGAAGAGGGAAGAACAAGGTCTCCCTAAGGATGTTCTTAAGAGTAGAAAATAAAAGAATAATAAATGAGTGTGGACTAATGTTTTATAAACTACGTTGTCAAAATTGTGTTTCATTTAAATTATTGTATAAAAAGGTAGTCTATAAAATAATGTTCCATTATTCAATTGATGTATATATATTCATATAGTTTATATTTTTATTTTTTAAGCCATATTTGATTATATTTATTTGAATTTGATGCATTTATGATTTATCCAGTTGTTGACAAACATTAAATAATGCTTGCGTTTGTTGATAGGTAGAAGATGTTGATGAAACACATAGTAATACCCAAGATCCAAATGGGTTATTAAGATTTGGACGGGATGATCCAAACCATCCTTTAAACAATACCAGGGTGAAAAAAGCAAGATTGAAGAGAATACTGCTAGCTGAGAAATTTGAAGAGCTGATGAGATTTGCATACACTGATGCCATGCCACCTAGCCTTAATGATGATGATCATCATAGTGAAAATGTAGTGCATGAAAAAGGATTGAATGAAATGCTTATAGGTTTCTCTAGGGATGGAAATAATGATGACAATAATGATCATATGGTTGATAGTAATGATGATAGTAGAAGTAATTACCACTAACATAATGTTGATGATAACAATCTGAAAGACTCCATCAAGCAAGTAGTGAAACACCCATGTTCAAATCGGGTGCAAGTAGAACATCAAAACTGGCATGCACATTAATATTATTAGAAATCAAGTCACTATTTGGTTGGTCAGACAAAGGATCCACTACCCTACTGAAGTGAGTTGAAATCTATTTCTTACTTTGCATTGTCAATTGATTTAATCTCTAGCAATCTTACAGGGCACTAAAAACTAAAATATTCCCTGAAGAGAATGTGTTTCCATCAACTTGTAGAGAGGCACGTCTATTGTTGGTTGAGTTGGGGATTAAATATAAGAAAATTCATTCATGTAAAAATGATTAAATTTTATATAGAGATGAATATCAAAATAAGGTAGAATGCCTTGTATGCAAATAGAAGAGATGTCGTACAGATGTACAAGGTTCTATAGTTCAAAAGAAGGTTTTACATCACATGCCAATTATACCTAGACTTCAACTAATGTTTCGTTGCAAGTCACTTGCACAATTGATGGAATGACATGCAAGGAACAAGACTAAAGATGGATTCATGTAAATTTTGGCCAACTCCAAAGCAATTAAACACATAGGAAAAATGGCCAAGAAAATTCAAAGATGAACCCCGTAGTATCAGGTTTGGTCTTGCAATTGATGGAGTGTGCCCATTCTATTTCCTAAGCTCAAATTATAGTGTTTGGCAAGTCAGATTGATAGTATACAATATTCCCCCATGGATGAGTGTTAGCAAGGAGCACCTTATACTGACTCTCATTGTTCCAGGAAAAAATCAAGTTAAAAACATGGATGTTTATCTTGCACCTTTTATTAATGAGATGTAACTACTATGGAAAGGCATAAGAATGTATGACATATCACGTCCTCCATCAAATAGGTACTTCATGTTGTATGGTGTGCTATGTTGGACTATTCATAATTTCCTAGGACTTGGTGTTTGTTTTGGTAAGATAAAATATTTATGTATTTACACTCATAATTAATTTTCATCCCAACTTGCATACTTAGTTTTATACTTTTTTTTTATGTTATTAACATTACTTATTGATATTTACATGTCCAAGATGTGCAGAACAATTTTAAGGGCGGTATTCTAAAGATCTACATAAATTTATTTATGCAAACAATAGGGTTTTCCTACCACTAGATCATAAGTATAGAAATCACCTGAAGAATCAATTTGATAGAAAAGTTGAAAATAGAGGCCCCCTCCCATGATTATGGGTCTAGGTGATTGCCTTAACAAGTATGAAGATGCTGAATTGAAAGCTTGGGAGGATTTTTTTTATCAGGGTGATTCAATTGAAGAACCATAACAAGTTGTAGTTAATATGCCAGAACGAATGAAAAGGAAATCCGTATTTTATGAGCTCCCTTACTTGAAGGATCTATTAATATCTCACCTAGTAGATCCTATGCACATCTTCAAAAATGTCCCAGCGTATATATTTTGACATATATCAGGCAAAGAGGACACCTTGTCTTTGAGGAGAGATATTGCTCTTTCGCGTACCAAAATCGATAGAAAATATTTGTGGCCAAACAGGGAAAATGAAACATATGTAGAAGCTCCATGGATTTTGAAAAAAAAAGAGAGCTAGACCAACTAAAAAATGTCATCCATTCAATAAGGACACCTATTAGCTATGTGTCATCATTGGCTAAAGCTTTTACAGTTGATTGACATATCACATGATTTAAAACACATGATTTTCATATTTTTATGAAGGTATTATATATCATCATTTAACATTTACTGATAACATTGATTAAGTACTAAATATATTTTTATATTTTGTTGTGTGAGAAATAATTACTAATGACCTTTTAATAAATGTTTTTGATAGCATATCATGCCATTGGCAATTAGGGGGCTTCATGTCTTACAGTTGACTTAAGGAATGCCATAAGTCAATTTTTAGCATTTACAAGGTATGTTGTTATATGAAATGTTCATGTGTGAGAGACATAGAGATATTATATTGCATTTTAGTTTTTGACTAAAGGTTCATACTAATTTACTATTCTTATATTAGGTGGGTGACCTCCAAGGAGATCTACGAATGTGAAGTGCCAAAATGGAAGAAGGAAATTGTAGAAATTGTATGTGTATTTGAGAAGGAGCTCCCTACAAGTTTCATGGACCTAGAAATCCATTTGCTTATACACCTAGTCGATGACATTGAATTGGTTGGTTTCGTATCAACGAGGTGGATGCTTTTCTTTGAGAGGTTTACGAAAACTCTAAAATGATATGCCCGACAAAAGGCACATCCAGAGGGTTACATGGATGAAGGGTATGTATTGAATGAAGCATTTTTCTCCCTGTGTGAATTCCTTGGTAACGATTTTGAAGATGGGCCATGCTTCTGGGATGAAGAACGAGCATCAAATATTATTGATGGAGAAAAACCACAATCTAATGATGTTCAAGTAGAAATTAGTAAGTAAATTCATGATCAATGTGGTTGTTTTCCTTGCAATCATTAATCTACTCTGTAATTTATTTGTCAAATTAATAGCATGACATTTGGAGTTTGAAATAAACATGTTGACATGTAATAAGTGTAGACAAAAGTGCTATACTCAACAAGTTCATTCTATACCACATGGACTTTATGAACAAATGGATTGATCTTTATGATAAAAAGAGAGAAGAAGTTTTAGAAGCAAGGAGACAGTTTAAAAGATCGAACCCAAGGAATACTCCAGTTCCCACTGATTTGCTTGGGGAATGGATCATAGATTGCACACTAGACTGGGTTACTGAACAAATTCAAAATCAAATAGAAGATGCAAGTATAGATTCAAACATAACAAAAGATGAAATCAACATGTCTATAGGATGTGAAAGAAAGGTACAGTTGGAATTTTACACAATGTTGTTTCCTTACAATTTTGACACTATTAACTATTTTAATATTCGTGATTATATTTTTTTCACTGAAATAAATGGTCTTTTATAGGTGAGGAAATATCCAGCAATGTAGGCATATGGTCGACATTATCATGTAGAAAGTGTTGAAATTAAGGAACACTGAGAGGGGAGGTTAATCAGTGTTCCACAAAACTTATTATTATGTTCCTTTATCAACTGTATGTTAGGGTAAAATTGCAAATTATGGTAAATGTATAATCAGCAATGATAAAAACCCTAGCAATGCACAATGAAGCACAAGACAACATGAAAATCAAAATAAGAAATGTAAATGCAAACCGATCTCCACGCTATGCTCGATTTATCTCCATTGCTCTTCTCCACCTCGCATGAGCATGCAAGATTTTGAAGGATTATTGTTGGAAGAATGTTGGGTGCTCATTTCTGCAGCATAACATTAAGATGAAGATGATTTGAGGATGATAGCTGAAGGATGCAAAGGCTCTAATGATATTTCAACAGCATGTGGAGGATCAATGCATGCTTTAGATAATTTAGCAGAATAATGGTACTTGAGGCTCAATGCATGCTAATGGCTTGTGAGGGGTTTGATTTATAGGAAAGGCTTAGTTCAAATGAATGGTTGAGATTAAAAAGCTAATTGATTGATGTGGACAGCTAGGATTGATTCGGTTATCCCACTCTTCAAGGGAGTTGTAGTCATTTGACAAGTGTCAAGGAGAATAGGGCTCATGTGTGCTTGTGTACATAAAAAGTACTACATATAAAAGATATTAAATAAAAGGCTGTAGTACCACTTATCTTTTTAAATGAAAGAGGCACACATGTTGGCTAAATGATAAGATAAATTAATTAAATAAATAAAATTTATTTAATTAATTAGAAAGTCGGCTTATGATGAGAACTTAATTCAAATAAAATATTTGAATTAGTTGGGATATGAGTTGGATATTAATTAAATAAATAGAATTTATTTAATTAATTGGATAGTGGGATTAGGATATGATGTGGAAATTAATTAAATAAATAAAATTTATTTAATTAATTGGAAAGTGGGATTATGAATGTGAAATTAATTAAATAAATAAATTTATTTAATTAATTGGCTAAGTAGGATAAGGATGGGATTAAGATGGGGAAATTAATTAATTAAATAAAATTTATTTAATTAATTGGTTAATCGAATAAGTGGGGTTAAGAGTGGGATTTAGGACAAAATGCTACATGATGTCTAAGTGATGTTTTTGACAAGGTGTTGCAAGACATGAACAAAGTTGGGACAATTTTGGGTGTCTACATCAACTTACCACATACATTCAAAAGAAAGAAGTGTGAACTTAGAAACAACAACAACAAGATCATCACACATGAACACCAGGATTTTTATGTGAAACCCGGTTAAGGGACAAACCATGGTGGGGGTTAACCCACAAGATTTTATACTTTGTTAAAAGTATTACAAATGGGAAGGCACATGCCTTCGGGCACACTGCCCAGAGCTCACTGCTCAAAGGAGGCTCACTGCCTACAAGATTATTTACAAAGAGTTCACTAGAATACTTGAACTAAAGAATAGCATCTAATAATGTAAGATTACAGTTCTGGTTGGCTCAATATACTGACTTCACACGCTTCATCTCTCACTGCCCTATTTCACTATTCTTCCATGATCCAGAGCTTAGATCTCTTTGCTTCACACTTGATTCTACCACACTTCACACCTATCACTTCATATTCACACAACCATACCTCAAAATGCTTGAGCCAATTGATTATATATATCTGCAACATGCAATTTCATCAACTATAGTCGGCCTCAAGAAAACTTAGAAACTTTTTCAAGATTACTATTCTATCGCGTTGAATCCATGCACACACATTAATGCAAACTAAAAACTATTTATTCAAGTCACCACACATGTCGGTCGATACCATTGGATCTCATAAATAACTCAACCAACCACTTCTCTTAATCCGCACAAGGATCAAACACTAAGTCAGCCTATTCTTCACCAGATTGAACTGTCTAACAAAAACCAATACTCAGAAGCTTGTAACTTTCAATCTGTTCATCACTAGAGGCTAAATCTTTGGATTTAGGTAGCCCTAAAATCCCTTAACATTCCCTCAGATCTGCAATACAATATGATTACCTATGGAGAAATGCAGACAAAAATGTTGAACCCTGTCATATGCTCTAGACTTAGAAAAATTTGCAATCTGCCTTCCGGTATGATCAAATGATACAATGTGGATGTGTAAGATAGATTTAGTTGCCATCAATGACAACACCTAACATGCCTAGTAGTGTCTCTTGCCAATAGAAAGTGTATATGTAAAGAGACGATCCTTCGATTGGGACATCATGATTGACATCAAGCAATCTAGTCAATCAAGCTCAAAAGATAAGAATATAATTGAAGGGAATCTACAATATGTTGGGAAAATATAAGAAATTATTGAGTTGGATTTCTCTTATTTTAAATGTTGTATTGTAAAGTGTAGATCATATGAAGCATTTGAGAGGGCACGAAGACTTGATACCCATAGTGGATTGTTTTCTATAGATTCCTCATGTTTCCTATTAGAGGATAAGGAGCTGTATGTTCTACCAATTCATTGTGAGCAGGTATTTCTTTAACTCAAATAAGAAGTGGTAGTAATCATTAATCTATTAATTCATAGTTTATTGTGAATATATAAATGTGTTTATTAATCAATAAAATTGTTATACCATATGTCTAATATATGTATGACGTTCATGTGCAAGTATTTTTCTATGAAGATATTTTGGACCTGAAATGGATATTTGTCATACATTATGATCCAAGATTAAGGCATGTATTTCACAATGCATTAGTGGATACTAAGAAAAACAATGATGGCCAACAAAATGAGACAGAGGGATTAGAGAACATCAAATAAATTGACATCCATGATGATGTTGAAGATGGTTATGTCCAGGCACAAGAAGACAACAACCATAGTTAGATGATGTTATGGAATACAACAATATGGATGGTATAGAAAATGATGATCCAAATACATTTGGTAATAATATAGATGGTCTACAATCAAATTTCAATGATGATGAAGATGATGCAGGTCAAGATGAGGATGATGATAATATTAAATACTTGAAAGAACATATGAACATTGACAATGATACAATGGATGACATTGTAACAGACAATAATGTTAATGACCAAGACTTCTAAATTTTTAGAATTATTTGTAATCCATGATTAAAAAAGCATGATTCTTATGGCCTAAACTTTGAAATGCTTCAGTAATATTATTTGTGTTGATACAAAATACCTATTGCATTATCCTTAAATTGTTCGATCTTTGGTATGAATTGTTGGCAGAAAAAATTAGGATTACTTGGATGCAATTTCCTTTTCATTGCTTTATATTTTTCTTGAATGTCAAGGTCTCAACCTAATCCTCATTTTGCACTAAGAAGAAACCTTAGGCTTAACTCTACAATGGACTCGATTCATTGCAAGGAAGTTATGATTGAGGATTTGATGACTACTACATATTTGAATGGGGAAGATGTTGTTCATCATGATGCACATGTTGCACATATGGATAGGCAAGACATGAATCTTACTACACAAATACTTATATAAGACCTTTACAAATTTGAGCAATAATTTTAATTATTCAAATTTGATTGATGTTCTTCATAACTTGTTAATGGATAATCCTTATGTGATGGAAGTATTAAGTGATATAGCTCAAAGGATAAGCTCATCAAGTTCCTTAAATAGTATGTCTCTTCCCCTTCCCTCACAAGCCTCTTCATCTAGTGTGCCTCCTTCCACATCTTCTCCTGCATTAGCCATGCCAAATATTTCTTCTCTTCTCTTTATTGCTTATCAATTTTTCATAGCTCCTATCATTGATTCTCTCATTGTACCTACTTCTCATATTGTACCTTCCACTCATACCCTGATTGTGTTTACTTCTCACCCACTACTCATGTTCCCACATCTAGTGTTGTCATTCCAACTTCATTCTTTTTCCCCTAATCAATCTACACTCCACATATTATCTCATGTTGCCTCTTCCACTCCCATTTTAATCATAACTCCTAATGTTCAACCTTCCAACATAGATGTCATCGTTAAAAGAATTGATGTGATGCAAAGTAAAGTTGATGCATTACCCCTAGTAATCAAAGGATATCATAGGAGAAATCAAGCATAATCCACTCTCATTTGAGTTATTCCTTATCCATTTCTAGTTTGTTCGTTGGCCCCTAGTTTTGTAATGTATAGTGGTAAAGGGGACCTTATGACACAATTGGGAGTTTGTTTTGATTATGTTTATGATGATAAACTTTTTACAAAGCTCTTCCCTAGAAACTAAAAGGATTATGCAATTGAATGGCTTTATTCTCTTCCTCATAGTTCTATTCATTCCTTCAATGATTTGGCCAATGCTTTTGTACATCACTTTAATGTCAATATTGGTTTTATTGGTACTCAAATTTGCAAATTATAAAACCCTAAAGATATGCCAAATCTTATGATTAGGTTTTATATGTGAATTTGGTCAACTAAAAAAATTGATCAGATTAATCAAAATTCTCTACACTTTAGGCTTTGTTCAAGCCTAGGTGGGCATTACCTTGTTTCACCAATGACAATTTACTTTCAAGTTTGCTAGTGACTTCAAAATAGATTAAGGAGCTTATGTAATTTTGTCAATTAAATCATCCACTTCACTTAACCCAATCTAGCATATGATTTGGAATAATTTTTTCTATAAATCTTTAAACCCTACTTCTAAAATAGAAAAACAAAATTGGATTTTAAAAATATATACAAGGGAATGATTTTCAAAAGAGAATGACCAGTGCCTGCCCTTGGGTGACAGAGTTTTCACTCTAAGAAGAATATGTGCTTCCCTTTTAGCCACAACTTGATTTGCTTGGCAATTCTAGGTCTATGACTTGTATAGACATGCAAATATGTAAGTTATTAGGTTCTTCTTTAACAATCCAATTTAACTTTCCAAAGTTACTATGATTCACCTATAGGATTTTACTCCTTGCTTGAAGGAGCCCAATAAACAAACCTCACAAGAAACATAAAATGTGTTTTGACAAATCAACAATATACTTGATAGGTTGATTTGAATAACAAAGAAAAAGTAAATTGGAGACAACCAGATAAATTATTAGCAATCCAATTCAACAAACAAATGAGAACCAAAAGTTGAACACTAGAGAATAGGAGCTTTTATATTGATTTGCTTCAAAGTACAGGCAATGCGATGTCTCTTTCAAAAAATCAAAATCCCAGATATATCCCGAGTCTTAAGGTCATGGTTTCTTTTTATAAAGGAAGCAACAATCTTCAGACCTTTCACATTCAAAATGGCTCTTTGTATTCCTAACCCTTGATATTACAATATTTGCCTTTTATAAGTCCAATTTAGATTTTCAAATATATTTGAATACATTTTGAAAACATGAAGAAAACATAAAGAGACAAAAGGAGAGCATTCAAGATGTGGTGGTGCTATTTAACACCAGCATATAGCTCATTGCTCCTTTGCACCTGAACCTATGCTACTAATGATTCATCTCTAAGATATTTCTCCTCCCATTGATATATTGTAAAATCACCAGGCCATTGGTAAGCTTGAATCCGAAGCAAGTTCTCCTAGTGATCTTTCCATCTTTTATCAAGAAAATCTCTAACATCCATCACAAATTTTCCATACCCAACATCCAAGGCAATTACTCGGTCCAATATCATGTTGAAACTGAGAATGTTGACATCTCCATCCTTCAAAAAATCCATAAATTAGAATATTGTTTGGCCAAATTCCATCTTCCATGTGTCAAGACTTTTGATTTTCTCTTCTTCTATTAGTATGAAAGGAATAAATGTATGCTTGAATGTAGTAGAACATTCAACCTTTGCTTGCATCTTTTGGATTTCCCCATTCACATACTGGTATTCATCAATGATCATTTTGACCATTTGCTCAGTGGGCTTCAAAGCTGTAGGGGCATCAGGATTCCTTTGCACTACTAAGCACATCATAACCAAAGTGTGATGATAGGGTTACTATTTTTTATACAAAAAATCCAAAACAGAAAAGTTTATCTTCAATTGCTCAATGGCATGAGATAAAGAAGAGTAGCAATCATGTACACTCCCAAGCTTATCCACAACCAATTTTACTCTATGCTTCAAAATTTTCTCAAAAATTTCAAAAACATTCATCTTTACCTCATTCTTTGTCATTTCATTTTGTTTGTTCAAACTTTCAATTTCCTTTTCAAATTTCAATATTAATGCATTAAATTCTTTAGTAGACACTGTGACATCATTGGTTGTTTGTGGCACAGGGGGATGATAGGGTACAATGGCTTGACCTTGAGAAGAATTCATAGCTTGCAATTGTTTCTTTAATTTCACATTTTCAAAATGCAATTTGTTTACTTCATCATTCATTACTTTTTGTGTTTTCTCATAATTTTCCAGCCTTTGTTCTAACTTCTTCACAGCAACATGAGTAAACATAGTAGTATGAACATTGAGAGGTAGTTGCTTCTGTTGCTGATGTATCTTGGAAAGTCTTTACCATAGTTGTACCCCTCATTTCTTGAACAATATCAAGCAATCTTGGTTTGCTTGTATTCGTCTGAGTAGTCCAGATTGCAAGGGTCTCTATCTTTGGATTAAAACCACATCCACTTATGTCATCTTCATAATCAAATTCTGAAACAAGTTGTAGATTGTCCTGACTTCTAACTTGGTCAAGCAAAAATACCTTTTTCAATTCAAGGCCAGGGATGATGAGCATATTACTTTTCAATACCATTTGTCTTGCCTCCTCTAGACTCACATTAATTTCATCTACTTTCAAATCTTTGAAAGTTTGTCTAATGATTTGATCATGTTGTGCTTCATTAGGACCCATTTTATTTATTGCCACATTTTCATTATATTCTTTTATTTTTATTTTTAGCTAAAAATCCTTAAACTCTAGAGTTTTGATGAAGTCATCATCTTCTATGAACCTCATGGATGCTATAATCCTTTCATCCTCCTCCAACTCTGGTTCAGCTTGGGTTTGCTCACCCATCCTAGCCTCAGGCCTATGTGCATCAGTGGCTTGACCAACCAATGGCTAATCAACCTCTTGGTCATCTCCCATGTGCCTCAAGATGTTAGCCACCTCATTAGTATCCCCCACCTCTTCAGTCATTTCATAGGGGACAAGTGGAGATACCTCTTATGTCCTCTAATTCTTTGCTCGTGGTGATTCTGTGACCTGTGGATCTTGCACTGACAAAACATCAAGAGCAGACTCATGAATCTTAATCCCTGCATAACTTTTCACTGGAAGTATAGTAGCCTTAGGAGGCTGCTTCTTAGATTTACCATAAATACTTTCAAAATTATCAATGATTGCATCAATTCTATTTAAAGGGTCTTTTTCTTTAGCAAAGAATCCAAGAAATAGGGGATTCTAATTTTTCTTTTCATCTTCAATCTTTTTCAAGATATCCCATTTTCTCTTCCTATTGTATACCTCATCAAAAGTGACAAGATTTCTTATCACATCCTCATTAAACAAGACCTGTGGGACACTCCAATTTTAGTCAGAATTGATTCTCACAAGATTCATATGACCCTTAGGGTCGCAATTCCTCTCTATGCCTAATTTCAAAGAATACTTTGGCTTTAAAAAGGCTTGGAAATTTTCAAGAGTGTTAGAGCCAATAGACAAATCACCAAAAATTGTAGCATTAGGTAGAAATGTACCTTTCTTTTGTCTTTTCATTACCTCCTTTTCCATCCACATCATTTTCCACATAAACTCCATGAATACAATTATGTCTGATACAAATTTTGGCAATATGTGAGGTGGCTGGGGGCAACCATACACTGTAATTATAGTATGATCTGGCATAAAAAACCAATCACCAAAATTATGTTTGTGGACCTGCTCTGGTTTGTGTTCAAGCAATCTCAGCATTACCATGACTTCCTTAGTCAACCTAGGAAACTAGATACCAAGAGGATGTTGGCAAGAGACACTATATGGATTCATGGTTGTTGTCATTGATGGCAACAAAGGTCATCTCACATATCCGCAAGACAGGATATGTCTCTACCGGAAGTCAGAATAAAGAATGTTGTGGTCCGGTGAAGAAGAACAGAGCATGTGGCAAGGTCTGACAGATTGGTCCGGACCTCTCAGAGGAAGTGTCTTGGTGCAGTGCGGATTTGGGGAAGTCAAGAGGACTACCTTGAGTGGTATATTCCAAGGATTTAGCCTCCGGTGATGGACAAGGAAAAAGATATGAATGGTTGAGTACCGGATTCCTGAGAGACAGTGAAAACAGAGGAAGAACTGACTGGCAGAGTATCAGACTACTTTCCGGATGGGTTACTGTTGATGACAGAGGTTGTGAAGGCATGAATCATGTTTGGCCGACATGATTAATGATATCTACAAGTATATGCTTGATCCGCATTGCTTGGTGAGGAAGGATTCAGCCGACAGAATGAGAGTTTGTAAGAAACTAAGACTGTTCCGGATGCCGACTAGAAAGGTGATGAAACTACTTGTGCGGATATATATATAGGATGGATTTAGTTGTGAAGGGTGTGTGTGTGTGGAGAGATATGCGAATAAGTCCAGAGAAAGAGCAGAGGTAGCAAAAAGGATCCGGTATGTGAAAGATAGCAGAACAAAGAACAGAGGAAAGATGAAGTGCAGCAGATCAGTATACTGAGCTTAACCGGAACTGAACTCCAGCATATGCAGATGCTTCCAATCAGTTCAAGACTGTGATTATCATCACTTTGTAGACAGTGTGTCTTCTTGTAGGCAGTGGGCCTCTTGTGAGCAGTGTGCTCGGGCAGTGAGCCCTAATTGGCAAGTGCCATTTTTGTAATTTCCTATTCTTCTAACAGAGAATAATTCTTGGGTTAATCACCCCGTGGTTTTCTCCCTTAACAGGGTTTCCACGTCAAAAATACTGTGTCATGTGTTTCTTACTTCATGATTAATGTTTTGTGTTTGATTTCATGCTGCTTCAATTAAGAGGAAAGTTCAATAAGGGAAATAATTAGGATAACCGATTCACCCCCCCCCCTCTCAGTTATCAACAATTGGTATCAGAGCTAAGTTCCTCCTAATAGAGCCTAACAGCTTGAGGAAGATCTGGGATTTCAAATGGATGCATATGGTTTAAGGGAGCAACTCAAGACTGCCCTTGAGGATCTTGAACAGTCAAATTCTGAAGTCAGTGAATTAAAGGAAAGACTCAAACAGGCTAATGAATTCATGAGAGAATTAAAAGACAAATTAAGTCTCTCTATGAAAAAGAGAAAGGAGCTGCTTCAACAGTTGGCAAGACAAAGTGAAGAAAGCAATACAAATGAGGAATTGACTGAGCAAACCAAGTTATGTGAAAAGTTATCAAAAGAAGTCATTATGCTAAGACATGAAATGGAATCAGGAACTATAAAGTTTACTCAAGAGATTGAAGAAAAAAGAAAGGCTGAAGACAATCTAAGACAATCTCTTAAAGAAAAATCAGAAGAATGCCACCAGATGGACAGGATTATTAGACACCTTGAATCTGATCTTGAAGATGCCAAAGATAATGAAGGAAAACTTGAGGATCAAATTGCCTCTCTCAAAAGAGACCTTCAAACAGCAAATGAATATAAAGAGAAATTCAAGATAAGTTCTGCTCAACTTGAAGTTCTTCTTGGAAGTCAAAAGAGGACAGATGACAAGTATGGCTTGGGATATGAGAAAGGAGAAAGCTCCGGATCCGGTCAGAAGAATCTTGGATCAGAAAATCCAAGGAGCAGGCCTAGAAGACCTCCGGTAAGACAGCCAAATGCTCAAAGATATCCATCCTTCAATGGATACTGCCACAGCTGCAACCACTTTGGTCACAAAGCTAATCAGTGCAGAATGAGAATGAATCAGAATAATTCATCCTTCTCCGGACAGTGCTTCAACTGCAAAAGGTATGGACACAAATCCCATGAATGTAGAATTATTCAAGTAAACAAATCATTCAAAGGAAGATGCTTCACATGTAATAGAATAGGTCATAAGGCTAATCAATGCAGATCAAGAGGATATCAGTCAAATATGCAAAGGAATGTTATTTGCCAAATCTGCAATAGGTCCGGTCATAATGCTAAAGTCTGCAGAAACAAGAATCAGGACAAAAGAGGTCTGGTGTATAATCAGAATCAAGACAAGGGTAAACAAAAGATGAATGCGGATGAGGTTAGGAATCAGATGAGCAAGATTTGGGTGAAGAAAAGTTCAGAGAATGTAGAGGTTGGATCCGCACCAGACTCTGGTGCTGATATTTCTTCCAGAAATTAAAAGTGAGCTCTGGCTCAGGGGGAGACTCAAAGAAAATCTTGTTCCCCCAGCCAAACAAGTGGTGCCGGATGTTGCACAAGATGCGGATCAAAGGGTTTGTAAATATGAGTCTTGAGATACTTCAGTCAAGTTTTCAGAGGTCCGCATGGAGTTATGAAGAAGCTATGATCGATCAAATAAGACCTGTTCAGGGAAATGCTCCGGTATGATAAAGGATTATAAAAAGGTCCGGAAAGATCCGGAAATGCACTATCTTGTTCTGCGGATTGGACAGAGTGTTTGAGATGATCTTGTAATATGCCACCTCGATTTACTCATGATTGAAAGATCCGGATGATATCCACAGATCAGGACTAATCCGGGATACTCCAAGCTATCCAGACAAGGCAAACCGGAATGATGTAGGTGAAGCATTTATTGCAGACAAGTATTAGGGTTCGCAGAGCAATTTAAGGGATTTCTCAAAGGTCATTTGCTCATTCTGCACTCGAGAAGAAGTGAAAAGTGGAGCTCTGCAACAAGGTTCTTCAAGCACACCAAGGATCTCCTGCCGAAGCTATTGGATAAAGAAATCAATCCAACCACTCCGTGCAAACCGAAGGCGCATAAGGTATTCTCCGTTTTTCATTACCTCACTGCAAATCTTTGAAGAATGGCTACTCCAAACATAGTTAAGATCTCCGATAGACCTCGCCCCTCATTCAAGAAACATCCCTACAAATCATTGGAGGTTGACCCACTAGGAGCCTTCTCTAGTGTTCCTCACGGAGTTTTACACACCGAAGACATTAGGGTTTACATACATGCAAACATTGAGGAATTTGGGGATTTCAAATTAAGAGACCTCTATCACAAGCAGCTGATTGACAATGCCTTTGAGCTTAAACCAGAGTATAAGGATATTCAGAAGAAACAATTTGAGCAATTTATTCATTTTCCCTGTTTTGAAGAGGATGAATGGGTCCGGTATGTACTGAGCAGGATGCATGACAACTTTTTATGGCTAGATAGACCCTGCAAGATCACAAAAGAGGCAATTAGAGCAGTAACTGGCCTATACTCTTCCGGAGGAGTACCTATCCTCAAATCTGTCAAGAACAACATTGTAACTGAGGCCACCGGATCAAAATTTGACAAGAGGGCAATGACCATTGAAGATATTTCGGATCCGGATATCAAATATGCATCAATGATAATAGGATACAAGATCTATCACTCCAGCAGGGAGAATTCTGTATCCGGAACTGCAGTATACACTGCCTTTGAAATGCTAAGGAAAAATGCAGAATATGACCTCTGCGAACTACTGCTAAGCCAATTAATGGAAAACATACAGAAAATCAAGAAGGATAAGAAGAATTCCTTTAAATATGGTACTCTTATTGTATGTTTATTCTTCTATTTCATGAATGAGCTACCCGGAACAAGTGGATGGGTATGGCAGAATGACAAACCTGTTGCAGTCCAGATAAGAGACTACTTGCATGGACTTGGGGATGCAAAAGCGAGAAATTCAGCTCTATGGGGTTACTTCAAAAACTTTCAGAGCATGATGCAAGCAAGAGAGAGAATTCCTCAATCTCTCATTGAGAAATACAAGGACTCAGTGTGCTTTATGGTTGACACTGATCAGTGCCTGATGGAGGCAGTGGAGCCAAGGACTGTCTGGATCATGCCCATGGGGTATGAAGTTGATGAACAGATAGTGGAGCTGCATGTTCAACACATGCTAAGTCAGCCCAAAGATCCTAAGGCAGAAAGGTTTGGAACCTTTGAGGAGCTGAGTATAAAGTTACATGTAGAACTCAGGGAACCTGAGATCAAAAGAAAAGTGAGAAAAGAAGTAGAGCACATTGCTCAAGGTCTTGGAATCTCAAAGGAGGCACTTGATGCCAGCCGGGAAAAGAGAAGGAAGGCCGAGGAAGAAGAGAAAAGCAAAGAAAGTGCTCCGGTTGGAGCTCCCACTCGGACCAGATCAACAAAGAGATCTGCACCTCCTTCAACCAAAAGTTCAAAACCGGAAGTCCAGGCATCCGGTAAGAGATCAAAGGCAAAAGCCACAAGGGCTTATGGAAGCCAAAAGGATGAAGAGGAAACAGAATCAGATGAGGGAGTAAGAGAAGTAAAGAAATAGAAAAAGAAAGGATCCGGTAAGCCCTCCACAGGACAAGACAAGGAGGAAATGGCAGAGGTAACTGTTGAAAAGCCCACTCTGTCACTAGAGAGCATAATCAAGTCAGTCACGGTGGATGGAAACCTTCAACCAATGACTGAATCCTATGATGACTTCAGTGAGGCAGACCAAAAGACTCTGTAGGAGGCCACAGTGAAATATCTTAACATATATAATAAGGCTTTCATTGAAATAATATCTCTTATTCCTAAAAGCCTAGAAAAGGAAATGGAAGTGAGGAAAAATAATGCTCATGCTAAAGATCTTGAGATCCGGGAGCAGATAGCTATTCAGCTATATCCTCAAATTGATCCCAAGACAATGAACATTATCTTCAAGGACTGTAAAGATGAGTTCAGAAGCAAAGCCAGGATGAATCAACTCATGCTTGGTGAGACTGACAAAGTGGCCCAAGAAACAGAAGAGATCCTCCGGAAGGCCTTCAAAAGGTTCAATCTTCCTGTTGTAGAGGACTTAGGTGCAGAAACAGCTGCTGATTTGGAATCTTCTGTTCCGGAAGAAGTAAGCCCTGAACAGACAAGTGAGGACTTGGGACCCTCTGCTCAAGAAGAAGTGGCCCATGAACAAGTTAGCATCTCTCCTCCGGTTTCCCCTACAGTCTCCGGATCCAAAGAAGAAGAGCAACTACAGGAGAAGGAAGCAGTGGTGAAAGACAAAGAGGTTGACAGTTCTAAGACTGCAGAAGAAAAGAAACATCTGTCTCCGGCAAGAGACACTGCACAAACTGTTCAACAATTTTTGAGTAAAGAAACTCTAGAGATTGATGAACCGGAGCTTCTCAAAGGTCCATTTGATTTTGACTCTCTCTCTCCGGTACAAACAATGAAGATAGCTTCATTTGCAAATGCCAAGGCAAATGAAAAGCTCCTGAAGTCTCATATCGAAGACTGTGAGTTGATAGAGGCTGCTTTCGGAGTACTTGTGAAGATCATGCCATCAATCCAGATAGATCCGACAGCCTCCACTTCCGGTAATCTAAAAACCTTAGTCAGCAGTGTTGATACACATTTTGATTCTTTAGAAAAATCAGCTGAAGAAAAGGTCCGGAAGGAATTTTTGGATAAAAGATTTTCAGAGATATTAGAGTTAATCTCTAAGGATAGGAAGATTGTAAGCATTGGAATAAGGAGCTTAGAGAATGCTCTTAAGGATGGCGGTGATATCTATAAATTTTGTATATCCTGGTCAAAGGCAACAGCAGCACTTGACAAGAAAATAAAAGAGGAACAGGATAAGCTACAAAGCTTATCTCAAAGTTTTGATCCTCTCTCTTCCTCTATAATAAATCAAGAATGTCAGACTATTGCAGTCTTGAACGAAATAAAGAATCTTGAGAAGGAAAGGAAGAACATCACCAACTGGATGGGAGAACTTAGAAGGATTATAATCCCTAAGTTGGAAACCATGCATGAGGCCATCAGTGATGCTAGGACCACCGCCCAAACAAAAGATCCGACAGATCTCAAGCGGGCAGAAGCGTTTGCATTTTTGTTAAGTGGTCACATTTCAATTTTGGACAGAATGAAGCAAAGTTGGGCTACCGAAATGATTCAATTACAGACATCCTTTGCAGACATTCTTCAATATATGTGAGTATGTAAATATGCGGCTAAGTATAAGAAATTTTTGAAAATTTTGATATGCGGACCCTACCCTTTGCCATTGATGTCAAAGGGGGAGTGAGGAGCAGTGAAAAATGAGGGATACAACTAAGGGGGAGTTCCGGAAATTGTATATAAAGACAGAGCATCAACAAAGGGGGAGCATAGTGTAAACACTTAGTCATTTTTCACTAAGTGTTGCCATCAATGCCAAAGGGGGAGATTGTTGGTAAGAGACACTATATGGATTCATGGTTGTTGTCATTGATGGCAACAAAGGTCATCTCACATATCCGCAAGACAGGATATGTCTCTACCGGAAGTCAGAATAAAGAATGTTGTGGTCCGGTGAAGAAGAACAGAGCATGTGGCAAGGTCCGACAGATTGGTCCGGACCTCTCAGAGGAAGTGTCTTGGTGCAGTGCGGATTTGGGGAAGTCAAGAGGACTACCTTGAGTGGTATATTCCAAGGATTTAGCCTCCGGTGATGGACAAGGAAAAAGATATGAATGGTTGAGTACCGGATTCCTGAGAGACAGTGAAAACAGAGGAAGAACTGACTGGCAGAGTATCAGACTACTTTCCGGATGGGTTACTGTTGATGACAGAGGTTGTGAAGGCATGAATCATGTTTGGCCGACATGATTAATGATATCTACAAGTATATGCTTGATCCGCATTGCTTGGTGAGGAAGGATTCAGCCGACAGAATGAGAGTTTGTAAGAAACTAAGACTGTTCCAGATGCCGACTAGAAAGGTGAGGAAACTACTTGTGCGGATATATATATAGGATGGATTTAGTTGTGAAGGGTGTGTGTGTGTGGAGAGATATGCGAATAAGTCCAGAGAAAGAGCAGAGGTAGCAAAAAGGATCCGGTATGTGAAAGATAGCAGAACAAAGAACAGAGGAAAGATGAAGTGCAGCAGATCAGTATACTGAGCTTAACCGGAACTGAACTCCAGCATATGCAGATGCTTCCAATCAGTTCAAGACTGTGATTATCATCACTTTGTAGACAGTGTGTCTTCTTGTAGGCAGTGGGCCTCTTGTGAGCAGTGTGCTCGGGCAGTGAGCCCTAATTGGCAAGTGCCATTTTTGTAATTTCCTATTCTTCTAACAGAGAATAATTCTTGGGTTAATCACCCCGTGGTTTTCTCCCTTAACAGGGTTTCCACGTCAAAAATACTGTGTCATGTGTTTCTTACTTCATGATTAATGTTTTGTGTTTGATTTCATGCTGCTTCAATTAAGAGGAAAGTTCAATAAGGGAAATAATTAGGATAACTGATTCACCCCCCCCCTCTCAGTTATCAACAGAGGATTCAATATCTTGACAATAAACAAATCATGAAATGCAATGTAGTTACTATTTTGGTAACAGGAATCCCACATATAACAGCAAAACTGAGTCAACAATCTTTATCCTTTCTCATCAACCATACTCAGATCCATTTTTCTTGACCATATCCATCTATTCTTATATAGAATCAAGTGACACAATAAGTAATATAATTTGAAATCTAAGGGTTGCTTGTTCTCCTTCACACACAAGAATCCTTCATGCAGTTTTTTCTCAATATGAGATGCAAAGTCATATTCAATGTTCACCTCTAGATATTGTATTTTCATAGCCATCGTCATTAAGATAGTTGGCATTCTTCCTTATGCATCAATTCTCAGGACCTGGAACAATGAAACATAGGTTCTCTTGTAATATACAACAAATTCTTCCATAGAGAAAGGCTCAATAGCATTTGATGGAATCTCAATTTTTCTGTTGTTGGGCCCCCTTCTCATATATATCAACAATTCATCTCTCCTAAGTGTTTTCCACAGGATTGTGTATTCTCGTTCACTTATCTATAAATCCACTTGAGTGAGAGCTTGCTTGTTCAACATAAAATGGTGAACAATTACATTCCTGTCTATTGTCACCAATGGCAATCCATTTGGCATTCTGGCTATTTTAGTGGTAGGATGGTAATATTGTGCTAGTGCCCTAATCAATTCCACATGCACAAATACGTTGGGTACCACCAACTTTACCAAATCTAATTTCCATGGATTTCCCACTGGTCCCTCACCATCCTTTTTTGCACAAAAATACCAAAACAAATCCCACCCAGAGATAGGGATTGTAGCATCCTGACACCCTTCTACTGTGTATCAAAAACATCTTCTTTAGACCCTTGTCTATGGACTGCAGAAATACTTCTAGTAGAGATTGTTGAAGTGGTCTTTTCTTAGGAACTATAGGCTCATTACCTTTACTGAAAGATTTAGACCTCTTGGGTGCCCTATTTATTGACTTGAATAGGATAGTGTTTTTCAAAATTCAACTTACTGTACCAACAACTAAAAAATAGAACAAAATATATGCCAACTTCTAAGCAGAGAGTGCAGGAATGAACTTACCTGGTCAATTGCAATTTGTAAGAAACATAATAAGCTAAGTTGCGCCTTCTCCAAGTTACATCTAAATTCTCTAAACTGAGTAAATGACAAGAAATCTTTGAATCTTATTCATCCAAGGAGTTCATCATATCACCATTACTCTGGTTTGTGCCATGAGATCATGAAATGTTATCATTCAATTCCTTTCAAATATTGGCCATTGATTTGATTTGACAACAATTCTTGATAACTGCGACCTTGCATTGAATGTGCTTGCTCTTTATTTCTTTTACTACATCACTACAAGGCTCGCCTAGACTAGCTGTGGGATAGCAAGGGATTATAGCCACTACACTTCTATTTCATCCTTTACCACCAGACCGTAAATTCTTAGATTGACCCCTGTAGGACCATGGGAAATTATTATCTGATGTCCTATTTACCACCCACTTGCAAATGTTATGAATGACTATCACGGGACGGTGGGGCGATAACCCATTACATTCTTCTCTTGACACTATACTATGGGCCTCGGTTGAAACCATTGTGGGGATGCGGTAAGTGATGCCTTTTGATGTTATTACCACAATAATGCTAGTTACTTTTCAAACCTTTGCAAGACCATGAGAAGAGACTGTTTGCACCCAAACACCATTAAGCCACAATCGTGAGATGAACCATCCATGGGGTAGCGGTATCTTCTTCATATCAACCATTTCCAACTGCCAAGCTACAACCTATTCTTTTATCCTCTGCGAAAATGTGGTATGTGTCATATTTCATTCCTCTTGTTCCTGCATAACCATAAAAGATATTCAATTAACATGCGGGACAACAGTAATAAACAAAAACATTCATATAGCCAAAAATAGTCCATATTGTTTCACAATGACCATGATATATATTCTAGAGACTGGATGTTAGAGCATTTTGGCAAAAGTATAGGTTCCAAGATAGATTGAAGGAAAAGGAGAGCATCAAACTAAATAGGATCAAGCAAATTCAGGGAGGTCCTAATAGGTTTAAAGGTTACAATTTTAGATTTAGTAGGATGTAAACAAGGATCAAATGAGTGCAATCATGATTATGTCATTAGATTTCAAACATTGTCAACAAAGATACACTATCAAATTCCTAATGATGAATTGCAAAGAATATTTGTTAAGGGCTTATTACCTACTATCCAAGAGACAATGTACCTAAACAACTATTATTCTTTGATGAATTTGTGTGCAAATGTAAGAAACATTGAATTAAAACTTCTTAAGTCTAATTCACTTAAATATGGATCTCATCCTTCAAAATTTCAATAGGAAAACTTAGTTTTAAAAAGGGTGAAAATAAGCAATAAAATCAACAAAATGCTCACCATGTTGTTAATTTACAGTCAACTTCAAATGTTATTTAATCTAATTCCCAAGGTGAACTAAGGGACAATCCTATATTATCTATTAATGTAATAAGATCATAGAATACATAAAGGAAAATAGATATGTAAACCAAAACACATTCAAATATAGAAGGGTTCTAACATATATGTCACTTCTATTTAAAATGAACAAAGGAAATATACAGAGAGGTAAGATGAAAATTTGCTATACCTCTTTTACTCTACAAAATGTACAAAGTAGGCATTTTTTCAAGAATACGATCAGTTATGCTCCATGTAGATGTTGAAAAGTATCCAATATTTATGGTGCATTTCTTATGTGGATGGGATGAGAATAAATGTCAAACTTGTATGGTGTCAACTAGATCATTGTGGCATGTGGCGTGGACATCACCATGTGTCAGACGCATACAGTACCAATTATATGATCATGTTTTGGAGTACAAATGTCATTAGGTGGGATACGTGTATGGAAGCATAACATGTGGTTGTTGATGTTCCATGTGTCTAACTAGACACCAACATGTGTAGCAATGTGTATAGCCACACTATCTAGATCCTTGAAGCTAGTCCACATTGGAACACATGTTGGATGTGTTGCATAAACTTTTATGCCTTGTTGATTTCATATTCCTATGTACATGACTCTAATGTGGATGGTATGGAATTGGATATGTCAAGGGATGATTCTTATTAGAACCCAAGACATGTCAGAAAGGACTATGCCTCATAGAGTTGTCTAGAGCATTTTTGTAGGAATGTTAAATGCAAAGGATGTTGTCATCTCAAGTGTGTAGGTGTGCACTATTATAGATGTACATTATATGCACAACAATGCAATTGACCACTTCTATTTATCCATCTATCTATATGTGGAAATATATAAATTGATTTAATTGCATATCTAACATCATCCACAAAATTTACCAAAAGTGACTAACAAAATGATGGTCATAGTAAAAGATAATGGATGTGGGTAAGCTAAAATGGACCCAAACATGGGTGGATAAAGTGGCACAATATTTGGCATCGTGAGACTTTTCTTGCAAGCAATCATGATGGTCATTTTGGAGAATTCATATACCACAAGAAACATGGAGTTACACTAGTGCTTTGTCATAGGTAGTCTTCTTAATAAATCCATGTTAATGATTCCCAAGGTGGTGTCAAAACTAAGAGAGGGGTGTAGAGTCCAATCTTCCTATTTGCAATATTTTGTATAATGCTACAAATAATAAGAGAATTGATGTGGTTCTCAATGTTTGCACATATGTGAGGACACTAGAAGTGTTGTTCAAGTGTTGCTAGTATTTTAGTAATGTTGAAGGGTTGAGTTATTTTGGCATAGTATGCTTCTTAGATTAGTCTCTAGTGTGGTGTGGTGTCTAAAACATAGAGATACTTGAGCTTGTAGAGAATCTTGTTAGACATGTAAAATTCACTAACCTATTTACCTTGTAAGAGCTTGGTGTAGATCTATTCAAAGTCCAAGTCTAGTGGGTAGAGAGGTTCCCAGTCAAAGATGTTTGGACCACATGAGTCCAACATTGTGGTGAGTACATGAACTAGCTATTAGCTTAGGTAGTCAAATACCTTTTTGTCTTTTCCCTTCTCGTGATTGATAAGTAGATGGAATTGTTTTAGACATGTCATCTATTTCATGTGGTGCACATTTTCCAATTTGTTTTGAGTTTACAAGAATTGGAGTGGCTTGTGATCAAAGTGGATGATTGGACCTCCTTTTCCTAGATGTAGTGAGATCATTGCTTGATGGCTTGCATGATGGTATACAACTCCTTTACATGGGTGGAATAGCATTGAACCATGTCATTTAAAAGTCATAGAGTGGTACAAAAATATGTAACTGCATATTTTATCTCAGAAGATTCCAAACCTCTAAAATTCTAACTGAAACATCTCAAACAATCCACAAAGGCTTAGAGGTACAACATGAAATTAGGAACTAAACTAGGTGCTAAATTAGGCATGAATTTGGGCACTAATTTAGGCACTAATCTCCTCCTAGTTTAGCACCTCCTTGTTGTGATAGGTGCAAAAAATGCCAAAAATAGTGCCATCCTGATAAAGAGCACTGACTTTTTCAAAAAATTGGAGTAAAATACATTAAAATAGTGGGTGGAAGCAAAAAAAGGAGCAAAAAAGGGAGTTAATCATAGGAATTTGTTGTAGTGTTCTATTAGCGACAGATCTGAGGATAAGCCAAAGACTTCTTTCGATGACCTTCCTATTCTTAAGGAATTTTTTGATGTATTTCCTTCAGAGATTTTTAGGATGTTACCTCGGTGAGAGATTGATTTCCATATTGACTTGGTACCAGGAGTACAACCTATTTCTAGAGTTCCCTATAGAATGATCACTCAAGAACTTCAAGAGCTTAAGTTGCACCTGGAGAAAATTTTGGAGAAGGGTCATATTTGTCCTAGTGTTTCTCCTTGGGGTGCACCTTCCATCTTAATGAAGAAGAAGGATGGGTCACTTCATCTTTGCATTGATTATAGGTAGTTGAACAAGCTCACAATAAAGAAGCACTATTCATTGCCAAGAATTAATGATTTGTTTGATTAGATTCAAGGAGTAAGAGTTGTCTCAAAGATTGATCTTAAGTCAAGATACCATTAGCTGAGGATAGCAGAAGCCAATATTCACAAAACATCCTTTCACACTCGCTCTGGTCACTAAAAATTCATTGTAGTTCCTTTTGGGTTGACCAAAACCCCAGCAATATTCATGAGCTCAATGAATGGAGTTTTTTACACTTTTCTAGACCAGTTTGTGGTCATCTTCCTAGATGACATTTTGATCTACTCCTACATAGAAGAAGAGCATAATGAGAATTTATAGTTGGTATTGTAGTGCTTGAGAGAGAACTAGCTGTATGCTAATCTTTCCAAATGTTACTTTTTCTAGATAGAGATCCAGTATTTGGGTCATATTATTTCAGGAGATGGGATTGCAGTTGATCCCTCTAAAATTTAGGCTATCTTGGAATGGACCACTATGACTAATGTTGCTAAGGTCAGAAGCTTTATGGGGTTAGCTAGTTACTATCGAAGATTTGTGGAAGGGTTTTCTAGGATCGTCCATCCAATTACTTCCCTTCAAAAGTAGAATAAAAAGTTTGTGTGGACCGATCAGTGTGAGAGAGCATTCCAAATTTTAAGGGAGAAACTTACCAGTGCTCTTATTTTGGTGATTCTTGACCCTAAAGGTGACTTTGTTGTTTGCATGGATGCTTTGATTGAGGGTCTTGGTGCAGTGCTCATGCAGGAAGGACGTGTGATTACTTTTGAGTCTTGCAAGTTGAAGGTGCATGAACTCAACTATCTAACTCATGATTTGAGGCTTTGTATGGTAGACTCTATAGGATGCCATTGAGTTGGGATTGACTCAAGGATTTAGTTGCAATAGGACCTGAGTTGGTTTGTGAGATTGAGAGGCAGGTAATCCAAATTTGTGAGCAATTGCAGAGATAATAGGATCGACATAAATAGTATGCAGATGCTAAGAGGATGGATAGAGAGTTTTAGATTGGGGATAGAGTGTTCTTGAGTGTTCATCCACATAAGAGTTCTATCTGATATGGAAAGGGCTCTAAGTTAGTACCAATATTTGTTGGTCCCTTCAAGATTCTAGAGAGTATTGGTCATGTTCCCTACATTTTAGCATTTCTACCTAGTCTGTTTCATATCTGTTGGTTCCTAAAATAGATGCAACCCAAAACTTTAAAACATTCCTAAATCACCTAGGCCAGGGATTGTCATTAGATTGAAAAGAGAGGTTTATCAACAAGTTAAGGGAGATTTTAGCCAACTACAAGAGTGGGTAAACTCTTCTGCACTTCAGGCTCAACTAGACCTAGGAGGGATATTCCTAGAGGCATGAAATAAAATACAACTAAACAAACACAACCATACCCAATGTACACTTGACCCAAAGAGTTGTCACTAGGTTGAGATAAACTGGCTGTATAGGCTTCTAATTAAGCTGATTCAACTATGTGAATGTACATGCATAGGAAAGATGGTTTTTTCCCCTAAATCACAGGTGAATGATTTGTTTGTTTTTAAAGAGTGATTGATCCCTCTCCAATATGGAGCGATTCCTACTCTATTGGGCAACAGAGTCACAAAATGCGAGGAAAGGTAATATGCAGCAAAGGATCAACATAACTAGACATACACTTACATATATAATTTTCAGATAGATCTTCATACAATGGACATACTTAATGATCAAAAAGAGAACTAAAATGAGTCATATGCAACAAAGAAATGGAAAATACAAAGCCTTGTATTAACTTAGATGCTGTCACACATCTCCAAGCCTTTGTTATAATCATACCAGCAAGTGTGGCAAGGGAAAATACTTAATTGTGATTATATATTTACCAAAATCATTACAAACTCCCATGGAGACATACCATTACATTCAAATCTACCTTACATAACATTCCTATTCTATACTGAACATATCCTTTCACTAACAAACTAGACAAATCATGTGTTGATCCCAGAGAGAATCCTTACGCTCTCCCAGACCAGACAATTGGGTCAATGACCAACTCTGAGAATGTCAACAACTGATGCATATATATCCATTAAGGTCACATTGTAGCTTTTAGATACTAAAAAATTTAGTCAACAAGCAACCATAGCATTGAATGTGGTGCATGGCCCAGTTAGAGAAATCGGCGGATAGTTTAGGCACCCATGCCTTGTATACTGACTTGCATCCTTGAGGGGAACTACAAAAAATATGGTTATTGGAACACTGCATCCCTCATTGAATTTGAGTACCTACGCATTGACTGTAGACACTGTATCATCCATCAACAAAGTACCCATGATGCCTACAACCTTGCAACCTCACACTTTATCATTGACTCTCATTTTGATTTTGCCCCATCAACAAAATATCCTAGCATGAACATTCCTCTTTTGCACCTTCTTTCATGCTTCATTCAACAAAACATGATCTTTGTGAACTAGGTGATCATAGCCCTTTATCAGTAATTCTATGTTCTTGTGAACTAGCCTTTGCCACCCTTTTTTGCCTTTGATGTTTTGCACTCTTGCCTTTATTAGAAAATTATCAATTTACCAAACTATGTCTTTATCCCTTTAGTCAACAAAAGTTTGTTTTCTCGAACTTGGCTACTTGGCATGTATTTTCCCTTTGTTGACAATTTTGCCTTATGGAAAACTATTTATCTTTTGCCTCTATTGACAAATCTTCAATTTGCTGAACCTTTTCTTATTCTATCTCCTTATTGCCCTTGTTGGTAAATTTACCTTTCTCCAAACCTAAGCCATTTTTCCTTTATCAAAAAATTTCATCTTTTTAGAACCTTCCATACATTCTTTTCCTTTTTCTCTTATATCAGCAAAAAATGGTTATCACGAACTATTTTTCTTTGGCTTTTCATCCTCTTGAGCTTTACCCTATCAAAGAACCTTTGATCTTCAAAACCAAGAGAAAAGCATGCCCCTGTTGCCTTATTGGCAAATTATGAAAATTTTGAACTATTTCTTTAGTTCATCCTTGTCTCGGTTTGCCAATAACTCTTGCATTGGTCATTTTCTCTTCTATAGGAAAACTTGCTCTTTTTCAAACAAAGCTCCTCAACACCATTACTTCATTCTTTTGTTTTATCAAAAAAATGTTGTTTGTCAAACCAAGGGATTTGTTCCCTTTTATCAAAAAAATGGAACTTTCCCGAACCTCTCTGCCTTGATCACTTTTTGTTATGCTTCCCTTGTCAGCAAAAACCCCTCATTCCAAACTTTTGACTCTTCCTCCTTTTAGATCTTTCTTATCGCCTTATCGGCGAAATATGAAAAACATGAACTTTTGGGAAGTTTAGGATTTCGCTGACAACCCGACATGGCCTTTCTTTTCCTAGCCATTTTCATAGTTTTCTTGCCTTATAGGAAAAAACACCCCAAGCCAAACCTTTTTTTTGTATTTTACTTTCCATTGCTTTTGTTGGCAAAATGGCCATTGGTCGAACCCTTATCGGTGAACCTTTGGGTTTCTGAACCAAAACACTTTTCCGAACCAAGACCTTTTTCTTTTCCACTTAGAACTTTTCCATTTTCTCTATGGGCCTTCTCCTTTGCTACAACTAACACCATATTAGTGAGTTGGCAAATATTTGAACTTTTGAAAAAGTTAGCAAGTTCGAGAAAATGCCAACTAGTCGACCAAATGCAAGAAATGATGAATTTTTCTAAGGGAGGAAAGGGGAACGACTTGGGGACTTGACTTAGACATTTTGTGAGAGTAAAGACCCCCAATAATTATCTCAAATCATATTTAAATAAATGATTTCAATTGCAAAGGAAAAAAAGGGAAAAAAAGATGAGTTTTTGGATTTTTGGGCAAAATAAGGCATTTTGGGAACTCATTTTTTAGGTCCCAAAACTGGCTCTAGTTGGGGATGTGCAATAAACTTTGGCACAATGAGAACCTCAGAACATCTTTGGGTAGACCAAAAATAAAAAAGAAATAAGGGAAACAACATAAACATATTTACAAAGCATATATACATGAAAAACATGGTCATGAACATGAAGGCACAAAACGAAAGTTGACTATGACCAAAATTTACAGGCATGTGCATGTCCAACCTACACAAAACTGCAGCAACCACTTGCCTTTGTCAAAGACAAGTTCAATGAAGGAGTTGATCTCCCTCAAACCAAATTTGCATATCTCACATAGCTGCAACAACTAAAAACTGTCCTCATAATGTGGTAATCTACAACATATGCTTGTGGAGTGAAGGTTAGCTTTATTAATGAAATTATTACCGAATGAAAACCATAAAAGATACTTATTTGTGCTATTCACATGCATATCATGCTTGTTCCCAGCAACAATGTGTGCAAAACTAAAATTTAGGTCAGTATCAAAAGATATAAATGAAGGCAAACTTCCATTACCATGTGCCAAGTTATCATACCTGCTGAGCTCCTCATACAAATTGAGAGAAAAAGAGAGTACCTACAATTCACATGGCAAAGAAAACTATGCCTAAATGCACTATTGGTCCACGAGAGAAGGCACTTCATCTTGTTGAGAAAACTAGGACTCCAGCTCTGTCATATGCTCAAGTTGGGCTGCAACATGTTGAAACTCAGGCATACACATGCCTTGCTACTCATTTACATCAATGTCCCATACAAAGGACTCAACCTCTAATGAAGCACCAATACATTCAAGGGATGGTAAATTTTCCACATTAAAGTTGAAGGACTCATATTCATTCTCAATCCCACTAAGTTCTTGAACAAAACATTCATATGTGCTACTACAAATTTAAATTTCTAAATCATAAGCATGACTTAGGCTGCAATTCAAACCATCAACACATAAATCAATATCATGACACACCTCGAATGAAAAACCTAGTTCTTCCAATTCTCTTTCCATTTCATATTGACTCTATCAATCTGTTGTGTCATATTCACTGATGCAAAAAAATTGATGCCACACTTCTTCCACACACATTCCCACTTTATTTTCTTGTGGCTGAGATGAAACACACTCTACATGAGGTAAACAACATACATTGCACCATACAAACAATTTCTCATATGCATACACATGATCACCATTTTCACCTTCCAAGACAAGCTCTTCACACTAAAATTCTATTGTTGCACCAACAACTATCTGTGATCAATTATCATCATGTGCAACCACTTCCACATCCACCTAAAGCCAATTAGCACTGACTACATTATCACATACAGGAACAAAGGAGGACAATAAATCAAACGAGAAACAAATTCCTTGCTCACCATCCATTTCATTTACTTATGCACAATCTTGATAATCAACTTTACAAGCTGATTCAACTTGCAGCTCACTTATACACACAACATCCTCATTGTTCACTAGGCCACGTACCTTAACATTAGGTTGGAAGTCACCATTGTTTTCATCATTCTCACTTTCAATTGATGAAATATCTAGCTGAAGGTAGGTGCAAGTAATGCTTTCATCATCAATATCACTATCATATGGTGCACTACCTTCCACTTCTACCCTTCTGACTACTCAATCATCATCTAATATTGTGTTTGGATCACGTGAAGCATTCACATCCCTACTATCTACAACAGTCTTTTCATTACCATTTACCTCTGCATCTGAGGATAGAGATTTTGCAATCATATCCTACTTAACTATGTCAACATAATAAATGAATAGGTATACCTATTGCATACTCACTAAATTGAACTCTTCCTATATAGAAACTGAGTTTAAGGTACCATCATAAGCTCTCAAATACATATCAATGCAAGATCATGCCTAAAATTATCTGGGATGTGAGATAGGGCAACCACAAATCTATGGCTGAGCTCTATGCTAGACTTTCCTTCTTGCCTTCTAATATGTTCTAGTTCTTGGACAAGGAATACAAGGTCTAGACTTCTTGCATAGTCTTCAAATTTAGCCACTAATTGATCCTAGGAAGAAAAGTGTTGGTTAGGGAAGCTAACTAGCTATTTCCATGCTACTCTACATAGAGATCTATTGTGCCTCACACACATGCCCCATTTGAAAATGAGGACCCCCCCTCTTTTGATTTGGCTTGGGAGTCATTGGATCTTTTCATCTCTTAAGTGATTAAGTGGTCAAACTGCATTTTGACCTTGATTGTAAGATGGTATCAAAAAATCAATTCAAAAATTTGCTAGGTTGAATCCTTATTTTCCTTTTGAAGGCCTTGGAAAAACCTTTTATGCTAGATTGCCCTTCAACCGACCTACGCACCCAAAACATAGTTCTCTGACTTTGTCAGAAGGTCCTGAAAACCCCACAAACTATGAAACTACCTTTTGCGCCTAAAACCCTTCACTCTGACTTTGCACTAAAAGACCTCGCTTCTAACTTGGTCAGATGCCCCAAAATCCCCCGCAAAGTCAGTAGTGTCCCAAAAGCCCACTGGAAGCAATATATCATCCTTGTGCTAAAAATGATCTTGTCTGACTTTGTGCTGCAATACTCTCCCACCGACTTGGTCGGTGGCAACCGAAACTCACGCAGATTGGACTAGGCCAATTCCTGCACAAAAGCAATAAAAAACTATATCGATAGGATTTGTATTAAAATCACAACCAACCGACTTGACAACCAATGGAGGTCAGATGCCTCCAAAACCTACACAGGTCGGTACTCGTCAAAACCCGTACAAAGCGCTTAAAAGCATAAAAGGAAGTAAACCTTTGGTCGGACCTACCTCATTCCCCCATTGAGGTTAGATGACCCTGATTTCAACACTTTTCTACCTGTAGCTCAGACAACCCTCAAATTAGTGCAAAACCATGTAAAAGACTATTTTTTCAAAGAATTTCAAAGGGAAAGTGTTTAAAATGATAAAATTGAATGTTGTAATGCATTGTTAACGATGATTTTCATGAAAATTCTTGCAATATTAGATGTTTCTTTGCATGCATTGATAAGGGTTGTTACAATTGCAATAAATGTTAGACTTGAGTTTCCTTCAAAAGGTATGTTAGTATTAATAGTAGATTTGTTAGAATTCATCTTAAACTTAGGAGTATGTTATATGATTCCTCAAGGTATCAAACTTATAAGGTCTGGTCATGTAGACTAAATGACTGGTCAGGCCCAAGCAATGAAGTACGAGTTCAAAAGAATCCCTCCAGAGACCAAGATTCACTTCGGATGGAGTGATGTAGGAGATATGGACCTAGGTCACATAGACCTAGATGATTTCAGATTGAGGGTCTTCAGTCCAAACCCAACTACTCAGGCTAGAATACTCAAAGATAATGGTATTGCATAAACTACTTCCTTCCCTACTTCAGTGCAATGTGCAGAACTAATGGCAACCTATGTAGACAGATATGACATAATGACAAGAACTATTTAAACAGCCAATGGGGATATCTTGGCTAATTTAACTCCACCTTCTCTGGCCAAAACCTTTGATATTCCCTCGAGCAAGGTTATGACTATGCCAGACAAAAAAGGATCACAAGATACATATAATAAGGATGTAGAAGGCTTCAAAAAGATTATGAATGATCATTGGGCCAAAAGTAGAAGGTCTGCTCTCATCAAGTTTCTGCGAGTATTATATAGAAGTGATTTTCACGATGGAATTGGAGACTTGGTAACCTTCTTGAGCAAGATATATGGACTGCCTATAGCCTCCACCTTTGAGGATTGGATGTTTGCCATTATCACTGAGATATTGAAAGGAACTAAGTTCCACTAGGCTCAAATCCTCAACAACAATATTCACGAAGCCTTCAACAATTTCAGAGATAATAAATACTTCAGATGGACATCCTATGTTGTTTATGCATTAGCGAGAAGAAATCACTATGATGGATTGGCCAAGGTTGGTGAAGTTGGGAATGATGAGAAAACTTAGATTAAAGTATATGAATGCTACCCGCAGCTGACCTCATCTCAATCATTGATACATTCCAAAAGGGTAAATGATGCGTTCATGATGTATATAGCCAGAATGCTACAAGGTAACACAGCCTTGAGGATTTCCACTGAGGCCATGAATGAAATAACCAGATATGGTAGGTGGTACATCTAGTTTGATAAATTTACATACTTAAGGGTACAAGGCTTCACTGGGATGGCCTACAGACTTCCTAGGTATCCTAATGATAAGACAGTGCTTCTGGAGCTGTCTAGACAATTAATACCCTGTGCTGAAAAACATAAGCACTTGCATAGAACTAATGTTCAATTTCCCATCAAGTTTGGCAAGGGACTATATGCATGCCCTTCTTTGGCATCGACAGAACATTTTGATAAAGAGCTTCAGCTCCTAAATTTGCACTACTACAATGCAAGGGGTCATTTTGATCCAAAAAGAGTAATGGAAAGATTCATAAGTAAGAAACTCTTCCACAAGGTGCATATTGAAAATTTTTGGGCCAATTTCCCTGATGATTATGAGGTCATGAAGAAAGAACATGCAAGGCTGCCTCTAGATTTCATCAAAAGGTTTCACATAATGGTTGTACCAGACCAGCTATAGGATGAGGAAAATGTTATGGTAAGAGAACCAAGGGAGGCTCAGTATCATCATCCTATCCCATTACCAAATTGGGTAAATGAGGAAGAGAGCTCCCTAGATATTGTTATGAGAGAACCAATCAGATTGAGTAAGGCTTGGGTCAGAGCTCAAGTGGCTCTTTTGGAAGGACAAGGAGTTTAGCTCACTTACACAGCTATGGAATTAGATAAGGACTCCGGGGGAGAAGAGGATGAACCAATCCATGTCATAGATGAGGTAAAGCCAGCTGAGAAATAGAGGTCAGATAGTGAAGAACATACATCTCTAGTGGAAAAGGCAAAGAAGATGAAGAAGCCATCTGTAAGGTCTCCTCAGAAGAAAGATCAACCTCCCTCAACCAAGACAAGAGCCTCCAAGAAAAGAGATATGCCAAGTGGTTCTAGAGAAAGCTCTAAGGATAGAAAGGTGAGAGTGAAAGAAGTTAATAAGGAGGATGCTACAACCAAGAATGATTCCAATCCTCCAATTGCCCAACCTCCTACCCAAAGTGCTGGCACTATTGTCACAACCCCTGCTATTTCTACTGCCACTTCTCTTTCCATTCCTCCTTCCTCCGCTGCATCCACTCAACCCATAACCTCGGCCTCCATAACTCAGGAAACATCTTCTGCCACTTCCCTTACATCTACCATTGCTGCTACTTCCTATTCATTGGCAATTTCCTCCAACACCCCTAGCAGCCATCTTTTCTCCACTCTTATTATTTCATACCCTTCCACTACCACTACACTTACATCTTCTTCTTCTTTACCATTGCCTCCCATTTCCACCATCCTTTCACCCCGTCTTCCTCTACCTTCACTACCCTTTCATCACCTCTTGTCATTTCTTCCTCCCTATCCTCGGTCTTGGCCAATTTCACACAGGCCAGTGCCCCTTCCTTAGCCATCTCTTCTATTGTCCCTATTTCACAAATGCTTGCAGATTCATTGGCAGTACCACTACCGCTTGGGATTGAGAAAGTGTGTGCAAAGTTGGGGTTACAGGAGCTTGAAACAACACTTGAGCAGGAAAAGGAGTATTGGCTGATGTAAATAATGAAGACTTCCATGAACCTTCAACCAATGCTGAAGTCGTAGATATATCTGATAGTCCTCTAGACAAAAATCAAACAGAGGAAGATTTCAAGTCTTCACAAGAGAATGTAACGACAAATCTGGAGAGCTTGGTCCAAGAAGAAGAAAAGGAATGAGAGAGAAGTTCAGATAAGAATGAAGAGCCAGAGCAAGAGTGGGAACTACCCAAAGAGTTGGATGTAATTGATAAGGACGGAGCTTCTGAATTAAACAAATCTTCTACCCTTGAATGGCTACAGGGCAGAATGGCATATCTTGAGCCACAAGTAGAATTAATGCAGCTTAATCTAAGTACGATCCTATCACAGGCTCAAAAGCCTAAGAAGTAGAAGAAGGCTAAGATTCAATCAAGAATCTATAAGAATGAATCTGGATCGAGAATAGCAGAAATAGTGGTCCTGCCAGCTGATGTAGCAAAAGAACAAGTTAGGGCAGAAGATTATATCATATCTATAGTTGATCTAGGACTGACCACTCGTGCTCAAAGAGTGGATGATTTTAAAGATTTAGTCACATCAATTTTTGAGCAACTAGATAAGGATGAAATGTCAAAGAAGGACTAGAAATAGCAAAATGAAGAACTTCACGCATCCCTCCAGTTTTTGGTAAAATGAGTAGATATAGGAGGAGATATAAGGACAATAGCCACTTTCTTGTCTATTGATGAAATGGCTAAATTGGGTGAAGTAAGATCAAAATCCTAGGGTACGGAGAATTGGTTAATGAAAGTTTTTGAGATGGGATGTGAAACCATTAGTGCCTCTACTCAAGCACACAAGAAACTGGTAGAGTTGCACAAAATATGGAAAGACTTGCGTGAAGAATGTGATTCCTTCGATGAATACTATTCACATATGTATTATCGAATAAAGAGCATCAAAGTATTGCCTACCCAGACTTTGGTTGTGGAGAATATTTTGACTTGGAATCAGCTGCCCAAGATAGTTGAATGGTATTAACAGCTACTCTTGAGGAAGGAAACTTTTGAGAATATAAAAGAAGCATATAAGCGAGCTGATGAAGAGCTAAGGTCTATTATATATGATATCAATGACTCTTTCAAGGACTACCGGGAAGCATCCTACGATGATTATGCACCATTTGATGTTGAAAAATGTAAAGATAAGTTGCATAAGGTACTTTTTGAAGACGCCATGCTCAGCATGGAAGATAGACTGGACAAGGCAAGTGACCTAAGAGATGAATTCAAGGCAGTCCATAAAGTAGGTGCAGAGATAGAAAATATACACAACAAATTCAGTCGGGAGCCGAAAATATTTGACTACAGGATAAATCACTTGAAGGATCCTGATCCATCTGAGATTAATCCTACACTTGATGCATGGCTGACATATCGCAATAGGCTAGCTAGTGAAGACAAAATTGACTTAGACAAAGAATCTTGATATTATTTTGCATATTCTAAGGATGTAATCCCATCATAATTGTAAATTGCTAAATTCAGGATAGCATGTGACTCTATTTTGTCTTTTTTCTTGCTTCTAAAATGTTCTTTTCTACCAATATATTGAGTTGGCTAGTCAAATTGACTAGATTCAATGTATCTGGGGGCTATTTTTTGTCTTTTTCATAAGGGACAAAATGCAATCCAAGAATTGATGTGAGCTGTTATATTTGTATTTATTGATGTAATCTGGACTGTCGGTGTTGAGCTAATCTCCACCATTCATTTGAAAAACTTGGTATGCTACTTTTCTATATAAAGGGCTGCCATTTCCTTTGTTTTCAAGAGAGATATTGATACCGAATTGTTGACTCTATGCCATTTGAAGTAATATAAAGCAAGTTTATGCAATAATTCTAAGAATTTGTGTCTTGTGTTGTCTCATTTTGGTTCTCATGGTTCGCTTCATTCTGTCCCGTAGGTAGTTAGTTGTGCTTTTATAATGTTCATGGTTTACTGTAGTATCTGATGAATATTCCAAGTCCATACTTTTAGTTATTTGCTGATGGTAGATAGCTGTGTAAAGTTAGTCTGGGCTGATTATTTGTGCTGAAGTTCAATTGCATTTCATGAGTTAAGTTGTGTCGTTTATTGGGTATTTAGCAAATGAATGTAATCTGAAAACCTTTTGACCTCCATTAAAGATAACATCATTTTCTGTAGCACTGTAACACCCATTTTTGTTTGGTAACTCAGAAAGCAGGTTCAAAGTTCTGGAGTATTTGTCTACTAAAGATAACCCATGCATTGTGAATGTCACTTAAGATTCTTCTAAACCCTAAACCTTTTGCATTTTCTTTAAAAACCATTGTTAGTTATTAGAATAGGAATTTCAATAGCACTTTACTCTATTTATTAGCTATAAATCATAAAAGGGTTTATGTGTATTTGCTGCCCCAAACTTGAAGATTTGCACATTGCATGTGAGACCCCTTGTAGGCACAACTAGAACATACCAACAGAGATATTCCAAGCAAGCTAAAACCTAGTTGTATTATCCTTGGGGTAGTCTTACCTAGGGTAGGGTACTTTTCAAGAGAGGTGTGAAGCCAGCAATCAAACCTGTGTTGTTGTGTGCTAAAACACTCATCAATAGAATTGGTGCTAGAAGGAGGGCAACTATTTTCCCTCTGCTAAAAATCAGCAAGTTTGGGGACTAGATAGCGACACATTAGATCCAGCTCAATTGGAGAAGAGTTGATGTGCTTGGCTGAATTTAGACAAACAAGAAGGGATCAAGGAATACCCAGGGCCCCTAGAGCTTAGTCAGCCCCAATAAACACCACTGCAACTCCCATTAATCCTCCCAACATGGCCTTCTTTGCAAGAAATAACTAGTCCCCTTTTTTATTCAATGATTACCATGATATGCCAAAGAAACAAATAAGTTCTATTCAAAATTCAGAGTGAATGATCCAGATAGGACTATGGATGAGCACATTAAAATCTTTGAATCTAACATGTTCATGTTGCAAGTACAGTATGAGGATGTGATATGCAGGTTGTTCTCTTATTCCCTGCAGGATGAAGCTTATTATTGGTTTGCTAACCTCCCTGCAACATCCATCAAT
Organism: Cunninghamia lanceolata; assembly: GCA_027924645.1. Classification (NCBI taxonomy): domain Eukaryota; kingdom Viridiplantae; phylum Streptophyta; class Pinopsida; order Cupressales; family Cupressaceae; genus Cunninghamia; species Cunninghamia lanceolata. The sequence continues at coordinate 23,791,647 of BSBN01000867.1, forward strand.
TCATGGCAGAACTTGAAGACTGCTTTTCTAGATAGGTTTTGTATGCCCACCACCCCAACTGATCCTTATCAATTTTTTGTGGAGATCCGTCAAGATGAAGGTGAGATAATAAGTTCCTTTAACAATAGATTCTAGAAGGCTTACAGTTGTTTACAGGCTCCTTACGTTGTAGATCAGGTTGTTGCCCTACCCATTTACTATGCTGCCCTAGACAAACTTACCTCCATGTTCGTAAGGAGAGCTAACCCAATCCCAGCTACTTTAGCTCAAGCATATTCTGATGTTGTCACTGTGAGTACCTAGCTGGGGCAGACAGCCTCTAGTCCACTGAACCATATTGGGCCTGTTGCCATGCCAAATCAAATACCTATGATCAATCAGGCATTGGCTAATCATACTCCTGTGATGAACCTCATCCCAAACCTAGCTGTAACACAAGCCTTAGTGATTCACCTAGGCAACCCAGTAGCTGAAATGCCTCTAGCACAAATTCCTTTTCTACAGTCCTCAGAAACAGCCAAGGCCAAAGGAGACAAAGATGATATCAAAGAACTGGTTGAACAAATGAAGAAGCTTACTACTGAGGTTACCCACCTTAAGAACTAGAATGCTTATCTGCAACAAACGGGATAGAATCAACAACATTTTCAAAATCAATAGTACTCTTAGAATCAAAGTCAGAACTAGTTCCCAAATCAGAATCAGTACCAAAATCAGAACTTTTAGTAGTGGTCAAACCAGTCTTGGAACACTAGACCGAACAATGGAGGAGTACCTTTACCCCTAGAAAATTAGAACAACGATACCAGACCCTCAGGTCGTGTAATGTTAGCTGAAGCAGCTTTATCTACTTGGTGCAGACTACATAATATGAATGTCCACTCAGAACTAGACTGCCTAGAATTCCAGATCGCATCTAGTATCTTCCAGATGGAGATTCAAAATGCTGAAAATCAGGAGACTCCACCGACAGGGTATGAGATTGTTCCTTCTAAGAGGTATGACACTGCCCTAGTTCTTGATAGTTATACATTTCCATTCCATGATGATAATCAACCTAAGGAAGAAGAATCTGAAGAAGTTAATGCATATCTGCAGTACAATAAGACTCCTTACAACCTAAGAAGTAGCAAGCCCAAAGGTCCTTTCACCACCTCCATCCCTCCAAATAGCTATCAGATCCCACCTGACCCAAAAGCTACCAATAATCCTGAACCCTTGAAAGTTCCCCACCAATTAGTATTTCAAGGCACTGCAATTACAGGAAATTCACAATGATCTGACATAGTGAAGATGGGGCAATATGTAGCTGAGGAACTTAAGAAAATGAAGGTTAGTCTTTCTGTATATGAGTTACTTAAAATACCTGAGGTTAGGACATCTTTCTTCTAGGATATAGGTGCTGGAACTAAAATTGATTATGTCCCAAAGGAAAACATCACCAAGGATAACACTGATAAAGGGAAAGAAAGAATACATGTGACTAATGTAGAACAAAAGATGACACTGTATAAAGACAAGAGAGAAAGTCCTCCTTTCCTCTTAACACCAGGATATTCAATAAGAACCTTCATAACTATTTAGTGGATTCTGGTGCTTCCACAAATGTAATGCCACTATCAGCCTGCAAAGCACTTGGGCTCACTCCAGCCAAGTCTTCTAAGAAGGTGACACAATTAGATAAGACTGAAGTGAATGTAGTAGGTGAACTAAACAGGATACATATACAACTGGCTTCTGATCCTAGGGTGCAGCAATATATAGATATTCAAGTAGTGGACATTCCAGATCAATAGGGTATGCTTTTGAGTAGAGATTGGTCTAGGACTTTGAACAGTTATATGGCAACTGACTTTTCCCATATGTGGCTGCCATAGAAGGGGTTGGCCAATTAGATACGTATTGAAAGAGAACCCAAGATGAAGCAAATGATCACAGAATACAATCAACCCAACGAGATTTTATTCTCAGAAGTTGATTTGGGGGTCTATCTTCCACACATTAGTTAGTCAGAAGAAGTTCTTATACTGAGTTGTTTGACACCCTCTAAACCACTTATAGAAAGACTAGAAAGTACAGAAGCATACATTCAATCAGATGCAGAAGACTCTTTAGAAGAAGATGAACTTGGGGTATTCGAAGGTTTTCATGATTTTGTAGCCAGATTTGCTCAAGATCAAATTGCTTTTGGAAAGTAGGTCCAAATGGAGGAGTTACTATTGCCCAACTAGTGTTGTATACATGATACCTCACATTCTAAATTTACTTGCCAACTATGTCAAGAGGTAGTCAAACAAGTGCAGAGACAACTAAGGATCCCCATAGTTCTGAAGGAGGTATCAACTGTTGAAAAGATGGAAGAACTTGAGCCCCTTCTTGATGAGAAGAAGTCTATAAAATAGAATGATGACAACAAAGACTTTGTCTTATGGACCTTAATATTTGATGGCTCAAGATGCAGACAGGGGTCTAGTGCATGGGTCGAATTGATTAGCCCCATTGTGATCTTGTATTTGACATCACAAAGACTACAGTTTCCATGCACAAACATCACTGAATACGAAGCATTGGTGCAAGGGTTGTTGTTAGCACTCCAGAAGAAGGTCAGAATTATCCAGGTGTTTGGCGATTCTGAACTTGTAGTGAATTAAGTAAGAAAATAGTACTCGTGTAATGATAAGAGGTTGAATAGGTACAGGAATAGAGTTTGGGATTTGATAGAATGCTTTGACAATTTTAACATCCAATTGATACCAAGGAGATAGAATCATGTTGCAAATGCTCTAGCTCAGACAACAAGTACATTAGAGCCAACATCCATGGTAGGATTAAAGAAGTTCTCTATTGAGTTTGTTGCTACCCCATCATGTACCTGATAATGTTACCAATTTCCAAGTTTTTGAGGATGATCGACACATAATTAATTTCCTTACTTCATCAGACATGTTCACTACTCAAACAATAGATGAAGAAGAAATGGAGCCTGCTGAAATGGATTTAGAAGGAGTACTAAACCTGAAGACAAATACGATCCCACAAGGAATGGTAGAATTGGAAAGATTGTTTGATGCAAATAATTTAGGAACCCAAAGGAAAGAAGGGGAGCCCCTAGGGGGAAAGTGTGAACCGTTTAACTTGGGAATCAAAGAAAATGTTAAGAATGTGTTTATTGGGAAAGCTAGCATTGAACAAGAAAGGACAGGAATGATACATGCATTGAGAGATTCCCTTGAGGTTATAGCATGGATCTATGAAGACTTGAAGACATATGATACCTTGATCATCACACACACTATCTCATTGAAGACAGGAGAAAAGCCATTTAGACATAGGCAGCAGCCAGTGAATGCTCTACTGGAACCATTGATTTTTAAAGAAGTTCAGAAACTACTATCAGTAAGGATAATATTTCCAGTCAAACATTCTACATGGGTAGCCAATTTAGTTCCAGTACAAAAGAAAAATGGAGAGATCAGGCTTTGTGTTGACTTCCGTAACTTAAACAGAGCATTTGAAAAGGATAATTACCCACTGCCTTCTTTAGATGAAGTATTACAGATTGTTAATGGGTCCCAGATGATGTCATTCTTGGACAAATATTCTAGTTATAATCAGGTGATGGTAGAATATGAAGATAGATTGAAGACGTCCTTCACCTGTAATTGGGGCATCTACACATACCGCTGCATGCCATTTGGTCTAATAAACGCTGGTGCAACTTTTTAGCATGCAATGGATGTTGCTTTTAAAGGGTTAGTTGGAAAATGTATTATTATCTATATGGATGACCTCACGGTGTTCTTGAAAAGGTGAGAGGATCATGTAGTAGATTTGAGAAAGGTGTTGCAGCAATGCAAAGATTATGGTATATCACTCAATCCCAGGAAGTGCATTTTTGGAGTGACTGAGGGGAAGTTGCTGGGACATGTAATATTTGAGCAAGGAATATCTATTGACCCAGACCAGATCCAAGAAATACTCAAAATACCTCCCCCAGCCAGCAAGAAGGAACTTAAGTCATATTTTGGTAAGATCAACTTTGTACGTAAATTCATCACGGGGTTTGCCAAGATTGTTTGACCTCTCAATGCCATGCTGAAGAAAGACACTAAAATCGATTAGACCCTAGAAGCTAAGGCTGCCTTCACTGAAATTAAACAAGCCATAGCCAATGCTCCTATATTGGTGAGTCCTGATTATACTTTGCCATTTCAAATATACTCATTTGCTTCCGAACATACTTGTGCTACAATATTAATGCAGAAAAGGTCAATTGATGATGAAAGGCCCATCACTTTCATGAGCACCCCATTGAAAGATGCAGAGCTAAGGTATCTAAATGTGGAAAAATAAGCATATGCTCTGGTAAAGGCAACTAAGAAATTTTACCTTTGCATCTTGAGAAGTCAAGTAATTGCCATAGTCCCAGATGCAGTAGTCAAAGCATTACTGATGCAAAGTGAATTAGGAGAAGGAAGAGGGAAGTGGGTCACCATACTATAAGAGTTTAACATAGATATTCAACCTATGAAATTGGTAAGAGGCCAAGCCCTAACTAGAACAATGGCTGAAGTAGGACCAGACCTAGTCTCCCAGCAATACATGTTAGAAGATGTCTCAAAGGATGAGTGGTATGGAGATATCATATTTTATTTACTCAATCAACACAATCTAACACAACTAAATTTAGTGTAAAGAAGAGCCCTCAAGCTAAAAAGAAGCAATTACATGATAAAAGGATCGGTCCTTTACAAGAAGAATCACGAAGGCATCTATCTAAGGTGTTTGGACAAGTCAGAGGTCAATCAGGTATTAACCAGTTTTCATGAGTGATTCACGATAGGTCATCGGTCGGCACACTCAACAGCTAATCAAGTTCTTCGTGTCAGGTATTACTGACCAACTTTGTTCAAAGACATGTATTCACATGTGAGAACTTGTCATATATGCCAAACTGTTGCACAGAGAATGACACGTAGCCATGCCCTTGCAACCAGTAGTGGAGGTACGACCATTTTCTCAGTGGGGCCTCAACTTTATTGGTATGATCAATCTGTCATCCTCTGTAGGCCAAAGGTATATTTTGACCGCTATTGATTACTGCACTCGATGGTCTAACGCAATGCACCACAGAGGTAGTTATTGAATTTGTTGAAAAGCATATTATCACTAGATTTGGTTGTCCTTTTACTTTAGTTTGTGATAATGGCCCTGCCTTTTCATCATTACATTTTTCTAATTGGGCATTTGATTATAGGATTACTCTCAAGTTCTCATCTAATTACTATCCACAAGGGAATGGGGTAGCTGAATCTATGAATAAAAATTTGCTTGAGGTTATTAAGAAATTATTGGACAAAAACCCCAAAGACTGGCATACTTAGCTTAAGTCCGATCTATGGGCTAATAGAATCCGCATAAAGAAGCTCTAAACACATTGCCTTATCACCTAGTCTATGGAATTGAACCCATCTTTCCCATCCATTTGAGGATCTTGGTACTTCAATTCATGCAAGACTACCTTGAAACTGATGATCGATTGTCCTCTAGGTTGGCCCAATTACTGCATCTTGAAGAGAAATGCGACGCTGCTATAGAAAAATTTGTTAAACATTAGGGAGTCATAGAATGATGGTTTGACAAAAGAGCTAAGGTCAAAGCCTTCCGTATTTCTGATTTGGTCCTATACTGGGATAAAGTGCATGAGAAGAAAGGAGAACATGGTAAGTTTGATAAACTTTAGTTGGGTCCTTATCAAATCTATGAGATCCTTGGAGACAATACATACCGACTCAAGAGCCTTACTAGTGAGGAGCTACCACTGCCCATCAATGGCCAGTTCCTAAAGCACTACTTCCAGGCCTGAGAGGCAGTCATGCCTCGTTTTAGTGTACATAGTTAGGGGGTTTGTTTTCTTTGGTTAGTTAGTTTTCCTTTAGTTTAGTTTTGCTTTCCTGCCTTTGCTTTCCTTAGTTGTTAGGTGCTTTTCTTAGTTTAGTTGTCCCTTTGGTTTTTTCTTGTTGTGCTTGCTTTTCCACAGGGTCTTTGTTTTTGATGTGGTGGCAGTTGTACAGACTTGCAAATGCTTCTTTGATGGGTGAATAATCGTGAGTTTTCCTTCGAGAAGCCAAGGTTTCCACTTATTTTTGCTGTGGGTTCCATTGTTATGCCAGGGAGTATGGTGTATGTTCATTAGAAATAAGTTATTAGTTAGTGCACCTGAAATATTTTCTAACCATATATCTCTCACACTTTAAATAATCCTAAAGTAGCTAGGTGAGTCTAAGTGATCTTGTGTCAATTAAAAGGGTTGACTTCTTCTTCTACCACATGCACTATCAATCACGAAAGAAGGCAGGTGACACTAAGTGTTGCTAGCCTACATTGGGTAAAAATAAAAGGTGTTTTTCAACACCAAACCCATTACAGTGCAAGTAAAAGAGACCACCAAATTACAAATACTTACAAAAGGTACTACCCAAAATGACCATCAAAAGCCATTATACCAGAAAACATTATCTGTCATTTTCAAGGCTCATTCCATCTTAATTTTTTTTTTTCATTTCTTGTGGTAGAATGATTTCAGCGTTCTAGCTTGTCTCAGGGGATCTTGGATGAACTTAGTTGCCAAAGGATGGGAATGAATACAATTGCACACACTTAGGTATTTAGGATATGGATGGTTGCACTGGTTAGTGATCTTAGATTCTTGATAAGGTACCTTGCTTTTTTTGTTTAATAAGTGGGGAACACAGAAATTCTGGGTTAAAACTGAACATTTATTATTGGAATGCTTAGGAGCATTCCCAGTGGAGTCGCCATTTGTTGTGCCTTGCACACATGCCCCATTTGAAAATGAGCACCCCCCTCTTTTGATTTGGCTTGGGAGTCATTGGATCTTTTCATCTCTTAAGTGATTAAGTGGTCAAACTACATTTTGACCTTGATTGAAAGATAGTATCAAAAAATCACTTCAAAAATCTACTAGGTTAAATCCTTATTTTCCTTTTGAAGGCCTTGGAATAACCTCCTACGCTAGATTGCCCTTCAACTGACCTACGCACCCAAAACATAGTTCTTTGACTTGGTCGGAAGGTCCTGAAAACCCCGTAAACTATGAAACTACCTTTTGTGCCTAAAACCCTTCGCTCTGACTTTGCACTAAAACACCTCGCTTCCAACTTGGTTAGACATGCCAAAATTCCCCGCAAAGTCAGTAGTGTCCCAAAATCTCATTGGAAGCAATATATCGGCCTTGCGCTAAAAATGATCTTGTCTAACTTTGCACTGCAATACTCTCCCACCGACTTGGTCAGTGGCAACTGAAACTCACGTAGATCAGACTAAGTTGATTCCTGCGCAAATGGAATAAAAAACTATATCAATAGGATTTACGCTAAAAGCACAACCGACCGACTTGACAACCAATGGAGGTTGAATGCCTCCAAAACCCGTGCAAGTCGGTACTTGTCAAAACCTACGCAAAATGCTTAAAAGCATAAAAGGAAGTAAAACTTTGGTCAGACCTGCCCGATTCCTCTGATAAGGTCGGATGACCCCGATTTTAGCATTTTTCTACCTGCAGGTCAGACGACCCTCAAATTAGCACAAAACCATGCAAATGACTATTTTTTTCAAAGAATTTCAAAGGGAAAGTGTTTAAAATGATAAAATTGAATGTTGTAATGCATTGTTAAGGATGATTTTCATGAAAATTCTTGCAATATTAGATGTTTCTTTGCATGCATTAATAAGGGTTGTTACAATTACAATAAATGTTAGAATTGAGTTTCCTTCAAAAGGTATGTTAGTAGCAATAAAAGATTTGTTAGAATTCATCTTAAACTTAGGAGTATGTTATATGATTCCTCAAGGTATCAAACTTATAAGGTCTAGTTGTGCAAACTAAATGACTGTTCAGGCCCAAGCATTGAAGTACGAGTTCAAAGAAATCCATCTAGAGACCAAGATTCACTCTGGATGGAGTGATGTAGGAGATACGAACCTAGGTCACATAGATGTAGATGATTTTAGATTGAGGGTCTTTGGTCCAAACCCAACTCCTCAGGCCAAAATACTCAGAGATAGTGGTATTACACAAGATGTTGCCTTCCATACTTTAGTGCAATGTGTAGAACTAATGGCAACCTGTGTAGACAGATATGACATAATTACAAGAACTATTCAAATAGCCAGTGGGGATATCTTGGCTGATTTAACTCCACCTTCTCTAGCTGAAACCTTTGATATTCCCTGGCATAAGGTTATGACTATGCCAGACAAAAAGGGATCACAAGATGCATATAATAAGGATGTAGAAGGCTACAAAAAGTTTACGAATGATCATTGGGCCAAAAGCAGAAGGTCTGCTCTCATCAAGTTTCTGCGAGTATTATATAGAAGTGATTTTCACGATGAAATTGGAGACTTGGTAACCTTCTTAAGAAAGATATATGGACTGCCTACAGCCTCCACCTTTGAGGATTGGATGTTTACCATTATCACTAAGATATTGAAAGGAGCTAAGTTCCACTGGGCACAAATCCTCAGCAACAATATTCACAAAGCATTCAACAATTTTAGAGATAACAAATACTTCAAATGGACATCCTATGTTGTTTATGCATTGGCGAGAAGAAATCACTATGATGGATTGTGCAAGGTTGGTGAAGTTGGGAATGATGAGAAAACTCAAATTAAAGTATATGAATGCTACCTGCAGCTGACCTCATCTCAATCATTGATACATTTCAAAAGGGTAAATGATGCATTCACAATGTATATAATGAGAATGCTGCAGGGTAACACAACCTTGAGGATTTCTACTGAGGCCATGAATGAAATAACTAGATATGGTAGGTGGTACAACTAGTTTGAGAAATTTACATACTTAAGGGTACAAGGCTTCACTGGGATGGCCTACAGACTTCTTAGGTATCCTGATGATAAGATAGTGCTTCTAGAGTTATCTAGACAATTAATAACTTGTGTTGAAAAACTTAAACACTTGCACAAAACTAATGTTCAATTTCCCATCAAGTTTGGCAAGAGACTATATGTATGCCCTTCTTTGGCATTGGTAGAACATTCTGATAAAGAGCTTCAGCTCCTAAATTTACACTACGACAAGAGGTCATTTTGATCCAAATAGAGTAATGGAAAGATTAGTAAGTAAGAAACTCTTCCACTAGGTGCATATTGAAGATTTTTGGGCAAATTGCCTGATGATTATGAGGTCATGAAGAAAGCACATGCAAGGCTACCTCTAGATTTCATCAAAAGGTTTCACCTAATGGTAGTACCAGACCAGCTATAGGATGATGAAAATGTTATGGTCAGAGGACCATGGGAGGCTCAGTACCATTAGCCTATCCCATTACCAAATTGGGCAAATACAAAAGAAAGCTCCCTAGATATTGTTATGAGAGAACCAATTAGATTGAGTAAGGCTTGGGTCAGAGCTCAAGTGGTTGTTCTGGAAGGACAAGGAGTTTAGCTCACTTACACAACTGTGAAATTAGATAAAGACTGTTATCAACTAGATTTGCACCCTTGCTATATTTGTGAAACTTTAGCAATCTAGAGTAACATGGGAATGATCTCAATGTGTAGGACCTTGTGAAATCAGATCAAACCTCTAGAGAAGGTCGGCTTCCTTAACTGGTTATCAGCTAAAACTATTAAAACTTTAGAGGAAAAGGGAGAAGGAATGCCTTAAAATGAAAGATGAAAAAAAAAACTTGAAAATAAAGGGTGATTCACCAAGTTTAATAAAAGAACCCTCATAGTACTGAGAAGCTGCACAGCATAACTAAATACAGCAAGTAGACATACACAGAGTTAACTAATCCTAGCAAAGGTGAGAGACAAGAGAATTGAAAGGAACAATATGTTCATAGGCAATCATAAGCAGATTCACACTAAACTAAAACTCAGTAAAAAAGGAAAAAATAACATGCATATATTTAGTGGGAAGGCATAGTTACAGTAGTAGAAAAGCTCTATTTGGAAACAGAAAAGCCTAAATGCTAAAAGTTCCAACCCCCTTTACATCTCATTACAACGTATATATAGCATTCCAAAAATGCCCTAAGTCGGTTCTAAAAATTGCTCAAAGAGCTGCAACAGGAAAATATCTCTAAAGCAACATCCCAGCCGTAAGGAGTTATGGCATAAAAGATCTGGAACAGGGGCAGGTGGGAAATATTCTGAGTCTTCAATGCAAACTATTGCATTATCAATCTACACCCATAAATGTAACAAAAATCTGCATTTGCATCTACAAAAAAAATGACTAAAACATCCAGTCATCAAAATATGCAAATCCAGAACTAGCAATTGAAAGTGAAAATAATCACCTCAAAAGACCACCAAATGAAAGAGGAGGAAAAAAATAAGCATTTTTTCCTTTTATAGCATGTCAAAACTTGCCAGAATCGAGGAGATATGGGTAGTCAAAGTTTCATTCAACTGCCTATATATATCACTTTGCATCTATGTATATATCACTTTGCATGTGTACTTGTATATGCCTTTGTATGTTCCATTGTATATACAAGCACCACTACACTTTTAGGTTCACCTTATGCATTCATGCAATCTCCCTCCTTTCACCCTTTTTCATATTCAATTCACTTTGTATATGCAAACGCAAGATTTTTCCTTTTGGATTGGCCTTTTGGAATCACCCCTAACATGCAGCACCACCTGGTTCATTGCTAAAATGTCCTGAGACCCATCTTTCAGCAATCGTATCCTCCATCGGCCATCAGAATGAATATTAGTCGAGCTGCCGATGCACCTTGTCATGCCGAAAAACCCTTTGCATATCGGCCTTCGTATATGCATTTCTAAGATTGTATATACACACAATCACCTGCATACAAGGCGTGGACACCAAATATTTGTAGAACAATTTGAAATCGCACTTGGGTCTAGTTTGTATCTCCTCCTTTTGCATATTGCTTTGTATATTTGTACATACAAAACCAATATGCATAGCACAGACCTCAAATGATTATGGAGTGGATTGGAATTGCTATCGGGTCTAGCCCTTTGTATACTTTCTCTTACATATCAGTACATACAAGCACCTAACATACAAACCATGGACCCCACCTCTGAATTTGCCAAATTTGACTTTCCAGTCGAGTCTGGCTTGTATGTTTCCTTTTGTATATCAGCCTTGTATATCGCATTATACAATGTGAAATATACAAGGAGAACTATATAGAATCATTTGTATATTGCAAACATGCATCTGACCTTTTTATATGTCATTGTATATTCCCTTGTATGTGCCCTTTGTATGTCTAAACATACAATGTGAAATATACAAGCAAAAGATGCATACAAACATGTCTACTTTTGTGAATCAAAATGCATATGTTTTCGGGTCTGGGGGTTATATCTTAGGAATGCATATGTCCTTGTACATTCAATTGTATGTGCAAACATACAATCACAAACATGCAATTAGTGGGCCCTTAGCTTTGTATCTCCTAGTATCTACCCTTTATATGTCAAGATACAAGCGCCTTTGTATATCATGGACCCCACTTTCCTTTATATATTTGGCCTTGCATATCAGCTTTGCATGTTTGCCGATATACATTCTCCTTTGTATATTTCCAATGTATCTTTTCCATTGCATCTTTCCCCTGCATCCTCAGATATACAATCTACCTTGTATCATTTCCTTGCACCTTTCCTTTGTATGTTGCCCTTGTATCTTTGTCCTTTTGTATATTTTCCTTGCATGCGTGAACATACAATGGTGAATGTATGTCACTGATGTATATTTTATTTGCATCTTTTCTTTGCATGTGTGATTGTACATATGAACATACAATGGCGAATGTACATACAAAGAAACCTATAATTGTGTATGCATATAAAATGACTAAGCATAAAACTGAGAAATATTCATGATGGAAAGCACTTGAAGACAAAAGATTTCTGGGTTTTTCTGGGTTTTTGGCAGAGATTCTTTGAGAAAGACTTTAGGATTTTTGGTAAGGCATAGCATGAGTATTTGAAATATTTAAGCCTGGTACAGTCATTTTCTAAAGGATTTTCAAGGAAAATACAAGGTGAACTATTTAACTCTGCACAGAGGAAAATAGGTCAACAATTTGGCGACTTCTATGGGCTGTTTGCCTGCTAAACAATTAGATCAGTGGCCTTAAGAATCCATTGGGCATGGAGTCAAGGCTAAAACATGTCGGGAAACTAGAAATTGCCTCCAAAACAAAAAAAGGGGAAAAGGCTTGCATTCTCCTAATGACAATGTAGCCTGTACAAAAGTACTTAGGAAAAGGGGAAACTAAAGCAAAAATGAAACCTACTCTAATCCTAAACTAACCAATTTGACATGACCTTAAACAAAGCCATTAACTAGTTCTTGAAAGTAACTGCCCTTCCTTAACAATTTACAATGTTTGTCATGCATGTGGGTGTTGTGATGTTCACAACACGCCCTATTTTGCTCCTTAGCAAAATGAGGACCCCTGCTGTTGCTTCTGCTTGTGTTGCTCTGTTTGGTGGTAAGGGAAAAGGGGAGTCAAGTTTGCAAACCTTGTTAAAAATAAAGAATAATGCATTTTCAGTACCATTGCATGATGTGGTTGGATTCCTTGTGAAAAATGAGCCAGGGTTGCCTTTTGAACCGTCTCAAAATTCATCATATTTTGCAAGTTATGATCATTTAGGTAAAATGCACTATTAGGTTTTGCATGATAAACAGTCAGTTGCTTGCCTTTTTTTTTCTTGTTGGCATTCGTTTAAAATTTTGAAATATTCATACTTAGTGGTTCCAAGTCATGGGCAATTTTGTCTGGGTTCCACTCTGTATCTCACATTTGTCTGTTTTGTAGAAAAGTGCATCAGCACACTTTGATCGCCATTATTTATTCATTGGCAATGTTTTTTAACTGTTGAACCACCATGTTGAACCGCCACGTTGAACCCTTTTTCTTTTTGGTTCAATGGTTCGGGGTTCAAATGGTTCGATGTGTTCAAAAATGTCTAAGGGGTGAACTGTTGTTTTATTTAACTGTTGAAATGCCGTGTTGAACCATCCGATTGAACCTTTCTCTCAAAGGTTCAATGGTTCAAGGTTCGCGGGGTTCATTTTCTTCAAAAGTGTCAAGTGGTTGCTTTGCATAGGTGATATTATTATTGAACCGCCGCATTGAACCTTTCGCTCGCACTCTTTGGCGGGGTTCAATGGTTCAAATTCAAGTGTTTGGTGATTTAGGCGGGAAAGATGGGAGGATGGCGAAGAGGCCATCGGCCTAACAATAGTGATTGGTGGAGTTTGAATGTGTTGCTGAAGTGAGGTCTCTCACTGATGGCCTTTTGCCATCGGTGTAACATATGCAGTCGATGGTGGTCAAAATTTTCTTGCTGAGGGGGTGTCTCTCACCGATGGTATGCCATCGGCATAACAAACACCGTCGGTAGAGTTTGGAAATATCTGGGCGATGGGCGATCTCTTGCCGATGGCGATCAATGAAGGGGTCATCGGAGGGAGTCTCACCGATATAAAGGCATTGGTGAAATAATTGTGATCGGCGGAGAAGATTTGGAGTTCACCGATGACGAATCTCTCGCCGATAAGAAAGAAATGCAAGCCGATAAGGCTATTGGTGTAACGAAAGGCATCAGCCGGGGAATTCATGTCCTCGCCGATATAGGATCTCTCGCAGATGGAACGAAACAAAAGGATGAATAAACGAGAAAGGCCATCGGCCAAAAAATGATGATCAGCCAGGGGATTTTTGGACTCGCTGATGGCGATTATCATGCCGATGGGTAGGAAAAGAACAAAGCGATGGGAATTTTAAAACATTTTTTTGGCGCCCGTAACATTTTTCTGGTCAGCGATGGTTGACCCGTGACATTTTGAGTAGTCTGTATGCATTTTGAATGCGGTTTCTGCTAATTTTGGACCCGATTTCCACATTTTTGTGTGGTCACCTTGTTTTAAATAGATATTTTAGTTTCCTACTGTTCAGTTGATAAATTTGATACTTATTGCTTGTCTTGTTTTGCAGGCTTGCAGTTGAGGAAGCAGTTGGAACTTGATCACAGTGACATCATGGAGGAAGGAAATTTGATCTTAGGAGCAAGAAGTAAAGATGAAGTGCGAAGAAGTCAAGGCCATTCAAATGGAGGACAAAGTTGCAGCTAAGAACATTACTGCAGCAAACAAACGGAAGTTATTGTTGAGCTGCCAGAGCTTCTCAGAAGGGGCAATATTTCACCCAGATTTGACACTGCTCAGAGATATTTTGGAGAACTGGTTCACCTACATTTACTGTTGTAACCAGAGGTTTGAACCAGGGGTTTAGTTAGGTTTTTACTGTAGTGAGGACAATCAGAAAGTCTTTATATTGTGCCTCTCTGTACTGTAATACTTTACACAAGGATTTTAGTATTTTCCCATAATTGTAGAGTCTTTCTGGGCATAGTTTAGTTTAGAGGAGGTCACCTGTTGTCTGCAGTAAGGTGTACGTGGAATGTCTAGCTTCCTTACTGTATCTGTAAAGCTTGTAAGTTCTCTGTAATTTGATCAATGAAACTAAGAGTCATTCCAACATTGTAAATCATGTATGACTGTTTGTTTCTAATACAATAGAATCTGGAGTTCTGCATCTATCTTCTGAGTGTTCTCCTGCTCTTCTTTGTGTTTTGAAATATTTTCTTTGAGAGCTTGCAATTTTAAATGTATGTTTGTGAAAATGCTCAGAACTTGCATTTAAGGTTTTTACTATGGATTTGATCAAATTACTGTAGGATTTACATAGTGCATAACAGAACAATTAGATCCTTTGGTAGATTTAAATGAGATGTAGATTAGATCTCTCTAACTTTTCCCAACCCATCTGAAATATTTAGCTGAAAACGTAGAAATCTAAAGGAAATTGTCTCAAATTTGAGGAAGCATGCATAACAGAGTAAAAAGGTAGGCAGTTTTCAAAGTGTATAAAAGAGAAATCTGTAGGAAAACCATCTAAAATTTGCAGCACAATAACACTTGTATGCAAATGAACAAAACACTTGTTGATATCTATGACCTTTTTGCATAATCTTAGTCCAGTAAACCACAAAGAAACTCTAAACTCCGTAAGGCCCCTTGAACAATTACAGCTTCACATTGACCAACTGAACTTGACCAACTGAACCATTGTAGACTTGGGATTAATTGAATCTTAAATGATTCTTTCTTATCTTTCAAGTATAGTTTCAGTTTATTTTATGTGAATTTTAACTTATTGTTATGATTGCATCAAAACAATCACCAACAGTGGGTAGCTAAAAAGAGGTGAGGGGAAATGGGCATATGACGAATTGATAAAACACCCCCCACAAAATGGAGATAAACTCACCTATCCACCTAGACTGATTGTTGATGTTGCTAACTTATGGTGAATAAATGGGCTGATCCCACTCATTTTGATGCTCAACTTCATGCTTAGAGGTAAGCATGACAAGTGGTGACTTCTCTTGATGTGTCTCCAGCTGGGCTAGATGCCGAATTAGGCATCCCCTTGAAGTGATATACAAATTATGTTAGATCTCATGTCTCTGCTCTGATTTTTCCTCTTCTTGTTCTTCATTTGGTATGATGGTGACCTCCATTTGACCCTCATGTTGCTCTTGTGTATGAAACAGCTGACTTAGGACCTCATGGTTTTCTCCTCCTTCCTTCAAAAAAACCAAGAAGGTTGATATAATGTCATAATGGCTACATTCTTCCTGCTCTTGCTGGTCTGAATACTATAACTCCTATGATTCTACTACAAATATGGCTGCCTCCACCTTATGAACAAAATGCTCATGATATTCTAACTTAGGCTCAGAAAATGATCCATGCACATGCTCAAAAGAGAGGACCTCCCCATCAAGAAGCTGATATCCCTACCTTTTCTCACATGCCAGCAATTCACAATCATGTTCACTGCCTCTATCATCATTTTCAATGTGGTTGGGGAATTCATCCAACAAGGAAGCATGATCTGATTTATGAGTAAATTCAACAATAGCCTCCTTCATAGTGCACTCATCCCAGAAAAGATCTTCTTCCAAGTCTTCAATAGTTGGAAACTCACTGCCATGCTGGGCTTGTTTACATAACAAGTTATCATTATTTCCATTTTTCTCTTGTTGCTGCATATCCACAACCAACTGCTCATACTCTTCATCTTCAACATAATCAGGTAGCTCATGAAGTAGGATAGCATCATCCATTTCTGAAGTGACCTTAGCAAATTGTTTCCCTATGCCTCCATCCTTTGGCTATAGCTTCACTAGATTGTGTTTAACTTCCCTCTATAGCTGAAGGCTTTCCCCATGCACTCTTTGCATTGCAACCTTGTTTGCTTGATTGGATGCATGAGAAAAGGCATCAAAAGAACCACAGTCTAGAGGACTAAAACCTTTTTTTGGGTTAACAGTATTCACAGGTGCAATAGGTTCAAACAATTCTATCTCTGTGAGCGTAGGAACAAACTACTCATTATTTTTATCTTCTTCCACCTCCTCTTTTAGCTCATCTTTCCTATTATCTTGGTAGACAACAGGTCCACCCTTGAGGATTGAAATAGCATCAAGGAAAGAGGCCTAAATATCTTCTTGAATTTCTTGGAGGGGAGAGGGTTTTAGACAAATTTGTTCCTGGGGAGTGACAATCTGAGTTTACACAGGAACAAGGACTTGTGGAGGGATAAAGGCATTGAAGCCTGGAAACTTGTGGAGTCTAGGTTTCTCTTGGTCAAGTGTAGGTTGTTAGGTTGGAGAAACACTCCTAAAACTTGGAATTATGTTAGGCTTGGATTCCACAACTGTTTCCTCTGCCTGATTTTGAATTGGTATGAGAGGATTGGCCATTATCAGGTTTGGTACTTTGTAACTAGGATGGTTGGTCCAAGAAGGCTACCATGATAGACAAGCTTGAGCCACTTTCATAGATTCACTTTGGTTTGAAGGATTTACTTGTTTGAAGCTAGGAACAGGGTCCTGTGAAGGCTGAGGGCCTCTAAAACTTGGGATTTTAAAACTGGGAAGTGGCTTTGGAGGTGCAGATGGATTATCCTGCCTGAAAGGTTGGAATCTTAAATTCTGGGGCTTCTACAGTAGCACGCTGAATAGGTGTCGTTCTTACAGCAAGGTTTTCCTAAAAAACCTCTCCCTGTGCTTTTTGCTGCTGGCCACATTTTAACATTTTTATAAATTCATCAACCTCCTTTTTTAGATTTAGGTACAACCTCTCAAGACCATATAAGCTTATGATGTTGAGGTCATAAAAATGTTGAGGCCGACGGTACCCTGCTTCTCTTTTTTTATTGTCCAAAAGTTTGTCAAGCTTCAAGAAACTGCTCATGAGCTCATTGAAAGCATCAATATTCTCAGGGGCAACAACTTGAGTTGCATTAGGCAGGTAGTTGCATTGGCCAGGATCAAAGTAGTTTTTATGGGGTTAATAATAAGCGTTATTAGGCTGCCAGGAAGGCTGAGTCGGGGTAGGGGAATAGCCATGATTCCCATAAAATTATGACATTTTGTAGCATCTGAATGCTGGATAATCATGAAAATGTCAGAATTAGAGCAAAATAGATCTACAACCAAAGAGAAACTAGATACATACCAAAGAGGGAGTTGCCAGGTGATTGAGATGCTTCTAGAAGCTAAATAGACCAGGAAAACCACCAAAATCCTGATCTTTGATAAAATTCTAGGTGATTGGGCTACTTTCACCAATAGATTTGTTTAGTAGAGTCACCATGGTGTTGAAGAAATTTTCC
Organism: Cunninghamia lanceolata; assembly: GCA_027924645.1. Classification (NCBI taxonomy): domain Eukaryota; kingdom Viridiplantae; phylum Streptophyta; class Pinopsida; order Cupressales; family Cupressaceae; genus Cunninghamia; species Cunninghamia lanceolata. Next base: position 23,809,454 of record BSBN01000867.1, read on the forward strand.
TGAAGGCTGGTAATACTAGGAGAAACACCAAATCTCTTAGTATTTTGATGAGAAGTTCATCGAACTAGTCCCATCGAGTGTGCCAAAAACTGTTATCACCCAGATTTGTGCCCTTTCCATAGTTGTGAAACTTTAGTAATTTGGAGTAACATGGCAATGATCTCAAAGTGTGGGAGCTTGCAAAATGAGATCAGACCTTTGGAGAAGTCTAGCTTCCTTAACTGGATATCACCTAAAACTACTAAAACTTTAGAGGAAAAGGGAGAAGGAATGCTTTAAAATGAAAGATGAAATAGAAAACTTGAAAATAAAGGGTGATTCACCAAGTTTAATAAAAGAACCCTCACAGTACTAAGAAGCTACATAGCATAACCAAATACAACAAGTAGACATACATAGACTTAACTGATCCTAGCAAAGGTGAGAGACAAGATGATTGAAAGGAACAATATGTTCACAAACAATCATAAGAAAATTCACACTAAACTAAAACTTAGTAAAAGAGGCAAAAACAACTTACATATAGTCAATAGGAAGGCATAGTTATAGTAGTAGAAAAGCTCTGTTTGGAAACAAAAAAGCCTAAATGCTAAAAGTTCCAACCCCCTTTACATCTCATTACAACATATATATAGCATTCCAAAAATGCCCTAAGTCAGTTCTAAAAATCACTCAAAGAGCTACAGAAAGAAAAATATCTCTAAAGGGACATCCCAACTGTAAGGAGTTATGGCATAAAATATCTAGAATAGGGGTAGGTGGGAGATATTTTGAGTCTTCAATGCAAGCTAATGGATTATCAATCTACACCCATAAATGTAACAAAAATCTGCATTTTCATTTGCAAAAAAAGCCGCTAAAACATCCAGTCGTCAAAATATACAAATCCAGAACTAGAACTTGAAAGTGAAAATAATCACCTCAGAAGCTCGCCAAATGAAAGGGGAGGCAAAAACAAGCATTTTTTCCTTTTGCGACATGTCAAAATTCGCTAGAATGGAGGAGATATGGGCAGTCAAAGTTTCAGTCAACTGCCTGTATAAATCACTTTGCATCTATGTATATATTGCTTTGCATGTGTGCTTGTATATGCCTTTGTATGATCCATTGTATATACAAGTACCACTGCACTTTTAGGTTCACCTTATGCATTCATGCAATCTCCCTCCTTTCGCCCTTTTTCATATTCAATTCGCTTTGTATATGCAAATGCTAGCTTTTACCTTTTGAATCACTCCTTGACATGTGGCACCACCTGGTTTGTCCCTGAAATGTCCTAAGACCCATCACTAAGAAATCACATCCTCCATTAGCCATCAGAATGACTATTAGTTGAGCTGCCAATGCACCTTGTCACACCGAAAAACCCTTTGCATATAGGCTTTTGTATATGTGTTTCCGAGATTGTATATGCATACAATCACCTGCATACAAGGCACCGACCCCAAATATTTATAGAATAATTTGAAATTGCACTCGGGTCTAGTTTGTATCTCCTCCTTTTGCATATCACTTTGTATATTTGCACATACAAAAGCAATATGCATAGCACAGACCTCAAATGATTATGGAGCGGATTGGAATCTCTATCGGGTCCAGCCCTTTGTATACTTTCTCTTACATATCAGCACATACAAGCACCTAACATACAAACTACGGACCCCACCTCTAAATTTTCCAAATTTGACTTTCCAGTCGGGTCTGGCTTGTACGTTTCCTTTTGTATATCGGCCTTGTATATCACATATACAATGCGAAATATACAAGGAGAACTGTATACAATCATTTGTATATTGCAAACATGCATTTGACCTTTGTATATGTCATTGTATATTTCCTTGTATGTTCCCTTTGTATGTCTAAACATACAATACGAAATATACAAGCAAAAGATGCATACAAACATGTCTACTTTTGTGAATCAAAATGCATATCTTTTCAGGTTCGGGGATTGTATCTTAGGAATGCATATGTCCTTGTACGTTCGATTGTATTTGCAAACATACAATCATAAACATGCAATTGGTGGGCCCTTAGCTTTGTATCTCCTCCTAGTATCTGCCCTTTGTATGTCGAGATACAAGCACGTTTGTATATCATGGACCCCACTTTCCTTTGTATATCCGGCCTTGTGTTGGAACTGGAAATTCCCAATCAATTTTTTGCAAAATTTTCAGATTCCCATGTGAGAAAATTAGTTACAACACTCAGGAATGTACCTGTATAATCTGCGACAGTGACTTGCTTTGAGAAATTTTTGAAAATATAGTTAGTTTTAGGTGAAGATCAACAATTGATTTGACAATAGCCCACATATTGAGGTGTTCGGATTGATCTACATAGCAAATTACTTGGGCTTATATAACATGGCTGAAGTAATCTTGAGGACGAACCCTAGACACATAACTTGGCTTCATAACATCTGCACTGCTAAGAAGGGCTTGAGTGATCCAATTTTACAAAGGCTTGATGATTCAGTACAAAAGGAGACCTTTTTACATCCTATTGACAGGCATTCAGAGCAACTCCAATATTTACAGAATGATAATACATTGCACCAAGTAGCATTCAATAATTATGAATATATGAACATAGATAATTATGAACTTGCTATAGAGGAAATACATTTTCACATTCCAAACAACTTTCACAGATTGATATTGAAATCGAGAGGTCTTGGAATGCCTCATATTATACATTAGGCTCACAACTTTTTTAAGTATGGGCATTAGAAATCGTGGTGCACTCAATTCAGTATGATGCACAATATGAAATACATGTCACAAATACCTCTATCATCCAATACACATCTCAATCTTATAGTATTGCATGGAGACAGAAGGAGGCACTGCAGTATTCTCTCAAGAAAACATGAAAAGACCACTCTTTCATCGCTCACATTTGCATCCACTACACACATTACATGTATTTCAAAAGTATTGGTGTGATGTATGCCCATAAAATGCTTGACCACATGAAATAATAAGATAGTATATCACGGAAAATGATTATTGCAACATTAAAAAATACATGCGCATCCTCAAGGCGACATCACACTATTCCATCAAATGTAGCACACAAGTCTCCAACCTAGTCAGTTCGCATCGGAGCTTTGGAATAAGATATGGACACATCTTTTAAACGACGCGGTATTGCATTGAAATGATATAATATTGGCCGTGAAAACTGCATATCTTTATGCAAAGTTTTTTTTGATATAGTCTGCATATTGACAAACATGCAGATGGATGGAAACATTCAGGTGTTCATCCGAGGTGAAGATGCACAAGGTTATAGGCCGTGCCCTATTCAGATTAAGGTTGTGGCCTATTCAAATAAAGAAAGATTGTTATCTGCAAATTCTGTCGCCTTTTGCCATCGTGTGTGGTAAGCGCAAAATATAATATGTGTGCGTTTGGAAGTAGCAATTTGCGGGTTGCATAAGGAAACCTCCAAAACCCTCACGATTTTTGAAGTCAGTCTAAAGTAGGCGAATGGATTTGTTTGTATGAAAGACTCCAAAGTGCTCCATTTTAAGCATGTGTTAACATGTAATTTCTTATAAAATTATTGACTGGTCATTTCCTTCGTTTTGGCAAATTGGCAGTTCATTTAATAACATCACGAGTTGACACAACAACCACCAAACAATTGAATGACTATTTTCATCTTATTACGCAGAGACAGTTCATTTCATTACATAGTTACAAAGCGAAAAACGCATTTCCTGATATGCATATTTGTGAATTTCATGCACCATCGAGACTATTTCCTGTCATACAATTAGGTTTCTTTGCAAGTATCTCCTAGGGAGCTGTCATATGAGATTGGGGGAATCTCGAGAGAGACTCGAAAGGCATTTTTAAAGTATTCTAGTTTAGGGTCTGTGGCTTTAGAGTTGACTGCACTTCAGCCGGGCATGGATTTCATGGATTCTTCCTCAGTGTTAAGTCTTATCCGGTCAAAGAATTACTTTAAAGGATCTGGTAACACATCATGGTTTACTGCAGTTGAGAACTCTACTCACAAAGAACTTGTCTCAAGTGCCCTTGGAGGGTTGGTTTTACATTTGTGCGACTCCGGTTGCATCGAGATGTAAAAATGATGTTTGAGAAATGCTCAGGGCAATCCTCTGGATTAACTTAGAATTCTTTGCCTTTTGCATCACAACCAACTTAAAACGGTTTTTCACGTCTCTCAGCATCTTCGAAAAGTGGTAAATACTTTGACTTGCTTCTGTATTTTTGGATTGGACTGAAATCAAGAAAAAGGTAAAAGAGCTTTGAAACAGATCATGGTAGAAAGCTTCCGTCCTTCAGTTCAGAATATGCACAGTATGAGCAGGGATGCATTTGAGATAAATGACACAGACAATGCAACAACCACTGCTCAACAGGTGCACTAATCCTCCTCTTCTTATGACTCTTCAAATAGAGCTGAAACATTGCATGGTCATTGGAGTAGATCCAGAAGAGAGTGTCATTTTGAGAAATAATCTTGGCCTCAGAAACTAGCAAGATAAGTAACTTTGAGGGGAAGTTCACCAATTGAAAAGTTAAGGGAAGTACAAAAAATTTAGAATGACTCCATTGTTTTGATTGACCAAGAATAAACAATAAGATTAGAAACTAAGTCAGTGGTTCAAATGGTCCAAACAACGGGCATTACTCCCAAAAATTCCACATCAATTATTAACAAGTTTCCCATGTTGATTCTACAATACAGGCAAACATGGGAGACAAAAGGGAAGACATTGATTACCTTTTGATAATACAGATGAGATTAACATCTATGCCATTTTATGTGGGCAGCTCCTTTATAGTATGATGGTCTACACTGATGTTTAAGGTACTCTACTTTGAAAGGCAGCTGCACAGAGGTGGCATGAACTGCAGTAGAAGACAAATGAAGCCGCTAAACAGTAGAGGAGTATCCAAAGTAGTGGACCAAATGAAAGATTGTGATAAAATTACAAAGGAGTGGAAGTAGCAAATCATGAATTAGATCTCAACTCAAAATTTCAACAGCGAAGTACATAATTCAGATTTTTCGTGCAAGCCATCTTAATGTTGCACAGACTAACCAATCGTTCATTATTTTATAGGGTGAAACTGCACATAGTGTTTAACATTTGTCCTCCTTACAAAAGGTTTCTATTGATACGAGCATAGTGAAATTAAACCTAATTGATGGTCAAACTCTTTCGAACCTTGAGATCTTTTACAATAATGCAGATGGACGCAACAAAGGGACACTTTTAAGACATCTTGATCATTGCATCACTCCTTTTGAAAATGACTTTTAAGACGTTGGATTTGTCATCCTTTGAGAAGTGTTCGTGGACAGAATGTCCTAGAACTTGAAAGTGGTCGTGGTCTTTGTGGCTTACTACTTGCAAATTTGGGTATTACAAAGGTGATCTTGAATGACAATGTTACAGATATTTTACCCAACCTCAGCAAGAATATATCTAGACTTTCCATAAATGGTCACAGTGAATTGAAGCCATATAGGCAACTAAACGAGGAGAAAATTCTTTCAAATAAGGAGCAATGAATGATTGGTCTGGAAAATTCTCAAGACAGCCATTTTGCTGATAATTTATATAAGAAAAATACTGCAGAAGAAGATATTGTCTCCGAAGATATCACTGATTGCATGCATTGTTATCAACAATGGAACGATTCCACCACAGAGATTATTGAAGAGTCGAGGAGGTTAACATGTTTTGAAGACGCTCAAGAATATGACTGTCCAGAATTACAAGGGCTTCCCATCAAAATGAAGATTTTCTGGGAGTGAATTAATTAAATTTACTAATGATGAATGAATGTGATAGAAAATTATACAATGTTAAAATGTTTTCATCAAAACATGAATGCGGATACAAGGTGAAGAATCAATCATTTTACTCAGGGATATAATTAAATCACCAAACATAGATTCAATAATCAAATTTATTTCTACTTGATGATAAAATATTTTCCAGAATAAATTAACTAAAGTGAATAATCCTTTTTCGAATGTATACAAAGGTTGGTAAAAAATTCTTGCCGAGGAGTAGTAATTGTTTTCACTCAGGTGATTGAATTTTGCCCAACTTAAGTGAAAAATATGTGGGTAAATATAGAGAAATAAAGTGAAGAATAATAAGGCATAATACTAAATATTTTGTTATCAAAGGGCAATGAAGATTAAGATAAAATATTTAATTCGGCAAAGGCAAGTATTTTATTTTACCGGAAAATCAATTAAATAAAGAGTTGCACTAAAGAACTCACCGAGCATCGGAGAATATTTCATGACGGCAAAAGATCAATATTAAAAACAAATTAATTAAACCTAAGGTCATGCCAAAGAAGTTGTTAAACTATTTCAGCCCTAAAAGGAAATATCAAAGCATATAAATTAAGATAAAATGAAATCACGGCAACAGAAAAACCCTAAATACTCGTCAATGATAAAATATAAAACAATACCTCACGACAGAGATCCTAAGGTTCACCTCAAAGTAAATTATATGTTATTTATCTGACGATTGATTTGTTTTTGCAGGATTATTATCAATATAATCAAGTGTTTCAAGCCGGAGATAAACGAATGCAAATTAAACGGCTCTCAACAGGGAAGATTATTCCAGCCCCCGAGGATTTGTTGAGTCTTTCAAATCACATTATTTAAATTTATATAATCAATAATGTCAGTTTTCATGGTTGGTTCAACCAATTATTAACCGCCATGAATGTTGTAACGGGTCTGAGGCTTGTTGCATCTCTTTAAATAGAGATCCCAGGACCCGAAAGAGGGAGTTAGAAATTAGGTTAGGATTAGATTTTTACAAAAAAACATTTGAAATATTTTAAGGTTAGATTAGGTTAGATTTATTCAATCTGATGCAAATTCGACCTTTTATGCAAATTTCATTCTGAGAAAGACTCTGGTGCATGATATATTCTGAGGGAGCAGTCGAGGATTCAAATTCAAAATACGCTGTGACGGTATCATCTGTTTGTTATTTTTCATTCAATCAATTTAATTATCTCCATGTCATTCATTTTCTGATTATTCAATTCGAATGTGTTAAGGATATGTTCAAATTGTCTGATTACAGTTGCTAATTCAGTATATTTGATTTGATTGGTTTCTCAAGCAGAATTAAATCCTTTCTCATCAATTATAGTAATCTTAGAATGTTGAATGGATTATTAAGTACGATTAATTGATTAGGTTATTAATTTGTCTCCATAGTTGATCTAATTGGTTAATTTGCAAATCTAAATTGATTCTTTCCGGAAAGATTAAAATCCTTTTAATATTTTGCATTTAATTCAATTATGTCCTTTGGATTATTAAGAATGAGTTAATAATTTCTTCCTTGCACGTTTGTACAAGTTGCAAACTATTGTATGTGCCGATCAGATCGAGTTATTGCCTGATACAAGTTATTTGTTTTTGATATCCTGACTCCGTTGCCCAAACAGACAAAGCACCAGTCTAACTATTGATTCATCTTATAATTAAAATCTTTACATTGTTTTATTGTTATAGTTTAGATTCATTTCATGTTATCTGTTATTTATTTCTGTTAAAATTTAGATTAAATCATTTACTTTTCCTTAGAAGTAGTTTATAGTATTTCATCTGATTTACAAGTATGCCAGTGTAATCAGATAAACTAGCAGCAAACCAACATCGATTTAATCATACAACCTGCTTTGAAAATCAAAGGTTCACCCGCCTAGGTTGTAGCAGGACCTAAAGCGCAGGGAGAAGTTGATCGTTAAGATCAAACTCCAGTCATTGGTTCAAAAACGTTGTGGATTTGACCATAGGGCTTGGCATCCCCTTAGAACCCACAACCTGCATTTTTGAGACCCAACAAATTGGCGACTCTACTGGGGAGAAGTCGCCTAAAAATCTAAAGCCATTTGTCATAGAGTCAATCCAAAGTTTTAATTAAAAGACTCCGCTGGGAAGAAAAGTATTTTAATTTTCCTCTTCTCACAAGAGGTGGCGACTCCGAAAATAGAATTGATCGAACATGAAAAACATACCCCCTTTAGATGCATTCTTTGAACCAAGGAGACATGAAGGAGAACCATTAAATGATGGGTATGCAAATGAAAATAATGACTATAATAGCCCACACGATGAGGGGAAGCTTATAGATCAAACTGTTGTTGACCTTGATAGCATGACTGATCAGGAATTAGAAATGTATTTAGAATGGGGAGAACAACAACTCAGGAGATTACAGATGATACAAAAAAGCAAAGAACTAGATAGACAAATAGTAGGATTGGATAGTCAGTTGGCACAATTGGGCCTCCAGGTACTGGAACCACCAAAACCTATCCATCTACTTAAACAAAGTGGTGATGTCAATTCACATGCACCCTCTCAGAACACATACACTTCATATACTCCAAGAGTACCTCATGATCCATACCTTAACCCTATTCAATATAATAAGCCGCCACAAGAGCCCCAACTTATAAATACAAGTAACATTCCTCAATACTATTCACCACTAGGACAGCACTATACCCCGCAACACCAGCAATATGTGCCGCATCTCAATGCCTACTATCAGTCTTTATATAAGACAGAGTTTTTACCCACCCACCCACCACCATATATGGATCAACAGTGTTGGGAGGAAGAGGAAAATAACCAACAGTGTTGGGAAGAAGAGGGGGATGAGTATTTGCAATCAGGACAAGATGACAATGAGGAGGAAATATACATGTCTGAGGATAATTTTCAGGTTTGTTCAAATCCATTGTATGAAAACATAGTAAAAGAAGATGAGTTGATACTTTACCAAGATGTTCCTGAACAAGAATTTCATGTGCATTCAGATGTAAATTATGAGAGGGATGAAGTGCCTTTAGATAACCAAAGTGATGTGTCATCTTGCAAACATGCTGACAAAACAAATGTATCTGATTTTAATGATCTTAAGCATTGTGGTAATGTTGAAAGAGATGAAGAAAATGTTGAAAACATGATCGATGAAGAGACATATTCACTTAACAGTGATCAAATCTCACAGTTACTCACCATAGAATATCAAAAGTATGCACATGGGGGTGATATGAAAGTTTCATGTCCATCATACATATGCTTTGACAGTGAGGATACTTTGCATGATAGTAGACCATATGATTGGCGTGAAAAGATAACATCAGGATCATATTCAGTTGAGGTAGAAACATCTAGTGATTATGAGTTTCATAGCAATGATTATCCAGATATAAGTTATATCAAACCTTGTAATAATGATGTCTGGGTATCACAGTTGTATGAGGAAAATACATATAGTGCTCAAGGTAGTGGTGACAACTTTGAATCTGATATAACACCATTAGATGATGCTAACATTGAAAAAAGTGAATATCAAATACAGTCAAATTTTGCCTGTTTTTCAGTTCATATAGAGAATTATCATTTGGGGGATGATAGTGAATATTGTTACTTAAAATATCACGATAAAAATGGGTTTGACCTATCATTTGGGAGTTCTCAGATTGTGTATGATTTTCAGATGCATAATCATGAAGAATATAGCAACATCAATGAACCATTGTTAAAAAATATGGATATGTTCAATCATGCAAATCTTAGTAATATGATTAGATTTGTCTTATTACAACGTGATGAAAACAAAGTGTATGATAGGGGAAAATATAAACCTCTCTTTTTCTGATGGCTTTGAGCCATCAGTTATGATATGGTTTCTCAGAACCATATCATTTTAAGGTAGAGAGAATAATTGGACTCTGTCGCCCAATGGAGTAGGCACTGGTCTACTCCTCCAGAAATCTGGGATCTTGCTATGCCCACAAGGGGCATACATCCCCAGACGGAGCCTATGTTGGAACTGGAAATTCCCAATCAATTTTTTGCAAAATTTTCAGATTCCCATGTGAGAAAATTAGTTACAACACTCAGGAATGTACCTGTATAATCTGCGACAGTGACTTGCTTTGAGAAATTTTTGAAAATATAGTTAGTTTTAGGTGAAGATCAACAATTGATTTGACAATAGCCCACATATTGAGGTGTTCGGATTGATCTACATAGCAAATTACTTGGGCTTATATAACATGGCTGAAGTAATCTTGAGGACGAACCCTAGACACATAACTTGGCTTCATAACATCTGCACTGCTAAGAAGGGCTTGAGTGATCCAATTTTACAAAGGCTTGATGATTCAGTACAAAAGGAGACCTTTTTACATCCTATTGACAGGCATTCAGAGCAACTCCAATATTTACAGAATGATAATACATTGCACCAAGTAGCATTCAATAATTATGAATATATGAACATAGATAATTATGAACTTGCTATAGAGGAAATACATTTTCACATTCCAAACAACTTTCACAGATTGATATTGAAATCGAGAGGTCTTGGAATGCCTCATATTATACATTAGGCTCACAACTTTTTTAAGTATGGGCATTAGAAATCGTGGTGCACTCAATTCAGTATGATGCACAATATGAAATACATGTCACAAATACCTCTATCATCCAATACACATCTCAATCTTATAGTATTGCATGGAGACAGAAGGAGGCACTGCAGTATTCTCTCAAGAAAACATGAAAAGACCACTCTTTCATCGCTCACATTTGCATCCACTACACACATTACATGTATTTCAAAAGTATTGGTGTGATGTATGCCCATAAAATGCTTGACCACATGAAATAATAAGATAGTATATCACGGAAAATGATTATTGCAACATTAAAAAATACATGCGCATCCTCAAGGCGACATCACACTATTCCATCAAATGTAGCACACAAGTCTCCAACCTAGTCAGTTCGCATCGGAGCTTTGGAATAAGATATGGACACATCTTTTAAACGACGCGGTATTGCATTGAAATGATATAATATTGGCCGTGAAAACTGCATATCTTTATGCAAAGTTTTTTTTGATATAGTCTGCATATTGACAAACATGCAGATGGATGGAAACATTCAGGTGTTCATCCGAGGTGAAGATGCACAAGGTTATAGGCCGTGCCCTATTCAGATTAAGGTTGTGGCCTATTCAAATAAAGAAAGATTGTTATCTGCAAATTCTGTCGCCTTTTGCCATCGTGTGTGGTAAGCGCAAAATATAATATGTGTGCGTTTGGAAGTAGCAATTTGCGGGTTGCATAAGGAAACCTCCAAAACCCTCACGATTTTTGAAGTCAGTCTAAAGTAGGCGAATGGATTTGTTTGTATGAAAGACTCCAAAGTGCTCCATTTTAAGCATGTGTTAACATGTAATTTCTTATAAAATTATTGACTGGTCATTTCCTTCGTTTTGGCAAATTGGCAGTTCATTTAATAACATCACGAGTTGACACAACAACCACCAAACAATTGAATGACTATTTTCATCTTATTACGCAGAGACAGTTCATTTCATTACATAGTTACAAAGCGAAAAACGCATTTCCTGATATGCATATTTGTGAATTTCATGCACCATCGAGACTATTTCCTGTCATACAATTAGGTTTCTTTGCAAGTATCTCCTAGGGAGCTGTCATATGAGATTGGGGGAATCTCGAGAGAGACTCGAAAGGCATTTTTAAAGTATTCTAGTTTAGGGTCTGTGGCTTTAGAGTTGACTGCACTTCAGCCGGGCATGGATTTCATGGATTCTTCCTCAGTGTTAAGTCTTATCCGGTCAAAGAATTACTTTAAAGGATCTGGTAACACATCATGGTTTACTGCAGTTGAGAACTCTACTCACAAAGAACTTGTCTCAAGTGCCCTTGGAGGGTTGGTTTTACATTTGTGCGACTCCGGTTGCATCGAGATGTAAAAATGATGTTTGAGAAATGCTCAGGGCAATCCTCTGGATTAACTTAGAATTCTTTGCCTTTTGCATCACAACCAACTTAAAACGGTTTTTCACGTCTCTCAGCATCTTCGAAAAGTGGTAAATACTTTGACTTGCTTCTGTATTTTTGGATTGGACTGAAATCAAGAAAAAGGTAAAAGAGCTTTGAAACAGATCATGGTAGAAAGCTTCCGTCCTTCAGTTCAGAATATGCACAGTATGAGCAGGGATGCATTTGAGATAAATGACACAGACAATGCAACAACCACTGCTCAACAGGTGCACTAATCCTCCTCTTCTTATGACTCTTCAAATAGAGCTGAAACATTGCATGGTCATTGGAGTAGATCCAGAAGAGAGTGTCATTTTGAGAAATAATCTTGGCCTCAGAAACTAGCAAGATAAGTAACTTTGAGGGGAAGTTCACCAATTGAAAAGTTAAGGGAAGTACAAAAAATTTAGAATGACTCCATTGTTTTGATTGACCAAGAATAAACAATAAGATTAGAAACTAAGTCAGTGGTTCAAATGGTCCAAACAACGGGCATTACTCCCAAAAATTCCACATCAATTATTAACAAGTTTCCCATGTTGATTCTACAATACAGGCAAACATGGGAGACAAAAGGGAAGACATTGATTACCTTTTGATAATACAGATGAGATTAACATCTATGCCATTTTATGTGGGCAGCTCCTTTATAGTATGATGGTCTACACTGATGTTTAAGGTACTCTACTTTGAAAGGCAGCTGCACAGAGGTGGCATGAACTGCAGTAGAAGACAAATGAAGCCGCTAAACAGTAGAGGAGTATCCAAAGTAGTGGACCAAATGAAAGATTGTGATAAAATTACAAAGGAGTGGAAGTAGCAAATCATGAATTAGATCTCAACTCAAAATTTCAACAGCGAAGTACATAATTCAGATTTTTCGTGCAAGCCATCTTAATGTTGCACAGACTAACCAATCGTTCATTATTTTATAGGGTGAAACTGCACATAGTGTTTAACATTTGTCCTCCTTACAAAAGGTTTCTATTGATACGAGCATAGTGAAATTAAACCTAATTGATGGTCAAACTCTTTCGAACCTTGAGATCTTTTACAATAATGCAGATGGACGCAACAAAGGGACACTTTTAAGACATCTTGATCATTGCATCACTCCTTTTGAAAATGACTTTTAAGACGTTGGATTTGTCATCCTTTGAGAAGTGTTCGTGGACAGAATGTCCTAGAACTTGAAAGTGGTCGTGGTCTTTGTGGCTTACTACTTGCAAATTTGGGTATTACAAAGGTGATCTTGAATGACAATGTTACAGATATTTTACCCAACCTCAGCAAGAATATATCTAGACTTTCCATAAATGGTCACAGTGAATTGAAGCCATATAGGCAACTAAACGAGGAGAAAATTCTTTCAAATAAGGAGCAATGAATGATTGGTCTGGAAAATTCTCAAGACAGCCATTTTGCTGATAATTTATATAAGAAAAATACTGCAGAAGAAGATATTGTCTCCGAAGATATCACTGATTGCATGCATTGTTATCAACAATGGAACGATTCCACCACAGAGATTATTGAAGAGTCGAGGAGGTTAACATGTTTTGAAGACGCTCAAGAATATGACTGTCCAGAATTACAAGGGCTTCCCATCAAAATGAAGATTTTCTGGGAGTGAATTAATTAAATTTACTAATGATGAATGAATGTGATAGAAAATTATACAATGTTAAAATGTTTTCATCAAAACATGAATGCGGATACAAGGTGAAGAATCAATCATTTTACTCAGGGATATAATTAAATCACCAAACATAGATTCAATAATCAAATTTATTTCTACTTGATGATAAAATATTTTCCAGAATAAATTAACTAAAGTGAATAATCCTTTTTCGAATGTATACAAAGGTTGGTAAAAAATTCTTGCCGAGGAGTAGTAATTGTTTTCACTCAGGTGATTGAATTTTGCCCAACTTAAGTGAAAAATATGTGGGTAAATATAGAGAAATAAAGTGAAGAATAATAAGGCATAATACTAAATATTTTGTTATCAAAGGGCAATGAAGATTAAGATAAAATATTTAATTCGGCAAAGGCAAGTATTTTATTTTACCGGAAAATCAATTAAATAAAGAGTTGCACTAAAGAACTCACCGAGCATCGGAGAATATTTCATGACGGCAAAAGATCAATATTAAAAACAAATTAATTAAACCTAAGGTCATGCCAAAGAAGTTGTTAAACTATTTCAGCCCTAAAAGGAAATATCAAAGCATATAAATTAAGATAAAATGAAATCACGGCAACAGAAAAACCCTAAATACTCGTCAATGATAAAATATAAAACAATACCTCACGACAGAGATCCTAAGGTTCACCTCAAAGTAAATTATATGTTATTTATCTGACGATTGATTTGTTTTTGCAGGATTATTATCAATATAATCAAGTGTTTCAAGCCGGAGATAAACGAATGCAAATTAAACGGCTCTCAACAGGGAAGATTATTCCAGCCCCCGAGGATTTGTTGAGTCTTTCAAATCACATTATTTAAATTTATATAATCAATAATGTCAGTTTTCATGGTTGGTTCAACCAATTATTAACCGCCATGAATGTTGTAACGGGTCTGAGGCTTGTTGCATCTCTTTAAATAGAGATCCCAGGACCCGAAAGAGGGAGTTAGAAATTAGGTTAGGATTAGATTTTTACAAAAAAACATTTGAAATATTTTAAGGTTAGATTAGGTTAGATTTATTCAATCTGATGCAAATTCGACCTTTTATGCAAATTTCATTCTGAGAAAGACTCTGGTGCATGATATATTCTGAGGGAGCAGTCGAGGATTCAAATTCAAAATACGCTGTGACGGTATCATCTGTTTGTTATTTTTCATTCAATCAATTTAATTATCTCCATGTCATTCATTTTCTGATTATTCAATTCGAATGTGTTAAGGATATGTTCAAATTGTCTGATTACAGTTGCTAATTCAGTATATTTGATTTGATTGGTTTCTCAAGCAGAATTAAATCCTTTCTCATCAATTATAGTAATCTTAGAATGTTGAATGGATTATTAAGTACGATTAATTGATTAGGTTATTAATTTGTCTCCATAGTTGATCTAATTGGTTAATTTGCAAATCTAAATTGATTCTTTCCGGAAAGATTAAAATCCTTTTAATATTTTGCATTTAATTCAATTATGTCCTTTGGATTATTAAGAATGAGTTAATAATTTCTTCCTTGCACGTTTGTACAAGTTGCAAACTATTGTATGTGCCGATCAGATCGAGTTATTGCCTGATACAAGTTATTTGTTTTTGATATCCTGACTCCGTTGCCCAAACAGACAAAGCACCAGTCTAACTATTGATTCATCTTATAATTAAAATCTTTACATTGTTTTATTGTTATAGTTTAGATTCATTTCATGTTATCTGTTATTTATTTCTGTTAAAATTTAGATTAAATCATTTACTTTTCCTTAGAAGTAGTTTATAGTATTTCATCTGATTTACAAGTATGCCAGTGTAATCAGATAAACTAGCAGCAAACCAACATCGATTTAATCATACAACCTGCTTTGAAAATCAAAGGTTCACCCGCCTAGGTTGTAGCAGGACCTAAAGCGCAGGGAGAAGTTGATCGTTAAGATCAAACTCCAGTCATTGGTTCAAAAACGTTGTGGATTTGACCATAGGGCTTGGCATCCCCTTAGAACCCACAACCTGCATTTTTGAGACCCAACACCTTGCATATCGGCTTTGCATGTTTGCCGATATACATTCTCCTTTTTATATTTCCAATGTATCTTTTCATTTGCATCTTTCCCCTACATCCTCAGATAACAATCCACCTTGTATCTTTTCCTTGCACATTTCCTTTGTATGTCGCCCTTGTATCTTTGTCCTTTTGCATATTTTCCTTGCATGTGCAAACATACAATGGCAAATGTATGTCACCGATGTACAATTTATTTGCATCTTTTCTTTGTATGTGTGATTGCATATATGAACATACAATGGCGAATGTACATACAAAGAAACCTATAATTGTGTATGCATATAAAATGGCTAAGCATAAAACTAAGAAATATCCATGAAGGAAAGCACTTGAAGACAAAATATTTCTGGGTTTTTCTGGGTTTTTGGCAAAGATTCGTTGGACAAGACTTTGGGGTTTTTGGTAAGGCATAGCATGAGTATTTGAAAAAATTAAGCCTTGTAGGGTCATTTTCTAAAGGATTTTCAAGGAAAATACAAGGTGAACTATTTAAGTCTGTACAGAGGAAAATAGGTCAATAAGGACTCTGGGGAAGAAGAGGATGAACCAATCCATGTCACAGATGAGGTAGAGCTAGCTGAGAAATAGAGGTTAGATAGTGAACATACATTTCTGGCAAAAAAGGCAAAGAAGATGAAGAAGCCATCTGCAAGGTCTTCTCAGAAAAAAGATCAACCTCCCTCAACCAAGACAAGGGCCTCCAAGAAAAGAGATATGCCAAGTTGTTCTGGAGAAAGTTCTAAGGCTAAAAAGGTGAGAATGAAAGAAGTTAATAAGGAGGATGCTACAACCAAGAATGATTCCAATCTTCCAATTGTCCAACCTCCTACCCAAAACGCTAGCACTGCTGTCACAACCCCTGTTATTTGTACTACCACTTCTCTTTCCATTCCTCCTTCCTCCCCTGCATCCACTTCACCCATAACCTTGGCCTCCATAACATAGGAAACATCTTCTACCACCTTCCTTACCTCTACCATTGCCGCTACTTCCTGCTCACTAGCAATTTCCTCCAACACCCCTAGCAGCCATCTTTTCTCCACTCTTACTATTTCATACCCTCCCACTACCACTACACTTACATCTTCTTCTTCTTTACCATTACCTACCATTTCCACCATCCTTTCACCCCCTCTTCCTCTACCTTCACTACCCTTTCCTTCACCTCTTGTCATTCCCTATCCTTGGTCTTAGCCAATCTGACACAGACGAGTGCCCCTTCCTTAGCCATCTCTTCTGCAGTCCCTATTTCACAAATGCCTATAGATTCATTGGTAGTACCACTACTGCTTGGGATTGAGAAAGTGTGTTCAGAGTTGGGGTTGCAGGAGCCTGAAACAACACTTGAGGAGGAAAAGGGAGTATTGGCTAAAGTAAATAATGAAGACTTCCATGAACCTTCAACCAACGTCGAAATTATTGATATATCTGATAGTCCTCTAGACAAAAATCAAATAGAGGAAGATTTCAACTCTGCACAAGAGAATGTAATGACAAATCTGGAGAAATTGGCCCAAGAAGAAGAAAAGGAAGAAGAGAGAAGTCTAGATAAGAATGAAGAGCTAGAGCAAGAACAGGAACCACCCAAAGAGCTGGCTATAATTGATAAGGATGGAGCTTCTGAATTAAAGAAATCTTCTGCCCTTGAATGGCTGCAGGGCAGAATGGCATATCCTAAGCCACAAGTAGAATTAATGTAGCTTGATCTAAGTACAATCCTATCACAGGCTCACAAGCCTAAGAAGCAGAAGAAGGATAAGATTCAATCAAGAATCTATAAGAATGAATCCGGATCGAGAATAGCAGAAATAGTGGTCCCACCAGCTGATGTAGAAAAAGAACAAGTCAGGGTGGAAGATTATATCATATCTACAGTTGATCTAGGGCTGACCACTCGTGCTCAAAGAGTGGATGATTTTAAAGATTTAGTCACATCAATTTTGGAGAAACTAGATAAGGATGAAATGTCAAAGGACTTGAAACAATAAAATGAAGAACTTCGCGCATGCCTCCAATTTTTGGTAAAACTAGTAGATGTAGGAGGAGATATAAGGACAATACCCACTTTCTTGTCTACTGATGAAATGGCTAAATTGGGTGCAACAAGATGAAAATCCCACTGTACAGAGAATTGGTTAATGAAAGTTTTTGAGATGGGATGTGAAACCATTAGTGCCTATGTTCAAGCGCAGAAGAAACTGGTAGACTTACACAAAATATGGAAAGACTTGCGTGAAGAATGTGATTCCTTCGATGAATACTATTCACATATGTATTATTGAATAAAGAGCATCAGAGAATTGTCTGCCCAGACTTTGGTTGTGGAGAATATTTTGATTGGGAATCAACTACCCAAGGCGGTTGAATGGTATCAATAGCTGCTTTTGAGGAAGGAAACTTTTGAGAATATAAAAGAAGCATATAAGCCAGCTGATGAAGAGTTGAGGTCTATTATATATGATATCAATGACTCTTTCAAGCACTGTTGGGAAGTATCCTACGATGATTATGTGCCATTTGATGTTGAAAAATGTAAAGATAGGTTGCATAAGGTACTTTTTGAGGATGCCACGCTCAGCATGGAAGATAGACTAGACAAGGCAAGTGACCTAAGAGCTGAATTCAACGCGGTCTATAAAGAAGGTACAGAGATAGAAAAGATATACAACAAATTCAGTCAGGAGCTAGAAATGTTTGACTATAGGATAAATCACTTGAAGGATCTTGATCCATCTGAGATTAATCCTGCACTTGATGCATGGCTGACTTATCGCAATAGGCTAGCTAGTGAAGAAAAAATTGACTTAGACAAACAATCTTGATATTATTCTAAATATTCTAAGGATTTAATCCCATCACAATTGTAAATTGTTGTATTCAGGACAACATGTGACTCTATTTTGTCTTTTTTCTTGCTTCTAAAATATTCCTTTCTACTAATATATTGAGTTGGCTAGTCAAATTGACAAGATTCAATGTATCTGGGGGTTGTTTTTCATCTTTTTCATAAGGGACAAAATGTAATCCAAGAATTGATGTGAGCTATTATATTTGTATTTATTCATGTAATCTAGACCATCGGCATTGAGTTAATCTCCACCGTTCATTTGAAAAACTTGGTCCACTGCTTTTCTATATAAAGGGCTACCATTTCCTTTGTTTTCAAGAGAGATATTGATACAGAATTGTTGACTCTATGCCATTTGAAGTAATATAAAGCAAGTTTCTGTAGTAATATTGAGAATTTGTGTCTTGTGTTGTCTCATTTTGGTTTTCATGGTTCGCTTCTTGCTCTCCCGTAGTTAGTTAGTTGTGTTTTTATAATGTTCATGGTTTGCTGTAGTATCTGATGAATATTCCAAGTCTATACTTTTAGTTATTTGTTGATGGTAGATAGTTGTGTAAAGTTAGTCTAGGCTGATTATTTGTGCTGAAGTTCAATTGCATTTCATAAGTTAAGTTACGCCATTTATTGGGTATTTAGCAAATGAATGTAATCTAAAAACCTTTTGACCTCCATTGAAGATAGCATTGTTTTCTATAGCACTGTAACACCCATTTTAGTTTGGTAACTCAGGAAGTTGGTTCAAAGTTCTGGAGTATTTGTCTACTAAAGATAACCCATGCATTGTGAATGTCACTTAGGATTCTTCTAAACCCTAAACCTTTTGCATTTTCTTTAAAAACCATTGTTAGTTATTAGAATAGGAATTTCAGCAGCACATTATTCTGTTTATCAGCTGAAAATCATAAAAGGGTTTGTGTATTTGCTACCCCAAACTTGAAGATTTGCAGATTGCATGTGAAACCCCTTGTAGGCATGGCTAGAACATACCAACTAAGACATTCCAAGCAATCTAAAACCTAGTTGTATTATCCTTGGGGTAGTCTTACCTAGGGTAGGGTACTTTTCAAGAGAGGTGTGAAGCCAACAATCACACCTGTGTTGCTGTGTGCTAAAACACTCATCAACAAGATCTAAGAAAAAATCTCATCCAAATATCTTCATCTTCAAACTAGAACTTGTCCATGAAATCTAAAAATGCCTCAATGTGTGACTTCCCATCATAAACCTCACACCCATCAAATAAAGGCATCTGATAGTAAATCTTGTTGGGCATGGATTGCTTCTCATAACTAACCCATGAGAGGTCCAGTTGTCTATAATTATTTTCAGTTGCAATAGGGGAGGACAAGAGATAGAGCAAATGGGTATAGTAGGAGAGGGACTAGATTGTGACCTAGATTCTAGCAGCCAAATATGATTTGCTATTTCTTCTTGCCACAATAATGACTCCAAAAGTTGCTTGGTCTTTTCAATTTCATACTGCTAAACTGCTAAGTCATTATGATTTTGCATTGGCATATATAGGTATTGGTTTGCATAGCATGCAAAGCCACAACTAGAATATGTATTTCTAGGATGGTCATGGGAATCCACTCCAATGAAATTCCTAGGGTCTAAGACATAGGAAGACTTAGATGGAAGGGTAGCCCTAGAGTACTCATATTCATACTATTGATAACTGAGAGGGGGGATGAATCAGTTATCCTACTATTTTCTTCTTTCTTAACTTTCTTTAATAATCAATGCAGCAATAATTCAAATAAGTAAACATAACCATGAGATGGAGATACACATGACACAAGATTTTTGACATGGAAACCCTGTTAAGGGAGAAAACCATGGGGTGATTTACCCAAGATTGTATTCTCTGTTAGAAGAATGGAAATACAAAAATGGCACTTGCCAATTAGGGCTCGCTGCCCAAGCACACTGCTCACAAGAGGCACACTGCCTACAAGAGACTCACTGTCTACAAAAGAGTGTTTATACAATACTTGAACTGATTGGGAGCATCTACATATGCTGGAGTTTAGTTCCAGTTAGGCTCAGTACACTGATCTGTGACACTTCATCTTTACACTTCTCTTATGCTTCTTTCCTTTCATATACCGGATCTTCCTTACTACTTCTGTTCTGCTCTTCTACACTTTTTTGCACATATCCAATGACAATGACACCTCTCACAACTAAATCCATCTTGTATATATATATCTACACAAGTGATTTCATCACCTTTCTAGTCAGCACCCGGAATAGTTAAACTTTTTACAAACTCTAATTTGTCGGCTGAATCCTTGCACATCAAGTAATGTTGATCAAGCATATACTTGTGGAAGTCATCAATCATGTCAGCCAAACATAACTTATGACTTAAGAAACTTTTCCATCATCAGCAACACTTCTGGAATGATGTCTAATGTTCTGCCAGTCAGTTCTTCCTCTATCACACTGTCAATCAGGAACTCGATACTCAAGTGATCATATCTTTTTCTTCATCTATCATCAGAGGCTAAATCCTTGGATTCTATCACTCAAGTTAGTCCTCTTGACTTACTCAAATCCACACTTCACCAAGATACTTCCTCTGAGAGCTCCGGACCTGTCTGTCAGACCTTACTGACTGCTTTGTTCCTGCTTACTGGACCTCAATACTTTGCAATCTGTCTTCCGGTAAAGACTCATTATGTCCTGCGGATGACAACATTTATGAATCCATATAGTGACTCTTGCCAACAATCTCCCCCTTTGGCATTGATGGAAACACTTATTGAAAAATGACTAAGTGTAGAACTATACTCCCCCTTGGCTGATGCTCTGTCTCTATGTACATTTTTTGGAACTCCCCCTTAGTTGGATTCCTCATTTTTCACTGCTCCTTAGATCTCCACCTTTGACATCAATGGCAAAGGGTAGGGTCCGCATACAAAAATTTTCAAAAAAAATTTACTATACTTAGCTGCATAAGTATATATATATGTAATACTTACATATACTGTAGTATGTCTGCAAAAGTTGTTTTCAGTTGAATGAATTCAGTAGCCCAACTTTGCTTCATTCTGTCCAAAATTGATATATGATCGCTCAATAGAAAAGGAAACGTATCTTCCCTTTTTAGATCAGTTGGATCATTTGTCTGAGCTGTGATTTGAGCTTCTTTTATGGCCTCATGCATGGCCTCTAACTTAAGGATAATTATCCCTCTGAGCTCACTCAACCTGCTTATTCTATTTTTCTTCTCTTTTTCAAGCTTCTTAATCTCATTCAAAACTGCAACCGTTTGACATTCTTGATTTATTATTGATGTAGAAAGTGGATCAAAATTTTGAGAAAGTTTTAACAGTTTATCCTCCTGTTCTTTCATTTTCTTCTCAATCTCCATTGTTGCTTTGGACCAGGAAATACAAAATTTGTATACTTCACCGCCATCTTTAAGAGCATTTTCTAAGCTCTTTATCCCAATATTCATATTTCTCCTATCATTAATGATCAACCCTTGTACCTCTGAGAATCTCTTATCCAAAAACTCCTTCTGGACCTTTTCTTCAATCGACTTCTCTAGAGAATCAAAATGTGTATTAACACTACTGACTAGAGTTTTGAGATTACCGGATGAGGAGGCTATGGGATCCTTCTAAAATGATGGCATGATCTTTTCTAGCACTCCAAAAGCGGCTTCTATCAACTCACAGTCTTCCATATGATACTTTAGGAGTTTTTCTTTGGCCTTTGGGTTAGCAAATGAAGCTATCTTCATTGTCTATACCGGAGAAAGAGAATCAAAATTGAATAGACCTTGTAGAAGCTCCAGTTCATCAATCTCCATTGTTTCTTTACTCAGGAATTCTTGGATAGTTTGTGCAGTGTCTCTTGCCAGAGACAGATGTTTCTTCTCTTCTGCATTCTTAGAGTTATCCCTTGGAGCTTTCTCTCCTTCTATATTCATACCACAAGTAGTTGTGGTCTTTTCTGTTGAGTTCTTCTCTCCCTCTGTAACCTTGGTACTATCAACTTCTTTTTCCCTCACTTCTCCTTCTTTCTCCTGTAAACTGTCTTCTCCTTTAGATCCGGAGGCTGTAGGGGAAACTGGAGGAGAGATAGTTGTTTGTTCGTGAGCCACCTCTTCCCGAATAGGGGATTCTGAGCCCTTGTCTTTACCAGTCCTCTATGATGGGAATATTGAACCTTTTAAGAGCATTTCAGAGGATCTCTTCAGTCTCTTTTGCCACTTTTTCAGTTTCACCAAGCAAGAGCTAATTCATCCTTGCTTTGCTCCTGAATTCATCCTTGCAATCTTTGAATATCATATTCATTGTTTTGGGATCGATTGAAGGATATAGCTGAATAGCTATCTGTTCTCGGATCTCAAGGTCTTTTGCCATGGCATTGTTCTTTCTCATTTCTAACTCCTTTTCTAGGCTCTTAGGAATAAGAGATATAATTTCAATGAAAGCCTTATTGTATATGTTCAGATACCTGATTGTAGCTTCCTACAGGATCTTTTGGTCAGCCTCATTGTAATCATCATAGAATTTTGCCATTGGTTGAAGGTTTCCATCCACAATGACTGATTTGATTACACTTTCTAAAGACAGGGTGGGCTTTTCAACAAATTCCTCTGCCATTTCTTCCTTATCTTGGCCTGTGGAGGGTTTACCAGATCCTTTCTTCTTCTGCTTCTTTATTTCCTTTATCCCCTCATCTAATTCAGTTTCCTCTTCATCTCTTTGACTTGCATAAGCCCTTGTGGCTTTTGTCTTTGATCTTTTCTCTCCTTTTCCGAATGTCTAGACTTCCAGTTTTGATGTTTTTGAGCTTTTGGCTATGACAGGTGTAGATCTCTTTGATGCTCTGGTATGGGTTGAGGTTTCTATCGGATCACTTTCCTTGCTTCCCTTTTCTGCCTCTTTCTTCTCTTCCTCAGCCTTTTGCCTCTTTTCCCTGTTGTCATCAAGTGCCTCCTTTGAGATGCCAAGGCCTTTGGCAATATTTTCTACTTCTTTTCTCACCTTCCTCTTGGTCTCTAGCTCTCTGAGTTCCACATGAATCTTTACACTTAACTCCTCAAAGGTTCCAAACCTTTCTACCTTTGGATCCTTTGGCTGACTTAGCATGTGTTGAACATGCAGCTCCACAATTTGTTCATCAACCTCATACCCCATGGGCATGATCCATACAGTTCTTGGTTCTACTGCCTCCATTAGGCACTGATCAGTCTCTACCATAAAACAAACTGTGTTTTTGTATTTCTCAACAAGAGACTGGGGAATCCTTTCTCTTTCTTGCATCATGTTCTAGAAATTCTTGAAATATCCCCATAGAGCTATATTTTGTGCTTGGTTATCACTGAGTCCATGCAAATAATCTCTGATTTGGACAACTACTAGTCTATCAATCTCTCATACCCAGCCACTAGATCCGGGAAGCTCATTCATAAAGTAGAAGAATAAGCACAATATTAATCCACCATATTTGAATGAATTCTTTTTGTCTATCTTTATTTTCTGTAGATTCTCCATGAGTTGGTTCGGGAGAAGCTAGCAAAGATCATAGTCTGCATCCTTTATTAGCATTTCATATGCGGTGTAGATGGCAGTTCCAGGTACAGAATTTTCCCTGCTAGAATGATATATTTTATACCCAATGATCATGGAGGCAAACTTGACATTCGGATCAGAGATGTCATCTACTGTCAATGCTCTTTTGTCAAACTTGGATCCGGTAGCCTCACTCACAGTTTGATTCTTCACAGATTTAAGAACAGGAATCCCACCGAATGAGTGTAATCTGGTAACTGCCCTAATGGCATCTTTTGTCATTTTGAATGGTCCATTTAACCACATGAAGTTGTCATGTATTCTGCTCAAAATGTACCTGACCCATTCATCCTCAGTAAAATAGGGGAAATGTATGTATTGTGCAAAGTGCTTATTCCAGAGGCCCTTGTATTGGAGTTTGAGCTCAAATGAATCATCTAACAGTTGTTTGTGATAGATGTCTCTTAGTTTGAATTCCCCAAACTCTTCAACATTTGCGTGTATGTAAACCCTAATATCTTCGGTGTGCAAAATGCCATGCAGAACACTAGAAAATGCTCCTAGGGGATCTACCTCCAAGGATTTATATGGATGTTTCTTAAATGTGGGGCGAGGTCTATTAGAAATCTTTACTATATTTGAAGTAGCCATCATCAAACAATCTTACTGAAGGATATCAAGAACAAAAAATACCTTTTATGCAAGTTAGGGCACATGAAGAAATCTGAATAGAGCTGTATGAAGAGTTGCCTTGATCTTTTGAGAGAAGTTGTTTGCAGAGCTCCTTTTCTTTCTTCTTCATATGTGAGTGTACAAATGTGTAAATGACAAACAAATGAACTCTTTTATTCCAAGAAGCCCTAATTTTCACCCTACAATAAATGCGCAACCTAATTCATTCCGGTTTGCCTTGTTTTCCTAGTTCAAGGAGGAAGAAACTCATCCAGATCATTATGATGCCTTTATGATTGATGTTAGTGATGAATCATAATGTCCACTTCTTCAATCATCTCATGTGTCCGCAGATCGGGTTGTTTCAATTTTGGATCCATACCGGGCCAATCTTGTGAGAAACCTGTTTTCCTAGAAGACTTGTTTAACTGGACCTATTCTGAGGGAATTAAACCTTTTAAATTTTCTTGTGGATCTCTCAATTCTTTACCTGACCTTCTTTAGATATTTCTCTAGAAACCATCTAATCTACAGCTTCTCATGTGCTAATTTTAGGTACCAATTGACTGGCTGGGGGAACAAGGTTTTCTTTGAGTCTCCCCCTAAGCTAGAGCTCATCTCTTAATTTTTGGAAGGAATATCAGCACCAGAGTCTGGTGTAGATCCAACCTCTACATTCTCTGTACTTTTCTTCACCCAAATCTTCTTCATATCACGTTTAATTTCTTCTGCATTCACCTTTTGTTTACCCTTATCTTGATTTTGATTATGATATACCGGACCTCTTTTGTCTTGATTCTTGCTTCTACAGAAGTTTGCACTATGACTGGATCTATTGCAGATTTGGCAAATAACATTTCTTTGCATATTTGACTGATATCCTCTTGATCTGCATTGATTAGCCATATGACCTATTCTATTGCATGCAAAGCATCTACCATTGAATGATTTGTTCATTTGCATGTTTCTGCATTCATGAGATTTGTGACCATACCTTTTGTAGTTGAAACACTGACCGGAGAAGGATAAATTGGTCTAATTCATTTTTTTTCTGCACTGATTAGCTTTATGACCAAAGTTATTGTAGTTGTGGTAGTATCCATTGAAGGATGGATATCTTTGAGCATTAGGCTGTCTTACAAGAGGTCTTCTATGCTTGTTCCTTGGATTTTCTGATCCAAAATTCTTCTGACTAGATCCGGAGCTTTCTCCTTTCTCATATCCCAAACCACACTTGTCATCTACCTTCTTTTGACTTTCAAGAAGAACTTCAAGATGAGAAGAACTTATCTTGAATTTCTCTTTATATTCATTTGCTATTTTAAGATCCCTTTTGAGAGAGACAATTTGATCCTCAAGTTTTTCTTCATTAATTTTAGCATCTTCAAGATCAGATTCAAGGTGTCTGATAATTCTATCCATCTGGTGGCAATCTTCTGATTTCTCATTGAGAGATTGCCTTAGATTATCTTCAGTTTTTCTTTTCTCTTCAACTTCTTGGGTGAACTTCATAACTCCTGATTCCATTTCATGTCTTACCATAATGATTTCTTTTGATAACTTTTCACATAACTTGGTTTTCTTATTTAGCTCTTCATTTGCATCATTTGCTTCACCTTGTCTTGCCAATTGATGAAGCAGCTCCTTTCTCTTTTTCATGGAGAGACTTAATTTGTCTTTTAGTTCTCTCATGAAATCATCAGCCTGTTTGAGTCTTTCCTTTAATTCATTGACTTCAAAGTTTGATTGTTCAAGATCATCAAGGGTAGTCTTGAGTTGCTCCCTTAAACCATATGCATCCATTTGGATTCCTAGATTTTCCTCAAGCTGTTAGACTTTGTTAGGAGGAACTTGGCTTTGATACCAATTGTTGATAACTGAGAGGGGGGGTGAATCAGTTATCCTACTATTTTCTTCTTTCTTAACTTTCTTTAATAATCAATGCAACAATAATTCAAATAAGTAAACATAACCATGAAATGGAGATACACATGACACAAGATTTTTGACGTGGAAACCCTGTTAAGGGAGAAAACCACGGAGTGATTAACCCAAGATTGTATTCTCTGTTAGAAGAATGGAAATACAAAAATGGCACTTGCCAATTAGGGCTCACTGCCCGAGCACACTGCCTACAAGAGACTCACTGTCTACAAAAGAGTGTTTATACAATACTTGAACTGATTGGGAGCATCTACATATGCTGGAGTTCAATTCCAGTTAGGCTCAATACACTGATCTGCTGCACTTCATCTTTACACTTCTCTTATACTGCTTTCCTTTCATTTATCGGATCTTCCTTACTGCTTCTGTTCTGCTCTTCTACACTTTTTTGCACATATCCAATGACAATGACACCTCTCACAACTAAATCCATCTTGTATATATATCCGCACAAGTGATTTCATCACCTTTCTAGTTGGCACCTGGAATAGTTAAACTTTTTACAAACTCTGATCTATCGGCTGAATCCTTGCACATCAAGTAATGTGGATCAAGCATATACTTGTGGAAGTCACCAATCATGTTAGCCAAACATAACTTATGCCTTAAGAACCTTTTCCATCATCAGGAACACATCCATAATGATGTCTGATGTTCTGCCAGTCAGTTCTTCCTCTGTCACACTGTCAATCAGGAACCCGATACTTAAGTGATCATATCTTTTTCTTCATCTATCACCGGAGGCTAAGGATTCTATCACTCAAGGTAGTCCTCTTGACTTACCCAAATCCACCCTTCACCAAGATACTTCCTCTAAGAGCTCCGGA
The DNA here is from genome assembly GCA_027924645.1 of Cunninghamia lanceolata. Lineage (NCBI taxonomy): Eukaryota > Viridiplantae > Streptophyta > Pinopsida > Cupressales > Cupressaceae > Cunninghamia > Cunninghamia lanceolata. The sequence continues at coordinate 23,836,937 of BSBN01000867.1, forward strand.
CCTATCTGTCGGACCTTACTGACTGCTCTGTTCCTGCTTACTAGACCTCAATACTTTACAATCTGTCTTCTGGTAAAGACTCATTATGTCCTACGGATGTGTGGGCTAACCTTTGTTGCCATCAATGACAACATTCATGAATCCATATAGTGTCTCTTGCCAACACATACCAGCCATCCATCACTAAAACATCCTGTAATACTGGGAAAAAAGTTGAGGCATACAAACATGTTCTTTCATCATGACAGGAACAACAAACTTTAAAAGTTGGGAAGGAAACCATGTACCTTTATTTAACTAGCTGCTACTTGTAAACTTGGGGTGTTTGAATCAACAACAACAACAACCAAGCTACAATAGTAACAAACTTCTTTTCTTTGACAACAAAGTCTCCACCTCTTCCAAAGAGGAATTCCTTCAAGTGTGACTAATTTTCAAGGCTACAAATTGATTTTGGGTTCAACTCACCAACAGAGTCTTCAAATCTTTATAACCCATCACTTTACTCTAGTCCCCAACAACGATGCTGAAATGTTAGTTCCCAAAATAGTTACAACCCAAAACTCTAAAACATTCCTAAATCAACTAGGCTAGGAATTGTCGTTAGAAAGAAAGGAAGAGGTTTATCAACAAGTTAAGGGGGATTTTGGGCAACTACAAGAGTTGGTAGACTCCTTTGCACTTCAGGCTCAGCTAGACCTAAGAGAGATATTCCTAAAGACATGAAATAAAATACAACTAAACAAAAACATCCATACCCAATGTACACGTGACCCTAAGAGCTATCACTAGGTCAAGACAAACTAGCTGCATAGGCCTCTAATTAAGCTGATTCAACTGTGTGAATGTACATTCACAGGAAAGATGGTGTTTCCCCTAAACCATAGGTGAATGACTTGTTTATTTTTAAATACTGGTTGTTCCCTCTCCAATATGGATTGGTGCCTACTCCATTGGGTGATAGAGCCATAGAATAAAAAGAAGAAAGGAAATATGCAACAAAGGATCAACAAAATTAGACACAAATTTACATATATGAATTTTAGATAGATCTTCATACAATGGACATACTTAATGATCCAAAAGAGAACTACAATGATTCATATGCAACAAAGAAATGGCAAATACAAAGCCTTGTATGAACTTAGATGCTAGGACACATCTCTGAACCTCTGTTACAATCATACCAACAAGTGTGGAAATGGAAAATACATAACTACAATTATATATTTACCATAATCATTACAAACTCCCATGGAGACTAACCTTTACATTCAAATATGCTTTACATAATGTTCCTACTCTATACTAAATATGTTCTTTCACTAACAAACTAGACAAATCATGTATTGATGCCAAAGAAAATCCATAGGCTCTCCTAAACCAGAGAATTAGATCAGTGACCAACCCTAAGAATGTCAACAACTGATGCATATATAGATATTAAGCTCACCATGCAGCTTCTAAATGCTAGAAAATTTAGTCAACAAGCAACTGATGCATTGAATGTGGCACATGGACCAGTCCTAGAAATCAACAGATATTTTAGGTACCAATGCCCTACATACTGACTTGCATCCTTGTGGGGACCTATAGAAAATATGGTTACTAGCACACTACTTCCCTCATTAAAGTCAAGTACCTACAGATTGATTGTAGACACTGTATCATCCATCATAAAATTACCCATGACATTAGCAAGCTTGCACCCTCACCCTTTATCAGTCTCATTTTGATTTTGTCCCATCGGCAAACTATCCCAGCATGAACATGCCTCTTTTGCACCTTCTATGATGCTTTAGTTAATAAAATTTGATCTTTGTGAACTAGGCAATCATAGCCCTATATCAGCAATTCTATGTTTTTACGAACTAGATTTTGCCGACCTTTTCTTCCTTTGAAGCTTTTCCCTCTTGCCTTTATCAACAAATCATTAATTTGCCAAACTATCTATTTATCCCTTTAGTCGGTAAAAGTTTGTTTTCTCAAACTTGGCTGCTTGGCATGTCTCTTCCTTTTGTTGGGAATTTCATCTTCTGGTGAACTATTTATCTTTTCTCTCTATTGACAAATCTTTAATTTGCCTAACCTTTTATTTTTTCATCTCCTTATCACCCTTGTTGGCAAATTTACCTTTCACCAAACTTGAGCCATTTTGCCTTTATCGACAAATTCTATATTTTCAGAACCTTCCTTACTTTCCTGTCCTTTTTCTCTTTTGTCAGTGAAAAATGGTTATCATGGACCTTTTTTCTTTGGCTTTTCTTCCTCTCCAGCTTTACCCTATCGCTGAACCTTTGATTTTCAAAACCAAGAGAAAAGCATGCCCCTGTCGCCTTATTAGTGAATTATGAAAATTTTGAACTATTTATTTAGTTCATCCTTCTCTTGGTTTTCTGATAACTCTTTCCTTAGTCATTTTTTCTTCTATCAGAAAACTTGCTCTTTTTTGAACCATTCCCTTTAGTGACATTTCTTCATTCTTTTGCTTTATCAACAAAAATGTTATTTTTTGAACCAAGGGCTTTGTTGTCTTTTATCAGAAAAATAGAACTTTCCCAAACCTCTCTGTCTTGATCACTTTTTCTTATGATTACTTTGTCAGAAAAAACCCCTCATTCTAAACCTTTGACTTTTCCTCATTTAAGATCTTTCTTATTGCCTTATTGACAAAATATAAAAAACTCAAAATTTTGGGAAGTTTGGGATTTCTCTGACAACCTGACAGGGCCTTTCCTTTCCTACCCATTTTCATATTTTTCTTTCCCTATCAGAAAAAACATGCTGAGCCAAACCTTTTCAAGTTGTCTTTTATTTTCCTTTTCTTTTATCAGTGAAATGATCGTGGGTCGAACCCTTATTGGTGAACCTTCAAGTTTCCAAACCAAAACACTTTGTTGAACTAAGACCTTTTTCTTTACCACTTACTTAGAACTTTTCACTTTTATTTGCAGGCCTTCTCCTTTACTGCAACTGACACCATATTGGCAAGTCAGCAAATATTTGAACTCCTAAAAAAGTTAGCGAGTTCGAGAAAATGTCGACTAGCTGACCAAATGCAAGAAATGATGAATTTTTCTAATGGAAAAAGGGGAATGATCTGGGGACTTGACTTAGCCATTTTTTGAGAGTAAAGACCCCCAAAATTGATCTTAGATTAGATTTAATTATGATTTCAATTGTAAAGATAAAAATAGGAAAAAGATAGATTTTTAGATTTTTGGGCAAAATAAGGCATTTTGGAAATTGGGTTTTTTCAAGTCCCAATAGTATCCATGATGTATTTCATGTTTTTGTTATTAAGAAGTATGTACCTAACATATCCCATGTTCTTGAATGGGATGCTTTATAGGTGGCAGAGGATGGAAAATTAACCCTAAAGCCCATTCACATATTAGATCATCAAACATTGGCACTACGAGAGTGGCAGTTGGGTCAGGCCAGGGTCTAGTGGGACCATTATGATGAGGCTACTGTGACTTGGGATGACACAACTCGGATGAGGTCTTTATTTCCTTACCTCTTTGAGGGCTTCTAGGAGGAATCCCAATTCTAGAGGGGGAGGATGTGAGGCCTAGTTGGCCATATTATGGAGACTACTATGAAAATACTTTGTTTTGTTTGATTGACTATTGTCTGATGGTGTATTATTTTGTTCAAAGGATCATGAACATTGAATAGTTGTCTTTGTGTGTGTGGACATTATCTCAGATCATAGTTAGTATTGGATGGCTTAATTGAATGAAATTCTTTTAATTATGTGATTTATATGATCATTTATTTAAATGTTAATTTCACAAAAATGAATGTTGTCCTTATTATTTATGAAATTTAATGAATTATTGGAAATGAGGAAATTTTGATTTATTAATATTTTATTCATAAGATATTCTAGGAATTTGATATTTATTTTTATGTTGCTTTGGCTATCATATTTCCATGATTTACTGATGTTAGAAGTTGAGTTTTGCATGTGGGCAACCTAGACCATTTAGTTCAGAGATATTCTCAAGACATTTATTGTTGTTTGATTTCTATTAGCTTTGCCTAACCCATAAAGGGGTAGAAAGGCAATCCCTGATTGGAAAGAGTTATTTGGGTTAGTTATCTTATATTTTTTTTGGCTTAATTATTTATTTATGTGGATTATTGTTTATTTTTAATTATGGTGGTTTTTGCTGGTTAAATGATTTTTATTCATTTATATTGTCTATTTTATTTTTGTTTGTTGGGTTATGAACTTGAGGAAGTTAAAAGAATTTTTTTTTTTTTAACTTCTATTTGGGAAGTTGAAAGGTGGGGAGTTGGGCATGTTTTTATTTGAGAATGGTTTCTCCCTTTCTGGGATGGGAGGAAGAATGTGGAATTGCTTGTTGAAGAAGGATTTTTGAATGATGGAGGGTATGAAAGTGCATAAATTTTAGTTTGAATGGATTTCTGGTTGTATTGGCTTCCATATTTTGGGTTGCTCCTAACATGGACAACCAAGGTAGGGTTTTGAATGTTTTTTTCTTAACTGTTTTGAATGCAAGTAAAAATTTTATGGTTGTTGAATCTTAAATTTTGAGTTGCATCTTAGGTTTGTGTTGTTTGGTTTTGGGTTTTTGGGTAGTGCAGGGAGTGGATATTTCGTGAGGGGTGAGGGCCTCACTTGTGTGGGGTTAAGAGAGATGTGGAGCCTCTATTGGAGAAATTTTGATGGATACTGTGATTATTGGTGAATGGATTGGCTGTGGTGTTTTGGGTGTGTTGTGGAATGGATGGAATGGTTGTGGTGTTGTGGGTATGCAGTGGTATAAGGGTTTGGAGGAACAAGAAGATGGTGGCTATGACTATGAATTGTGTAAAGTAAAATGTGTTTTGTTTCTATGGCTATATTGGCATTCCCTAAAATGGATGAGTATCCCCTCTCTCCCCCTTTATAGAATCTGGAATGGATTCTTTGTGAGTGAGTCAGTCATTTGGGAAATTTGTGTTGTTTAAATCTAAATTTTGTTTTTTGGTTGCTTTGTCTATTATTTTGGATCTTGAGAATGTCTCTTTTTCGAGGGAGGGTTTTGTAAATCAAACCCTATGGTTGGGTGGAGAGAAGGAATGGGCTATTCATTTTGTTGCGGGTATTTATGTTCAGCAAGTGAAAATATTTTGAGCTTGCATGCTCTGTATCAATGCATAATTAAATCCATTTTGTAACTGTAGATTTTGCCCCTTTTGTAATTTTATTGGAATAAAATATCTTTGTGTAAACTTGTCGTGTTACAAGATTTCCCGAATGCAATTGATTACTTGTTAAGAGAGAAAATTTGTATTCAATTAAGTTTTATTCTCTGTGCTATATGGCTGGAAAGGTACCTCTGATTTTGAAGAAATTTCATATATATGGGCATATGAATTGCTTTTTGTATGCCATAGATGGTTGTAAATTCATATTAATATCCAATGTATATAGATTAGGTATCTTTTTAATACCTCTGGATCAAATTATTGCTATTATATAAGGGTGTTTTTTGTTCAAAAATGCATTTATTTGTTGTTACTAATGGTATTAGTTTTATTGTAAGAATTTTTTTTTATATTTTATTATTTAGCTGTTATGGCTTCTGTGGAATCCACAGAGCTTCCACGACTACCATGTTCTCTTAGAAGTCATAGGAGGCATGGGATCCATGACTCCCAAGGCCGATGGCCTTGGCAAGGTGTCGGCCAAAGCCAAGCCTACCAAAGGCTCTGTTATGGCCATTAAACTTACATAGCGACTATTACTATATGCATTATGTATTCTATGTTATATTTATATCCTACCATTATAATATCATTTGGGAATCGATATATATATATATGTATATATATATGTATATATATATATATATGTATATATATATATATCTATGTATGTATGTATGTATGTATGTATGTATATATATACATACATACATACATACATACATATATATACATATAAATATACATACATATATATATATATATATATGTATGTATGTATTTCCATCTCTTCGTTATCAAATATTACCGTTTTAGAAATATATATGTATATATAATACTATATATATACATATATGAGGCAGGAGTGTGTGTGTGTGTGTGTAGATATATATGAATAAAAACATGTTCAGTAAGTATACCTATGCAATCTATTATTTTACTTCGCAATTTCAATGGCATAAAATATGTAAGTTAGTAGATTAAGTAATATTCTGATTTTATTAGAAAAGCAAAGTAATTTAGTTTGATAGAATGAATTGTGAATATCGATTTAATCGTCAATTCATTGTAATTACATCTTATTAATATGATCATAGAGTTATAATTAAGTGTTTTATTTCAAGTCAAATTGTTACATTTATTTGATTACATTATTGTACTTAGATCAACTCAGTAAATTGTCTTGATAGGAAATGTTATGATATATAAGTTCTTTTCTTTCACTAGTTGTGAAAACAAGAGGAAAACCCTAAGGCACTTCTTTACCATATAGGAGTTTCATAAACAAATAGGTAATCTTATCATTTGTAACTTGATTATTAAGTTTAATTTCCTCAATTAGTTAGTTTTTAGAAAATAAAATTTTACTCACTTTGTGTTCACACCCATTCTTATGGTATTCATATGGAGGCTGTGGCACTATCCTATACAATTTTAGGGTCAACTTTTCAAGGAGCCTGAGAATATGAAAGGAGCAGTTTCCCCCAAAAACATGATTTGCAATGCACATACAAATTAAAATCCATGGAATACTCTATCATTCCACATATCATGAAACATTCAAAATTTATCCCAAATTTATCCCCAAATACTCTATCTTCCCAAATTTATCCCCAAATTTCCACTTTTTTGTAAAATAAGGAAATTTAAAAATCTAAACATACCCTTTTGTTCCCAATTTACTCAATAGAACACTTTTCACATCGCATAATGTTTTGACCTTAGGTAGGGTAAAACATGGAAATTCACATAATATTCATCTTTTCTAGGAAATGCAAAAAGTAAAAAAGTAAACATACCCTCTTATGCCAATTCTACCCAACAACACACTTTCCAATTAAAATTTGCATTTTACAAATTTCTAACAAGGTTGGGTAGTAAAAATAATTATTCAGAATAATAAATTCAACAAATAAAATTCTACAAACAATCAAAAGGAGAAATACCTTACTCAAACTAAAGGTAATGGCAAGATGAATCTTTTTCCATCTACAAACTATTTTCTCTAGCCAAGCAATCTCCAAGTAGATCCAATTCCATTTCTTCTAAGGGGTTTTGAAAAACATTCAATTTTTCTATTTTTTCTCTCCATTTCAAACAATACATAATGAAGAAAAAAGAAACACTTTTTCCTTATATCAACTAATTACAAAATTAGGCAAAAACATAATTAACTTTCCCAAAGCTAATTTCACTCAAAACCATAATCCAAAAATTAGACATTTATTTTCAAATAGAAATAAAATCTATTTCTAACACCAAGCAACCAAAATAAAATGCCTTGTAATTGAATATTTTGTAGAACATAATATTTCCAAAATGCTTTTAAATGAAGTGCAATTCATTTATGAAAATAAATAATACCATAACCAATTAAATCAATTAATTTCTTTTCCTCTACGTTAGGAATGAATAGAAGAATTACCGATTTACAAGAATTATTGCTCATTGGTCAAACACCTATAATTTTCCTACACACTCAATTCAAACATTACATGCATCTACACAATAGGTAACCATAGCTGAAGTGAATGATAAAATTGCACAATTAAATCACAACTAATTAATAGACATATTTCAATCAAATTGTCTATCTAGGCAATATGATCAAAGTGTAATTAATCATATAAAAAATATAATAGTAGAAAGAAACTAGGTCTACCCACCTAGAATATCATTTAAATGAAAATACTGAAGTTGAAAAACTAATGCATATCAATCTCATCAAGACTGAATAACATGAGAAACACATAGATAATCATCTATAACCATGGTGAAAAAGGTCAACATAGGTGAGCATTATATCCTCAACCCCTTAGAATGGACTTCCTCCTGGAAGTCATCCAAGGTAGGATCACCACACCACTATGCACACCTAAACCAAAGCAAATTGTTGGTGTGAACATGGGTATTACCTTTCTAGTTTACCTTTATAGTGTGAATAAGGTACATTATCTAGCTAGTTCTTAGTTAGGGCCTATTCACATATGTTCACATGTTAAGTTGACTTAGGGAACTAGGGATATGTCTAGATGTTTCTAGTACACATGTGATCTTATTCTTTAGTTGTCTCATGTCATAGGATTATGACACTTGTCCTAATCCTATGTTGTCTTTTGTCTCACCTTGCTTTTATAAGCAAGGCCTCTCTTGTAAATTATGTATTGTTGTATCATTTTTGGTAGTATAACATCATTTTTCTCTTGTCTCTTTTGTGTAGAATGTTATTTGGTGTTGCAGATTTGATCTTGGTGGTTGATTGCTTCAACATGGTATTAGAGCCTTGATCGTGTAAGCCCCTTCTTGATGTGGAAAGATCCTACAATCAACTTTCTGCTAAAGCATCTTGACTCAAATCAAACCTCACCATTGAGTTTAAAGGGCCTAGATCTGTAAAGATTGACTGTGAAAAATCAATTTTGGACATAGGTAATTTTTTTTTTTTTTTTGGCCTATGCTTACATTTTCTAGATTTTTTTGTCAAAACGGCATTTTGAAGGTTTTGCAGGCCAGATCTAGTTTTTGGGACTATCTATCTTGTTTGAGGATGCTTTCTCCCATTTCAAGACAACTAGTTCACTTTTGGGACATCTTGTCCATTTTAACGACACTCTGTCCCATTTTGAGACACATTTTTCCAATTTTTGTTCTCTTGGATTTGGCCTCCTTTAGATGTGATTCAGCCTAGATCTTTTCTTTTTGGCCTCTTTGGATGTGCTTGGTCCTGATTGGACATCCTACACAAACATCTACATTTAGTCCATTCCCAATTGGGTGCTTCTATTCAGAACTAGTTAGCCCCTTTTGAGCGTGTTCTATGCCTTTTCCAGCTCTTGTATTTGCAACTTGGTGATTTGTAGACTAGTTTCAACTTTGCTCCAATAATTTTGGCTAGCCATTTTTGGTTGACTCAGCCCATTTTGAGCTCCTACACCATGATTTGATGTGTTTTGGGTGATCTCAGCCTTTTGTTCTATTTTTAGGACCGCTGGTCTAGGTTTGGATCCATCCAACTACTCAGCCTCTTTGGATTTCTAGCCATGACCTATTATTATTGGCATCCATGTTCCTTCTAGACTTAGTTTGGCTAATGTTTAGCACTCTTGGCCCTCAAAACAGCCTTCTACAAGCCCATCTTCACCATTGCAAGCCCGATTAGGCTCCACTTGGCCTACCTTTGGCCCTATATGGATACTTTGTGGACTTAGAGATCCATTCTTTAGGCCCAAGCCTCTTAGTCTCCAATAGCTTGTAGATTATATTTGAAACATATTGAGACTTTTGAATATGATTCGGCTTTCCTAGAACCATCCTCGACCATGATTTCTTCTACATTCAGTGTTTAGAGATTGGCACCATAGATCCAACACTTTGTCTGACCTTTAGACCCATGTTTCAGTTTGGGCTTCTTTTAAGACCATAGTTAGCCTCATTTTAGCCTCAAGGTTGGCTCTCCTAGTCCGATAGCCTCCCTATCCACTCAAGACATGTTGTTCATGATCGAGACACACTATCCCAAAATCAGATAGGTGGTCCACTTTTTACAAAGTGCCAAAGGAGAGGATCAATTTCTTTTCGCAATATATTGCAAACTAGGAGGCATTTTTTTGAGTTCTTATAGTCAACAAGAAGGTGGTTTCATGAGATTCACCATGGTAGAGGTTATTTTTCTAGATTTCCCTATTTTTTGTAGATTTTTTTCAGCTTGAAGGTAGAACTAGTGTCTTTTTTGCAAGTGGCATAAATCTTTAATATGAAGTCAAAATCTGGTAAACATTTTTTGACATTGCTTAAAAAATTGCAAGGAATCTCATTGTAACCTCTATTTTCTCTTTTGACAAGCATTTTTTTTTTAAATTATAAAAATCACCATATGTTATAAATGGTTGATTTAAGCTTGTCTATTGTACAAATTGCAAAATTTCTTCATTGCAATTTGGTGGGGGATTGTAATTACATTGTTAATATAGTATGGGGGTGTAAGGCATGATTTAAGTGCCCTTTTTCTTTGCTCTCTTGGTTTTTTTCTGCTACACATGGAAGAAAGTGTGTCTATACAACCACTCACTCCACATAATTTGTTGAAATGAACCAGAAAATGGAGAGGGGGTGAATTAGTTATCTCAAATCTTTAACAAATTTTGCACCTTAAAACATTAAACACTTGTTCACTGTTTATTATCATTAAATCATGAAAGCATAAAATCATAAACATAAACACAATTGCAAGATCATACACAAGAGACACCATATTTTTACATGGAAAACCCTGGTAAGGGAAAAACCACGATGGATGTTAGTCCACAAGATATACAAGTTATAAAAATACTGAAAATTAGAGGATCACTGCCAAGAGGGCTCATTGCCTAGAAAAGGCTCATTGCTAAGAGGGCTCACTACCCAAAAAAAGGCTCACTACCAAGAGGGCTCACTACTCAGAGAAGGCTCACTACCAAGAGTTTTGAACTAGGCTAATAGCATCTACTCCATGCCTAATTTAGTTCCAAGACTCTTCCTCTGGTCTACTCTTCCCTCTACACTTCTTCACTTAATTTTTCATCTTCACATAAGGATGTCTTTTCCATGACCAAATTACAATTATATATATCATTCATCAACCTTGGAATGTACATCAAGGTCATCATTACATTCATCAACCGTTGGAACAATCTCCAAGGTCAGCATTACAAACATTTACAAAATAGTTCTAGACCTAATATAAAATTATGCTAAGGAAATGTAGTAAAGATGTATACAGATCACTCCATGCCTTAGCTAGGACTCAAAAATGGTCTTCCATGCCACGACATACTTCTACAATCTTCATTAGATCTTTGCAATCATTGGAATTAACCAAGTCAGCTAAGACTAGTTACACACAACGTTATCTGGGAATAATCTTCAAACACAATCTCAATTCCTTAACGCAGACCAATGTAAAGGTAGGAACATGATCAGGGGGCATCCAAAAGCATGTTGTAAGAACCAAGAGCAACCACACAAACTATAACCACTTTATCTATGAGATTCTTCACACCAGAACACATGAACTTCACTATCTTCAACTGTCATGAAAGAAAGATAGCTTAAGGACTGCCAAATCATGAACCATTGTAGTTGTAGGCACTTATCATCATCCCAGACTTCCCTTTAGAACCACAAAGCAAAATACTTCAATGGGGAGAAATGTAGAGAAAAATACTTTCTCCCTATTACCAGTGAATAATCAGAAAAAGTAGGTTTTACTCTGGTGAATGTAATTCACTCAATTCTTCAAACCAGAGGCTCAAACTTAGGACTTAGCATCTTCAGACATGCCTCTAAATAACTTTCAATCTACAGACCAAGATCTTCAATCTGCAAGAAATGCAGAGCAAACTTCTGAACTGTTCTTCAGTTGCAACTCACTGTCTTCACTATGATTCACTATTTCCTTTTTGATTCTTTTGGAGAGACTAATTTTCTCAATGTCCTCAACATATAAGGCTTCTAATCAATCAAAATATAAGGATACAATTGACACCAATGAAAACATAGATATGTTTGCATCAATGACAACACCGATTAGGCACATATTTGCAACAATCTCCCCATTTGTCATTGATGGCAACATATGGTGTGAAAAACTATAACTACCATCAAGACAAGATTATCCCCCTTACTCTTCACACATTTGCATCCTTTTTTATCTAATTTTTTCACAAGAATTCTCTCCCCCTTTGACATCAATGGCAAAGGGCACATACTTGCATTCTATTGCTCTGATAGATTTAAACTTTTCTTTGACGTTACTTTTTTTTATTACTCCCCCTATCAACAATAGTGCAATACTTACTAATCTCATTACCTACTCCCCCTGAGATGTAGCTACCAAATCATCAATCTTTTTTAAATAATGAAACTACAAGCACTACCTGATTGATGCACTTCTGTGCACCTTAGTTCAGAGCAGGAGGGGTGATGAACCCTAAATTTTCTCTAAGATACTCAAAAGTATCCTTAGTCAGATGCTTAGTAAAGATGTCTACAATCTGATCTTTTGTAGATACATACTCCAACTTGACTTCATTCTTTGTTACCTTTTCCCTCAAGAAATGATATCTTATGGATATGTGTTTTGTCCTTAAGTGCATCACTAGATTCTTGGATATGTTTATGGCACTTGTACTGTCATAAAAGATTGCAATTGGATCTTCATACACAACTCTGATGTCTTTTAATGTTTACTTCATCCATAACACTTGAGTGCAACTACATGCTGCTGCAATGTACTCTACTTCTACAGTGGACAAGGAGATTGAGTCTTGCTTCTTGCTCAAGCATGAAACCAATCTGCTTGTTGACCTATTTTCCTCTGCCTAGAGCCAAACAGTTCACCTTGAATTTTCCTTGAAGATCCTGTAGAAATGACCATACAAGGTGTAAATCTTCCAAGTACTCATGCATGCCTGGTTAAAAAATCTCAAGCTCTTGCATAACAATTCCCTGGAAAAAACCCATAAATCTTTTGGCCTCAAGTATTTTATATCGCTGCGATTTCACATATTTTATAACTTGTATTTGTATGCATACTTGTATATACATTTGCCTTTGTACATACAAAGAAATATGCAAAGGTCATATACAAGTTTTTGCTTGTATATCGGCTATGTACAAAAATATACAAGGAAAAGATGCATATTGGGCTTAGAAGATGCATATACATTGAGGGAATCTATTGTAGATTCCAAGAATATTCCCTCAATGTACATCAGGTTTCAGATGCATATTGTGTTATATGTTTTGAACATACAATTGACACATACAAGGAAAAATATGCATATCAGGTTATACATCGTAGGAATATTCCATCAAAGATTTTCGCTTGTATGCTTGGCCTATGTATATCGGGTTGTATATTTGGATATACAAGTCGATATACAAAGGCCAAGCATACAAGGGTGTTTATATATCAGCGACATACAAAGAAAAGATGCAAGTAGAATATACAAGGGGCCAAACATACAAGCGCGCATATACAAAGGCCAATGTATGTCATGAACAGTGCATTGTATATGTGGCTTGTATATTTGTACATACAAGCAGAACATACAAAGGCAATATACAAGCCAGAATTCAATGTCTTTCCAGTCTGCTTCATAAAGTTTGAAGTCTGTGGCTTGCATGTATATGGTGCTTGTTTATGACGATATACAATGAAAGATACAAAGTAAGGATACAAGATGGAATTCAAATGGATGTACATTTTGGTTGAATGTAGCATTGAGTCCATGGCTTGCATGTACGTGGGCAATTGTATATTTTGCATATTCAAGTCAAAGGTGTAAAGGAGGTATACAAGGCAGACCTGAATCAAAGATCAAATTCTGGAGTAGTCAGGCGTCAGGTCTGGCTTGTATGTATAAGTGCTTTGTATGTTTGCACATACAAGGAGATATACAAAGAGGAATGATACAAGCCGGACCTGACAAGGCAATCAAATACAACTAATAGTCATTTTGGAGTCCATGGCTTGTATGTTTACAGATCTAAGAAGATAAAAATGGTGGGGCCCAATATACAAGTGCATGGCATATGCAAAGGCAGTTGTAGGGAGGGTTTTGAATGGTGATTCTGGCGACAAATTCAAGCGATATATACACAGATGTGAGGTGATATATATAGGCGGTTGATGAAAACTTTGACCACCAGTATCTCCTCCATCCTGGTGAATTTTTGCATACTGCAAGAGGCAAAGATGCATATTTTTGTCCCCTCTTTCATTTGGCAGGGTTTCCAGGGGGTTTTGTCACCTTTTATTTTTTAGATCTAGATTTGCATGTTTTGGGCGACTGGACATTTCAGTGACTTTTGGGGCAGGATGCAGATATTTTTTGCATTCATCTCTGCAGATAATGGAAGCTGCTCGCATTCATGACCAAAATATCTCCCACTTATGCATTGCTGAAGATTGGAAGGTAAGCTGCTCGCATTAAAGATTAAAATATCTTCTATCTGCCCAGTGCCAGATATTTGATGCCATAACTTCTCTAGATAGATAGTCATTCAAGGGTGGATATTCTTCTAAGGCAGCTTTTAGAGAAAATTTTTGTAACTAACTTAGGGTAGTTTTGGAATGCTATATATATGCATTCGAATGTTGTAAATGAGGTTGGAAAATTTTTAGCATAGAGGCTTTTTTGTTTTCCAAACAGAGCTTTTTCTATTACTGTAACCTTGCCTTCCTACTAAATATATGCAAGTTATTTTTACCTCTTTCCTAATTTTCTAGTTCTGTGTGAATCTGCATATGGTTGTCTATGAACGCCTTTGTTCCTTTTAATCATATTGCTTCTTGCCTCTGCTAGAATCATCTAATATGTGTATACGTACTTGCTATATCTGGCTGTGTTGTGCATTTTCAGTTCTGTGAAAGTTTCTTGAAATCTGTCTGGTGCATCACCCTTTCTTTTCAAGTTTTCTATTTCACCTTTCATTTTAAAGCTTTCCTTCTCCTTTTTCCCCTCAAAATTTAGTAGTTTTAGGTGATACTCAGGCAAGGAAGCTAAACTTGTCTAGAGGTCTGATCTCTTTGAGCAAGGTCCCACACCTTGAGATTAGTCCCATTGTGTCATTGAAATGCTTGGAATCCTCCCAAGCAGGGTGCAATTTCATGTGACAACAGTTTCTGGCACGCTTGATGGGACTATACAACTTTTATTACTGGTTTTGATATGCAGCCAGTAATTTTTTTAGACATGTAAGAGGTTAAACCTGCATATCTGGTGACTCACACTGAGGAAGGACAAGAAGATCAGTTCTGCTATAACATTATATGAGAAAGATTCAAATTAGGAGTTCAAGTACATTTGATTACTTGCAGTTGTCTCCACCTAGAAGGCAGAGTAGAGATGTAGTAAGGACTCCAGTTTCTAAAAGGATATAGTTAACTCCACCAGATTTTAGACCAGTTGTTTCTGTAGTCCCGTAGTAACTCAAGTAGATCTACCCCCAGCTGTTCAGATGGCCAGAAATCAGCCATTCATGACTTTTGATGGGGCAGCCCTTTACACCTAATAGTACATGATGTTATACCCATGGCATCTTTGAAGAATCTGCTCTATTTTACAGAGGAGAATCAAACTACCCCTATTGAGAACATCAGAGACATAGCATCCCTGTGTGGTGTACATCGTGTTACTCAAGAGAATGTGGCCATCAAGCTACTGGCTGCCTAATTCAAAGGAAGGCATTGCAATGGTTTAGAAGTTTACCAGTGCAGACTATTACAACTTGGGATGATCTAGGTGAGAAGGTAAACAAACAGTTCCAAGATAAATCAGATAATCTATCATTGGTTGAACAGATGACCACCATAAAGAGAGCTCCCCAGGAGCAAATGATAGATTTCAATTTCAGATTCCAGAAGACATGGGATAGAATTCCTGCCATGGTAAGACCTCCAGCTAAATATGCATTCTTGTATTTTTTGAAAGCCCTGAATAGTGATATTTCAGTAATGATTCAATCATTAGGAGGTACTAGTTTATCTGATGCTTATGAGATAGCTATTAGGGCCAAAAAATAGTCTGATTCAGGCTAGAAAAATAGCACCCAGACCACCAGTGCCCATCTTTCCTGAGATTCAGGCTTCAATGCCATTACCCATCCCATATTTTGCCCCTTCACCTACTATAGCAGCAATACCAAGTACTGCTAATTCTGAGCTTGTTGCTTCTAGCTCATCTCAAGAGTTGAAAGAGATTAAAAATAGTAAACAGAAAATAGAAAATATCCTGCAAACCTTTGGGAATGAGTTAGTAAACATTAAAAAGTAGCAATCCCAACATAGACAGCCTTATCAACCACAACCTCAAGGGCAAAATCTGCAGCCATATCAAGGCCAAAATTAGCCTTATCAAGCTCACATGCCACCTTATCAAAGAAACTACCAAGGTGCCAGGCAAAATGTGAACCAAAGGCCTTTTCAGCCTTATAATCTGGCACCTATTAATGCAATGAGGGACCTTGTCCCTACTTAGAACAACCTTGCAGTTGAGTATGACTGGTACCATCAATGCAATCAACCACACAGTCAAGCAGCCTGTTCGAATGGAGTGATAAATCAGGCTTTAATGGTGCAAAATGTGGTAGTCTCACAGCCAAACACACCAAATGATGTAGTTACACCACAACAAGAACAATCTCAGAATGATTCTGCCTTCATAAATTGGCAAGAAGGTGAATTCTGTGGCATTGATAGTGATAACACCTCAGTGGCAGCAAACACAAGAGCCAAGAAGAGGGGTTATGAGGTAGATCAAGTAGCAAATAAAGGAAAAGGGCTTGCTGATCCTTCCATATCACATATTCCCCATATTTTATAAAGAAGTAATCCAGCAATGGCAAGGGAGATGCCTCATCTGCAAGATGACACTGTTGCTACAAAGTCACAACAAAAGGTAAGTGCCACTTCACCTTTCAATATTATTAAAAATATGAAGAAGATGAATGTGACAATGTCAATGTGGGATTCCCTAGCCATCCTTGGCCAAAAGATGATGTTGCAGTCTGCCTTGTCTGATTTGAAAGTGTCCAAGAATCCAACTATTGACCTAAATAAGGCTGTCCTTACCAATTCATCCTAAGATAACAGCAAATAGCCAAACAAAAGTGCCAAATCACTACCATTTTATGTATCTTTGATAATTGGAGATAAGCTAGTGCATAATTGTATGCTGCATAGTGGTGCAAGTAGTTTTGTGATGCCAAAACAAATTGCAGACCAATTAGGGCTCAAGTACAAGCCCCTTGAGAAGGGTGTACTCCAATTAGATGGCACAGCTGTTAATATTGTGGGTGTAATAAAAGACCTAGGCCTCACTCTGCATACCTGTCCCAATGTTTCCATTTCACAAGTGGTGTTCATCATAGACTTGCCTCCTTACTTTGCCATGTGCTTATCAAGAGAATTCACAGCCAAGATAGGAGGATATTTGTCCTTGGACAGGTCCCACATGTTTTTCAAGACCAGATATGGCACCAAAGTAACTTTAAAATTTGAGTTGCTATCAAATCATCACATAGAGCCTTACACACCAAGTGCAGTCAATGCAAATTGCATTATTTCTGATGATCCTGAATTAGTTGCTACTCAAGAACTACAAGCTAAAAGCATACCAGAGGTACTCTTAAGGGAGTGAGCCTTAGAAAATAGTGTGGATGATCCCGAAGGACACATCCAAGAAAATGGTATGGGGGTTTACATACTGCATGAGCATGAAACATCAATACCAAATCTTGTAAAAGATGCTGAACAACAGACAGAGCAGCAAAATGAGGTGTGGAAAATGCACTTTGATGGCTCAAGGAATAGGAGTGGATCTGGTGGTGGTGCAATGCTGGTGTCACCACAAGGTGAAAAATATTATTCTTCTTTCCATTTTGCCTTTACATGTACAAACAACACTACTAAACATGAAGGATTAATTCAAGGTTTGTAGTGGGCAACAAAAGAAGAAAATTGGTTGGTTGTAGGTGTTTGGAGACAGTGAACTCATTGTAAATCAGGTAAGAGGACTGCATCTTACAAAGAGTGATGTTTTGAAATGTTACAAATATAGGGTATGAGATATGATTGAAGACTTTGATGCATTCAATTTGATCTCTATCCCAAGAAATCAGAACTAGCATGTAGATAGGTTAGCTACAATTGGGGCTCAGTTTGACATCCCCAGTGATATTCAAAGGGAGAATGTACAACCTCATGTAAAAATAGTTGATAGACCCTCTATCCCTGATAATAATATTTATTGGCAAGTTTTTGAAAGCGATGAGCAGATCCTGTGTTTCTTGTTAGAAGAAGATGAGTTTTCTGTGATAAATCAGGATAAGCTCGGACAACAATATGGCAATGATCAGATTGTTCAAATGAGAACAAACAAGTTGCCCAAGGGATTGGTAACCTTGGAATCTATTTTTAGTACAGATGATTAGCTTAAGAAAAGCAAGACCAACATGCAGATTAAAGAAGATCATATGAGGAACTAGAAATTTTCAAAGGTAAGCTTCTTAAAATCAGTAAAATCTGCTCAGTTGAGGACATAAGAGCTTTTGTTGCTCTTTGTCAAGAATTTGAAGATGTGTTTGCTTGGGATTACTCAAACCTAAAAGGGTTCGACCCTCAGATTGCCCAGCACACCATAGAATTAGAACCAGATACTAAACCTATTAGGCAGAAGCAAAAACCTTTAAATCCAAAGCTTGGGCCCCTAATGATTAAAGAACCGACTAAACTGATTGAGGAGAAAATCATTTTTCCAATCAAGCATACTTCTTGGGTCTCCAACCTTGTCCCTGTGAGGAAAAAGAATGGAGAGATTAGACTGTGTGTTGATTTTAGAGACCTTAATAGAGCCTCCCTAAAAGATCACTACTCATTGCCTTTAATGGAGCAAATTTTGTAGGTAGTGGCTGGCTCAGAGAGATTCTCTTTGCTTGATGGATTTTCTGGTTACAATCAGGTGTTAGTCAAGGAGGAGGACCAGTTCAAAACTACTTTCACCACTAAATGGGGCACCATGGCCTATAGGAGAATGTCTTTCAGTCTCTCAAATGCTGGCTCTACTTTTCAGAGAGCCATGGATATGGCCTTCAAAGGTTTGTTGTATAAATTGGTGCTAGTATACCTAGACGACATCACGGTTTTTTCTAAGAATGCATCTGAGTATTTATCCCATCTAAGGCTAGTATTCGAGAGATGCAAGGAGTTCAGGATATCTCTTAATCCCAAGAAATGCATATTCGTTGTGCATGAAGGCAAGTTGCTAGGGTACATTGTGTCAAAAGAAGGCATTACCATTGATGCTAAAAGGGCAAGAGCTATTCTGGAGCCACCTTTACCTAGCCACAAAAGGGGACTGCAAAGTTTTATTAGTAGAATTAATTTTTTGCAAAGATTTATCCCTGAAATTGTAAATCCGTTGAAGCCTTTGACGTCTATATTGAAGAAGAGTACAATTTTTAGTTGGACAGCAAAGGCCAAACTCAGCTTTGAGTCTATAAAAGAAGTATTAGCAACTACGCCAACTCTAGTAAATCCTGACTTCTCTAAAGATTTTATTTTGTATGCTTATGGCGGCCTGGATACCATCTCTATGATTTTGTTACAGCAGCAAAGTGAGGGTTTTGAGCAACCAATCACTTTCTTTAGTCAGAGGCTGGAGGAGTATGAGTAGAGATATAGCTTCGTTGAAAAACATGTTTTGGCAGTGATAAGGAGCCTCAAGAAGTTTTGGCATCTTATTTCTAATAACAAGATACATTTGATGGTCACTCACCCTAGCATAAAGGAGTTCCTGTTAAGTAAAGATGTTAATGAAAAGAGGGCCAACTAGATCACCAAAGTCATGGAATATGATGTGGAGATCAAGATAACCAAGCTTGTCAGAGGCAGAGGGCTTAGTGAACAACTTGCTACCAGTTCTAAGAAAGAGGTAGAAAAGGAACAAGAGGTGCTTCCGATCATTGAAGAGGAGCATTAGAATGATACAATAGCAGTAGACACCAATTGGGTTAATGACATGGCTTAATTTTTGCAAACTGGTAGATGTCCAGTAGGTCTAGATAGAACTAAAAGAAGATATTTCAGATTGCAATCCATTCCATATGTTTTAATAAATGACATCCTTTTCAGAAAGCATTTTAATGGTGTATTGTTAAGATGCATTAATAAAGATTAGACTGACAAGGTGCTTCATGAATTTCATGATTAAATAGTAGGGGGCCATTTTGCCCCAAGGACTACTGCTAGGAAAATAATGAGAGCTGGCTACTACTGGCCCAGCTTATTCAAAGATGCCCATGCATGGGCTAGAAAATGTGTAAAATGTGCCATGTTTGCAGGCAAAGAGAGGCTACCAGCCTTATCTCTGCAGCCAATTCAAGTAGAACAGCCCTTTATGAGATGGGGCATTGATTTTATAGGTCCTATTAACCCACCATCAAGTGCAGGCCATAGATGGATACTTACAGCTATAGACTATTTCACAAGGTGGACTGAAGCAGCGGCTCTAAAAGAATCAAATGAAAATGTTGTTTTAATTTTTTATTGTGATTTGGTTTCCAGATTTGGAGTGCCTGAGTCTATCATCTCTAACAATGCTTTGGCCTTTGTTGGACTAAAGATAACTAACTAGGCTATTAAGAATGGGATCTATATGAATACTTCATCAAATTATTACCCACAGGGTAATGGTTTGGCTGAATCCACGAATAAAAATCTCACAAGGATTATTAAAAAATCAATGGAGGATAACCAAAGGACCTGACATACTGACCTAAAATTTGCTCTATGGGAAGATAGAATAACTCCTAAAAGGTCTATTGGGAACTCCTCATATTTGCTAGTGTATGGAAAAGAGGCAAGGTTGCCTATGTCTATGGAACTGCTAGCACTAGACATCATGAATTAGCTAGAAATGTTTGAAGAAGAAGGCCCCATGGCTATCAGATATTCTCAACTGATAGAGCTTGAAGAAAGTAAAGATAAAGCTATGAAAGCTATGGAGTATCATCAGCTTCAAACAAAAAGAAATTTTGATAAGAAGGCCAACCCCAAAAATTTTAAAATGGGTGATATGGTGCTCAAATGGGATGAATTAAAAAGTAGACCAGGAAACCATTCCAATTTTGATAGCATGTGGAGTGGCCCATTTCTCATTACTGAATGCATTTCAGTTATCAAATATGGAGGGACAAAATTTGCCTATCCCAGGCAATGGGATACATCTAAAGAGGAGTTTTGAGGTATGAGTACCTTGTAAATCAGTAGATTAGATTTCTTGCTTTCAATAAGTGTTGCTACACAATAGTTTAGATCCTTTTGTTTTCCCTAAGTGCTATCTAGCACAGTTGAAGGGATTGCCTTCAACATTTTTGTCTTGGCTTGGTCTTCCAAATGTTCTTCAGTGCCATATGCCAAGTTGCTAAGTTAGAGTTATTTGTCAAGACATATCTTCAGTCTCTAAAAGACCCCATGCCCAATGGATGCTCAAGGCCATTGATCTAATTGTTTAGTAGGCAAGCATCCCCATAGAGGTCGCCAAAATGTTGACCTATTTTCCTCTGCCTAGAGCCAAATAGTTCACCTTAAATTTCCTTTGAAGATCCTGTAGAAATGATGATACAAGGTGTAAATATTCCAAGTACTCATGCATGCTTGGTTAAAAAATCCCAAGCTCTTACCTAAAGATTCCCTGTAAAAAACCCAGAAATTGTTTGGCCTCAAGTATTTTATATCGCTGGGATTTTGCATATTTTATAACTTGTATTTGTATGCATACTTGTATATACATTTGCCTTTGTACATACAAAGAAATATGCAAAGGTCATATACAAGTTTTTGCTTGTATATCGGCTATGTACAAAAATATACAAGGAAAAGATGCATATCGGGCTTAGAAGATGCATATACATTGAGGGAATCTATCGTAGATTCTAGGAATATTCCCTCAATGTATATCAGGTTTCAGATGCATATTGTGTTTTATGTTTTGAACATACAATTGACACATACAAGGAAAAATATGCATATCGGGTTATACATCACAGGAATATTCCATCAAATATTCTGGCTTATATGCGTGGCCTATGTATATCGGGTTGTATATTCAGATATACAAGTCGATATACAAAGGCCAAGCATATAAGGGCATTTGTATATCGGCGACATATAAAGAAAAGATGCAAGTAGAATATACAAGGGGCTAAACATATAGGCGCACATATACAAAGGCCAATGTATGTCATGAATAGTGCATTGTATATGTAGCTTGTATATTTGTACATACAAGCGGAACATACAAAGGTAATATACAAGCCGGATTTCAAAGTCTTTCCAATCTGCTTCATAAAGTTTGAAGTCCGCTGCTTGCATGTATATGGTGCTTGTTTATGACGATATACAATGAAAGATACAAAGTAAGGATACAAGCCAGAATTCAAATGGATGTACATTTTGGTTAAATGTAGCATTGAGTCCGCGGATTGCATGTATGTGGGCAATTGTATATTTTGCATATACATGTCAAAGGTAAGGAGGTATACAAGGCGGCCCTGAATGAAAGATCAAATTTTGGCATAGTCAAGCATCAGGTTCGGCTTGTATGTATAAGTGCTTTGTATGTTTGCACATACAAGGAGATATACAAAGAGGAATGATACAAGCTGGACCTGACAAGGCAATCAAATATAGCTAATGGTCATTTTGGAGTCCACGGCTTGTATGTTTACAGATCTAAGAAGATACAAATGGTGGGGCCTGATATACAAGTGCTTGGCATATGCAAAACTAGTTGCAGGGAGGGTTTTGAATGGCGATTCTGGTGACAAATTCAAGCGATATATACACAGATGCGAGGTGATATATACAGGCGGTTGATGAAAACTTTGACCACCAGTATCTCCTCCATCCTGGTGAATTTTTGCATACTGCAAGAGGCAAAGATGCATATTTTTGTCCCCTCTTTCATTTGGCAGGGTTTCCAGGGGGTTTTGTCACCTTTTATTTTTTAGATCTAGATTTGCATGTTTTGGGCGACTGGACATTTCAGTGACTTTTGGGGCAGGATGCAGATATTTTTTGCATTCATCTCTGCAGATAATGGAAGCTGCTCGCATTCATGACCAAAATATCTCCCACTTATGCATTGCTGAAGATTGGTAGGTAAGCTGCTCGCATTAAAGATTAAAATATCTTCTATTTACCCAATGCCAGATATTTGATGCCATAACTTCTCCAGATAGATAGTCATTTAGGGGCAGATATTTTTTTGAGGCAGCTTTTAGAGAAAATTTTTGTAACCGACTTAGGGTAGTTTTGGAATGCTATATATATGCATTCAAATGTTTAAAATGAGGTTGGAAAATTTTTAGCATAGAGGCTTTTTTGTTTTCCAAACAGAGCTTTTTCTATTACTATAACCTTGCCTTCCTACTGAATATATGCAAGTTAAATTTACCTCTTTTCTAATTTTCTAAGTCTGTGTGAATCTGCATATGGTTGTGTGTGAACGTCTTTGTTCCTCTTAATCATATTGCTTCTTGCCTCTGCTAGAATCATCTAATTTGTGTATACCTACTTGCTATATCTGGCTGTGTTGTGCATTTTCAGTTCTGTGAGAGTTTCTTTAAATCTGTTTGGTGCATCTCCCTTTGTTTTCAAGTTTTCTGTTTCATCTTTCATTTTAAAGCTTTCCTTCTCCCTTTTCCCCTCAAAATTTAGTAGTTTTAGGTGATAATCAGGCAAGGAAGCTGGCCTTCTCCAGAGGTCTGATCTCTTTGAGCAAGGTCCCACACCTTGAGATCATTCCCATTGTGTTATTGGAATGCTTAGAATCCTCCCAAGCAATGTGCAATTTCATGTGACAACACTGCTTCCCAAGAAGAATGCACCTCCATTTGTACTTTTCCTATCATCAACATCTGCATCTATTCTTGAAATAATTCTACTTTGTCAATCCTAAACTATAGTTACTCATCCTTCTCAAGCCAATCATCAAGGATCAAAAAATTAGATCACTGTAGCTTGATTCTTGGTAAGAGCTCATAGCATATTTTCTTCCTTGATCAGATATTTGTGCATAGAAGGTCTCTTAATTTGTGTATCTCTTCCTTTATCCTTTAAGAACACAATTGCTGTCCTATTTTGAACCTTTGTTTCTAATCTTGCCTTTTCATGTTGGGACAAGAACACCAATCTTTTGGTCGAGGAGTAAAGATTTTCAATAAGGGCCCCCTTGAGCCAAATCTCTAATCTTAGTTTCTAGAGGGAACATCTATATGTGATATCAGTATAGGCTCATTCTTGACTCTTGTTTCATCTCTCTTCACCCAGATCTTGTTCATTTCCCTTTTGGTTTCTACCAGATAAACCTTGTCCTTTCTCTTGTCTTCCCTTTGCTCTATTTTCTTCTCTTCTGTAGGATAGCTTCTGTTGCTTCTACAAAATTTTGCAACATGTCCAGGTCTATTGCAATTTTAGCAAACAACATTCCTTTGTCCTTGGTTCCTTCCATTATTTGGATTGACCCTAGGTCTGCATTGGTTGGCTATATGCCCAAATCTATTGCATGTAAAGCACTTTCCATGAAGGGATGGAGTGTATCTTTCATTGTTGGAACCATTCCTTTTTTGACTTCTACATTCATTTGCTCTATGACCAAATTTACTGCAATTAAAACAATAACCATTGAAAGATGGGCACCTTTGAGAATTTGGTTGCCTGACCAGAGGTCTCCTTGATCTATTCCTTTGATCTTGAATCTGTTTGCCTTTGTCCTTCTTGACCTTAGAATTCTTTTCTTGACCTGTTCTAGAGTTTTCACCTTCGTCAAGTCTCATACCTTCTTTGTTGTCAGGATTATTCTTACTTGCCATTAATCTATCATATCTAGTAGCACTCTCACTGTTTTTTTCTTGGTGAGCCCATGCATGTTTCAGATCAACTTTTAGATCCACAACTTCTTCTTCAAGCTTTATGTAGTCCTTGATTTTTCCCTTCAGACACTCCTCAATTCTTTCTTTCTCTTCATTTGCCAATCTTAATTCTTCGCTATTCTCTTTAAGACTTTGTTTGAGTATCTTGATTTCCTTAACTCTTTTATGTAATCATTTACTTCTACTATATTTTCTTTTAAGTCCATGTTTTCTTCTTCAGGTTTCTCAATGTTTTCAAGAGTAATTTTGTGTCCTTCACTGTTAGTGGACTGAAATTTATCATCAGACAATTCCACAGTATTACAGGCCTCAATCGCTGATCTAGATTCAACATTGGCAATTAAACATAGATTAATTTGATTAGTAGCTTTGTGTCCTTTCACACCACATTTTTCTTTACCACTGATGTTGTGAAAACTTCCTTGTGCTTCATCTTGCAGTTCCTTTTCCTTAGCCTCATTTTTTTCTTTCCAAGGAGCGCTAATTGAATCAGTGTACTTTTGAATGTTCTCATCAACCTTGACATTTGTAATTTCAACAATCTTTCCTAATCTATTGTTATAGCAGTGGTAAGATTTGTTCCAAGATGAATATCTAAGGAAAATGCCTTCATCATACTTAGCATCATCCATTTCTTCCTTTCTTTTGATAAGGTATTTGCTTCCAAATATTTTAAAGTATTTCAAAGTGGGTATCATTCCATACCATAATTCAAAGGGAGTCTTTCCTTTACTAGCTTTTGCTTGAACTCTATTTTGTGTGTAAATAGCTATCTAAATTGCCTATTTCCAAAATTCTTCTAATAGATTTGCTTCCTCCATCATTGTTTTTGTAGCTTTTTGAATAGTCCTACTTGTTTCTTCCATTACCTTATTCTTTATAGATAGTTGTTTTTCTATCCCATGAGTTTCATAGGATATATTTAAGTTATTAGAAGTAAACTCTTCTTCTTTGCCACAACTCAGACACTTGATTTTCATATTCAACTCATTTTCAACCATTGCTTTGAAGGCTTTGAGTCCATCTAAAGCTTCTAATTTTTCTTTAAGAAAGCTAATGCAAGTCATTCTAGAATAATCATCAATGAAGATAATAAAATACCTATAATCATGGAAGATTCATATTCTTGTAGGACCACAAAGGTTTATATGGATCAATTCCAGTCGTTTAGTAAAAGATTTTTCTTCACCCTGTAGGTTTCTTCTCGACTGCTTTCTATCTTGACATTTCTTGCAAATGATGTTGGTGGAGAAATCAATCTCTGGTAGATCTTTCACAATTTGAGTTGAGCCTAGCTTTACTAAATTACCAAGATTGATATGACACAATCTTCTATGTCAAAGCCAACTATCATTGGTTTGAGTTGTGGAGACAAGAATGTTAGATTTTCTAAGATGATAAAGATTCTTTTCTGTCATTTTTCTAACATCTATTCCTGTTCCATATTTCTCTTTGATTTCAAAGGTATCATTGTTAAATACAATACTATATCCCTTTTTACACAACTGTCTAATGCTCAAGAGATTTTACTTTAAATTATTAATATAAACAACATCATCAATAATTTGTATGTTATCAAGATTGATTGACCTTTTTTCACATATCTCAATAGTGCAACTTCATCTCTAAATCTAACTAGCCCTCCACCATACTTCTTAAAATTTATAAGCTTACTTTTATCACCGGTCAGGTGATTTGAACAACTACTATCAATAACCCAATAGTTCTTTTCTTGAAGCATAAATTCATTGTTGGTACTTACCTCTAGATTAAAACACCTTTGATTATTGATATCCTTTGTTTTAGTGAAGAAATAGTCATCATCTTCATCTTCTTCAACAACACAAAATGCTCTCTTGGACATTTTGTTTTTATTCTTTTCATCATTTCTCAAATTTGTTTTTGGACATTCAGATGCATAGTGATCAATTTCACCACACCTAAAACAATTGTGATGTTGCTCATCTTTTTGCCCCATCTTGGATCTAACCTTGAGTTGTTATACTCTTTAATGAGGAACCTCGCTTTGATACCAATTGTTGAAATGAACCAAACAACTGAGAAGTGAGGGTGAATCAGTTGTCTCAAATCTTTAACAATTTCTACACCTTAAAATATTAAACACTTGTCCACTATTTATTATTGTTACCATTTTTTCACCACAGCTCAAAAATTGGTAGAGATGGTATATTGTTATTTTAAGGTGAAAGATTTTAATTTATTTCTGCCTTCCATAATTATGAAAGGTTCAATTGTTTAGTCCAATGTGTTTCGAAAGGTAAGGTATCCAGTTTGCAGTTCATTTGTTTAATAGAACAAAGATTTAGTTCATTCATTGCATTACAAGATATCCATCAGAGAGATAAGTATTTCATTCACTACAATAATTATTCATTTACAAATCAAGTACATAAAAGGATAAACATTGCATTGAAAGAAATAATGACAAATCTAATTTCCCTCACAAGGAATGGGAATAGCTAGACAAATGCAAATATAGGGAAAATACTATGCATCTAAAGATAGAATAGAGAAGGGTCATAGCTATCATTTCCTTGAAAGGTCTTCAATCTCTGAGGCTACCATCGTATCTCTGCTCCCGATCTTTGACAAGAACCTGCAAAAATGTGGAAAAGGCTTGTTAGAGCTCTGGTTATGAGATCTCAATATGACTATTAGAAGAGGCATAATACATTGCCTATAATGCACTGATTAGATGAACAACATCCACATACAAGAGGAACTGAAAGAGAAGCAATCACTGAACTTCATTTTTTTAATCCAATGTGTTTGTTTCATGTCCAGGTATAGGACAGGTCATGTTGCTATTTGAAGACTAATTCAACATGTGGTGTAAAACAGACTCCCACAAGGGTTGACCTAGACATGCTTACCCCTAGATCTCAAGGGGATGATTTAAGACATTTCAATTAAAATTTATAGAAGAGCTTAAAGATCATTGCCCTTCCATGATCACTAGCTCAAATCATGAGGTGATAACCATGCAAGGGTAGTGAATGCAATATCCAAGGCAGCTCAATAAGGTACTTGGGGATAGTTCATAATAAAGAATGAATTCATAACCACATGCATATAAAGGTATGTTATCAAGGCCCAGATAAGCCTTTTAGATAATGCTATGAATAGTAAGACAATGAACTAAAAGGATCTAATGCTCATTAAACAATGGTCACTATATTGGGGTAACAAAGCCATAGACTATCAATTTGATGATCAAGTGAAATAGAACAATCACAAGGAGATCATATGAACATTATCATTACGGAAT
Organism: Cunninghamia lanceolata; assembly: GCA_027924645.1. Taxonomy (NCBI): domain Eukaryota; kingdom Viridiplantae; phylum Streptophyta; class Pinopsida; order Cupressales; family Cupressaceae; genus Cunninghamia; species Cunninghamia lanceolata. The sequence goes on from BSBN01000867.1 coordinate 23,864,925, forward strand.
TCATAAGGTTCAGCCAAAAGTACATGAATAGTGGACTTTTCACATGGCTACTAATGAGCTAATATAGAAAAAAAGGATGTGCACAAGTGAAAAAATGTCCACATCAAACATTTTGCCTTTTTAAAGAGTACAAGTGCCAAATGAAGAGGACAACATTATATTCCCTTTTCTGATAAAAAATAGGATATCTAGTACAGCCAACAACATGAAGGTAGCTCATCAAGAATTTACCATGTGTCATTGAAATACAAGTTGATTGCAGAAAGAGTATGCAGCCTGATTTTGAGATAGCAAGATAGGAATGATCAAGTGTCCATGACTATCTACAAGACATGAGGAGATTCTATGAGAATAGCCATAATGATAGGACTACAAGATTTGCATAGTACATGTATAGCCTTTGACCATCAAAAGGGAAGCATCAAATTGTTTCCAAGAGATTCCATCATAGTAAGAGTGCCTCCAATATGAAAAATGACAAGTGGAATAAAAGATGAATATCATCACATGTAGTAGATAAATGGAGAAGCAATACACATAGTGCATTTGTATAGGCTGTGACCAAGGTTATGTCATCATCAAGATAAACAACTATTAATAAATATTGTCAAAATCCCATATGCTACCATTGACCAATATGATATTGCTATCAACCATAATCCTCAAATTAATTTAAACAAGAAGCTACAAGTAAATGGATGCCACTTCTACAAGAGAAGATAGTCAAGCTAAAATACTCATCATGTATATTATTTGCCATGGCTACATATACAATTAAATATCAATCAGACTCAGAGTGTTATAGAAGAGTTGCATTCATTCAAAGATGGTATGTATGTGAATTCTTTGAGATGATACTAAACTAGAACAACAAATGACATATGTCACAAAGATAATGGCAAGAACAACAAAGAGGGATATCATTGAGCTACAGAAGAAATGAATGGAGTAAATCATTTTTGTGCCAACAGTGTACAGCCAAGATGTTCTTTCTTTTTCTTCACAACTGTCAAAACCCATATGGAACTTATGTATCAAGTTTTCAAAGACATATGTAAAGGGAAATTTTGAGCCTATGCAAATTTAAGGAGAACTCAAAAATAAGCCATTATAGCCATGGATAGGAATGGATAAGTGGGTTCTTCTTCCCACAAGCTAAAAGCACTTCAAGTCTCCATACTAAAAGGGAATACAGAGAATGCAATATATAGAGATGAAATAAGCACATATACAAGCTTCCATGATAGAATAGATCCTCAAAAATAATGCTATAGCTACAACCAGCGAAGGAGTAACCCACTTAGGGTTTAAATCTTTTTTACAAAATTTAGTTTTAGAATAGAAGTTTTCTATACAGAGGGAAAGAAGTCTTTTAGTCATGTCAAAAGTTAGAATTAATGGAGTCTGTGGCCTTCCAAGAAATGTAAACATAGATCAGGCATCAAAGCCAATTTTTTTGTCTCCAAATGCAAAATAGAGTGCTTAGGAAAGATGAGTTATGGATGTGAACAATACGTACAGAGCAAGGTGAACCTATTTAAGGGTTTTAGAAATATGTTGCATAGAATGAAACCCCTTATCACTAGTAAATGAAAATAATAATGCAGCTATTAAAGAGAGATGCAGATGCAAGCCTTATGACAAAGTAGATGTTGATAACTGAGAGGGGGGGGGGGGTGAATCAGTTATCCTAATTATTTCCCTTATTGAACTTTCCTTTTAATTGAAGCAGCATAAAATCAAACACAAAACATTAACCATGAAATAAGAAACACATGACACAGTATTTTTGACGTGGAAACCCTGTTAAGGGAGAAAACCACGGGGTGATTAACCCAAGAATTATTCTCTGTTAGAAGAATAGGAAATTACAAAAATGGCACTTGCCAATTAGGGCTCACTGCCCGAGCACACTGCTCACAAGAGGCTCACTGCCTACAAGAAGACACACTGTCTTACAAAGTTATAAGAATCACAGTCTTGAACTGATTGGAAGCATCTGCATATGCTGGAGTTCAGTTCCGGTTAAGTTCAGTATACTGATCTGCTGCACTTCATCTTTCCTCTGTTCTTTAGTCTGCTATCCTTTCACATACCGGATCTTTCTTGCTACTTCTGCTCTACTCTGGACTTGTTCGCATATCCTTTCACACACTTCACACTCTTTACAACTAAATCCATCCTCTATATATATCCGCACAAGTAATTTCATCACCTTTCTAGTCGGCATCCGGAACAGTCTATTTTCTTACAAACTTAGTTCTGTCGGCTGAATCCTTGCTCACCAAGCAATGCAGATCAAGCATATACTTGTAGATATCATCAATTATGTCGGCCAAACATGATTCATGCCTCCGCAACCTTTATCATCATCTGTAACACATCCGAAAAGTAGTCTGATACTCTATCAGTCAGTTCTTCCTCTGTTTTCACTGTCTCTCAGGAATCCGGTACTCAACTATTCATATCTTTTTCTTTGTCCATCTTCGGAGGCTAAATCCTTGGAATATACTACTCAAGATAGTCCTCTTGACTTCCCCAGATCCGCACTGTGCCAAGACACTTCCTCTGAGAGATCCGGACCAATCTGTCGGACCTTGCCACATGCTCTGTTCTTGTTCACCGGACCACAACAATCTTCAATCTGACTTCCGGTAGAGATATATCATGACTTGCGGATATGTGGGATGACCTTTGTTGCCATCAATGACAACAACCATGAATCCATATAGTGTCTCTTGCCAACAATCTCCCCCTTTGGCATTGATGGCAACACTTAGTGAAAAATGACTAAGTGTTTACACTATGCTCCCCCTTTGCTGATGCTCTTGTCTTTATATACAATTTCTGGAACTCCCCCTGAGTTGGATTCCTCATTTTTCACTGCTCCTCACTCCCCCTTTGACATCAATGGCAAAGGGTAGGGTCCGCACACCAAAATTTTCAAAAATTTTCTATATATAGCCGCATATTTACATACTCACATATACTGCAGAATGTCTGCAAAGGATGTCTGCAGTTGAACCATTTCAGTAGCCCAACTTAGCTTCATTCTGTCCAAGATTGAAATGTGACCACTCAACAAAAATGCAAAAGCTTCTGCCCGCCTGAGATCTGTCGGATCTTTTGTATGGGCGGTGGTCTGGGCATCACTGATGGCCTCATGCATAGTTTCCAACTTAGGGACTATAATCCTTCTAAGTTCTCCCATCCGGTTGGTAATGTTCTTCCTCTCCTTCTCAAGATTCTTTATTTCATTCAAGACTGCAATAGTCTGACATTCTTGATTTATTATAGAGGAAGAGAGAGGATCAAAACTTTGAGATAAGCTTTGAAGCTTGTCCTGTTCCTCTTTTATTTTCTTGTCAATTGCTGCTGTTGCCTTTGACCAAGATATACAAAATTTGTAGATGTCACCGCCATCCTTAAGAGCATTTTCTAAGCTCTTTATTCCAATGCTTACAATCTTCCTATCCTTAGAGATTAATTCTAATATTTCAGAAAATCTCTTATCCAAAAATTCCTTCCGGACCTTTTCTTCAGCTGATTTTTCTAGAGAATTAAAATGTGTATCAATACTGCTGACTAAGGTTTTTAGATTACCGGAAGTGGAGGCTGTCGGATCTATTTGGATTGATGGCATGATCTTTACAAGTACTCCGGAAGCAGCCTCTATCAACTCACAGTCTTCCATATGAGACTTCAGGAGCTTTTCATTTGCCTTGGCATTTGCAAATGAAGCTATCTTCATTGTTTGTACCGGAGAGAGAGAGTCAAAATCAAATGGACCTTTTAGAAGCTCCGGTTCATCAATCTCTAGAGTTTCTTTGCTTAAAAATTGTTGAACAGTTTGTGCAGTGTCTCTTGCCAGAGACAGATGTTTCTTTTCTTCTGCAGTCTTAGAACTGTCAACCTCTTTGTCTGTCACCACTGCTTCCTTCTCCTGCAATTGCTCTTCTTCTTTGGATCCGGAGACTGTAGGGGAAACCAGAGGAGAGATGCTTGCTTGTTCATGGGCCACTTCTTCTGGAGCAGAGGGTCCCAAGTCCTCACTTGTCTGTTCAGGGCTCACTTCTTCCGGAACAGAAGATTCCAAATCAGCAGCTGTTTCTGCACCTAAGTCCTCTACAACAGGAAGATTGAACCTTTTGAAGGCCTTCCGGAGGATCTCTTCTGTCTCTTGTGCCACTTTGTCAGTCTCACCAAGCATGAGCTGATTCATCCTGGCTTTACTTCTGAACTCATCTTTGCAGTCCTTGAAGATCATGTTCATTGTCTTGGGATCAATTTGAGGATATAGCTGAATAGCTATCTGCTCCCGGATCTCAAGATCTTTAGCATGAGCATTATTTTTCCTCACTTCCATTTCCTTTTCTAGGCTTTTAGGAATAAGAGATATTATTTCAATGAAAGCCTTATTATATATGTTAAGATATTTCACTGTGGCCTCCTGCAGAGTCTTTTGGTCTGCCTCACTGAAGTCATCATAGGATTCAGTCATTGGTTGAAGGTTTCCATCCACCGTGACCGACTTGATTATGCTCTCTAGTGACAGAGTGGGCTTTTCAACAGTTACCTCTGCCATTTCATCCTTGTCTTGGCCTGTGGAGGGCTTACCGGATCCTTTCTTCTTCTGTTTCTTTACTTCTCTTACTTCCTCATCTGATTCTGTTTCCTCTTCATCCTTTTGGCTTTCATAAGCCCTTGATGCTTTTGTCTTGGATCTTTTACCGGATGCCTGGACTTCCGGTTTTGAGCTTTTGGTTGTGGAAGGTGCAGATCTCTTTGATGATCTGGTCCGGGTGGGGGTTTCAACCGGAGCACTTTCTTTGCTTTTCTCTTCTTCCTCAGCCTTTCTCCTCTTTTCCCGGCTGGCATCAAGTGCCTCTTTTGAGATGCCTAGGCCTTGAGCAATGTGCTCTACTTCTTTTCTCACTTTTCTCTTAATCTCAGGTTCCCTGAGTTCTACATGTAATTTCACACTCAGCTCCTCAAAGGTTCCAAACCTTTCTGCCTTAGGATCTTTGGGCTGACTTAGCATGTGTTGAACATGCAGCTCTACTATCTGTTCATCAACTTCATACCCCATGGGCATGATCCAGACAGTCCTTGGCTCCACTGCCTCCATTAGGCACTGATCAGTGTCAACCATAAAGCATACTGAGTCCTTGTATTTCTCAATGAGAGACTGGGGAATTCTCTCTCTTGCATGCATCATGCTCTGAAAGTTTTTGAAGTATCCCCATAGAGCTGTATTTCTCGCTTTTGCATCCCCAAGTCCATGCAAATAGTCTCTTATCTGGACTGCAACAGGTTTGTCATTCTGCCATACCCATCCACTTGTTCCGGGTAGCTCATTCATGAAGTAAAAGAATAGACATACAATGAGAGTACCATACTTAAAGGAGTTCTTCTTGTCTTTCTTGATTTTCTGAACATTTTCCATTAATTGGCTTAGTAGTAGTTCACAAAGATCATAATCTGCATTCTTTCTTAGCATTTCATATGCTGTGTATATTGCAGTTCCGGATACAGAATTCTCCCTGCTGGAGTGATAGATCTTATATCCTATTATCATTGATGCATATTTGATATCCGGATCCGAAATATCTTCAATGGTCATTGCCCTCTTATCATATTTTGATCCGGTGGCCTCAGTTACAACGTTGTTCTTGACAGATTTGAGGATAGGTACCCCCCCGGAAGAGTATAGACCAGTTACTGCTCTAATTGCTTCTTTTGTGATCTTACAGGGTCTATCTAGCCAAAGGAAGTTGTCATGCATCCTGCTCAGTACATACCGGACCCATTCATCTTCTTCAAAGCTAGGGAAATGAATGAATTGCTCAAATTGTTTCTTCTGGATACCCTTATACTCTGGTTTGAGCTCAAAAGCATTGTCTATCAGTTGCTTGTGATAGAGGTCTCTTAATTTGAATTCCCCAAATTCCTCAATGTTTGCGTGTATGTAAACCCTAATATCTTCAGTATGTAAGACTCCGTGGGGAACACTAGAGAAGGCTCCTAGTGGATCTACCTCCAATGATTTGTAGGGATGTTTCTTGAATGAGGGGCGAGGTCTATCAGAGATCTTAACTATGTTTGGAGTAGCCATTCTTCAAAGATTTGCAGTGAGACAATGAAAACGAAGAATACCTTATGCGCCTTCGGTTTGCACGGAGTGGTTGGATTGATTTCTTTATGCAATAGCTTCGGCAGGAGATCCTTGGTGTGCTTGATGAACCTTGTTGCAGAGCTCCACTATTCGCTTCTTCTCAAGTGTAGAATGAGCAGATAACTTTTGAGAAATCCCTTATATTGCTCCGCAAACCCTAATATCTGTCTGCAATAAATGCTTCACCTGCATTATTCCAGTTTACCATGTCTGGACAGCTTGGAGTATCCCGGATTAGTCCTGATCACTGAATATCATCCGGATCTTTAAATCATGAATAAATCTAGGTAACATATTACAAGAACATCCCAAACACTCTGTCCAATCCGCAAGACAAGATCGTGCACTTCCGGATCTCTCCGGACCTTTTTGTGATCCTTTATCATACCGGAGCACCTCCCTGAACAGGTCTAACTTAATCGAACACAGCTTCTTCATAACTCCATGCGGACCTCTGAAAACTTGACTGAAGCATCTCAGGACTTATATCTACAAACCCTTTAATCCGCATCTTGTGCCACATCCGGCACAACTTGTTTGGCTGGGGGAACAGAATCTTCCTTGAGTCTCCCCCTGAGCCTGAGCTCACTTTTTAATTTCCGGAAGAAATATCAGCACCAGAATCTGGTGCGGATCCAACCTCTACATTCTCTGAGCTTTTCTTCACCCAAATCTTGCTCATCTGATTCCTAACTTCATCCGCATTCATCTTTTGTTTACCCTTTTCTTGATTCTGATTATATACCGGACCTCTTTTGTCCTGATTCTTGTTTCTGCAGACTTTAGCATTATGACCGGACCTATTGCAGATTTGGCAAATAACATTTCTTTGCATATTTAACTGATATCCCCTTGATCTGCATTGATTAGCCATATGACCTATTCTATTGCATGTAAAGCATCTACCTTTGAATGATTTGTTTACTTGCATAATTCTGCATTCATGGGATTTGTGTCCATACCTTTTGCAGTTGAAGCACTGTCCGGAGAAGGATGAATTAATCTGATTCACTCTCATTCTGCACTGATTAGCTTTGTGACCAAAGTGGTTGCAGCTGTGGCAGTATCCATTGAAGGATGGATATCTTTGAGCGTTTGGCTGTCTTACCGGAGGTCTTCTAGGCCTGCTCCTTGGATTTTCTGATCCAAGATTCTTCTGACCGGATCCGGAGCTTTCTCCTTTCTCATATCCCAAGCCATACTTGTCATCTGTCCTCTTTTGACTTCCAAGAAGAACTTCAAGTTGAGCAGAACTTATCTTGAATTTCTCTTTATATTCATTTGTTGTTTGAAGGTCTCTTTTGAGGGAGGCAATTTGATCCTCAAGTTTTCCTTCATTATCTTTGGAATCTTCAAGATCAGATTCAAGGTGTCTGATAATCCTGTCCATCTGGTGGCATTCTTCTGATTTTTCTTTAAGAGATTGTCTTAGATTGTCTTCAGCCTTTCTTTTTTCTTCAATCTCTTGAGTAAACTTTATAGTTCCTGATTCCATTTCATGTCTTAACATAATGACTTCTTTTGATAACTTTTCACATAACTTGGTTTGCTCAGTCAATTCCTCACTTGTATTGCTTTCTTCACTTTGTCTTGCCAACTGTTGAAGCAGCTCCTTTCTCTTTTTCATAGAGAGACTTAATTTGTCTTTTAATTCTCTCATGAATTCATCAGCCTGTTTGAGTCTTTCCTTTAATTCACTGACTTCAGAATTTGACTGTTCAAGATCCTCAAGGGCAGTCTTGAGTTGCTCCCTTAAACCATATGCATCCATTTGAAATCCCAGATCTTCCTCAAGCTGTTAGGCTCTATTAGGAGGAACTTGGCTCTGATACCAATTGTTGATAACTGAGAGGGGGGGGGGTGAATCAGTTATCCTAATTATTTCCCTTATTGAACTTTCCTTTTAATTGAAGCAGCATAAAATCAAACACAAAACATTAACCATGAAATAAGAAACACATGACACAGTATTTTTGACGTGGAAACCCTGTTAAGGGAGAAAACCACGGGGTGATTAACCCAAGAATTATTCTCTGTTAGAAGAATAGGAAATTACAAAAATGGCACTTGCCAATTAGGGCTCACTGCCCGAGCACACTGCTCACAAGAGGCTCACTGCCTACAAGAAGACACACTGTCTTACAAAGTGATAAGAATCACAGTCTTGAACTGATTGGAAGCATCTGCATATGCTGGAGTTCAGTTCCGGTTAAGTTCAGTATACTGATCTGCTGCACTTCATCTTTCCTCTGTTCTTTAGTCTGCTATCCTTTCACATACCGGATCTTTCTTGCTACTTCTGCTCTACTCTGGACTTGTTCGCATATCCTTTCACACACTTCACACTCTTTACAACTAAATCCATCCTCTATATATATCCGCACAAGTAATTTCATCACCTTTCTAGTCGGCATCCGGAACAGTCTATTTTCTTACAAACTTAGTTCTGTCGGCTGAATCCTTGCTCACCAAGCAATGCAGATCAAGCATATACTTGTAGATATCATCAATTATGTCGGCCAAACATGATTCATGCCTCCGCAACCTTTATCATCATCTGTAACACATCCGGAAAGTAGTCTGATACTCTATCAGTCAGTTCTTCCTCTGTTTTCACTGTCTCTCAGGAATCCGGTACTCAACTATTCATATCTTTTTCTTTGTCCATCTCCGGAGGCTAAATCCTTGGAATATACTACTCAAGATAGTCCTCTTGACTTCCCCAGATCCGCACTGTGCCAAGACACTTCCTCTGAGAGATCCGGACCAATCTGTCGGACCTTGCCACATGCTCTGTTCTTGTTCACCGGACCACAACAATCTTCAATCTGACTTCCGGTAGAGATATATCATGACTTGCGGATATGTGGGATGACCTTTGTTGCCATCAATGACAACAACCATGAATCCATATAGTGTCTCTTGCCAACAGTAGATCCTCAGAGATATAATCATATAGCCATAATTTTTGCAAAGGGAAAACACACAAATATATGTCTGGCATCATATACTGTCAAAGCCATATCCACATGAGAAAAACAAATACAGAGGTTAAATGTAAAACTCACCTTGTTCTTGCTCAAAAGGATCAAGGTGTGAAGGCTTCATCCAGATGATCAGTGTAAGCCTCATATAGAAGGATATCACTAGAAAGAAATGACAACACATATACCAAAGATGCATTAGAAACAATACAGAGGCCATGACTTTGAAGGCCTTTTTAGCTTAGAAATCAAATGAAAGTCAAAGGGTATGAGTCATATAATGCCTTACCTTCAAAATTTGAATGATTCCCTATAGGAATACATAAAATCCATACTTAGAAATATCCAAGATTGGTGCTTCAAACCCTATCTAGGCACCACCACAGAGCCTCCTCTCCACAAAAGTTGAAAATGCAAAATGGCAAATGGAGTTTAGGGTTCAAAAGTTTTGTTTGAGGGATCATTTTTCCCTAAGTGTTAAGTGGGGATTTTGTCACATTTCATTTATTTTGAAACCTCTCTTAATGCCATCATGGGTATGTGGCCATAAAAACCCTTGCCTAGGCATTTATTTGGCCCTAGTAACATGTTGTGAAGGCTTTATACCTTAAGGGGTAGATTATCTTTTTGATGCCTTAGAGATATTTTGGAGAGGGAGCTTATGCCTACAAACCTTCATTTGGAATATGAGACAAGTTTGTATGCTTATGGGATGAAGAGACAGGTTATATGGAGATAAGCCCATAGGGCTTTAATTTTGTATATAATATGTAATGCCCATGATATTTTTTATGATTTTTATAAGAGAACTCAATTGATATGAATTATAAAAACTTGGCAAAGTTATAAGCCATATATTATTATTTTTACAAAAAATCAAATTGAGTAGAGGAATAAGATTAACTGCAAATCATTATAAAACAATCTTTGAGGCAATGTTTCTATAAATTGCTTGTAAATATTTGTTATTTATGTAGTTAAGATGGAGTTAAACTAGTAAGAATCTTTCCCTTTTGATCTGATTTTCCTTTCTAGGTGAAATAGGAAAAAACTAAGCAAAATAGACCTATTTCAGTCTCCAACTAGATAAGGCCTGAAATTTTGCACCTTTTTAGGTGGGGGCCACTTGATAGAAGTTTTGACATCTGTTATTTCCAATTTGGAGGAAACTTAGGCCTTGTTCTGGAATCTTTCTTATGGAGCTTGGGAATGGCTTGGGAAGTTGCCTTTTTTGAGTTTTGTTGAGTTGTTCTATCCTTTCTCATTTTTAGAAAGCCTTTTGGCTATAAAAGGAGGGTGGAGGACTTGGTTTGAGGCAGTTGATATCTTTGTTTCTTCTCTCTTGAGCATAGGTAGAGAGTTTGTAAACTAATTTTAGCTCATATCTTTCAGAGTTAGATGTACCCCTTTTATTTCAATACAGCAAAGCATTCCTATTTCACATCTATTGCCTCCTTCATAGATTTGATTTGATGTTTTCACTGTGATTATGATGTTTAATCTTTTGATTATGTCTCGATGTTATTGAAATCTGTGCATCTTTTTACCCATTCAATCTAGGTTGTGTGTTGTGTTTAAGTTAAACCTTCATACGAAGAATTTTTGGATTGTTGGACTTAGGTGAAACTGAGAAGGTTATAGGCTTGAGAGTTGTTTGTGGGTAAATATTTAGATTTTAGAATTATTTTAGATTAAAAAAAATAGAATTTCATTTCAGTTATTCCTCTTCCCTTTTCTTAGACAAGTCAATAGTTTAGAAAAAAATCATAAGGAGAACTAGCTCACTCTGAAGATTCACTCTTGCTATAGGAAACCCACATCCTAAGAGTGGTTCCATATGTCAACAAATAGCTAAGTCTTATGTAAGCTTAGCATAGGGTGCTTATCTAATTGACAACAGTTTTTGGCACACCTGGTGGGACAAAAGAATATTTTTCCTCTACTATTTGGTATGCGCAACAAGGTTTTCAGCCTTTTAGAGGTAAAAATAGCATACTTGGTGACTTGAATCTCTGAATTTTTAAATAGATCTAGTGAAAAACACATGAAGAAGGTCACATACTAAAGGATCATGTGCTTTGTTTGGTATTAACATCCTTTGGAGGCAAAATGATCAAACACCCTGGTGACTCTAAGTAAATGGCCAGATCGTATCCTTTTGTTGCATTTAACGGGGGCATCCAATTGCAACTTGTCATAGCATGATGACATTCCTGTTGCAGCCCTCAAAGCACTACCATACTTCACCACAGAAGACCACACTATAGATGTTGAGCACATTCAGGATGTGGCAATGATGTGTTCAGTACATAATGTTGCACAAGAGAACATAGCAATCAGAGTCTTGGCTGCATCACTTAAAGGGAAAGCTTTGCAGTGGTTTAGAGGACTCACAACAAGCTCAATCATGTCATTGGATGATCTGGGAGATGGATTGCACAAAATTTTTAAAGACAAATCTAATCTTTTGTGTCTACTACAGCAGTTGAGTACCATCAAGAGGCATCTGCATGAACATATGTCTGATATAAATTACTGCTTCTAGCAGACTTGGGATAGGATCACCTTGACGGTAAGGCCTACACCATAGCATACCTTTCTATTTTATCTTAGAGCTTTGAATAGAAAAATATATGTTATGATTCAGGCTTTGGGTGGATCTACCCTTCTCGAGGCTTTTGACATTGTTGTTAGAGTAGAAAACTGCCTTTTTCTAGTAGGGAAAATAACCCCAAGGCCTCCCTTACCCATTTTTCCACAAATCCAGCTACCTGTACCCATGGCAATTCCCCTTTTGGCTATTGTCCCAGCTGTCCCGGCAATAGAATATGCAATTGCATCCCAAGAAACCCTTGTCCCAGCTCAGTCCCAAGAAATCCAAGAGTTAAAAGGCATGATTTAGTCCTTCAGCAAGACTTTTAGAAATGAAATTGTTAATATCAAGAAATAAGTTGGTCAAGAACATAAACCTTACCAAGCCCCGTACCAGCCCAATTAGTAGAATAGGCCACCTTTTGAAAGTAATCCACAAGGTCCAAGAAGAGATTATAACCTTGAGGTGGTTTTCATGAATTGGTAAAGCACTAATTTTTGTGGTTTGAATTATCCCCAAGGCCAAGAGATGGGTTTTGAATGCAAATAGTCTCCCTAGGAAATCAAACTCCCAAGTTTCAAAGGTTCTAATTTTGCTCAAGAGCTTGTCTATATTCAATAACAATCCATTAGTCCTTAGTTTTAGCCATATCAAGAACCCAAACCAATCGAAATCTGAAATATTAAGCCAGCAACTGAAAGATCAAATAGGGAGCAAGAGGTTGCTATTGTTTGTGCTACATCCCCAGTTGATTACGAGTATAATGAATGTGTAAAGGAAGTTCATTAAAACTCAATCTTGAACTTGTTGTATTTTGATTCATTTGACAAGTTTTTGGATACTTTTTATAAGATGAATCAAAGTAGGATTCAGAGATTGGAGGGTGAAAGTCTTTAATTGCAAAAATACATTGCTCAAGTTCAAATGGAGAATAGACCAGAAGAGGGAGATGATGCAGTTCTCTTGTTCGATTAGTTGCCCATTTATGTCAATGATGATGAAGGCAACATGAAGGAATCAAACTTATTAGCCAATTTGGGACAGCCTATAGAAATTGCAGAAAGTCATGTGTTGTTGTTTCATAAAGGCAATAATGAGATTGGGGCCTCAATGTAGTTTGAAGAGCAAAGAGTTAGTTTGGTTTCTGAATCTAGCATGCTTGTTTCACATGAAGACCCTGAGCACAAGGTTAAATAAGATTTGATTCTTTATGAGGATGAAGCATCTAGGTTTTTCTTAGAGCTCCCATTGTACTGTAATGAAGAAGCTGTCATGAATGAGACTAAGGCAGCTTGCCTTGATGAGAAGTCAAGTCTATCAGCCGAAGATAATCAACCTATCCAAGATGACTTCATATTTGATTGTCAGGAACCTAACTGTTCGACTTGCAAAGAGGTTGCCACTCTACTGATTTCTTTCAACAATCAAAAGCCCAAGCCAGTGGGAAATGACGATGATAAACAATATGAGGAGAATTAGTTAAGCAAGGTACAGATTCAGGAAGAATCTAGTAAGGACAACCATGACATAAAGGAAATTGAAATTGATGCTATGCAAATTGATGGTATGTTGAAAGAGGTTAGTTTGTTATTTGAACACTTACCTTCATTCATTGGGAAAGAGACTATTGTTTCAGAATCATCTTCCTTGGTTAATAATGTGTATTTTGAGCATAGCCCAAATCTAGCTAAGAGTTTATCAAGAGTTGATAGCTTTGATGAGCTGTTAGCAATCCTAACAGAGGAAGATATCCCATTGACTATGGAGGAAGAAGTAACATGGCAGGATATCATGCAAGGTATAGGTCATGCTATTGTTTCTAGTCCTAAACCTTCGATAGGATGCCCCATTAGAGGTTTGGCCAATGAACTGACCAATAGATTTCAAAGTATTTTCAGTTCCCGTAAGAATGAGATTACAGTCGAGGAGAAGCAGAGTAAAGGTATATCTAAATAGGATCAAGATTTTCAAACATTTGATTTTATTCTGCAGGTTACGGTATAGTAGTTTATAAGGTATGTTCTTGTGTCTTGCTCCTTATTGCTATTTTGTAAGCATGAGAAGCATCCTCAGTTGGTTAGGAAAGGCAGTTATTTCACCAAATCGGTGAATGGTTTTATTTGACCAGCTTCCTTAGCTGGTTAGAGTAGGGTTAGGTTAGTTTTTTCAATCAATAATTACTCAGTGCACATTTGCTTTCAGTCAGTTTTGTTTCCTTAAGTGCTGTTGCACAGGTTTTCTAGCCATCAAGGCCTATTAGTTTACATTTAGTTTAGCTTGTTTCTAGTTATCTGTTGCTATTTGAACTAGTTGGAGAGCTAAATTTTAGTTTTTTCTTAGTTTGACAAGAGCAGAGTCTGACTCAATGCCCAATGGATATTCAAGGCAACTAATCATGATGCTTAGCAGGCAAGCATGTAGTAGAAGTTGCCAGAAATGTTACCATTTTCTTTACCACAGCTCAAAAATTGGCAGAGCTAGTATATTGTTCATTTTAAGGTGAAAGATTTTAATTTATTTCCTCCTTGCATAATTATGAAAGGTTCAGTTGTTTAGTGCAATGTGTTTCTAAAGGGAAGGTATCCAATTTGTAGTTCAATTGTTTAATAGAAGAAAGATTTAGTTCATTCATTGCATTATAGGATATCCATCAGAGAGATAAGTATTTCATTCACTACAATGATTATTCATTTACAAATCAAGTACATAAAAGGATAAACATTGCATCAAAAGAAATAATGAAAATCAAATGTCCCACACAAGCTGTGGGAATAGCTAAACAAATGCAAATATAGGGAAAATACTATGCATACAAAGATAGAATAGAGAAGGGCCATAGCCATCATTGCCCTGAAAGGTCTTCAATCTCTAAGGTTGTCATCCCGTCTCTACTCCTGATCTTCGACAAGAACCTACAAAAATGTGGAAAAGGCCTATTAGAGTTCTGATTATGAGATCTCAATATGACTAACATAAGAGGAATAATACATTGCCTATAATGCACATATCACATGAACATCGTTCACATACAAGAGGAACTAAAAGAGAAGCAATCACTAAACTTCATTTGTTTTTATCTAATGTGTTTGTTTCATGTGCAAGTATAGGACAAGTCATGTTGTTGTTTGAAGACTAATTTAGCATGTGGTGTAAAATAGGATCCCACAAAGGTTGAGCCCAACATGCTTACCCCTGGATCTCAAGGGGATGATTTAATACATTTCAATTAAAATTTATAGAAGAGCTTAAAGATTATTACCCTTCCATGATGACCATCTCAAAGCATGAGGTGATAACCATGCAAGGGCAGTGAATGCAACATCCAAGGTTGCTCAATCAGGTACTCAGGGACAGTTCATAATAAAGATTAAACTCATAATCACATGCTTATAAAGGTATGTTATCAAGTGTTGGATAAGTCTTTTGGATAATGCTATCAACAATAAGACAATGAACTAAAAGGATCTAATGCTCATTAAACAATGGTCACTATATTGGGATAGCAAAGCCATAGAGTATCAATTTGATTATCAAGTGAAATAGAACAATCACAAGGAGATCATATGAACATTATCATTAAAGACTTTATAAGGAGTAGCTAAAAGCACATGAATAGTGGACTTTTCACATGGCTGCCAATGAGCCAATACAGAAAAAAAGCATGTGCACAGGTGAAACAGAGTCCACATCAAACGTTTTGCCTTTTTAAAGAGAGTACAAGTGCCAAATGAAGAGGACAACATTATATTCCTTTAGCTGATAAAAAATAGGATATCCAGTATAGCCAACAACATGAAGGTATCTCATCAAACATTTGCCATGTGTCATTGAAATACAAGTTGATTGCAGAAAGAGTATACAGCCTAATTTTGAGACAAGGAGGTAGGAATGATCAAGTGTCCATGACTATCTATAGGACATGAGGAGGTTCTATGAGAACAACCATAATGATAAGACTACGAGATTTGCATAGTACATATAGCCTTTGACCATCAAAAGGGAAGTATCAAATTGTTTCCAGGAGATTCCATCATAGTAAGATTGCTTCCAATATGAAAAATGGCAAGTGGAATAATAGATGAATATCATCACATGTAGCAGATAAATGGAGAAGCAATACACATAGTTCATTTGTATATGATGCCACCAAGGTTATGTCATCAAGAAGATAAACAACTATTAATAAACATTGTCAAAATCACAAATGCTACCATTGACCAATATGATGTTGTTATCAATAGTAATCCTCGAGTCAGATTAAACAAGAAGCTATAGGCAAATGGATGCAACTTCTACAAGAGAAGATAGTCAAGTTGAAATAGTCATCATGTATATTATTTACCATGGCTATAGATACAATTATATATCATGCAGACTCAGAGTGTTATAGAAGAGTTGTAGTCATTCAAAGATGGTATGTATGTGAATTATTTGAGATGATACTGAAATGGAACAGCAAATGACATATGTCACAAAGACAATGGTAGGAACAACAAAGAGAGATATCATTGAGCTACAGAAAAAATGAATCGAGTAAATCATTTTGTGCCAACGGTGTACAACCAAGATGTTCTTTCTTTTTCTTCACAACTATCAAAACCCATATGGAAGTTATGTATCAGGTTTCCAAAGACATATGTAAAGGGAAATTTTGAGCTTATGTAGATTTAAGGATAACTCATAAATAAGCCATTATGGCCGTGGGTAGGAATGGATAAGTGGGTTCTTCTTCCCACAAGTTAAACTTACTTCAAGTCTCCATACTAAAAGGGAATACAGAGAATGCAATATACAGAGATGAAAGAAGCACAAATAAAAGCTTCCATGATAGAATAGATCCTCAGAAATAATGCTACAGCCATAGCCATTGAAGGAGTAACCCACTTAGGGTTTAAATATTTTTTACAAAACTCAGTTTCAGAATAGAAGTTTTCTATATAGAGGAGAAAGAAGTCTTTCAGTCATGTCAAAACTAAAAAATAATGGAGTCCACAGCCTTCAAAGAAATGTAAACACGGATCAGGCATCAAAGCCAATCTTTTTGTCTCCAAATGCAAAATAGAGTGCTCAAGAAAGATGAGTTATGGCCATGAACAGTAGGTATAGAGCAAGGTCAACCTATTTAAAGGTTTTAGAAATATTTTGCATTGAATGGAACCTCTTATCAATAGTAAATGAAAATAATAATGTAGTTATTAAATAGAGATGTAGATGTAAGCCTTATGACAAAATAGATCCTCAGAGATATAATCATACAACAACAGTTTTTGCAAAGGGAAAACACATGATGTATGTCTGGCATCATATACTGTCAAAGCCATATCCACATGAGGAAAGCAAATACAGAGGATGAATTTAAAACTCACCCGGTTCTTGCTCAAAAGGATCAAGGTGTGAAGACTTCATCGAGATCATCAGTGTCAGCCTCATACAGAAGGATATCGCTAGAAATAAATGACAACACATATACCAAAGATGCGTCAAAAACAATACAGAGGCTGCAACTTTGAAGGACTTTTTAGCTCAAAAATGAAATGAGAGTCAAAGGGTATGAGTCATATAATGCCTTACCTTCAAAATCTGAATGATTCCCCATAGGCATGCATAGAAGCCATACTCACAAATATCCAAGACTGATGCTTCAAACCCTAGCTAGGCACCACCATAGAGCCTCCTCTCCACAAAAGTTGAAAATGCAAAATGACAAATGGAGTTTAGGGTTTGAAAGTTTTGTTTGAGGGATCACTTTTCCCTAAGTGTTAAGTGGGGATTTTGTCACATTTCATTTATTTTGAAACCTTTCTTAATGCCATCATGTGTATGTGGCCATAGAAACCCTGCCTAGGCATTTATTTGGCCCTAGTAACATGTGAAGGATTTATGCCTTAAGGGGAAGATTATCTTTTTGATGCCTTAGAGATATTTTGGAGAGGGAGCTTATGCCTACAAACCTTCATTTGGAATATGAGACAAGTCTATATGCTTATGGGATGTAGAGACAGGTTATATGGAGATAAGCCCACAAGGATTTTAATTTTGCAAATAATATGTAATGCCCATGATATTTTTTATGATTTTTATTAGAAAAATCAATTGATATGAATTGTAAAAACTTGGCAAAGTTATAAGCCATATATTATTATTTTTGCAAAAAATCAAATTGAATAGTGCTATAAGATAAACTACAAATCATTGTAAAACAATATTGAGGCAATGTTTCTATAAATTACTTGTAAATATTTGTTATTTATGTTGTTAAGATGGACTAAAACTGGCAAGAATCTTTCCCTTTTGATTTGATTTTTCTTTCTGGGAAAAATTGGAAAAAATTGAGCAAAATAGACCTTATATTTCAGTCTCCAGCCAGATAAGGCCTCAAATTTTTTACCTTTTTAGGTGAGGGCCACTTGATAGAAGTTCTGATAGCTATTATTTCCAATTTGGAGGCAACTTAGGCCTTGTTTTGGAGTCTTTCTTATGGAGCTCAGGAATGGCTTGGGAAGTTTCCTTTTTTGAGTTTCACTGAGTTGTTCTATCCTTTCTCATTTTTAGAAAGCCTTTTGGCTATTAAAGGAGGGTGGAGGACTTGGATTGAGGCAGTTGATATCTTTGTTTCTTCTCTCTTGAGCATAGGCAGAGAGTTTGTAAACTAATTTTAGCTCATATCTTTCAGAGTTAGATGTACCGCTTTTATTTCAATACAGCAAAGCATTCATATTTCACATCTATTGCCTCCTTCATAGCTTTGATTTGATGTTTTCAC
Organism: Cunninghamia lanceolata; assembly: GCA_027924645.1. NCBI lineage: Eukaryota > Viridiplantae > Streptophyta > Pinopsida > Cupressales > Cupressaceae > Cunninghamia > Cunninghamia lanceolata. Next base: position 23,883,440 of record BSBN01000867.1, read on the forward strand.
CATGATTATGATGTTTAATCCTCTGATTATGTCTTGATGTTATTGAAATCTGTGCATCTTTTTTCCCATTCAATGTAGGTTGTGTGTTGTGTTTAAGTTAAACCTTCATACAAAGTATTTTTGGATTGTTGGATTTAGGTGAAACTGAGAAGGTTATAGGATTGAGAGTTGTTTGTAGGTAAATATTTAGATTTTAGAATCATTTTAGATTAAAAAAAATAGAATTTCATTTCAATTATTCCTCTTCCCTTTTCTCAAACAAGTCAATAGTTTATAAAAAAAGCATAAGGAGAACTAGCTCACTACTGAGATTCACTCTTGCTATAGGAAACCCACATCCTAAGAGTGTTTCCATGTGTCAATAGATAACTAAGTCTTCTGTAAGCTTAGCATAGGGTGCATATCTAATTGAGAATAGTTTTTGGCATGCTTGGTGGGACAAAAGAACATTTTTTCTCTGCTATTTGGTATGCGCAACAAGGTTTTCAGCCTTTCAGAGGTAAAAATAACATACTTGGTGACTTGAATATTTAATTTTTTAAGTAGATCTAGTGAACAACACATGAATAAGGTCACATACTGAAGGATTGGGTGTTTTCTTCGGTATTAATAGCCTTTGGAGGCAAAATGATCAAACACCCTGGTGACTCTAAGTAAATGGACAGATCGTATCCTTTTGTTGCATTTAACGTGAGTAGCCCATTACAACTTGTCTAGCATGACAACATTCCTATTGCAACCCTCAAAGGACTACCATACTTCATCGAAGAGGACTACACTACAGCTATTGAGCACATTGAGGATGTGGCAATGCTATGTTCAGTACATAACGTTACCCAAGAGAACATAGAAATCAGACTCTTGGTTGCATCACTAAAAGGGAAAGCTTTGCAATGGTTTAGAGGACTCACAACAAGCTCAATCACCTCATGGGATGATCTGGGAGATGGATTGCACAAACATTTTAAAGAGAAATCCAATCTTTTGTCTCTACTGCAATAGTTGAGTACCCCCAAGAGGCATCCACATGAACTTCTAGTAGACTTGGGATAGGATTCCCTTGACGGTAAGGCCTACACCACTGCATGTCTTTCTATATTATCTTAGAGCTTTGAATAGAGAAATATCTATTATGATTTAGGCTTTGGGTGGATCTACCCTTCTCGATGCTTTTGAGATTGTTGTTAGAGTAGAAAACTACCTTATTCTAGCAGGGAAAATAGCCCTAAGGCCTCCCTTACCCATTTTTCCACAAATCCAATCACCTGTACCCATGGCAGTTCCCCTTTTGGCTGTTATCCTAGCTATCGCAGCAATAGAATACACAGTTGCAGCCCAAGAAATTCAAGAGTTAAAAGGCATGATTCAGTCCTTTGGCAAGACTTTTAGCAATGAAATTGTTAATATCAAGAGACAATTTGGTCAAGAACATAAACCTTACCAAGCCCCGTACCAGCCTAATTAGCAAAATAGGCCACCTTTCCAAACTAGTCCACAAGGCCCAAGAAGAGATTATAACCCTAAGGTGGTTTTCATGAATTGGGAATGCACTAATTTTCATGGTCTGAATTGTCCCCAAGGCCGAGAGATGAGTTTTGAATGCAAACAGACTCCCCAGGAACTAAAATTCCCAAGTTTCAGAGGTTCTGAATTTGCTTAGGAGCCTGTCTACATTCGAGACCAGTCCATTGGTCCTTAGTTTTATCCATATCAAGAACCCAAACCAATCAAAATCTCAAATTTCAAGCCAATAGCTGAAAGATCAAATAGGGAGCAAGAGGTTGTTGTTGTTTGTGCTGCATCCCCATCTGATTATGAGTATAATGGATGTGTAAAGGAAGTTGATTCAAACTCAATCCTGAACCCATTACATTTTGATTCATTTGACAAGTTGTATGATGCTTTTTATAAGATGAATTAAAGAAGGATGCAGAGATTGGAGGGTGAAAATCTTCAATTGCAAAAACACATTGTTCAGGATCAAATGAAGAATAAACCGGAAGAGGGAGATGATGTAGTTTTCTTGTTCAATCAGCTGCCCATTTATGTTGATGATGATGAAGGCAGTATGAAGGAATCAAACTTATCATCCAATTTGGGACAGCCAAGAGAAATTACAGAAAGTCATGTGTTGATGTTTCATAAAGGCAATAATGAGATTGGGGCCTCAATGTAGTTTGAAGAGAAAAGAGTTAGTTTAGTTTCTGAATCTAGCATTCTTGTTTCACATGAAGACCCTTAGCACAAGGTTAAATTAGATCTGATTCTTTATTAGGATAAAGCTCCCATTGTAGTGTAATGAAGAAATTGTCATGAATGAGACTACGGCAGCTTGCCTTGATGAGTAATCAAGTCTATCAGCCAAAGATAATCAACCTATCCAAGATGACTTCATATTCTATTATCAAGATCCTAACTATTCAGCTTGTAAAGAGCTTGCCACTCTTCTGATTTCTTGCAACAATCAAAAGCCCAAGCCAATGGGAAATGATGACAATAAACAATATGAGGAGAATCAGTTAAGCAAGGTGCAAATTTAGGAAGAATCCAGTAATGACAACCATGATACAAAGGAGATTGAAACTAATGCTATGCAAATTGATGGTATGCTGAAAGAGGTTAGTTTTTTATTTGATCACTTACCTTCATTCATTGGCAAAGAGATTGTTGTTTGAGAATCTTCTTCCTTGTTTAATAATGTGTATTTTGAGCATAGCCCAACTTTGGCTAAAAGCTTATCAAGAGTTGATAGATTTGATGAGCTATTAGCAATCCTGATAGAGGAAGATGGCCCATTGACTATGGAGGAAGAAGTAACATGGTAGGCTATCATGCAAGGTACAGGTCATGTTGTTGTTTCCAGTCCTAAACCTTCGAGACGATGCCCCATTAGAGATTTGGCCAGTGAACTGACTAATAGCTTTCATAGTATTTTTAGTGCCCCTAAGAATGAGATTGCAGTCAAGGAGAAGTAGAGAAAAGTTATATCTGAATAGGATCAAGAGTTTCAAACCTTTGATTTTATTCTACAGGTTATAGTAGAGTAGTTTATAAGGTGTGTTCTTGTGTTTTGCTCCTTATTGCTAGTTTGAAAGCATGAGAAGCATCCTCAGTTGGTTAGGAAAGGCAATTATTTTACCCAATCGATGAATGGTTTTGTTTGACCAGCTTCCTTGGTTGGTTAGAGTAGGGTTAGGTTAGTCTTTTTAGTCAATAAGTGCTCAATGCACATTTGCTTTCAGTCAGTTTTGTTTCCCTAAGTGCTATTGTACAGATTTTCTAGCCATCAGGGCTTGTTAGTTTGCTTTTAGTTTAGTTTGTTTTCAGTTTTTTGTTGTTGTTTGAACTGGTTGAAGAGCTGAATTGCAATGTTTTCTTAGTTTGAGAAGAGTAGATTATGACTCAATGCCCAATGGATATTCAAGGTAACTGATCATGATGCTTAGATAGCAAGCATGTAGCAGAAGTCCCCAAAAATGTTACCATTTTTTCACCATAGCTCAAAAATTGGTAGAGCTAGTATATTGTTTATTTTAAGGTGAAAGATTTTAATTTATTTCCACCTTGCATAATTATGAAAGGTTTAGTTGTTTAGTGCAATGTGTTTTGAAAGGGAAGGTATCCAGTTTGTAGTTCAGTTGTTTAATAGAAGAAAGATTCATTTCATTCATTGCATTAAAGGATATCCATCAGAGAGATAAGTATTTCATTCACTACAATGATTATTCATTTACAAATGAAGTACATAAAAGGACAAACATTGCATCAAAAGAAATAATGACAAATCAAATGTCCCACACAAGCTATGGTAATAGCTAAACAAATGCAAATATAGGGAAAATACTATGCGTCTAAAGACAAAATAGAGAAGGCTCATAGCCATCATTGCCTTGAAAGGTCTTCAATATTTGAGGTTTCCATCTACAGAAGAAATGAATGGAGTCAATCATTTTTGTGCCAACGGTGTACAACAAAGTTCTTTCTTTTTCTTCACAATTGTCAAAACTCATATGGAAGTTATGTATCAGGTTTTCAAAGAGATATGTAAAGGCAAATTTTGAGCTTATAGAGATTTAAGGAGAACTCAGAAATAAGTCATTATGGCTACGAGTAGGAATGGATAAGTGGGTTCTTCTTCCCACAAGTTAAACTCACTTCAAGTCTCCATACTAAAAGGGAACACAAAGAATGCAAAATATAGAGATGAAAGAAACATAGATACAAGCTTCCATGATAGAATATATCCTCAGAAATAATGCTACAGTTGTGGCCAGCAAAGGAGTAACCCACTTAGGGTTTAAATCTTTTTTACAAAACTAAATCTTTTTTACAAAACTCAGTTTTAGAATAGAAGTTTTCTATATAGAGGGGAAAGAAGTCTTTTAGTCATGTCAAAACTCAGAAATAATGGAGTCCGTGGCCTTCCAAGAAATGTAAACACAGATTAAGCATCAAAGCCAATCTTTTTGTCTCCAAATGCAAAATAGAGTGCTCAAAAAAGATGAGTTATGGCCGTGAATAGTAGGTACAGAGCAAGGTGAACCTATTTAAAGGTTTTAGAAATATGCTGCATAGAATGGAGCCCCTTATCAATAGTAAATGAAAATAATAATGCAGATATTAAAGAGAGATGCAGATGTGAGCCTTATGACAAAATAGATCCTCAAGGATATAATCATACAGTTGTTGTTTTTGCAAAGGGAAAACACACAAATGTATGTCTAGCATCATATATTGTCAAAACCATATCTACATGAGGAAAGCAAATATAGAGGTTGAATCTAAAACCCACTTGGTTCTTGCTCAAAATGATCAAGGTGTGAAGGCTTCATTGAGACCATCAGTGTCAGCCTCATATAGAAGGATATCACCAAAAAGAAATGACAACATAGATACAAAAGATGCATCATAAACAATATAGAGGCCGCAACTTTGAAGGCCTTTTTAGCGTAGAAATCAAATGAGAGTCAAAGGGTATGAGCCATATAATTCCTTACCTTCAAAATCTGAATGATTCCCTGCAGGAATGCATAGAAGCCATACTCAAAAATATCTAAGATTGGTTCTTCAAACTCTAGCTAGGCACTGCCATAGAGCCTCCTCTCCACAAAAGTTGAAAATGTAAAATGACAAATGGAGTTTAGGGTTCAAAAGTTTTGCTTGAGGGCTCACTTTGCACTAAGTGTTAAGTGGGGAATTTGTCACATTTCATTTATTTTGAAACCTCTCTTAATTCCATCGTGGGTAAGTGGCCATAGAAACCCTTACCTAGGCATTTGTTTGGCCCTAGTGACATGTTTTGAAGGTTTTATGCCTTAAGGGGAAGATTAGCTTTTTGATGCCTTAGAGATATTTTGGAGAGGGAGCTTATGCCTACAAACCTTCATTTTGAATATGAGACAAGTCTATATGTTTATGGGATGCAGAGATAGGTTATATGGAGATAAGCCAACAAGGATTTTAATTTTGCAAATAATATGTAATGCCCATGATATTTTTTATGATTTTGATAAGAAAAATCAATTGACATGAATTGTAAAAACTTGGCAAAGTTATAAGCCATAATATTATTAATTTTGCCAAAAATCAAATCGAATAGGGGTATAAGATAAACTACAAATCATTGTAAAACAATATTTGAGGCAATGTTTCTATAAATTACTTGTAAATATTTGTTATTTATGCAGTTAAGATGGAGTAAAACTAGAAAAGATCTTTCCCTTTTGATCTAATTTTTCTTTTTGGGTGAAATTGGAAAAAATTGAGCAAAATAGACCTTTTATTTCAATCTCCAGCTAGATAAGGCCTAAAATTTTACACCTATTTAGGTGGGGGCCACCTGACAAAACTTTTGACAGCTGTTATTTCCAATTTGGAGGCAACTTAGGCCTTGTTTTTGAGTCTTTCTTATGGAGCTCAAGAATGGCTTGGGAAGTTGCCTTTTTTAAGTTTTGTTGAGTTGTTCTATTCTTTCTCATTTTTAGAAAGCCTTTTGGCTATAAAAGGAGGGTGGAAGACTTGGTTTGAGGTAGTTGATATCTTTGTTTCTTCTATCTTGAGCATAGGGAGAGAGTTTGTAAACTAATTTGAGCTCATATCTTTCAGAGTTAGATGTACCCCTTTCATTTCAATACAATAAAGCATTCCTATTTCACATATGTTGCCTCCTTCATAGCTTTGATTTGATGTTTTCACTGTGATTATGATGTTTAATGCTCTGATTATGTCTCAATATTATTGAAATGTGTACAACTTTTTGCCGATTCAATCCAGGTTGTGTGTTGTGTTTAAGTTAAAACTTCATATGAAGTATTTTTGGATTGTTGGACTTAGGTGAAACTGAGAAGGTTATGTTAGTTTCAAGACAGACAACTAAGAGGGGGGGTGAATCAATTGTCTAAAACTTTTCTTTTATTAACAACTTAAATCCTTCTTGTAATTCAATAGCATAATAATAAATCAATCATGGAAACACAATGCAACAATTCAAGACTAGAAACACAGTAACACATATGACACCAAGATTCTAACTTGGAAAACCCATTTAAGGGAAAAACCACAGGGTGACTAACCCAAAATTGTATTCTCTATTAAAAGAATAAGAAGAACAAAATGGCACATGCTAATTAGGGCTCACTGCCCGAGCACACTGCTCACAAGAGGCCCACTGCCTACAGGAGACACATTGTATACAGAATAATAGATATTGCATACTTGAACTAAAGATTAGTATCTTCACCATGCTTGAGTTAGTTCCATTTAAGCTTAATACTTCTTCTCTACCTTTCACTTTTCTCCTTTCTACCACACTCTCATCTTCTTCCCAATGCTTTTGAAATGACTTCACAACTCTTATTTATACAAGACATCAACTTTGGGATAATCATCAAAGTCGACATACTTTACATGGCAAATACACAAATACAACTTGATTTATTACAAAAGACTTCATGCGAATCACCACACTGTCGACCACATATATCTAGTACTTCAATCTTCTTTGACGAACACGCCATCCTTCGCAGAACATCTTTAAGATCATCCACAAGATGTGTAAATCATTTGGTCGGCCAAGTTTAGGAAGAACATCATCATCTGGAAGTAATTCTTCAATTACAAGCTCAATCTTCAATGCAGACCACCAACATGAACTGAACACAAACTAGAGACCCCCACAAGCTTGCCTGAATCACCAAGAACATCCACACTACTTCTGCTTTCTGAAATCATTCTCTTCTTCATCTAGAACCTCAAGAACACAGTCTGTCATCACTGTAATATTGGAAGAGATGCTTGTGGATCTCCAGATAATGAACCAATTGAGTTGTCAATTCACATTGACTTCCTAAACACTCCACCAAATCAGCAGAACAAGATATTGTATTTCCAGATCTCACCGGACCTATTTGTGTTGCTCTATCACCTCTAAACATCTGCCAGAACTGGTTTTACTCCTATTTCCATAACTTATTCAAATCTTCATGTGGACCTCTCAAATCTTTATTGGATCACCTTTAGACACATATCTACAAACCCTTTGATGCACATACTCAGATCTTCATCTTAACCGGGATCTTCACTTCAGAGAGCTTCATTGTCTTCACTATTCTTCTCTATTTTTGATAGGACTAATTTTCTCAATATCCTTAGAACACTACTCATCCAATCCTTGACATCAATGCAACAGGAGTATGTTGACATCAATGACAACATTGGTTAGGCCCATACTTGCAACAATCTCCCCCTTTGTCATTGATGGCAACATATGATGTGAAAAACTATTTTAACCATCAAGACAAGTACTTCTCCTCACTGACTGACATAACTCCCCCTATCAATAACAACCATTCACATGTCTTCTCTTCCTTTACTGCTCCCCCTTTGATCAGTAACCACTTTTTGTATTTCACATGTCTTCTCTCCCCCTTTGACATCAATGGCAAAGGGCACATACTTGCATCACTCAAAATCATACATACTGCTCCCCCTGAGTAGCAGCTTCCAATCATCAATCCAAACCAAAAGATAGGACTGTGAGATCCATCGGACTAATGCATATCAGTACACCTTAATTTAGAACCAGAGGGGTAATAACCCCTAACTTCTCCTTGAGATACTCAAAAGAGTCCTTAGGTAGAGGTTTAGTAAAAATATCTGCGATCTGATCCTTGGAGGGCACAAACTCCAATCTGACTTCATTCGTGTTCACCTGCTCTCTCAAAAAGTGAAACTTGATGGATATATGTTTTGTCTTTGAATACAACACTAGATTTTTTGATATATTTATTGCACTTGAATTATCATAGAAGATTGTGATAGGTTCCTCATACTCCACTCTGATGTCTCTTAGCATTTTCTTCATCCACAATACTTAAGTGCAACTACCTACTGCTGCAATATATTTTTCTTCTGCATTGGACAGAGATATTGCCTCTTGTTTCTTGCTCAGCCAAGAAACCAATCTTTTTCCTAAAAATAATACTCCACCACTGGTACTCTTTCGGTCATCCACATCTCCTGCCCAATCCACATCTGTATATGCATGAAGAGAGAAATCACAATCTCTAGGATACCATAAACCATACTCAATTGTTCCTTTTAGATATCTGAGAATCCTCTTGATTGCCATGACATGAGATTCTCTAGGATTAGCTTGGAATCCAGCAACAAGACCAACAACATTCATAATGTCAGGTCTAGTTTGAGTAAGATACAGTAGTCCTCCAATCATTGACCTGTACTTTTTCTAACTAGCCTTAGGAGAGTCATCATCTTTGCTCAATTTACATCCGGTTGCCATGGGAGTATTCATTGGTTTTGAGTTTTCCATCCCAAATTTCTTCAACAATTTTTTCACATATTTGGTCTGTGAAATGAAGATTACTTTCTTTGTTTGAATGATTTGCAGACCCAAGAAGAAATTCATTTCCCCAAACATGGACATCTCAAATTCACTTTTCATTTGATTTGCAAAAATTTTGCACATACTATCTCTTCCTCCAAAAATGATATCATCAACAAATACTTCAACAATCAAGATATTTTCATGATCAATTTTGAAGTACAAGTTACTGTCAGTAGTACCTTTGTTCAAAGCAATCTTCAAAAGATGCTTATCCAATCTTTCATACCAGGCTCTTGGGGCTTGTTTGAGTCCATACAGTGTTTTCTTCAACTTACAGACCATATCTCCATGATCAGATAATTGAAATCCATCTGGTTACTCAATTTATACTTCTTCTTCCAAGTCACCATTCAGGAAGGTAGACTTGACATCCATCTGATATACTTTGAAATCCTTAAAGGTAGCAAAGGAAAGAAATAATCTAACTACTTCAATTCTTTCCACCAAAGCAAAAGTTTCTTCAAAATCAACTCCTTCTACTTGGGAATAACCCTTGCAGACCAATCTAGCTTTGTTTCTGACTACTTCACCATCTTCATTCAGTTTATTCTGGAAGACCCATTTGGTTCCAATCACATTTTTATTTCTAGGTCTAGGAACAAGATCCCAAGTGTGATTTTTCTCAATCTGCATCAACTCTTCCTTCATTGCTTTAGTCCAGCTTTCATCATTGCATGATTCACTTATTGTTTTTGGTTTAATTTTTGAAATCAGACAACACTTTTCTGAGTCTTGAGCAATCTTTCTTCTTGTTTGAACACCCTTTCTTTAATCACCTATGATCTGATCTTCAGAATTATTCAGTCTTACATACCTGGGAGTTTTGAGAATTTCTTGCACTTCTATTTCTTGGACAGGTTCATTCAAACTTATCTCATCTTCCTGTATTTTAGGATTCTCTGGATCAGTTTGGAGCTAAAATTCAAAAGGGGCTTGGACTTCTTGGACCAAAGCATCATTCTGATCATCTTCTTCATATTCATAAAAGCTTGAGGGTTTTTCAATACCTTCATCAACCTTCACATTTTCTATAATCTTTCTCAATCTCTTGGTATAACATCAGTATGCTTTTCTTTGAGTAGAATAACACAAGAATATTCCTTCATCACTTCTAGCATCAAATTTGCCAAGGTGTTCATCTCTTTTAATGTAACATTTGCTACCAAAGACTCTAAAATACTTCACAGTGGGAGAGATGCCAAACTAGAGTTCATAAGGGGTCTTACCAGTATTACTTTTGATTTGTACTTGATTAAGAGTATAGATAGTAGTGCTTACAACTTCTCTCCAATAGATCTGAGGAACATTTGCTTCCATCATCATGGTTCTAGATGCTTCTTGGATGGTCTGGTTCTTTCTCTCCACTACTTCATTCTACTGTGGAGTCCTTGGAGCAGATAACTGTCTTTTTATTCCATGTTTCTCATAGAATTCTATGAACTCTCTAGATGTGAATTTTCCACCTCTATCAGACCTTAGATATTTTATGTTTAATCTGGTTTCATTCTCTACCATATCTTTTAATATTTTGAATTTCTCAAGAGCCTCATATTTCTCTTTCAAAAAAGTCACCTACATCATCCGAGAGTGGTCATAAATTAATAACATGAAGTATCTATCACCTTGCAAACTCCTAATTTTTGTCATTCCACATAGATTAGTATGTACTAAGTCCAACAATCTGGTAGAAGATTGTTCCTTACTTTTAAATGTGACTCTGCTCTACTTACCCAACTGACATTCATTGCACAAACTATTGGTAGGTTTCACCAATCTTGGAAGTTCTCTTACAGCTTGAGTGTTACTTATCTTGATGATATTATCAAAATTCACATGACACATTCTCTTATGCCACAACCAACTTTGATCAATTTGAACAAATAAACAACTTTTGCCAGTACCAACCAAGTGGAAGATGTTACCTTTTGTTTGAGTACCAGATGCAATCTATGTTCCAGAACTTTCAAAGATCTTACATTTTCTATTTTTGAATAGGAGATCATAGCCTTTGTCCACCAACTGTCCAACACTGAGAAGATTATGCTTCAGACCTTCAACATACAGTAGATTACTAGTTTTGTTCTTTCGATCAAAAGAAATAGTTCCTTTACCTCTAATTTTGCTAGCAGAATTATCACCAAATTTTACCACTCCATATCTTTCCAAATCTATGAACTTATTTTTGTCACCTGTCCTATGGTGGGAGCATCCATTGTCAATGACCCAGTCATCCTTTTCTTCAACTTGGGTAGCTATAGCTCTTTCTATCATTTTATGACTAACAGATTTAGAGGGCATTGTATCTTCTTCCTTGATGGCAATAAACACCCAGTCACTTTCAGATTTGTTTCCTATCTCTGATTCATCATCTATTACTCCTTCATCATCATCTTCTTGAACATAGTAACATTTCTTTTGGAATCTTGATCTGTTTGGATTTGCCCTTGAAAATCTTTCTAGACACCTTGAGGTAAAATGACCAATCTTATTGCAGTTGAAAGATTTGAAGGGTAATTTTCCTTCATAGTTACAGGATCCTCTTAGCAATCTTTTTGCAATAAGGGCTTCAAGTTGAGTAGGTTCTAGTTCATCTTCTTCCAGATCTTTTCTTGCTTTTTCATACCATGATAGTTTTTTAAGGAGTTCTCTCCTGGATCAAACTTTTGTTTGCCTTTGACAAAGCCACTAGCTTTGAATGCAGATTCAGTCTTGGGGGGTGTATCTCCAAACTTGACCAATTCAAATGCAGCTAATTTTCCAACCAATTGATCCCTTTTGATATTTGAAAAAAATCTAAATTCTTCAATAGTAGCAACCTAGTGTTTCTAAGAAGGAGGTAGGGATTTGAGAACTTTGGCAACAATCTCATCTTCATCCAAGATTCCACAAGAACACCTAATGCCACAAACAAGCTCATTTACTTTTGGCATAAATGTAGTGATATTCTCATCTTCATTCATCTTCAAGTTTTCAAAATTTCCTTTCAGACTCTATAGATTGGCACATTTGACATATTTGTCTCCTTCATGTAGAAGTTCCAATTTTTCCCAAATCTCATATATAGTTTTTAAATCTATAACATTTTTCCGCTCTGAATTAGATAAGGCACTTAGTAAAGCTTCTTTAGCCCGAAGATTGTCTTCAGCATCTTTTATTTCATCTACATTTGTCAGACCATCCTTTGGAGGAACATACTTCTTTAAATCCATGATCTAATATTGCATTCCCATACATTGCAAGTGACATTCCATAAGGCTTTTCCAAAGAGTGTAATTGGTTCCATCAAACCTCAAGCTATCCTTCTTATAGGAAGACATCCTAGATCTCCTCAGGTAGTTAATCTCTTTTAGAGGAACTTGGCTCTGATACCAATTGTTAGTTTCAAGACAGACAACTGAGAGGAGGGGGAGAATCAATTGTCCAAAACTTTTCTTTTATTAACCACTTAAATCCTTCTTGTAATTCAATAGCATAATAATAAATCAATCATGGAAACACAATGCAACAATTCAAGACTAGAAACACATTAACACATATGACACCAAGATTTTAATGAGGAAAACCTGGTTAAGGGAAAAGCCATGGGGTGACTAATCCAAGATTGTATTCTCTGTTAAAAGAATAAGAAGAACAAAATGGCACATGCCAATTAGGGCTCACTGCCTAAGCACACTGCTCACAAGAGGCCCACTGCCTACAGGAGACACACTCTCTATAGAATAATAGATATTATATACTTGAACTAAAGATTAGTATCTTCACCATGCTTGATTCAGTTCCATTTAAGCTCAATACATTTGCTCTGCCTTTCACTTTTCTCCTTTCTACCACACTCTCATCTTCTTCCCGATGCTTTTGAAATGAGTTCACAACTCTTATTTATACAAGACATCAACTTTGGGATAATCATCAAAGTTGGGATACTTTACAGGGAAAATACATAAATACAACTTGATTTATTACAAAAGACTTCATGTGAATCACCACACTATCAGGCACATATATCTAGGACTTCTATCTTCTTTATGGAACATGCCATCCTTTGCAGAAACATCTTCAAGATCATCCGCAAGATGTGTAAATCATCCGGTCGGCCAAGTTTAGGAAGAACATCATCATTCGGAAGTAATTCTTCAATTACGAGTTCAATCTTCAATTTGGACCACCAACATGAATTGAACACAAAATAGAGACCCCCATAGGCTTGCCTAAATCACCAAGAACATCCACACTACTTCTGCTTACTGAAATCATTCTCTTCTTCATCCAGAACCTCAAGAACATAGTCTGTCATCACTGTCATATTTGAATAGATGCTTGCAGACCTCCAGACAATGAACCAATTGAGTTGTCAATTCACATTGACTTCCTAAATACTCCACCAAATCTATAGAACAAGATATTACATTTTCGGATCTCACCGGACCTATTTATGTTGCTCTGTCACCTCTAAACATTTGTCAAAACTAGTTTTACTCATATGGCCATAACTTCTTCAAATATTCATGTGGACCCCTCAAATCTTTACTAGATCACATTTAGGCACATATCTACAAACCCTTTGATGTTCATACTCTGATCTTCCTCTTATTTGGGATCTTCACTTCATAGAGCTTCACTGTCTTCACTATTCTTCTCTGTTTCTGATAGGACTAATTTTCTCAATAGCCTCAGCACACTACTCATCCAATCCTTGACATCAATGCAACATGAGTATGTTGACATCAATGACAACACCAGTTAGGCCCATACTAGCAATAGGTTATAGGAATGAGAGTTGTTTGTGGGTAAATATTTAAATAAAAAAATAGAATTTCATTTTAGTTATTCCCCTTCCCTTTTCTCAAACAAGTCAATAGTTTAGAAAAAAATCCCAAGGAGAACCATCTCACTCTAGAGATTCACTCTCGCTATAGGAAACCCACATCCTGAGAGTGTTTCCATGTGTCAATAGATAGATAAGTCTTCTATAAGCTTAGCATAGGGTGCATATCTTATTGACAACAATTATGATTAAATCATGAAAGTATAAAGGAGCAGAAACATAAACACAATTGCAAGATCATACACAAGAGACACCACATTTTTATGTGGAAAACCTTGTTAAAGGAAAAGCCACGGTGGATGTTAGTCCACAAGATATATAAGTTATAACGATACCAAAAATTAGAGGCTCACTACCAAGAGGGCTCACTGCCCAGAAAAGGCTCACTTCCAAAAGGGCTCATTGCCCAGAAAAGGCTCACTGTCAAGAGGGCTCACTTCCCAGAGAAGGCTCACTGCTAGGAGTTTTGAAGTGAGATAATAGCATCTACTCCATTCTTGAATTTAGTTCCATTGAAGCGCAAGACTCTTCCTCTACTCTACTCTACCCTCTACACTTCTTTGCTTAATTTTTCATCTTCGCACAAGGATGTCTTTTCCATGACCAAATTACAAGTATATATATCATTCATCAACCTTAGAACATACATCAAGGTTAGCATTACATTCATCAACCATTGGAATAATCTCCAAGGTCGGCATTACAAACATTTACAAAATAGGTCTTGACCTAATACAAAATTAATATGGTAAGGAAATGCAATAAAGATGTATATCGATCACTCCATGCTTTAGTTGGGACTCAAACATGATCTTCCATCTCATGACATGCTTCTACAATATTCAATAGATCTCTGTAATCACTAGAATTAACCAAGTCGACTAAGATTGGTTACATGCTACATTATCTGGGAATAATCTTCAAATGCGATCTCAATTCCTTAACATGGACCAATGTAAAGGAAGGAACATGATCAGGAGGCATCTACAAGCATGTTGTAAACAACAAGAACAACCACACAAACTATAACCACTTTATCCATGAGATTCTTCACACTAGAGCACATGAACTTCACTGTCTTCAACTGTCATGAAAGAAAGATAGCTTGTAGACTGCCAAATCATGAACCATTGTAGTTGTAGGCATATCATCATCCCATACTTCCCTCTAGAACCACAGAGAAAAATAATTCAACAGGGAGAAATGTGGAGCAAAATACTTTCTCCTTGTCACCAATGAATAATCAAAAAAAGAAGGTTTTACTCTGGTGAATGTAACTCACTCAATCTTTCATACCAAAGGCTCAAACTTAGGATTTAGCATCTTTAGACATGCCTCTAAATAAAATTCAATCCACAAACCAAGATCCTCAATCTGCAAGAAATGTGGAGCAATCTTTTGGACTATTCTTCAGTATGCAACTCACTATCTTCACTGTGATTCATTGTTTCCTTTCTGATTTCTTTGAAGAGACTAATTTTCTCAATGTCCTCAACATACAAGGCTTCTAATCAATCAAAAGATAAGGATGTAGTTGACACCAATGACAACACAGATATGTTGATAGCGATGACAACACCGATTAGGCACATACTTGTAACATAATTAGCACACATTGAAGTTATAAATCAAATAAATGTTGCAATCTAAGGGACTTTGGAAAATGGTAGAGGATAATCCACCTCATTTCACTAAGGAGTTTGAAAGATTAACTTATAAGAAGAAATTAGATGAAGCTATAGGGCTCATAGGATTGTATGTATTAGACTATCTTTTGTTTCATATTGTGGAGTGTAAAGCACCTAAGAAAGTTTGGGATAAACTTGAAGAATTGTATGGTATAATCAATGAATTCTGAATCTTGCAAGTAGAGGCAAAATTGTAATCACTCTCTTTAGATAGTTTTCTTACCGTCCAATTGTTGGCAAGAGACACTACTCTGTTGAATAATTTAGTGTTGTCATTGATGGAAACAAGAAAAGGAAAAGGTTGGAATAGAGATTTTGGTCCATGAAGAAGACTTAATCATTTTAGCTAAGTGTTGGCAGTGTACAGAGGTAGTGACAAGAAAATAGTGTTTGGATTGGCATTGGTCCATAGTTCAAGACCAAGTATTGCAATTCTGGTATGATGTTCTTGACTCTAAGATGATCTTATATCCAAGATTATAGCTTTTGATCACTTCTGGAAGTATATCTTCAAATGGCCTAAGTCTGGTAGAACAGAATACAGTGCCAATTAAAGTATAACACACATTTGTTTTGGTCCGCACTCCTCTGATGTTAGATATTTAGTTGTGGTTTTGAGGTGTTGTGAAAACTTGTATGAAGTGTCTAAATCTAGAGTTGCAAAGTCTGAAGTCCACCAGAAAAATAGTTATGAGCCACTAAATATTACTAGATGGTTTGACAGTGACTGGCTGTGACATAGTCTATATTTTAGCAATCCGCATTTTGCTGCATGTTGATATTATGTTCTACAGTTCTGGAGGTATAATATGTGATGTCTAAGTAGTATTTGATATGACTTTGAGCAAGTCTTGTGGTCTGCAATGAAAATTATGATATGATAGTTAGACTGAGTTAGTAACAGTATGTGTTTGAGGCTGACATGATAGTTTGATTTGTGTACGATAAGTTCTATTGATTAGAACTTTATCCTAAGTGGTTCTATAGTTGGACCCGACATATGAGAAGGTGTTTCAAATGTTATTTAGGTTCACTATGTATTTTGGTGAGTGGATTTGGCCAACAAGCTACAAGTTTATTAACTATATGCTTCATCTAAGTAGGCTGACTTAATGTGAAGATTTTAAGTGTTGTAGATATATATATGGGATCAAACTTGGTGTTTGTGTGATGAGATATGAATGTGAACATATGTATGTGCAACATGCAAAATAAGGTGATTTTGTGGAAGTGATAAGAGCAGAGGAAGAGAGATCTTGTTCCCATGTAAAAGTAGAGCAGTAAAATAGAGCAGATAGAGATGAAGGGTTTTGAGACAATGTCTTTGTTCTTTATCGAAGCTGTAACCATGCATGTGTAGATGCAATCTAAGTAGTTCAACCTAGTAGTGAGCCATTCTTCCTACTTATTTCTTTCTCTAGGCAGTGAGCCTATTTTGGCAGGGAGCCTTTCTTGCAGTGAGCATTTCTTTGGGTAGTGATCCCTAAGGTAGTGAGCCTTCTTGTAATCTAGCATTGTGCTATTATAATGTATTTTGAGCTAACACTCACCATGGTTTTCCCCTTTTTGGGTTTTCCACATAAAAATCCTGGTGTCCACATGTTATGTCTTTATGGATGCTTTTCCTATGCTTATTCTACTTTCATATTATTAAATTTGGAAATTGGATTAATAAACATGTTAATCTAGGTGGTTTTGTGGAATACCGATTCACCCCCACTCTTAGTATTCCTTACTATCAACAATTGGTATCAGAGCAAGGTTCCTTGGAAGAGGCCTAACAGCTTAAAGAGGATTTGGGGTAGTGTAATCATAGCAACAAGAAGATTTGGAAATTATGAAAGCAACAAAGAACTAGAAGCAACTCTTATTGATCTTGAAAAATCTAAGGTAGATATTAGGGATCTAAAAGCTAATATTCAAGAATCTGATGAATGCAGCCTAAAGCTAAGAGAGCAAGTTAGGAAGTTTAAAGAGAAAAGAAAGGAGCTAAATGATCAATTAGATGAAACACATGAAATCCTAAATAGTTTGACATTGGAAGTTGAAAAGAAAGAAGAAGTTGAAAGGCATCTAAATCAGGTTGTTAAGGATAAGTCAGAGGAATGTGAAAAGTTAGGCAATGAAGTGCTACTTCTAAAATTTGATCTGGAAGCAGTTAATAGCTACGAATAAAAATTCAAAACAAGCTCTGCAAAGCTTGAGGAGTTGATTTTAAGCTAGAAGAGTTCAGATGACAAGCAAGGTTTAGGATTTGATAAAGGAGAAAGTTCAAAATCAGGTCAAGAAAACTTTCAAATGAAGAAAAACAAAGGAAATCAATTTAGGAAGCAAAGAAGAAGACCTAGAATACCTCTGGTCAAACATCCAAATGCTCAAAGGTACCCATCTTTCAATGGCTATTATTTTAATTGTAATAAGTTTGGTCATAAGGCTACTTAGTGTAGGAGTAGAATAAACTAGAATCAAAATGTTCCATCATTTTCTAGTCAATGTTTCAATTGCAAGAAAATTGGTCATAAATCAAGTAAATGCAAAAGTCTAGTAAGAAATAGCTTTCATAATTCAAGGAATACTCAATCATTCAATGGAAGATGTTTTTCATGTAATAGATTTAGAAACATGGCTAATCAATGCAGATCAAGGATGAATTCATTCAATCAAGGACATGGAAGAATTGTGTGTTACATTTGCAACAAGTTTGCTCATGTTGCAAAGTTTTGCAGAAGCAAGAACCATGCTGAGGAAAGGAATACAGAGTAAAGGATTGATAAGGGAAAGGAAAAAGTTGATCCACTTGAAACTAAGAAATAAATGGGAAAGGTTTGGATTAAGAAAGATGTCAATACCAAGGATGGACCTGCACCAGATTCTGGTGCAGATACTTCCTTCAGGAAGTAAACTGGGAGCTCTGGATTAGGGGGAGCTACATTGAAAATTCAACCCCCTAGCTAGTCAGACAGTACTGGAATTTGGCACAAAAATATGATGAAATGAATCATATGGTAGATCTTTTAAAGGAAGTTCTAGAAGAAAAGGATCAATTGCAAAGATTTGCGGAGTAATCTAGAGTGTCTGTGGTTGCCAGAAAAGTGCTTGACAACTTTTTGAAAGATGACATTAATGAAACTTAGGCTTCGGCATGTGAGGGTTAAAAGGAGTAGTATCAGAAGGAAAAATCATTTTACATTCTAAGCTCTGAAGTGTCCAAGACAAACCAAAGAAAAATTCAAAAATGACTATAGTGTTCTCCAAAGTATTTCAAGGCTAGATTGAGTTCAACCCTAATCTGGTCAAAGAGGTATTTTTTGTTTGAAACCCTTTCTCAAATTTGCTTGATTATTCATAGAAATGGTAACACCACAAGTAGTAGATATCACTGAGTGACCCCAACCAAAATTCAATAAACACCCATTCAAATCAGTCGAAGTCAATCAAATGGAGGCATTTTTAGATGTTGCACATGGAGTTATGCATGAAAAGGATGTTAGGGCATATATTCATGTTGCCCTAGAGGAATTCAGTAACAACAAGTTTTCCAATCTCTACTTGAAACACTTGAGTAATGAGAATCTCAATATGAAGGAAGAATATAAAGCATTGGAAGTGAAGAAATTCATTTAGTACATGGACTTCCCAACTGATATGTATTGAGTAGGGTTCATGATGAATTCATGTGGCTTGAGAGACCTTTTAAGATCACAAAAGATGCTATAAGGGTAATAACTGGATTAACCTCCACCGGATCAGTACCATTGTTGAAAGCAGTGAAGAATGATACAGTAATGGTGGCCACTGGAGCAAGATTTGACAAGAGGGATTTAACAATTAATGATATTGAGGACCATGCTATAAGATTTGCTTCTATGGTGTTGGGATATAAAGTCTATTTCACCAACCGGGAAAACTCTGTTTCAGGTATAGCCATATACACTGCCTATCAAATGATTAAGGAGAATGCTGACTATGACATCTATGAATTTCTTTGACAATAATTAATGGAAAACCTAAAGAAGACAAAAGAAAGTAAATATCCCTTCAAATTTAGTATGTTGATCATATATTTATTCTTCTATTTTATGCAAGAGTTACCTGACATTAAGAACTATTTTTAAACTGGAGACAAACCAATTGCAGTACAAATTAGAAATCAGTTGAGTAACATAGGTAATATTGATACACAAAATTTAGCCCTATGGGGTTATTTCAAAAAAAATTAGAAGTCAATGCAAGCTAGGGAAAGAATTCCTAGAGCAGTTGTTGAAAAATACAAAGATACTATCTACTTTATTGTAAGAAAAGATCAATGCATGATGGAGGTCGTTGAGCCTAGAATAGTTTGGGTCATGCCTATGGGATATGAGGTAGATGGAGGAATATTAGAAAATTATGACCAACATATGTTAAGTAAACCCAAAGATCCCAATGAAGAAAGATTTGGGACTTATGAAGAATTGTATGCTAAAGTCCATGTTGAGGTAAGAAAACTAGAAATCTCAAAGAAAATGTGGAGAGTGGCAAAGGATTTTGCCCTGAGACAAGGTTTCACAAAAGAGCAAGTGGAAAAGGGAAGAAAAAAGTACAAACTGAAAAAGAAGCAAAAGAAAAGGGTAAAAGTGAACCTGTTAGAGCTCCAAAAGAACCCAAGGGTAAACCAGACAAACCATATGCATCAACAAGGAGAACTAGAGGATCTACCTCTGCAGAAGTTGCATCTATCTCCTTTGGTCCCACACCATCTACAAGTGTGGTAACTCCTGCCTCTAGTCACAAAAGAAAGAATACCAAGGCTAAAAGAATGCATGTAATGCATGTAAGCATTGCAGTTGATGAAGAAGTAAAGAAAATGAAATCTAAATCTATCAAAGCCTCTAGATCCAGCAAGAAGAAATTCTCTGATAAGGCTGAGAAAAGGAAAAGGCTAGATGTGCCTCAAACTAAAGAAGCTACTATATCTTTAGATGATGTATTGATATCCATAATAGTTGATGGTAATCTGAAACCATTTGCACAATTGTATGATGAGTATAATGATCTAGATAAGAGAATTGATGAGTATTCTATTATAGAATACCTAATCATCTACAACAAGCCCCTAATTGAAATAATTACTGATCCTCCAGATAGTCTGGCAAGTATAATGAGTGCAAGAAAACAAGCGGGTATGGCAAACAATGTTGAGCTTAGGGAACACTCATTAATAAAACTATGTCTAGAAATCACTTCGAAGGAAAAGGTGAAAATCTCCAAAGCAATTTATAACAAATTCAAGACAAAAAGAAGAATGAATGCTCTTATGGGAGGAGATATTGAAAAGGTGGTAAAGGAATCTGAAGAAATCATTCTAAACACATTAAAAGAATTTAATCTCCCTACCATTTATGACAATGTAGGAGCAAATGATGGAGATACATCTATACCAGAGATAAGCAAGGACCAAGGACTAGATAAGAATGATCAAGCCCCTAATATTGATACATTAGATATGAAAAATTAAGGAAAATATGAAACCGATCTTCCTCCTGAGCAATAGGCTGATGTTGAAAAGAATAAAGAACATATAAAGAGCCCTACATTGGAGCAAAACATTGATCAGCAAGAGAATATAGACATGGATCCTCCGGAGCAAAGTCAAGAAGAAATATCTAGTAGAGAAAGAGATACTGCAGCTGTCTCAGTTGATTCTAAAATTCAACAAGATCTGGATGAGTCTGAACTTCTTCAAGGACCAATTAATTTGGCCTCTATGTCACCTGTGCAGAAATTCAAGCTAGGATCAATTGTTCAAGCCAAAACATAGGAAAAAATGCTTAAATCACATATCCAAGACAATAAATTAATCAATGATGCATCCAACATTTTGGAGAAGATGATTCCTACATTTCAAAAGGATATGTACATCATTATCCTCCACTGATCAACTCAAGGGTCTATTAAGCTTTGTAAGTACACATTTTGAATCTTTTGAAAAATCTGCAAAAGCAAAAGTTAGAAAAGAGTTTGATGAGAAGAGATTGGTTAAATTAAAATCCATGCTAGTAAATGATGGAACTCTATTGGAAAATAAAATAAAAGGCATTCAGAATGCCATTGAGGAAGCTTGTAAAATATACAAATTTTGCTTATCTTGGCCATAAGTCACAAAGGAATTGGAAGATAAAATTAAGGACATGGAACTCAAACTGCTTAATATTTCTAAGACATATAATCTGGTAGTTGAGTCAATAAGTACCAAAGATACACAAGTTGTAAATATTCACAATGATTTGAGCACTTTGATTTAAGAAGTTGAAGACAGGTTGTGCCACCTAAGGGGGCTGATAAATCCAAAAATTAGTTACATGACCAATCTGGTAGAAGAAGCCTTTAAATCACAAGCATTAATTGATACACCATCAGATGTGCAGAAGGTAGAAAATTTAGTCTTTTTGATAAATGGCCACATCCATTATTTGGAAAGTGCAATGAATAGATGGAATGGAGAGATAGCTTTGATAAAGACTATCTATAATGATATTCTACCTTCAACAGTATATTAAGATAAAACTATGTAATTGTATATATGCAACTGAATATGACAATTTTTGAAGAATTTTTGACACAATTTTGCTTGTACACCCACTTTTGGCATTGATTTGAAAGGGGGAGAGGAAAACTAGTGAAAAAATATGAATACATCTAAAGGAGAATAGAAAAACAAAGTGTACAGAGTAAGGGGGAGCAACACAAGCATTTTTCACTGAGTGTTGTCATCAATGCCAAAGGGGGATGTTGTTGGCAAGAGACACTACTCTGTTGAATAAATGAGTATTGTCATTGATGGAAACAAGAAAATGAAAAAGGTTGGAATAGAGATTTTGGTCTGGTGAAGAAGACTTAGTTATTTTGCCTAAGTGTTGGTAGTGTACAGAGGCATCGACAGAAAAATAGTGTTTGGATCGGCATTAGTCTAGAGTTGAAGACCAGGTATTGTGGTTCTGGTATGATGTTCCTAACTCTTAGATGATCTTATATCCAAGGTTTTAGCTTTTGATCAGTTCCAGAAGTATATCTTCAAATGGCCTAAGTCAAGTAGGATAGAATACAGTGCCAATTAAAGTAGAACACACATTTGTTTTGGTCCGCACTCCTCCGATCTTAGATATTTAGTTATGCGGTTTTGAGGTGTTGTAAATACTTGTATGAAGTGTCTAAATCTAGAGTTCCAGAGTCTAAGGTCCACCAACAAGATAGTTATGAGCCACTGAATATCACTACATGGTTTGACAGTGACTGGCTGTGACAGTCTATATTTTAGCAATCCACATTTTGCCGCATGTTGATATTATGTTCTACAGTTTTGGAGGTATGATCTATGATGTCTAAGGAGTCTTTGATATGACTTTGAGCAAGTCTTGTGGTTTGTAGTGAAAGTTGTGATCTAACAGTTAGACTAAGTAAGTAACAGTCTGTGTTTGAGGTCGACATGATAGTTTGCTTTGTGTGCGGTAAGTTCTATTGATTAGAACTTTATCCTAAGTGGTTCTATAGTTGGAGATGACATATGAGAAGGTGTTTCAAATGTTATTTAGGTCTGCTATGTATTTTGGTGAGTGGATTTTGCTGAGAAGCTACAAGTTCATTAACTATATGCTTCATCTAAGTAGGCTGACTTAATGTGAAGATTTTAAGTGTTGTGGATATATATATGGAATCGATCTTGGTGTTTGTGTGATGAGATATGAATGTGAACATATATATAAATATATATGTGCGACATGCAAAATAAGGTGATTTTGTGGAAGTGATAAGAGAAAAAGAAGAGAGATCTTGTTCCCATGTAAAAGCAGACCAGTGAAACAGAGTAGATAGAGATGAAGAGTTTTGAGACAATATTACTATGCTTTATTGGAGTTGTAACCATGCTTGTGTAGATGCAATCTAAGTAGTTTAACCTGGTAGTGAGCTATTCTTCCTATTTCTTTATTTCTCTAGGAAGTGAGCCTATTTTGGTAGCGAGCCTTTCTTGCAATGAGCATTTCTTCAGGCAGTGAACCTTCTTGTAATTCGGTATTGTCCTATTATAATAGAAAAATCTAGTGCAGAGCAAGGCAAGAGGGCAATAACCAACTTAGAAAATCAAGTTTTGGGCCTCAAGCTTCATGGGTTCCTTCACAAATCCTTTCATCTCCTTGTAGCCCTCAAAATAAGGATTTTTGAACATATCTTTTGGAGAAGGCCTTGTTTCCCAAATCTAATACCTATACTAGATACCCATTAGGCTCCTTTGTAACATACTCAAATTTCAACTAGGGTTGTTTCAGACCAAAACCCTCTATATTTGATTGTCCTACCTAATTTAGCCCCAATTAAGCCCATTTTACAAAGCATCACCAACTATTATGCACTCCCAACCTCAAGGTCCAATTCCAATGTTCAATATAGACTTTAAATGGTCCAAATGCACCACTTTTGTTAATGGGAAACTCTACAAAACCCCTAAACTACAAAACCCTTGTTAATGTCAATTCCATGCTTGTATCCTGAGGGCTTATAGAAAGTCTATGTTCCCAGGCCTATTTTTCTTTTCTAATGCCTCCAATATGTTCAAGTATGTCTGCCTATGTTGTCCAAACCTTCAATTCAACCTTCTTCCATTCATTTTATGCAACTCCTCTAAACCATCATTTTTCCCACTCACAGTTTTGTGACTAGGCAGTATTGAAACTTCTAAACACCTTTTCTATTCCTAAGTCATTATTTAACACTAAGATCTACTTAAGATCCCCCACCTCACAAAAATTTAGATAGGTCCACTAGAGGAATTAGTAACAAACACATTTTCTTATGCCCCAAACCCAAAATAGAGTTACAGACCCATCACCAGCAAAATCACAATAGGATTATCAAATCTATACAAAATTCAATCAAACCAAATGCAAATTGGTCATATATCATGCCATTACCGATTCTAATTTCCTTTAGATCATAAACCACTTGTACGAGACCATACAGACGTCTGTAACAGGGAATTACCAGTAAAATATAAAATTTCAAAAGGTAAAATAGGGGTCTTCTTATTGATTTTCTTCGTTAACAATCCTCATCTTTCTTCCTCAGGGTTCTACAAGAATTTATAGACTCCAACCAATTACCAAAACTAACAAAACTGACTTCTAAACTCCCATGACCGTTGGGATTCTAATTTTGCGCTTTTTGCATTTTGAACATGGCAACATTATAAGATTTTACAATCTTTGACAACCTCTTATAGAAATGACTCCTAAACTAACCAAAGTGACTTATTACATTAGAATATGATCTATTAGACCTTTTTACAATGATTGACACACCAAAACTTATCAAAAGGCTTTATTTACATGATTGGACTAACATGGTGCCCCTACACCATACACCCAGACAAAGAAAATGTCAAGTCCCTTACGGATTGTACTACACCATTTATTTGGTTGATCTTGTCTTCTTGGTCTCCATGTACTCCTTCACCTAGTAGTCCTTTCCACTGGGCCAAGTATTGAAACTTTGCATCATCCTTTGCCCTGTTGAACTGGTTATCTCCTTGGTACTGCTACATCTTCACAATCTGACCTATGGTATGTCCTCTAACCTTCTTCACATCTAAAGCTAATGTTGTATCTACTCCTTGACATGCAACTAAATCTCTTCCATTCTTAAATGGATTGGTCTTCATCTCAACTCTATATGTGTGCTCAAATCTGGCCACAATCCTTGGTATCTTATCTTCAACCCCTTCACTATTCCTCTTTACCTTTGTTCTCAATCTCTCTGCTACTAACTGTTGGCAAGAGACACTATATGGATTCATGGTTGTTGTCATTGATGGAAATAAAGGTCATCCCACATATCCGCAAGTCATGGTGTGCCTCTACCGGAAGTTAGAATGAAGAACTGTTGTGGTCCGGTGAACAAGAACAGAGCTTGTGGCAAGGTCCGACAGATTGGTCCAGATCTCTCAAAGGAAGTGTCTTGGTACAGTGCGGATTTGGGGAAGTCAAGAGGACTACCTTGAGTAGTATATTCCAAGGATTTAGCCTTCGGTGATGAACAAAGAAAAAGATATGAATAGTTGAGTACCAGATTCCTGAGAGACAGTGAGAACAGAGGAAGAACTGACTGACAGAGTATCAGACTATTTTCGGATGTGTTACTGTTGATGGTAAAGGTTGTGAAGGCATGAATCATGTTTGGCCGACATGATTAATGATATCTACAAGTATATGCTTGATCCGCATTCCTTGGTGAGCAAGGATTCAGCTGATAGAACAGAGTTTGTAAGAAACTAGACTGTTCCGGATGCCAACTAGAAAGGTGATGAAATTACTTGTGCGGATATATATAGAGGATGGATTTAGTTGTGAAAGGTGTGATTGTGTGAAGGTATATGCGAATAAGTGCAGAACAGAGCAGAAGTAGTAAGAAAGATCCGGTATGTGAAAGGATAGCAGAATAAAGAACAGAGGAAAGATGAAGTGCAGCAGATCAGTGTACTGAGCCTAACCGGAACTGAACTCCAGCATATGTAGATGCTTCCAATCAGTTCAAGACTGTGATTCTTATCACTTTGTAGACAGTGTGTCTCCTTGTAGGTAGTGGGCTTCTTTGTGAGCAGTGTGCTCGGGCAGTGAGCCCTAATTGGCAAGTGCCATTTTTGTAATTCCCTATTCTTCTAACAGAGAATAATTTTTGGGTTAATCACCCCGTGGTTTTCTCCCTTAACAGGGTTTCCACGTCAAAAATACTGTGTCATGTGTTTCTTATTTCATGGTAATGTTTTTGTGTTTGATTCAATGCTGCATTAATTAATAAGAAAGTTCAAAAAGGGAAATAATTAGGATAACTGATTCACCCCCCCTCTCAGTTATCAACACTAACACCTCTATGCTATCAGGTCTACCAGCCTCTTTGCTAACAGACTCTTGCTGCCTACCAACCTCCTATCTAATCAGTGTACAAAATATATTTCCCACCATGACCTCACTAGGCCTCTTTACCTAATCTTGCCTTTCCTCAATCACTAGGGTCTCTGCCCCAAGAATCTCTTCCTTGCCAGATTCATAATCCTCTATGTTGTTAGATTTACACACCTCTTGTCCCATCAATGGACAAAGCATTGTGCTTGGCACAATCTCATCATGCTTTCCTAACTTATCTTTCATCTTCCCAAGGAATTCATCATTGACCTTCTCTGTCTTAGACTTTGGCATCAACTCATTATCCTTTCCTTCCAATCTTAGATCTCCACCTTTTCATCTTCTTTTCTCTTCAACACTAAATCATCCTCCACACTTACTGTCTGCACATCTTCTTCTTTGGCAATGGTTGCACACTCTTCTTGTTTGTCTTCCATAAGCTCCACAAATTCTTTCTTACCCAACATAATCACCCTTGCTACCTTACTATGTCCTTCATTATTTCACACGAATGGAGTCAATGTAAAAGAAATGCCACCCTTCTCAATCTAATAGGTGTTATGCTTTCCATCATATAAGGCATGTCTTTCAAATTGCCATGGTCTCCCTCGTAATAAGTGACAACAACTCATAGGCAACACATCACATGAGATCCTATCCTTATAGGGACCAATATGAAACTCAACAAAAGCTTGCTCCTTATCCAAGAGAGAATGTTCATTATTCAACCAAGAAACATTATAGGGTGTCTCATTAGGTATCCTTACCAAATTCAATTTACCAACCATATCTTGTGACACCATGTTATCTATGCTACCATAGTCTACTACTACCTTACAGACCTTTCCATTGCACTTGCAGGTGGTCTTGAAAAGTGCTCTCCTTTGTGCTACTTCCTTCTCCTTCAACTCTCTATTTTTCTTTGCCATGTTATCTTTTGGATGCATTTTGACTATATTGTCTTTTCAACTTCCAGTTTTCCTTCTTCAATCTACAACTTCTCACCCTCAAAATATCTAATCCTTGTGCTCTAATACCAATTTGATGTAGAGTAAGGAATGAGGGTAATAACCATCTCAGTAAATCAAGTTTTGGGCCTCAAGCTTCATGGGTTCCTTCAGAACTTCCTTCATCTCCTTGTAGCCCTCGAAATAGGGATTTTTGAACATATCTTTTGGAGAAGGCCTTATTTCCCAAATCTAATTCCCATACTAGATACCCATTAGGCTCCTCTGTAACATATTCAAATTTCAATTAGGGTTGTTTTAGACCAAAACCCTCTATATTTGACTGTCCCGCCTAATTTAGCCCCAATTAGGCCTATTTTACAGCCTAATTTTTTCCCTCTTTTTTGCCCATTTGGAGTTGGTTGTTAATTTTTTTGGTAACCAACAAAAGATAAATGGCATTGTAAAACCCTAATTCTAGAAGCTTCCAAAAGGCTTGTTATAAGCGGCTGGGATGTATGTTGCAGGTGGGATTTCTATATTGTATTGTAGCATTTTGTAGTAGTATTGAGTTGCAAGGATTACTGGTTGTAATCAGTTTGACTTACTGGATAATAATATTAGACTCATTTAATTGATATCTTTTGCCAGCTAACCCTAACAAGTGGTATCAGAGTGGCTTGTGTTTGATTATCATCTGCATGAAGGTCTCACGGTTGAGTGGGAGCAATGGAAGATGAGGGTAAATTGAAGGTAGATAAATTCAATAGGCAGAACTATCAATTATGGAAGATGCAGATGGAGGATTATCTCTATCAGAAGGATTTATGGAGGCTATTGGAAGGAATAGCCAAGAAACTGGTAACAATGACTGATGATGAGTAGATTCTTCTCGATGGAAAGGCACTAGGAACTATTCGGTTGTGCCTCGCACCATCGGTGGCATTCAATATAATGGAAGTGATGACAACAAGTGAATTGATGAAAGCTTTGGCTAAATTGTATGAAAAACCCTTAGCCTCAAATAAGGTATTTCTCATGAAGCGTTTGTTTAATCTCAAAATGATTGAAGGTGGATCTGTGACAGATCATTTAAATGATTTTAATATGATTACCAGTCAGTTAACTTCTGTAAATGTGAAATTTGATGAAGAGGTGAGGGCTCTCTTGATATTATGTTCTTTGCCAAAAAGCTGGAATAGCTTGGTAATGGTTGTAAGTAACTCTATCTCTAATTCAAATACTTTGAAATTTGATGATGTTGTTGGTGTTATCCTTAGTGAGGAAATGCGATGGAAAAGCTCAGGAGGGTCCATATTAGGCAGTGTTTTGAATATAGAAAGCAGGGGTATATCAAAGGAGAGAGGAAAAGGTTCTAGAGGTCATGGGAAGTCACAAGGAAAATCAAATGACAAGAGATCCCAATCCAGAGGATAGAAGGATTATTGGTACTGTGGGAAACCAGGTCATGTGAAGAAAGATTGTTGGTCTCAGAAGAATAAAGAAGGAGACAAACAAGAAGGCAGTAAGGAGGCAAATGTGGTAAGTAATAAATTAGAAGATGATGCTTTGATTCTTTCCCTAGATAATGTTGATGATTCATGGGTTTTAGATTCAGGGGCCTCATTTTATGCTATGCCCCCAGAGAAATTATTTTCTTGATTATGTCCAAGGGGATTTTGGGCTAGTTTATTTGGGAGATAACGAACCCTGTCAGATTGTTGGAAAGGAAAGAATCAAGATTAAGTTGCAAAATGGGAATCATTGGCTACTACAAGAGGTAAGGCACATTCCAAGGCTAAATAGGAATTTAATTTCAGCAGGGTAGCTAGTTGATGAAGGTTGCATAGTTACTTTCAGTGATAAAAATTGGAAGGTTTCAAGATGTGCCTTATTAGTAGAAAAATGTCTGAAAGTAGGCACCTTATATCTTTATACAGGTCATACTATTCCTTCTACTTTAGCTGTTGTAGAGAAAAAATAAAGAGGTTCAAGAATAGTTGTTGTGGGTTCATGGGAAAAGACTGAAATAGTTGTTGCAGGTTCTGAGACAACACTGTGGCATAACAGACTTGGGAATATGAGTGAAAAAGGTATGAAGGTACTTCATTCTAAGAAAATTTTACCAGGTCTAAAATGTATTAATATGGATTTCTGTGAAAGTTGTGTATGGCAAACAAAAGAGAGTCAGTTTTCTCAAGAATCAGAAGCAAAAGAAAGATGAAAAGTTGGAGCTTGTGCATACAGATGTATGGGGACCAACTTAGGTATCTTCTCTTGGTGGCTCTTGGTATTATGTTACATTCATAGATGATGCAACTAGGAAGGTTTGGATTTATTTCCTTAGGCAAAAATCTAATTTATTTGAAACATTTAAGAAATGGAGAAGCTTGGTTGAGAATGAGACAAGTAAAAGATTAAAATGTCTCGAATCTAATAATGGTAGTGAGTATTGCAACAAAGAATTTGAGGATTATTGTTCCTTTAATGGAATTCGTAGGCAAAAAATGGTTTCAGGGACTCCACAAGAAAATGGACTGGCTGAACGCATGAATAGGACAATAATGGAGCGTCCAAGGACCATGAGATTGCATGTTGGGCTGCATTTAAACATGTGGGAAGAGGCTATCAATACCACTATATATTTAATTAATAGAGGTCTTTCAGTTCCTTTGGTCTGTGGTATTCAAAAGGAAGCATGGACAGGTAAGAAGATGAGTTATTCTTTTCTAAAAACCTTCAAATGTGAAGCATTTGCACATGTAGATTCTAAACATTGAACCAAGCTGGATGCAAAATTAAAAAAGTGCATTGGATATGGCATTGATGAATTTAGTTATAGGCTTTGGGATTTTAAAAATAAAAAAATTGTGAGAATTAGGGATGTTGTATTCAATGAGAAGGTGTTGTACAAATATTAGTTGTAGTAGCATGAGAAGTGTTTAGTGTAGAAATGGATTCTTTAATCTTTTGTGGGTTAGATGTTTAAATCTGCCTCTCCACTCTACATTGAAGGATCTAGGGTTGAATGGAAAGCACTATCATACCCTAGAGTCACTTTCATATGTAGGGAAATTTGGATTAGGGAATTAATTATCAATTTTTCCTTCTCCTATGCTCAATTGACCATTAAAACCCTAATTAAGCAAATACGACAATAAATTAATGATTTATGGAAAAAGCTCTTCTAGACGGGAGTGAAATGTCAAATTATAGAATACCTATTTTCAGGGTTCCGAAGCAGAACAGTTGGGGACACTAGAGCGGGTGGCCAAGTCCAAGGTACCTACTTTTTCAGGGAATCTAGACCTCCTTTAGACACTGATCAGCCCTGTAAGTTCTATTTTTGGGAATCAGTCTACAAAGAACACTAGAGAAAGCACCCTAGTCCTAGAAGTGCTCCTTTGTCCGTCTTTCCTTCAAATCTTGAATCTCTAATGTCTTCCCAGCCTTCCTGCAACTCCACTTTTCCTAGATGTGATACTTGTAACCTGCAATCACAAGACTTGGTTTGGGGGTTGTGGTGTTTAGAGGTTTGTCTCAGTCAAACCCCAGAGGATGCTTAAGTCTTTGAACACTTTTTTCAGATAAAGAGGGCATGCCCTTGCGAGGCAGAGGCCAAAAACTAAAGGAATCAATGATAAAAACACAATATTATGTCACCTTGTAATGAAGCTCTCATGGAGGAAGATGCCCTCCATGCCATGAGGAGATTGATGCTCAAATCTACAAATATCAATACACAAAACACACAAGTCTGCTCTTGCAACACAATAAAAAGCCTTGAATCACCTTGAGAACACAATAGCTTGATAGTAATCATCTAATTGAAATCTAGTTTACAAATGAATGCCTAAGCTTGCTTATATATGCAACTACAAGCTCTACCACCAATAAATTGAAATTCAAACTTACCGTGTCAGCAAAGGGACCTAATAACGGTCACTAATCAACACCAGGAAATTGAGACTACCTTAAAATAGGGCAGGACTAGGGTGTGGGCACCCAAGTCCTCCCCCCTATTTTAGGTAGGGTAT
This sequence comes from Cunninghamia lanceolata, assembly GCA_027924645.1. Taxonomy (NCBI): domain Eukaryota; kingdom Viridiplantae; phylum Streptophyta; class Pinopsida; order Cupressales; family Cupressaceae; genus Cunninghamia; species Cunninghamia lanceolata. Next base: position 23,914,773 of record BSBN01000867.1, read on the forward strand.
AGCTCAAGGGGTCCTCCTAAGTCCTATTTTCCATGGGACTTAGGTCTCATTCCATCGAGATGCTAAAATATGAACTAAAATGTCCTAAATGCACTCTAAAGACCCAGGATCTAAACCTTATGAGGGAAAAGCCCCCAAGGAGACATTTTTTGACGTTACATTTAGCCCCCACTTTAATGTATGTATAAACGCGATGCCAATACATGCATTAAAGTAAGGTCACAAACACAACAAACACACCAAGCATGGAGAAGACACACCAATCACATAGAAAATAGTTAATGCATGGAAGACACATAGCAGATAGTTAATGCATGGAAGATGCATTAATACATGGAAGACATAAATGATATCTTTTCTTTTTCTTTTTCTCTTATATATGAAATGCAAATGCAAGTACTGAAAAATAAACAAACCTCCCAAAATGCAGGAAGCACTACTCGATGGTGCTGGTCTCTGCATATGGGGCAACACACATGCAATGTACACAAAACTTCCTCAAAATGCATGAAGCACTACTCAAGGCACTGCTCTATGCATATGGGGCAACAAACACACCATACAAAACAAGCACGCCAAAACACACACACTTGAAGACACGGAGAAAACACGACAGACAAGTGATGGTGTGTTCCCTATTTCTAGGCTCATCACCATCTCAGGCACACACTGACATTTGGGCTTTGCCACAACAATTGTCGAAGACACGCTTAAGGGTTGAGTTAGTCACGAAACTGCTCCATGCCTCCGCAGAGGACTTTTGAAAATGATAGAATGATGTAATCTGCTCCGAGAAATACACCATCCCCACCTCCACAGGGAGCTTAATAAAAAGGATATGCTCAATATCCCACATCCGTAGAGGGCTAATATGATTGATTGATTGATTGTAAACAAACTCAGGATGCACGATGCACTACTCTGGCGCAAGTCTATGCATTTGAGGTCAAACACATTGCTAACATCTATAACAGACAGCTTAACTTATATATGCCCCCACCTTAAGGTGGTTAATATTAGTTATCGATATCAAGCATGTTAAGGTATGAAGAAAACACAGAAGGCAACATTGACTTTCACAAAGCCCATGCCCCCCAAAGGTGACATGTACTTTTGATTGCCAAATGTTCTCACAAACACATCCATGCAAGAAACATGTTAGTGTCTACAACGTCATGATAAACAATAACATCAATGCATATGATTAACCACACAAAGAGCCAAGGTTATACAATGAATTCAGAGTTCAAGGATAACCAGGGGATATATCACAAAGCTCTCCAAATCAAGTACCGCCAAGGCTAGATTCAAAGGCAAACAAAGGTACATAGAGTAGTAATATTGTTAAGGTTTATAAATGCGACAAAAACATCATAAAATTCACTACATGGAAAGCATGAATGCTTCCACTAGCCAAGCATCAAATAAGATATACAACCCCATCGTCGTATTAGGAACTATAGTCCATTTTTTTTATTGCTCTCGAAAGGGACACTAGGTCCACATCAGTATAAATGTTTGTCATCATCCGCCCACTAGGTGGAAACTCTAGAGGAAGGGAAACAATAAATAAGAGAGGAGAAAACAAGTGTCTTAGGGATAGTCACATAGGAGGGTGCCCCCAAGTCACCAACCATGACACTAGGTCCGTAAGACACAACACACAACAATAAAATTAGAGAGAGAGGCAATATAGAAGAATGATGATGCAAATAGAAGGTCACAACAAAGGTGACATCCTGGTATCTTGAACCTTACGGGAGAATCCAAGGTCATCCCAGGAGGCCTAAATAACACATAACACATCACGGGAGAAGCACATCATGAGAGAGATAAAGGGTTAGAGAAACTTACTTGTAGGGTCCTTGTATTATAAGTCATCAATAATTAAATCTTCTTCTTTCCAATCACAAATGTTAGAGAGAAAAGATGTGTAAGGTACCATTGCCAAAATTTTGTCATTATTCTTTTGTTCGGTCTTGAATTCTTCTTGATTTGACTCAATATTAGGTGGAGTATTTTCTTGTTGAATTGTATGCAAGATGATTTTGAGAGATAGAAGAATGAATCTGGTTGGAGTGATTTTAGCCTCTACCCAAGAGAGCTTTAGTGTAGAAGACCTTAGACCTTTGGAGAAAAGAACATCAGAATGTGAGGAAGGTAAGGTGTTGTGAGGACAATTATCAATGCTTTTGTCTCTAGTGATGCCCCAAGAGCTAATTGATGTTTTTAGATCCTTAGTAAGTTCCAAGTAACCTAAATTTCAATCAAAGGAAGGAGACTAATGGTTCTCCTCTATAATGATATCCAAGGTGTGTGAACAATCAACTAAAAGAAACAAGGTTTCTAGGATGATCCATAGAGGTTTCATGCATAGAGTTTTGATTGATGTTAGATGAAAGCTCCTCATCTACCCATGGGATGCTCTTTGTTGAAGGGAGTTCTTCATTTACTAATGTTTCCTCTTGGCTAGGGAGGGCATTGGACTGGTAAACTAGTGATGGCTTTTCATTTTCTAACACTTCATCTTGGTTAGAGTGAGTATTATAATGAAGACTTGATGGTGTGATTTTAATAGATGTGTCAATGAAATCATCCTCTTTCATCAAAGTGTCCTCATGCAAGGTAATAACCTTTTGAGAGGGATCATAAGGTAAATCAGAGTTATCATCACATGTTTTATCAATAGGTACCATAGTAGAATTTCCCATAAAATCATCCAAGGCTTCATCTAACATTTTAAGATCATCACTAGTATATGTATTATTGTGTTGGAAACAAGGCAGATAACTGAGAGGGGGGGTGAATTAGTAATCTCAAATATCTTTAACTTTCTTTTCTCCTTTAATAATTAGTGCAGTATCAAAACATATAAGCATATATGATCATAAGAACAAAAAAAAAATCAACACACATAACACAAGGATTTTTATGTGGAAAACCCTGTTAAGGGAAAAACCATGGGGTGACTAACCCAAGATTGTTTTCTCTGTTAAAAGAATAAAAGAGTAAAAAATGACACTTGCCAATTCGGGCTCACTTCCTGAGCACACTGCTCACAAGAGGTACACTGCCTACAAGAGAATCACTATCTATAGAACTTACAAAAGGTAATTAGGTGTTTGAACTGATGAGAAGCATCTGCAAATGCAAGAGTTCAGTTCCGGTTTAGGTTCAATAAACTAATTTGATGCACTTCATCCTTTCTTTACTCAATGTAGCTATTCTGTCACATATCGGGCTTGGATAGCTATTACCACACTTATCTTTGCTTTTCTTCACACTGTACTTTCTTGCTTCTATATTTCACACACCTACATACTAGAATCCATCTGGTATTTATATTTGCATAAAGGATTTCATCAACTTTCTAGTCGGCAACAAGAATACTCAAGATATTTACAAGTTATTGATCTGTCGGATGAATCCATGCTTGATTTGTTATGTGTATCAAAAAAATAGAGATAGAAGTCATCAATCATGTTGGCCAACAATGTATGATCCCACAAATTGCTTGATCAACACCTTTTACTCATCCAGATTGAAGTCTGATACTTTGTCAGACAGTTCTTGCTCTGTCTGCTCTACCTGTCTGGAACCAACACTCAGATGCTCATATTTTTTTCATGCTTTATCACGGGAGGATAAATCTCTTGAATATAGTAGTCATGATACCCCTCTTGACTTATCCAAGTTTGTAACTTTCTGAGTTACACCATCTGAGAGATCTGGACCTGATTATCAGACCTTGTTGCATACTCTGTTCTTGTTCACCGGACCTAAACAATCTTCAATTTGACTTCCGGTATAGGCATACTATGAACTACAGATGTGTGGGATAGACTTTTTTGCCATCAATGACAACACTCATGAAGTCACACAGTGTCTCTTGCCAACAATCTCCCCCTTTGGTATTGATGGCAACATGTAGTGAAAAATGGCTAAGTGTCGTAGTAAACTCCCCCTTGGCTGATGCTCTGTCTTTTGCACTATTTTACCAGAGATCCCCCTAAGCTAGATTCCACATTGTTCACTACTCCTCACTCCCCCTTTGACATCAATGGCAAAGGGTGGAATCCGTATACCAAAATTTGCAAAAATTAACTTATACATGGCCACATAAGTATATATATGTTATACTTACATATACTTAAGTGTATCCGCAAAAGTGGTCTTCAACTATACAAATTCTTTGGCCCAGTTCTGCTTCATCCTATCCAAAATGGAGATGTGAACACTCAACAAAAATGCATATGCTTCTACCCTTCTTAAATGTGCCGGATCACTGGTCCGGGCTGTGGTCTAAGCATCTGTCAAGGCCTCATGCATTGCCTCTAACTTAGGGATGATTATCCCTCTGAGTTCACTCATTATGTTTATTATATCCTTCTTTTCCTTATTTAGCTTCTTTATTTCATTTATGATGACAATGGTCAGGCATTCTTGATTCATTAAAGATGTAGTAAGGGGATCAAAATTCTGAGATAAACTTGACAGTTTACCTTCTTTTTCTTTTACCTTCTTTTCAATATCCTCTGTCACTTTGGGCCAAGATAGACAAAATTTGTACATGTCCCCACCATCTTTAAGAGCATTTTCAAGTCTCTTTATCCCAATGTCTAGGGTCCTCCTATCATTAGTAATTAGTCCTTGCACTTCAGTAAATCTTTTTCCTAAAAATTCCTTCCAGACCTTTGCTTCTGTTGATTTCTCTAAAGATTCAAAATGAGTGCTAACAGAATTTACCAAAGATTTCAATTTACCAGATGGAGATGCCAAAGGATCCTTTTGAAATGATGGTATGATCTTCTCCAACATCTCGGATGCAATCTCCAATAGCTCACAGTCTTCCATGTGAGATTTCAGAAGTTTTCTTTTGCTTTGGTTTGAGCAAAAGATGCTATTTTCGTTGTCTAGACCGGAGAGAGAGAGTCAAAATTTAGTGGCCCTTGAAATAGCTCAGGTTCTTCTATCTCCATCATTTCTTTGCTTAAGAAATTTTTCACTACCTTTGTAGTGTCTCTTACTGGTGACTCAGTCTTCTTTTCTTTTGGGATCTCAAAACTGTCATCATAGATCTTCTCTATTTGTTCTTCTTTTCCCTTTACCTCCTCTTCTTGACTCACTTTCTCCTCTTTTCTTCCTTCTCCTTTAGCTCCTGAATTTGGAATATCTGTAGTGGGGTCTGAAGGAGAGATGTTACCTATGTTTACTGCTTCATGAACTTCCTCTTTCAGAATAGAGGAATCCAAGTCCTTAGACTTCTCTTCATCTATCTCTTTTGATCCTTCTACATCTTTGTCAGAAGATTCTTCATTGGTTACATTTAATCCTTCAACATCCATGGTAGAAGGTTCTTCACTAGTTTACTCTACAATAGGAAGATTGACTCTTTTGAAGGCATTCCAGAGGATGTCTTTTGTTTCTCTTGCTACTTGGTCAGTTTCTCCAAGCATAAGTTTATTCATTCTTACTTTACTCCATAATTCATCCTTACAATTCTTAAAGATCATGTTTATTTTCTTTGAAGTAACAGAAGGATAGAGTTGAATTGCTATCTATTCCTGAATCTCTAAGTCTTTTTCTTTTGCATTCTCTTTTCTTAGTTCAAGTACCTTCTCTAGACTTTTGGGAATTAATGATATAATTTCAATGAATGCTTTATTGTAGATGTTCAGGTACCTGACTATAGTTTCTTCCAAAATCCTCTTGTTAGTATCACTGTATTCATCATAGAACTCTGTTATAGGTTGCAGGTTCCCATCCACAGTAACTACCTTAATGATGTCATTAATGGAAAGAGTGGGCTTTTCAACAAATTCCTCTACCTTTTCTTCTTTGTTTTTACTAGCAGAGAATTCCCCAGATGTTTTCTTCTTCTTCATTTTCTTAATTTCCTCATCAGATTATGTTTCTTCATCATCTTTGAGACTTGTGTATGACCTTGTGGCTTTTGTTTTCATTCTCTTTTCTCCTTTTCTGGATGTCTTAACTTCTGGTTTGGTGGCTCTTGAGCTCTTAGGCGTGACAGATACAGAGCTCTTGAAGGATCTAGTCTGGGAGGAGGCTTGTACCAGAACATCTCCTTTCTTTGTTTCTTGTTTCTATTTCTCAGCCTTCTCCACTTTCTCTTTGTTTGCATCTACTGCCTCTTTGGATAAGCCAAATATTTTGGCAATTTCCTCTACTTCCCTTCTTACTTTCCTCTTTATCTCAGGTTGTCTTAATTCAATGTGTATTTTTACACTTAGCTGTTGAAAGGTTCCAAACCTTTCTGCCTCAGGATCCTTAGGTTGGCTCAATAGGTGTTAAATATGTAGCTCCAAGATTTTCTCATCGACCTCGTATCCCATAGGAATTATCCACACTATTCTGGGCTTAGCTGCCTCCATTAGGCATTGATCAGTGTCAACCATGAAGCACACTGTATCCTTGTATTTCTCAACTATGGATTGAGCTATTCTCTCTCTGGCTTGCATCATGCTTTGGAAGTTCTTAAAATAACCCCATAGAGCTGTGTTTTGAGCTTTAGCATCACCAAGTCCATACATATAGTCTCTAATATGGATTGCAACTAGTTTATCATTTTGCCATACCTAACCACTTGCTCTGAGTAGCTCATTCATGTAATAAAAGAATAGACACAGTATTAGACAACCATATTTGAAGGAATTCTTCTTATCCTTTTTGATCTTCTGTAGGTTTTCTAATAGTTTATTTAAGAGAAGATCACATATAGGTCATAATCTACATTTTCCCTCAACATCTGATATGCTACATATATTGCAGTCCCAGACACAAAATTCTCCCTGCTAGAATGATAGATCTTATACCTAATTATCATTGAGGCAAATTTGACATCCAGATCTATGATGTCATCTATGGTCATTGCTCTCTTGTCAAACTTAGATCTGGTGGCTTCAGTTACTATCTAGTTTTTGATAGATTTGAGTGTAGGTAACCCACCGGTAGAATGTAGTCTAGCCACTTCCCTGATGGCATCTTTTGTTATCTTGAAGGGCCTCATTAACCACATGAAATTATCATGCATTTTGCTTAGGACATACCAGACCCAATCATCTTCTGCAAAATAGGGAAAGTGTATGCAATGTCCAAAGTGTTTATCCCACAAGGCCTTGTATTGAGGTTTGAGTTCAAAACTCTCATCTATTAGCTATTTGTGATAGATGTCCATCAATTTAGAGTCTCCAAATTCCTCAATGTTTGCATGGATATAGACCCTAACATATTCTATGTGCAATACCCCATGCGGAATGCTAGAAAATGTGCCTAAAGGATCAACTTCTAGAGATTTATAGGGGTGTTTCTTGAATTTCAGGCGCGGCCTATCAGTAATCTTAACAACCATTGGAGTAGCCATCTTGCAAAAGATTTAGAGAGAGATTTTCATAATGGAGGTACCTTTTTACACCTTTGGGTTTGAAATACGAGCCAGAGCAAATCGTTGGTTGAATTTGATTTTCCAGTTGATCTTTGAGTGGATTGTAGAAACTTCATTACAGAGCTCTTCTTATCTTCTTCACGAATGCAAGTATGCAAATGATGACTAAAAGAACCCTTTTATTCTTGTGCAAACCCTAATTTCCTTTTGCAATAAATGCATAACTCAAGTTATCTGGTTACCCTATTTTTAAGAGAGATCTTCTCGAATCATTATCAATGAGGATTGACAATGTATCTTCTTTTATTTAGTCATGCCATGGGTCCTCAAATCAAAGTATCTCAATTTTGAATCATACTGAATTTGTCTATGAAAATCTTGCCTTACCAGATGGCTCTCAAATTGGATCAACTTGAATGGTTAAACTCTTGTAAACCTCCATGCAGATCTTTCATATTTTTACCGAGGGTTATTTATATATTTTTCTAAGAACCCTTTAATCTGCAGCATTCCATGTGCCAAATTTAGGCACTAATTGACTAGACAAGGGAATTTATTTTTCTCTATGACTCCCCCTAAGCCAGAGCTCATCTGTTCAGTTTCCAGAAGGAATATCAGAACCAGATTATGGTGCAGATCCATCCCCAATATTTTTTGTACTCTTCTTCACCCAAATCTTGTTCATCTCCCTTTGAACTTCATTTGCATTCACTTTGCCTTTACCCTTATCTTGTTTTTGATTATGATGCACCGGACCCTTTTTATCCTAATTTTTACTTCTGCAAAATTTGCCAATATGACTGGATCTATTGCAATTGTAACAAACAACATTTCTTTGCATATTTGATTGATATCCTCTTTATCTGCATTGATTAGCCATATGTCCCATTCTATTGCATGCAAAGCTTCTACCATTGAATGAATTGTTTATTTGCATATTTTTGCATTCATGAGATTTGTGACCATACCTTTTGTAGTTGAAACATTGTCTGGAGAAGGATGGATTAGTCTAATTCATTCTCCTTTTGCACTGAGTTGCTTTATGACCAAAGTTGTTGCAATTGAAACAGTATCCATTGAAGGATGGATATCTTTGAGCATTTGGTTGCCTTACCGGAGGTCTTCTAGGCCTGTTTCTTTGATTTCCTGATCCAAAGTTCTTCTAACTGGATCTAGAGCTTTCACCTTTCTCATATCCCAATCCATGCTTATCATCTACCCTCTTTTGGCTTTCAAGAAGAACTTCAAGTTGGTCTGAGCTTATCTTGAATTTCTCTTTGTATTCATTTGTTGTTTGAAGATCTTGTTTAAGAGTGTCTATCTGATTCTCAAGTTGTTCTTCATTGTCTCTCACTTCTTCAAGAACAGATTCAAGATGCCTAATTATTCTATCCATTTTGTGGTAGTCCTCTATCTTCTCCTTGAGGGATTATTATAGATTATCTTCAATTTTCCTTTCTTCTTCAATTTCTTGGGTGAATCTTATAACCCCTGATTCCATTTCATGCCTTACCATAATGACTTCTTTTGACAGCTTCTAACATAGCTTATTTTTCTCATCCAAATCTTCATTAGTATCATTGGCTTCACTCTGATTTGCTAATTTTTGAAGTAGTTCCTTTCTCTTTTTCACAGAGATACTCAGTTTTTCTATTAGCTCATTATGAAATCATCAACTTGTTTGAGTCTTTCTCTCAAGTTATTGACTTCAGAGTGGGATTGTTCAAGATCATCTAGGGCATAATAAATTTATTCCTTCATACCATATATATCCATTGAGATTCCCAGATCTTCCTCAAGCTGTTAGGCTTTGTTTAGACGAACTTAGCTCTAATACCAATTGTTTGAAACAAGATACATAACTGAGAGGGGGGGTGAATCAGTTATCTCAAATATCTTTAACTTTCTTTTCTTCTTTAATAATTAGTGCAACATCAAAACATATAAGCATATATGATCATAAGAACATAAATAAAATCAACACACATAACACAAGGATTTTACGTGGAAAACCCTGTTAAGAGAAAAACTATGAGGTGACTAACCCAAGATTGTATTCTCTATTAAAAGAATAAAAGAGTACAAAATGGCACTTTCTAATTAGGGCTCACTACATGAGCACACTGCTCACAATAGGCACACTGCCTACAAGAGACTCACTATCTATAGAACTTACAGAAGGTAATTAGGTGTTTGAAATGATGAGAAGCATCTACAAATGCAAGAGTTTAGTATCGATTTAGGTTCAATAAACTAATCTAATGCACTTCATCCTTTCTCTGCTCAATGTAGTTGTTCTGTCACATATCAGGCTTGGATAGTTGTTCCCACACTTATCTCTTCTTTTCTTCACACTGTACTTTCTTGGTTCTATATTTCACACACCTACATACTGGAATTCATTTCGTATTTATATCCGCATCAAGGATTTCATCAACTTTCTAGTCGGCAACAAGAATATTCAAGATATTTACAAGTTACTAAACTATTAGCTGAATCCATGCTTGATTTGTGATGCGTATCATAAACATAGACATAGAAGTCATCAATCATGTTGGCCAACAATGTATGATCCCACAAATTGCTTGATCAACACCTTTTACTCATCTGGATTGAAGTTTGATACCCTGCCAGATAGTTCTTCCTCTGTTTGTTCTACCTGTCTGGAACCCAACACTCAGATGCTCATATCTTTTTCATTCTTTATCATTGGAGGCTAAATCTCTAGAATATAGTAGTCATGATACCCCTCTTGACTTATCCAAGTACATAAATTTTTGAGTTACACCATCTGAGAGATCCAGACTTGATTGTCAGACCTTGTTGCATACTCTATTCTTGTTCACCGGACCAAAACAATCTTCAATCTAACTTTTGGTATAGGCATACTATGTACTACGGATGTGTGGGATAGACTTTGTTGCAATCAATGACAACACTCATGAAGTCACACAATTTCTCTTGCCAACATATTAATCATGAATTTAGAGAGATCATCCAATATCGAAGGGTATATTCCCATGAGAGTTGTGAAGCTATCAAAGTCACCTATATGGCAAAGAATTTCATATGTGGAGCACATAGAGAGATCAACCTCATCAATGTGTGCTATTTGTTCCAGAACTTGAGGATATTTATCAGTGAATTTAGAGAAATGATCCATGTCTATAATGTATGCAAACAATTATTCCAAAGAAGTAGCCATAATATATGCCTCCAAATGACTATAAATTTAGATTGAAATATTTTCAAAATTGGTGCAAAAGACAAGAGCGAAAACAACCCAAAATTCTTGATTTTTTTATGCTTTTCAAATGCAAATGAATGAAATAAAGGGTGTTATGAGGATTTCAGTCAAGGGAAGCAAGTTATATGTAATGTCCCCAATTGGAACAATACTAATTTTACCCTAAAAATTCAAATCTCACAAGTTTAGGGTTAGGGTTTATAATTCCTAGAATAAAATAGTTTTATAGGGTACCCAAGAAACCCTCTACCCTAGGCCCAAGAGTAGGTGCTTCACCCCTCTTGGCCCCATGTGGCCTCTTGCCATCCATATGGGGTGGCGTGCCTAGTGAGGCATCCTATCACTGTACCCCTTATGAAAGCCATTTTGTTTCCTCTTATGATTCAATTAATTACCATGATTGGAGGTTGGGGTGCAACTACAGCAGGGTGTCCAAGAAATCACTCCTTCTAAGCCCAAGAGCAGCCTCTTATGCCCCCTTGGCCCACATGTGGCAGGCCTCAACCATCCACCATGGGGTGGCGTACTTAGAAGATGATTCCAATGTTGTTTCCCCTCCTCGTAGGCCCTCAATTCCCTCATCATGGCTAGTTACCACAACTAGATAATATAAATATTATTTTATGATGTAGACACATAAGATTCCACATTAATGCATAATAACTAATCAAACTTATAGTTGCAAACAATCATACCAGCAATGCATAATGACCATCATAGTAACGATACAAATTCATAATAGCGTTAGTTCCAAACATTACGAAAATCATATATCAATGCACATTGGATAATTGAACAATAATAATTAAACTTTATTATTACCAACATGGTTGCTACTTATCTAATTTTCTAGTATCTTTTTGTCTTACTATTGTAACTTGAAGATTTAGAATAGATGTCTCTTTTCCTTGGATTCCACCTTTTTATATATACTTCCACGTGCTCAAGATTGCTGATCTTTTTATGCTTAAGATAGATTGGAACTCAGGACTGTTATATATATACTTCTTATTTCCCAATTTGTATGATTGCTAGTCCCAACTCAGACTGATGTCAGACTTGTCCTATTTTCCTTGGTGCAGATTATGACTTCAGTCTATGAATATTCCTTGTATTTCGATGACTTGATAAGACTCAAAACTCAAATCTAATTTTTCTTTCAAATATATATACAACTATGCTTAAAACTCAGAAATCAGATTATTATCTACATTTATTCTTTACTGCAGATCAAAACTGCCTTGTATATATTTTCTTGTTCTTATTCCCTAATAAGAGATATTCCCTTTTTTTCACTCCTCTATCATATAAGTCTGATTCCACCACTCTCTGAACTCATATCTTATATCCATTTGAATATATATGTTCTTAACTCAGCCTTTTAAACTCAGAAATATGTATGTTCCAATTAATACTCCTTGATTTGTATATACCAAATGTTTCTTGTGCTTGTTGTTCTGTTATTAATACTTGTACTTGTCTGATTGTTGGTTGTTGTTTTACTGCAGACTTAAATTTCAGAACCGATGCCTTTTTTTTATTTGTTCATTTCTTAAGACTTTTCTTCTTTTCAGCTGTTCCTTTTTGTCCTCACCTCCTTGAAATGATTTATACTTTATATGATTGTCTCACTATGAGACACAACCTTCCTACATAGCTTTTGACCATTTAATATTTTATTAACTTTTATTAACTCTCTTTATGAAGGAATCGGGCCTCTCTTGTAATTGCCAATATATCTATTATAATGGATATACTATTATATTATAATAGTATTTAAATTGTTAATATTTATTTATATATTTTCATTTATAAAATATAATAGTATATCTTATCAGTTAAAAATATGAATGTATTATAATTTAATTATATTAAGATATTTATATAATAATATTATTTAATATTATTTATTAAATAAATAATATTATATATTTATGTATTAAACGTTAATACTAACACGATTGTCTTTTTCATTCAAATCGACTAAGCAACTTCACCGTCTTTTATCATGATGTGTAAATCTTTAATTTAAACAATGTCTGAATATCGGGACATCACAATCTGCCCTGCCCAAAATTGCTTGTCCTCAAGCAATTATAACTATGATACCTTTAAAACCATCGATTTCCTCAAAGAATTGTTGTTAGTATTCTTGTCTTAGTTTCATTGCCCTTATTGTTCCTTAAGATCATAAGGTTGGTGATGTTCCCTAAATGACAAATATACTTATGTTTCATGTGATTGTATTTTCCAATAACAAGCATTGGTAACTAATGATGTTCAAGACAAGTTTCATCCATTTAAACTTGTTATTAGACTTGAAGAGCACCCATAGTTATATGTAATACATGATGCATATGTAAGACATGAAGGATATCCCTAAATACATGCGAGGCATGAATCATACACATAAGTGCACGTGATACATGGAGTATACATGTATGAAGCATATAGATACATGGAATATGTGCAATACATGAAGCATACACAAGCTTATATGCTTAATACATGGAGTATATGAAGCATGAAGCATGAACATAGTACGTAATACACAAGTATACGCACACAATACATGAAACATCTAGCATACACTTGATACACAAAATATACACACATAGTATGCAATATACGCATGTAACACATAAAGTGTAACAAAGTATACACACATAATACATGAGGCATGAAGCATACATTTAACACGCAAGGTATATGCACACAATACACAAATATGAAGTATACACATTAATACAAGTAAGTCATGAAGTGTGCATTTGAACATTCATAAGTCATGGAGTATGCATTTGAACATACATAAGTCAATTAGTATACACTTCAACATACAAGTCATGGAGTAGACACTCGAATACATGAAGTTATAAAGTATACACTTGAATACACGTATACTCAAAGTCACACAATTGAATACACAAAGTCATTGAATACATGTATACATGAAGTCATAGAGTAAACACACAAAGTTATAGAGTATACAATTGAACACACAAAGTCATGGAGTACGCACTTGAATATACATACATCATGAAGTATGTGTTGGTTACAGAGTAGACCCTCATATGTCACAAAGTATACACAAGTCGCAAGGTATACATACAAGTTATAAATATACACATAAGCCACCAAATATTCACTTGAATACAAGTAATACATAAAGTACACATAGGAAACATGCACATAAGTCATGAAGCACACTGGTGAATACACGAAGTCACAAAATATGAATACATGTAAGCCACAAGATATGGATACATGAAGTCACCAAGTGTATATGAGTCATAATGAATATACATTTTGCAAGATATACACATGAATACAAGCCACAAGGTATATGAATACACTCGAATACATATAATTCACAGAGTATACACTTGAATACACAAGGCATACACTTGAATGCAGAGTCATAGAGTATCCACTCGAATACAAAGTCATAGAGTATATACCCAAATACAATTACAAAGTCATGCAAATAGAAGTCATAGAGTATGCACTTAAATACAAAGTCATAGAGTATACACTCAAATACAATTACAAAGTCATGCAAATACAAGTCATAGAGTATGCACTCAAATACAAACTCATAGAGTATACACTTGAATACATAGTCAAGTCATAGAGTACATACTCGAATACAATTACAAAGTCATAGAGTATACACTTGGACACATAGTCAAGTCATAGAGTACATACTTGAATACAATTACAAAGTCATAGAGTATACAATCAAATACAATTACAAAATCATATAGTATACACTCAAATACAATTACAAAGTCATGCAAATACAAGTCATAGAGTATGCACTTAGATACAAAGTCATAGAGTATACACTTGAATACATAGTCAAGTCATAGAGTACATACTCAAATACAATTACAAAGTCATAGAGTATACACTCAAATACAATTACGAAGTCATACAAATACAAGTCATAGAGTATACACTTGCATACAAGTACACCCGAATACATAGTCATGAGGTATACCATCGAACAATTAAGAAGGGGATTTGGTGCATCCCATACTACACCATGGACCCATCCACCAACCCAAGGTCATCAAGTATACACATGAGTATGAAGCATACACATGAATATACACAATACACAAAGTATTCATATGAACATAAGTCACAAAATATACCTTTGAATACACTTGAATAGACATAAGCCACGAAGTATACATTTGAATACACATAAATCACAAGGTATACACTTGAATAGATTTGAATACACATAAAGCATACACAGGATGGCAAGAAAGATGCTCTGATACCACTTGTAATGTCCCCAATTGGAACAATACTAATTTTACCCTAAAAATTCAAATCCCACAAGTTTAGGGTTAGGATTTCTAATTCCTAGAATAAAATAGTTTGATAGGGTGCCCAAGAAACCCTCTACCCTAGGCCCAAGAGTAGGTGCTTCACCCCTCTTGGCCCCATGTGGCCTCTTGCCATCCATATGGGTTGGCATGCCTAGTGAGGTGTCCTATCACCGTACCCCTTATCAAATCCATTTTCTTTCCTCTTATGATTCAATTAATCACCATGATGGGAGGTTGGTATGCAACTACAGTAGGGTGTCCTAGAAATCACTCCTTCTAAGCCCAAGAGCAGCCTCTTATGCACCCTTGGCCCACATGTGGTAGGCCTCAACCATCCACCATGGGGTGGCATACATAGAAGATGATCCCAACGCCGTTTCCCCTCCTCGTAGGCCCTCAATTCCCTCATCATGGCTGGTTACCATACCTAGATAATATAAATATTATTTTATGATGTAGACACATAAGAATTCACATTAATACATAATAACTAATCAAACTTATAGTTGCAAACAATCGTACCGGCAATGCATAATGACCATCATAGTAATGATACAAATTCATAATAGCGTTAGTTCCAAACATTACGAAAATCATATATCAGTGCACATTGGATAATTGAACAATAATAATTAAACTTTATTATTACCAATGTGGTTGCTACTTATCTGATTTGCTAGTATCTTTTTGTCTTACTACTGTAACTTGAAGATTTAGAATAGATGTCTCTTTTCCTTGGATTCCACCTTTTTATATATACTTCCGCGTGCTTAGCATTGCTGATCTTTTTATGCTTAAATAGATTGGAACTCAGGACTGTTATATATATACTTTTTATTTCCCAATTTGTGTGATTGCTAGTCCCAACTCAGACTGATGTCAGACTTCTCCTATTTTCCTTGGTGTAGATTATGACTGCAGTCTATGAATATTGCTTGTATTTCGATGACTTGATAAGGCTCAAAACTCAAATCTGATTTTTCCTTCGAATATATATACAACTATGCTTAAAACTCAGAACTCAAATTATTATCTACATTTATTCTTTATTGTAGATCAGAACTGCCTTATATATATATTCTTGTTCTTATTCCCTAATCAGAGATATTCCCTTTTTTTTCGCTCCTCTATCATATAAGTATGATTCCAGCTCTCTCTGAACTCATATCTTATATCCATTTGAATATATATGTTCTTAACTCAGCCTTTTAAACTCAGAAATATGTATGTTCCAATTAATACTCATTGATCTGTATATATCAGATGTTTCTTGTGCTTGCTGTTCTATTATTAATACTTGTACTTGTCTTATCGTTGACTGTTGTTTTACTGCAGACTTAAATTTCAGAACTGATGCCTTTTTTTTATTTGTTTATTTCTTAAGACTTTTCTTCTTTTCATCTGTTCCTTTCTGTCCTCACCTCCTTGAAATGATTTATACTTTATATGATTGTCTCACAATGAGACACAACCTTCCTACTTAGCTTTTGACCATTTAATATTTTATTAACTTTTATTAACTATTCAATATTTATACTTTTATTAACTCTCTTTATGAAGGAATCGGGCCTCTCTTGTAATTGCCAATATATCTATTATAATGGATATACTATTATATTATAATAGTATTTAAATTGTTAATATTTATTTATATTTTTTCATTTATAAAATATAATAGTATATCTTATCAATTAAAAATATGAATGTATTATAATTTAATTATATTAAGATATTTATATAATAATATTATTTAATATTATTTATTAAATAAATAATATTATATATATATATATGTATTAAACGTTAATACTAACACGATTGTCTTTTTCATTCAAATAGACTAAGCAACTTCACCGTCTTTTATCATGATGTGTAAATCTTTAATTTAAACAATGTCTGAATATCGGGACATCACATTATATGACTGATATTAGTCAAAAACAGTAGTATAATCACTCTCAACACACTCTTGATGCAAATTTAAGATAATGCCAAGTCGATTATAGTGAAAATATGTCAAAATAGGGACTTTTTTTTACCAAAATTCAATGCAAGAGAGCATAACAAAGGGTGTTGTGAGGAAAATATTGATGGAAAGAAAATAATATGATTAATAAAATCCACTTGTTTTCATCATACCCAACACAACACAATTTTAGTGCCGCTTAAGGTCAAACCCTAGTGAAAATATAGCAAAAATAGGCTATTTTTCACAGTTTTTCAACTCCAAGACCTAGAAAAAGGGGTGTTGTAACGAATTTTAGGAGGTACAGAAAATAATATCAATAATATCAGTCACCTCAATCCATAAAATTGATCACAACACAGTTGGGGTGCAAACTAGGTGAAACCCTAGGGCAAAAATTGTCAAAAAGTGTAGTTTTTTGATAAATTTTCACTACAAGAGCACGATAAAAAGGTGTTGTGAAGATTTTTATTAGGGAAAGAAAATTATTACCATGATAATAGAAAATTAGTGTAAAAATATCTTTAACAACACTCTTGTGGTGCATGTTTGGAGAGTCGATAAGGCCAATTTTAGTGAAAATTGTCGTTTTTGAAGCCCTAGGTATTAAATTTTGGAAAAAATGCTATGTCAATGATTTGATGTCAGATTTATGATGGAAATTAAATACTCTCAGATCATAAAATGATTCTCAAGATTAATCATGCAAAATTCTCAAGCAAATTTAATGAAAATGCACCAAAATTGCTAGTTTTTGTCGAAATTTTCAATACAAAAAAGCAAATAAATTAAATTTAAATGCAAATTCACACTGAAATGCAAGACTACAGCCAAAAGAAAATTTGAATGAGCCTCTAAATTAGTAGAAAAATATAATAAAATATTTTGCCTACAAACCCTAGATTTTAGAATTACTAGGTTATCTAAAAATTGTCAAAACAAAAAACCTAGACATTAAATGATGAGAATGCAATGCAAGATCTTGAATTTTTATATTTTTCTGTAATTTATATCAGATCTGATGTAAAAATCATGAATTAGGAAAATGTAGGAAGAATTGACACAATTTAGTAAGCCCAACAATGCAATTTTTTTGTATTTTTCTAAATTTTTATTTTTTTTGAAATTTGCTCAATGCAATAAGATAAATAACCAAATGAATGAATGAAATCACAACAAATATGTAGGCTAACACTTAGAAAGTTGCAATTTAAGTTCAAAGATAGTGGAAAAATGGATTCTTTAATCTTTTATGGGTTAGGTGTTTAAATCCGCCTCTCCACTATACATTGAAGGATCTAGGGTCAAATGGAAAGCATTATCATACCCTAGAGTCACTATTAGATGTAGGAAATTTTGGATTAGGGAAATAATTATCAATTTTTCCTTCTCCTATGCTCAATTGACCATTAAAACCCTAATTAAGCAAATACGACAACAAATTAATGATTTATGGAAAAAGCTCTTACAGATGGGAGTAAAATTTCAAATTACAAAATATCTATTTTTAGCATTCCAAAGCAGAAAAATCAGGAACACTGGAGCAGGCACCCAAGTCCAAGGTACCTACTTTTTCATGGAATTTGGACCTGCTTCAGACACTGATCAACCCTGTAAGTTCCATTTTTGGGAATTAGTCTGCAGAGGACACTAGAGCGAGCGCCCTAGTACTAGAATTGCTCCTTTGTCCATCTTTCCTTCAAATCATGAATTCTTGATGTATTCCCAGCCTTCTTGCAACTCCACTTTTCCCAAATGAGACACCTATAACCTGCAATCACAAGACTTGGTTTGGGGGTTGTGGTGTTTAGAGGTTTGCCTCAGTCAAACCCCAGAGGACACTTAAGTCTCTGAACACCATTGTCAGATAAAGAGGGCGTGCCCTTGTGAGGCAGAGGCCAAAAACTAAAGGAATCAATGATAAAAACACAATATTATGTTATCTTGTAGTGAAGCTCTCATGGAGGAATATGCCATTCATGCCATGAGGAGATTGATGCTCAAATCTACAAATATCAACACACAAAACACACAAGTCTGCTCTTGCAACACAATAGAAAGTCTTGAATCACCTTGAGAACACAATAGCTTTCTAGTAATCCTCTAATTAAAATCTAGTTTACAGATGAATGCCTAAGCTTTCTTATATATGCAACTATAAGCTCTCCCACTAGGAAATAGAAATTCAAACTTACCGTGTTGGTAAAGGAACCTAATAACGGTCACTAACTAACACCCAGAAATTGAGGCTGCCCTAAAATAGGGTAGGACTATGGCGTGGATGCCCAAGTCCTCCCCCCTATTTTAGGCAAGGTACAGCTCAAGGGGTCCTCCTAAGTCCTATTTGCCATGGGACTTAGGTCTCATTCCATCGGGATGCTAAAATATGAACTAAAATGTCCTAAATGCACCCTAAAGACCCAGGAGCTAAACCTTATGAGGGAAAAGCCCCCAAGGGGACATTTTCTAATTTTACAAGAAGAAATAAAATGATTATGTGTTGCTGGATGATACTCCAAATAATGATGTTCCAGTGGTTCCTCATGCTCTGCAATAGCAATAAGAAATACCACAAACTCCCATGAATGTTAGACAGTCAACAGGGCTAAGTAGACCTCCTGAAAGGTTTTCTCCCTCTTTGTATTCTATTTTGTTAACAGATGCTGGTGAACTGGAAGGATATGATGAAGCTGTGCAGGTGGATACAAAGGTTTAGTGGGAACTTGTAATGAAAGAAGAAATGGACTCTTTGCTGAAAAATTAGACCTGGGAATTATGTAAGTTGCCTGCAGGTAAAAAGGCTTTACCAAACAAATGGGTTTATAGGCTAAAAGAGGAAGATGGAGGTAAGAAAAGATTTAAAACCAATTTAGTTGTAAACAGATTTGCATAGAAAAAAGATATTGATTTTGATGAGATATTTTCTCTGGTTGTTAAGATGACTTCTATTCATACTATTTTAAGTATTGTGGCTACTGAAGATTTGCATTTGGAATAGCTATATGTGAGAACTGCCTTTCTCCATGGTGATTTGGAAGAGGAGATATATATGGAATAGCCCCAATGATTTGAGGTCAAAGGTAAGGAGAAACATGTGTGCATATTGAAGAAGAGTTTGTATGGCCTGAAACAAGCACCTCGGCAATGGTATTTGAAATTTGATAGTTTTATGGCTGAGCAAGGCTACAACAAGTGTAATTCTGACCATTGTGTTTATTTTAAGAGGCTAGATAATGACAACTACATTATTTTATGTTTATATGTTGATGACATGCTTGTAGCAGGGTCTAACATGGATTACATAAGAGAGTTAAAAAAATAGTTAGCACAATCATTTGCTATGAAGGATTTGGAGGCAGCAAAACAAATCCTTGGTATGAAAATTTGTAGAGATAGGAAGAACAAAAAATTGACTCTATCTCAAGCTAATTATGTTCAAAAGGTGTTGTAGAGATTCCATATGGCGAATGTAAAAGCTATCAACACACCTTTGCCTAGTCATTTTAAATTGACTAAGGAGATGTGTCCTAAGACACAAGAGGAGGAAGAAAAAATGTCCAAGGTATCATATGCTTTAGCTTTAGGAAGTTTAATGTACGCCATGGTATGCACAAGGCCAGATATTGCACATGTTGTAGGAGTCGTAAGCAGGTCTATGAGTCATCCTGGATTGGAGCATTGGAATGCAGTAAAATGGATTCTCAGATATTTGAGAGGTACATCCAATAAACTCTTATGTTTTGGGGGCTCTAATACTAATTTAGCAGGCTATGTAGACTCAAATTTGGTAGGGGATATTGATACCAGGTAGAGTACTACTGGTTATGTCTTTACTGTAGGTGGAACAACAGTGAGTTGGATCTCACGGTTGCAAAAGGTGGTTCATTTATCCACCACGGATGCAGAGTATGTAGCTGCAATAGAGGCAAGAAAGGAGATGATATGGCTACAATCTTTCATGGAAGAATTGGGTAAACAATATGATAACAATTATTTGTTTATGAACAACCAGAGTACCATACATCTTGCAAAGAATTCTACCTTGTGTTCAAAGATCAAACACATATAGTTGAGGTATAACTTCATTCGGTCAGTGTTGGATGATCGACAGTTACAGCTGGAAAAGATACATACAGATGAAAATCTTTCTAATTTGTTTATGAAGGTAGTGACAAGGGAGAAGTTGAGCTCCTCTTCATCTTCAGTTGGTCTTCCAGACTAAAAAACCAAAAATTAGAACAGTAGAGTCCAGGGTACTTATTTCCAATGGGAGCTACACACGCAATGATGTCGTCAAGGATCAATCTCCAAGTGGAAGATTATTTGGTGTGGAGCCTAATTAGTCTCCAAGTGGGAGATTGTTGGTATGTGGCAACTGATCGTGCAAGTACTATACACTTGTCATGTATCCTCGCCAGGGTTCAGGGCTGGGTCGGGCCCCGAAAAAAAAAAATTCCCTCTTTTTTGCCCGTTCGGAGTCGGTTGTTAATTTTTTTGTTAATCGACAAAAGAAAAATGACATTGTAAAACCCTAATTCTAGAACCTTCCAAAAGGCTTGTTATAAGCAGCTAGGATGTATGTTGCAGCTGGGATTTCTATATTGTATTGTAACATTTTGTAGCGGTATTGAGTTGCAAGGATTACTGGTTGTAATCAGCTTGATTTACTGGATAATAATATTGGACTCTCTGTTGGTGGATGCAGCCCAGGTTTGGATGAACCACGTTAAAACTTGACTCTCGCTGTTATTATTTCTGTGTAATTCCATTCCTCTGTTTAATCTTTATTTACATTTAATTGATATCTTCTACTGGCTAACCCTAACAACTAGATACCCATTAGGCTCCTCTGTAACATATTCAAATTTCAACTAGGGTTGTTTCAGACCAAAACCCTCTATATTTGACTGTCCCACCTAATTTAGCCCCAGTTACGCCTATTTTACAAAGCATCACCAACTATTATGCACTCCCAACCTCAAGGCCCAATTCCAATGTTCAATACAGACTTCAAATGGTCCAAATCCGCCACTTTTGTCAATGGTAAACTCTACAAAACCCCTAATTTATAAAACCCTTGTTAATGCTAATTCCATGCTTGTATTCTAAGGGCTTGTAGAAAGTCTATGTTCCCAGACCTATTTTTCTTTGCTAATGCCTCCAATATGTTTAGGTATGTCTACCTATGCTATCGAAACCTTCAATTTAACCTTCTTCCATTCATTTTATGCAACTCTAAACCACCATTTTTCCCAGGCAAAAAACCACAGTTTTTTGACTAGGCAGTATTGAAACTTCTCCTAAACACCTCTTGTACTCCTAAGTCATTCTTTAACACTAAGATCTACTTAAGAGTCCTCACCTCACCAAAATTCAGATAGATCCATTGTAGGAATTAGTGACAAACACATTTTCTTATGCCCCAAACCCCAAAATAAGGTTACAGACCCATCACCAGCAAAATCACAACTGTTGCAAGTATGAGGTGAACCAGTGTTGTCATTGATGTCAACATACTCATATTGCATTGACAAGATAGATTGGATGAGCAGTGTGCTGAGGATATTGAGAAAATTAGCCTCAGTAAGGAACAGTGAAGAACAGTGATGAGAAGAAGGCAAATGTACTATATAGGATGAGAACCAGAAGACGCAGATTAAAGGGTTTGTAGATATGAGTCTTGAGATGCTTCAGTTAAGATTTCAGAGGTCTGCATGAAGATTTGAAGGAGTTGTAGCTACCGGTATGGAACCGGTTCCGGCAAGTGCTTAGAGGTGACAGAGGATCACAGAAAGGTCCGGTGAAGTCTGGAATTGTACAATCCTAATCTGCGGATTGGAAAGAGTGTTTGGGATGTCCTTGTGATGTGCCATCTTGAGTTGTGTATGAATTGGAGGTCCGGAAGTACCTCTTGCATTATGACAGTGGCGACAGACTGTGTTCTTGAAGTTCCGGATAAGGAGGTTAAGAGATTTCAGTAAGTAAAGGAAATGCGGACGTACCTGGTCATTCAGACAGGCTTGTGAAGGTTCTTGGATCATGTTGAGGCTATGTTGTTGGTCCGCATTGATAATGTATGATTTGAAGGTCCGAAAGTACCTTCTACAGTGGCGACAGACTATGTTCTTAAAGTTCCGGATGAGGAAGACAAGAGATTCCAGCAAGTAAAGGAAGTGCGGATGTATCCGGTCATTCAGGCAGGCTTGTGAAGTTTTCTGGATCGTGTTGAGGTTGTGTTGTTGATCTGCATTGATAGTAGAGCCCGGAATTGAAGTTATTCTTCCGGATGAAGTTCTTGCTCTGTTTAGCCGACCGGATGAGTTGTTCATCCTACGAATGTTCTTGTGGTGGCCGACCGGATGTGTTATTCATCTTGCGGATACTCTTATGATTATTTGCCGACTTAGATGTTTGTTCCTAAGTCGATGTCTTGTATAAATAACGGTCTGTGAGTTCATTTCATGGTGTGGTGTGTGTGGATAAGTGTGGCATAGCAAAGAGAAGTGTGAAAGGCAGAGCAGAGGTTTTTGGGCTTAAATGGAACTGATCCGGACATGGTAGAGATGTCATTCTCCAGTTCAAGACTATGATTTTTATCACTCTGTAGACAGTGTGTCTCCTTGTAGGCAGTGGGCCTCTTTGTGAGCAGTGTGCTCGGGCAGTGAGCCCTAATTGGCATGTGCCATTCATTCTTCTTTATTCTTCTAACAGAGAATAATTCTTGGGTTAATCACCTCGTGGTTTTTCCCTTAACCGGGTTTTCCACGTCAAAATCTTGGTGCTCAATGTGTTGATGTTTATCTGCTCTTGTATTTATGTATTATGCTTTCATGAATGATTAATTGATATGCTGCTAACTAACAACGAAGAATCAAGTGTTTGAAAAAGAAGAAGTTTTATACAACTGATTCACCCCCCCCTCTCAGTTGTATGCCCTAGATCCAACAACAACAGGATTCTCAAATCTATACAAAATTCAATCAAACCAAATGCAAATTGGTGGTACCTCATGCCATTACTGATTCCAATCACCTTTAGATCATAAACCACTTGTACGGGACCATATAGAGGTCTGTAACAAGGAATTACCAGTAAAATACATAATTTCAAAAGGTAAAATAGGGGTCTTCTTATTGATTTTCTTCATTAACAATCCTCCCATCTCTTCCTTAAGGTTCTACAAGCATTTGTAGACTCCAACAAACTACCAAAACTAACAAAATTGACCGTTAAACTCCCATGATTGTTGGGATTCTAGGTTTGCACTTTTTGCATTTTGAACATGGCAACATTATAAGATTTTACAATCTTTGACAACCTCTTAGAAAAATGACTCCTAAAATTACCAAAGCAACTTATTACATTAGAATATGGTCTATTAGACCTTATCACAATGATTGACACACCAAAACTTATCAAAAGATTTTATTTACATGATTGGACTGACATGATGCCCTTGCACCAAAATCTTGGTGTCCATGTGTTATGTCTTTATGGTTTCTTTTCCTATGCTTATTCTACTTTCGTATTATTAATTTTTGAAATTGGACTAATAAACATGTTAAGAGGTGGTTTTGTGGAATACTGATTCACCCCCCCTCTCAGTATTCCTTACTATCAACACCAATATTTTCTAGCACAATTCAAGTTACTCTTGTCACACTTGAAAGGATGTGAATATGATAAATTGATGGGAAATGTCTTGATTCTATCAAAATTGAAGGGTCCATTTAAGGTGTTTTCATCTAACATTTATTCTACTATGGATGCCTTGGGGAATGACTTTAGGATGCTAAGATAGAGTAGTTCGATAAAGATAGATTATGTGTGGGTTGCCATCAATGACAAAGGGAGAGATTGTTGAAGTATTTTCATTGATGTCAAAGGAATTTGTTGAAGTATTTTCATTGGTGTATCTAAGGCAAAAAGGAAGAAATATATTCTAAGTTTGGCTAGAAAAATATTCTATTTGCAAACTAGTTTGCTGGTTTTGATATTCGCTAATTCACTGACAGAGGAGAAAGGGAAGTGTTTTCGATGAATACTTGGAAGAAAGAAAAAGTTTAAGTCCTAACAAAAGTTTAGTTCATTAGTTTCGAAGTTCGCCAGTTTGCTGATTTGGCAATTCATCGACAAAGGCATGGAAAAAGGAAACACGAAGTAGAAAGGTTTAGTTTTTGGCAAAACTTTTGTTTTGCAAACTAGTTTGTGAGTTCAACATTTCACTGATTCACTAACTAGGCAACAGAAAGAGTTTTTGAAGTCAAGGCTCATGGAAGTAAGTTTGGCCATTAAAGCATTGGTTAGTGAAACTGGGTTTTTGCAGATAGAGACAAGGAATGTGATATTTGCAAACAATGGTACATCTAGGGACAAGTTTGTAAAAGTGAGTTATTTCTGACAAAGAAGTCAAAGGCCTAAGTTTGTTAGAATGTTTTTTTTTCTGATAAAAAAAGAGTAGGTTCCTGAAAGGATGATTTCACCGATAGAAAAAGAAGATTGACAAATCATATTTGAAATGTATTAGCAACTATTTTAAGTGGGTAAACTTGATGTTTAAGTGACTGTTAAGAAGAATCATGGTGATGATGATGAAAACAATGCATAAAATCTGATTTGTTGCATATGCAAAGATAGATATAGAACTATAACTCTGGCTAGTTCTAATGATGGATAAAACGCATAAAAGCTAATTTGTTACATGCACAAAGCAAAATATAGAGTTGATTTTCCAGAGATGCAAATGAGTGGGAGTGTGGGCATGAAAATGAAATAGAGTGTAGACATGCAAATGAGCAAGAGTATGGAGTGATAGTAGTATATATAAAGCAATTCTAACAGATAGAGAATTGAAGTGAGAAAAGTTTTGTGTATGGAGGTGTAGATAAAGTTTGTGAGTTGAGTTGATCATATTATCAATGCAGAATCAAAATTGATTACTCAGAATTGGTCTAGAGTGAGTTTGAGTCAAGACTATAACATTTAATGTATTTCATTTCTATTTTTGTGTGAAGTTGACTAGTGCTTCATATCAATGAGGTTGGTGCCTCTTGTAAATTGCATTGGTGCTCAGATCAGGTGATTATAGTCTCCTTAGAGTTGGTGCTCTTAAATTAGGGGTTCAATGACTCCTTAGGGTTGGTTCCCTTAAACATTGTAATCAATGGTTTCATTTGTGAGGCTAGATTAGGATAGAAGATCCTAACAACATTTCTCACCATGGTTTTTCCCATCTTGGGTTTTCCATGTATATCTAGTGTTCATGATCTCTTGTTGTTCTTGCTAATCCACTGTAAGTTATTTTGATCTACATTCTAGAGGTTTGAAGTTTTAATTTTTATTGATCTACTAACTCAACCCCCCCTTAGTAGATTTCTTGTGTTCTAACAATATGCCAATGCAATGGATAGGATTATGGAAAATAGATTAGATGAGGAGATGAGTTGTAGAAAATTGATATGAATTGTAGGCATGTAATAGATAAAGATGATTGTGGTTATGCTAAATACATAAAGAGCAATGCTTATTTTAATATAGAAAATGAATATTATGCACCAAGGTAGAAGGAACCAAGGTGATATTTTATCCTTTGCATGGGACTTGATGCTACAAAGAAAAGGGTGTCCTTGTATAGACCCAATATAATAGAATCTTGTCTAAAATATGTGAGGAAGAAACTTAGAGCATGATAAAGTCCTGGTGCACAAAAGGTATTGAATTGACCTTAGATGCAAAGAATGACTAGTATGCAAAATTCTATTCCAACACACACGAGATTGATATTAGTTGTAGTAATGTAACAAGAATATCCAAAAAACGACACACGAAAATTAATGACGATACCCCAATCTATGCTAGTCTTACCACACCATGATATATAAAGATCTAGGTGGCCTTGAATTAACACTAGAAGGAGACAAAAGGGATGAAATAAAAAAGAAAGACCAACCAACAAAACAAAGTAATCAACCATCATATCTCTTACAAAAAAGTCATGATATAGGATAATTCTGGATGTAGGAAAGATATATCCTATTGGAGGCATGAGTTAGGATGAAAAATATAGATGATTAGATAATGGGTACTTTGCAAACTTATGGTGTGTCAAAAGTGGTTCTTACTTGTGATTTACATTAAATCTCAATTTTTTGATGTGTAGCTTGATTTTGGTTGAGTATCAAATCTAACATGTGGTCATTTAATATGGGTCAAAATGGATTAAAACTTGACTTGCATATGACTTATGGAGTTACTTAAAATTTTAGTTATTTTTGAGTCAACTTGTATTTCTTTAAGGAAATGCCCTTGTGATTTTAGGGGCTCTTTAAGTAAATCCAGATGTTCTTTATATTTTGGTACATCAGAAGTTTTCTCTAAGGCTTGAGTATTTTTAATGTGGTGGAGGGTTGTGATTGAAGAAGGAAGATGATGTGGGACTAACAATCTAACTATTCAGCATAGATTTATAGATCTACTTAAATTTTTTAGTTATTTCTGAGTCAAGTAGATTTTCTTCAAGGAAATACCCTTGTGATTTTAGGGGCTCTTCAAGTAAATCTAGATGTTCTTTATATTTTGGTATAGAAGGAGTTTTCTCTAAGGCTTGACTATTTTGGTGTTCTTTAGCCTTAATATTTGTATGACTTAGGAGCTCTCAATATTTGTTTCATCATTTTAGCATAGTATATTTTGTTGGTCCTAGGTGGAAGAGTTAGAAGATGGCGAGGGAGATGAAATGGTGATGATGGTGTTATCTTGGAAGAGGCATGAAATATCAAAGTCCTTGGATAAGGTATTGATGGTACCATCGATGGTATATTCAACAACATTAGAGGGTTCATCAATACTTGTAGAGGAAACATGAGGATCCTTAGTTTCCAATCCAAGAGACATGTATCCTAGCCCAAGGTGATCAGAGTGCACATCCACTGATAATGGCTCAAGATGAAAGGCATTATGTATTTCATATTAACCACAACCTTTGTCAACAATTTTGACCTTAGTGACCTTAGGAGCTTGGGAAGATGATGGAGTGGAATTAAGGTCATTAGGATGGATAGAAGATGTTGAAGACATGACTTTATCTTTAGCAGATATATCATTAGTAGGACAAAAGTTACCTTTCTAGTAAATTGTTATGTTAGAAAAAATGCACCCTTGTGGGCTTTTTTCTAAAGGTTTAGCTCCTAGGTCTTTAGATTTGCATTTAGAGCATTTTGCATATTAAATCAAACTCTCAATGAGAAAACCCCTAGGTCTTGTGACAAATAGGACCTAGGGGGGCTACAATTTAATTATTTTTTAGCAAAGATAGGGGGTGGGCAAGGGCGCTAGCCCTAGTCCAGCCCTATTTTGGGTCTACCCTAATTTTAAATATCAGGTTTGTGACCGTTATTTGGTTTCCAGGTTGACATCATAAGTTTCAAATATGAAATTCTTGGTGAGAATCTTAGTAGTTGCATATATAAGCATGTTTAGGTTATCATGTGCATCTAGAGAAGATAATTATGAACTTGAGGTATTAGCATACTTGTGATTATCATTGTGTTGCAGAGCATAGCATTGTTATTGTGTTTGTTTGTAGGTTGGATTACATCTTCTCCTCATGGCATTGAAGAGATTCTTCCTTCCATGAGAGCTTAATCATCAAGGTATCATTTATTGTTCTTTATCAATCATTATCATTTGGTTTTTACCTCTACCTCCCAAGGGCACACAATCTCTCTGACAACGGTATTCGAAAGACTTGAATGTCTCTTTGGGGCTTGACTAAGGCAAGCCTCTAAACAACACAACCCCCTCCCACACTCCTTGTGATTGCAACTTACAGGTGTCAGATCTAGAGAAAGTGGAGTTGTAGAGAAGGAAGACAGACATTGAAGATTCTAGATCTAAAAAGAAGTGGACACTATTCAACATTTTGGGACAAGGGCGCCATCAACCTTGTCCTCCATTTTCAGATTATGAAAAACAAAAGACATAGTAGAGATCAGTGTCAGAAGGAGATCGGGACTTTGTAGAAAAAGTTGCACATTGGACTAGGTCACCATCACCATTGCCCCTAAATTTTCCATTTTCTGACTGTGAAAAAAAGTGAGTTAAGATTCTCTATCCCTTACTTAGCATTTGTTGTAATTCACTCATTTGATTAATGTTTTTCTTAAATTAGGGTTTTAAGGGCATAAAGGCATTAATTGGCAATCTTGTGTGATCAAATCTAAATTTCCTAGCAGAAAACCAAGTATCAACTCAAACCTGATAGTTGACTCTCCTCTTGATAGGAGAAGCACTCAGTTGAAAATCCCTTGGAATGTTTTGTGCAAAGGAGGATTAAAACTAAAACAAACATCAACCCTCTACTAAAAAGCACCATAAAACATAAACAACTTATGTTTCTTGACAATATGCAAAAGGATAGGGATCATCCTAGATAGTGACTTCTATGCCATTGTAGGGAAATTTTATGAACTAGTTGTAGGTAGAAGGAATGGATTGCATCACATGAATCCATGGATGTCTAAGAAGGATATTGTATGGTAAGTCAAGATTCACGACATGGCATGTGGCTGGCTATATGACTGGTCCAACTTGTATGGGAAGACATATGGTTCCTTCTAATTCATGCTCATCATTATCATAAGCTTTTACGGTAATGACATGTGGCTTCAACTCAGTTGTAGAGTATCCCAATTATTTTGTTAACTTCAATGTACACAGATTCAATCCAGATCCATTATCCAAGAGAACGCACTTAACTTTGTGTTTAGCAATCAAGACCTCTATATGAAGGGCATCATTATGATATTGGGCAATGGGAAGCATTTCTTGTTGGCTGAAGGACAATTGGTAAATGGATGACAAGTGACTCACAAGATATTGGAATTGCATAGGATCTATATTATTTGGAACTTGGAATTCTTGTAAGGCTTGATCCAATATAGGTTTATGGATAGGGGAGGCTTTAAGAAGATGGATATTTGTGTAGGTATTTTCCCTAGATGGTCTAGGATATTATAAAAGGAAGGTTAGGAAGATGATGAAGAGGGAAGAGGTCCAAGGAGGATAATTGTGTCACGTCTTGTTGTAACATCACAATTAGGAGATGGGTTTTGTATGGTAATAGTGGCAACTTGTGAAGGATCATAGTCAATATGCCCTACAACTAAATCATAAGTGTGAGGGACCTTATTATGGTGGACATTGTTTGTATGATTATTTTTGTCTAGAATGGTTTTGATTGGAGGTGGAGGGTGAAGTGGATGGACCATAGTTTGGAAAAGGATCCTACAAAATACCCATTTGATCATTTGATGAGGAATTGCATGTTACTTGTAGTATACTTTGATAAATAAGATCTTGGATATAATGTTTGAGCCTCATACACTTGTTTGTTGGATGTCCTTTTATACGATGATAGTCACAATACTCATTCTCATTATACCATGCAGGCTTGGGTTGATTGTCATCGAAAGGTTTGGTGTAAGATAATGTGATCATGTTTGCTTGTGCTAATTTATTAAATACCATTTTGATAGGTTCTCCTAAGTTGGTAAAGTTATGTCTTGGATTGGAAGGGGGTCTGAGTTGTCTCTCAGGAAAGGGCATGGTATTAGAATTATTAATAGTTTACACATAGTTATGGGATGCTTGCATTGTATGGAGATGTTTTGAATCAGTAACCCCATCATTAACCACATGCTTATTTTTCAACCAAGGTTTAGATTGATTATTATCTTTGGTGGAAAGTTTGACTAAATCTTTGGCAAGAAGAGATTTTTCAATGTTAAACCCCCTTTTCAATGATCTCCTCAAAGGTGGAAAGACAATGGATTTGCAGATGAAATGCCATTTCTTGATTAAGGTTTTGGATCAAAATGGTCACCAATTATTTTTTAAGAATTGACTATTGCATTGTACTTGTGAGAGCTCTCCATTATTGTAGGATGGAAGAAAAGATTTATCAATATAGTTGTTTGGCATTCCAAAGATCTAACATTGTAATTTCATGTTCAATATTATAGAAGTGAACAACAATTTTTTTGAAAAAATCACAAAATGTTTGGATAGTGTTAGTCCAATGAGGTGATGAAACCAATCCAAAGCTTGTCCTACCAAGCTAAGTGGAAAGTGTTTTAATAGATAGATATCATAGTGTGAAACCTTTTGTCAAGCAATGAACAATTACTTAACGTGATCTCTAGGATCTTCTTTCCCTTTATATTTGTCAAACTTGGGAATTTCAAATTTAGGGGAAAAGGAGTCATCATAATAGATTGATCAAGCAAATAGGGGAAAAAATATTCAAATTTATAATGTTTACATTGGATTCCAATTTGTATTTCATGGATTTCATTTTGAAGCTCTTGTAACTTGTTTTCCAAAGAATTCCTAGGGGGTGGAACGGATGATGAAGGTGCGGTGTAGTTGGTATAGGTTTGTGTGATAAAGGGATGTGATGTCATGGGATTAGTTTGATAGGTGGGATGTGCTAAAATGGAAGAAGCTATAGTGGTTTGAGAGGGAATGATTGAATAAATGGGTTGTAGATAACTTTTATATATTGATGGATTAGAGTGAGATGATTTTTGTAGTGGAGGAGTTGACACAACCACTTGGTGAGATGTAGGTTGATGGGAAATTGATTGGGATAAAATCATGATAATACATTGAGTGATTGAAAGTGATGGAATCACAGTTTGTGATGGAGCGAATAATCTAGGAATGTGTTGAGGAATTAAAAGTAGTGAAATCATGATTTGTGATGGAGAGGATAATGTGGGAATTTGTTGAGGGATTGAAAGTGGTGGAAGTGTGTTTTGTGATGGGGTAGATACCATGGGAATGTTTATAAGAGAGGTCTTAGGTGGTTTGGTGATTTGTGGCATAAGTGATGAGGATTGTCCTAGTTGGTAAGCATGAGTTGAATTGGGATTATGGGGAGGTGGAAGTAGGAAGGTTCATATTCCTATGGTTGATGATTATGAGTAATTTCTGTGTTGGATTTTAATGAGGAGCCAAGATCAATGGGATCTTTGGATTTTGCAATGTTAGGATTATGAAAAGATTTCCACTCATTGTCTATGAGGTATTATATCATTAAATCTTTCATTCAAAGATTCTTGAGATAATCCATTAATTTGGGTGAATATTTGGATTGTTCCATACCTTGGTCATGTTCACTTGGATTGTTGGCACTATCATGAGCTGAAACAGATTGATTTTCTACAGGAGGGTCCATGATCTTCTTAGCTTGTGACCTAGTTACATGGGGCATAAAATGATAATGTGACAAGCTTGGGATGTTGATTTTGGTTTTGAAAATATTTTAATGATTTTTATGATGTGCTAAATTTTGATTTGTGGGAGATCTTAGGTTGGATTATGGGTGGACTAGTGATGGTTTAAATAATTTGGATGATAAATGTGATTGGTAAAGATCAAGTTTGATGGGATGATGATTATTTGGATTGGATTTTGGATTAAGATCAAGATGTAATACCCTATTATATTGGATTTGATGGACTCTATTACTTAAGATGGGGGTTATTCTTAAGCAAAGATAAGGATTAAAAGGATCAAAGGATGATTGGTCTTGATCAAGGACTTAATCACACTTCAAAGTTGATGGATGAAAGATGATAATGATAATGTAATTTGGATAACAAGTTGTAGGATGTGGATGGATTATGGATTTAGATCTCAAATGATTTATGATTTGGAAAAAAATATTTTTTTTCAAATACTCTCTCAATGTTGGATGATGGATTCTAAGATGATTGGAATGTTTGCAAAGTTTTGGATAGAAGCATCACTCTATAGGTCAAAATTGTAGGTTTATGGATCAAAGGCACATGGACATGATACAAAATCATGTAGATATCAAACAAAAGCACCCAATGATAGTCAAAAGTGTAAATATATTTGACAAAGATGCTAATCTATGTTACTAAAGCATATGTTTATAGGACAAATGTGCTAAATGATAGTTTTTGGTTGATTAGAGAGATTTATTGGCAAGAGACTAATCAAACAATAAAAAAAAAAGGATCATATAATTTCAATGTGAAAATGATGCAAATGATCACTGAACTTAACAGATTATAATGGCTTTTACTAATATTGAACATGAAAAACATGCCAAGAACTTTAGCACATTCCTAGAAATTATTCAATTGGGTATGTCTTCATAATGTAGGTCCACACAAAATACCTCACAAAAGGGGATAGCTAGGGATTTGGGGAGACAAGGGCTCACCTTTTCCATTTCTTTGGAGGCTTCAATGCCTTTCCCAAAGAATTTCTATCTCATCTCAAGGAGGCACATGGTGAGTATCTTTAGGCTTCATGCTGAACCTTGTACCACACTAGAAGATGGTCGAAGGGTCTTATCTAGGCTATTACAAGATCTTTAGTCGAGTCCCCAATATACACGAGGTACTACATGGCACAAGTCTATAAAAACTAGTCCATTGAAGGCATGTGACATAAACAATGAAGAAAATGCCACTTCACCTTGTGTTTGGAATCACCTGAGACCCCAAGGTTGTGCCAATAATGATGCAACTAGATTGAGGTCTATATTTCACTCTCCCCTTTGTATACCCCATTGGAATGCGTAGTTGAGGTTGTCCCTAAGGCCGATGAAATCCCCTAGCAAGCCTCATAATGGGAAAGATTGATGCTAGTTGTTTTTGATCCCCAAGCTTGCAAGTTAGGCAAAATTGTAGACCATACACAAGCTATCTCAATCTTAGGACCTCATCTAAAACACATAGGAAATCTAAGAATTTTGATCTCCAAGATCATGTGAGGTGTGAGGAGAGAGCATATGCCAAAAAACTTCCATAGACACATCAAAAAAGTTAACGGACCCTCTAAGCTAATTTAGTGTTCCTAGATTATTTAGAAAACAATGTCTTGGATGATCAAACTAGCAGGACAAATATGTTAGTGGTTTTATTTTTTTGCTCTTTAACAATAAAAAAAGGTTACACAAATGGATTAGTCTACAAAATCACAAAGGTTAGATGAAAAAATATGGTATTAAAGATTCTGGAACAAAAGCATAGTTTGACAGTTTGAAGCGCAACTGTACAAAATAATTGCACCACTTTACATAACAAATGTGTCTCTCTAGAAAATAAATGTGCACTTTTATGAAATAGAAGAGAACTTTTATGACATAAAAGTGGATAGATACATGACAAAAGTGAACTATTATAGAACAAATGCACACATATAATTGACAAAACAAAACTATTATAGATCAGAAATAAATTTTTATTGAATGAAAGCTTATAGATATTAAACAAAAGTGCACAAATATTTGATAGAAGTGAACTTTTACAAAAAACATGCCAAAATGTAGAATGTAACATAAGTACATACCTAAGAACATATGCATGGATTTATGATGCAAATGTACTATTATAGGTGACAAAAGCATAGCTACATAGTCAAAAGTGATCACCTGAAACAATGATATACAAACCTACAAACAAAAGATCAGTTTTCTAGAAAATAAATAGTTAGCTAAATCAAAAAATCACTACAGAGTTTAGAAATAGAATAGAAGCCTAGAACTATCATTTTTGGAACCCCAGCTGGGCAAGGTCATAACTCCTAGCCATTTGGTTAGAATTTGGACTTCTTTGCATCATTGAAAAGATATTTAAGAGAACTAGATTTAGTTTCTTAAAACTATGCCTTTGGATTATTAATTTTAGAAACCAATCAAAGTATTGAGGCCAAATTTTGTTCTAAAGACCTTCGAAAATATGATTTACTGAGATGTAGAAATACCAAAAAATAGATTTTTGATATTTTCTAGTTTCAACCTTGTAGATACCACCCAAGTGCCCCTAGATTGATATGTGATCACTACAAAAAAATGATTAGTCCTCTATAGAATAAATGCATTAAACCAACGAACAAATGCACAGGACTATGGATCAAAAGAGTGAATTTGTATACACAAGTGATAATATGTAGAATAATTGCATTGAAGCATTGAACAAAGGTGTTAAATTATTCTATAAATGCATTAAATTAGCAAAAAAACATGCCACTCTACAGATAAATGCATATTTTTAGAACCTAACTTCTAAAACATGCAATTCTCACATAGAAAAGTTAGATCTAGGAACATGGGTCACATCAAGTGTGTCAAAATGTGGATCAAAAAAGTTCAAATAAAGAACAAAAAATGAAGACAACACAAATAATACAATTACTTTCCCTTCAAATATAATTCCTCTCCTCAAAGGAGTGGAAAGGAGTAAAAACAAGTTCCAATAGCTATGTTTCCATGATTCGAATGAGATGAATTTATGTGGATTGCTCAATTACTTTAGTACAACCTTGACATGTGATAATGGAGGATTTTTTATATAATTCAACAGTATAAACTTGCAATATGAATGTATTTGAAGTTGGCTTGAGAGATGATTTATTTATAGATTTCCAAAAATCATGATCAACGGTAGAGGACAATTGAAGAGATCAATGGTTGAGAATGATTTAGGGGATTTGGAGGAATGGGAGAGTGACAAGTGTCCTTGTCCTCTCCTAAATTATGAGAGTTAATAGGCTTGATTGGCTAGTTGACTAAATTGATTGATATGTCATCTGAAAGATTGATTGGTCAACTAACTTGATTGATCTATTAACAAAATAGATTGAGATTTATTGATGGAGTTATGAGAGGAAATTATGGTGAGAGGAGATAATAGGGAAATTAAATAGATAAATTATTTAATTTCATGTGCAAATGGATAAATAAATAAAATATTAAATTTTATTTATTTTGAGGAAATAGAATATTGGTTTTAATTAAATAAATAATTTAAATTTATTTCATTAATGTGTGGAGGGAATTTAGATTAATTAAATAACTAGGAATTATTTAATTAATATGG
Source organism: Cunninghamia lanceolata (assembly GCA_027924645.1). Classification (NCBI taxonomy): domain Eukaryota; kingdom Viridiplantae; phylum Streptophyta; class Pinopsida; order Cupressales; family Cupressaceae; genus Cunninghamia; species Cunninghamia lanceolata. Next base: position 23,950,648 of record BSBN01000867.1, read on the forward strand.
AAGAATGGAAATCAAATAATTAAGTTGAGAAGTCATGTGAATGTGATGTGGTGATACAAAAATGCATTGGTTAATTTTAGGTGTCTATAGATAAAACTAGTTTGTTTAGGGAAAACCAAATATGGGAGTAGTAGCCTAAGCTTGATAGTAAGAGATTTGACAATGATCTTGTAGGATACATTCAACAAGGTGATAGGCTGCTAGTTGCAAATTTCCTCTGGGTCACCAAATTTAGGTATGAATTGGATATTCCCTTTGTATATCCTAAAACATTTTATAGAACTTGTCTAGCCCTATTATTAACCAATAAATCCGGTTAAGTAAAAGCATGCACTCTACTCAATGGATTAGGAAAACATCTCTTATCAAGTGACTCACTAGTTATAATGTGATGCATTTACAATGTAAATCTAGAGACATATTTTCTTTGATGACACATATACTATATGTATAGCTTAAGGATTTCCAAGAGTTGTCTAAGAGATTGTGTATGGAAAATAAGCTCTATATTAAAAAATAAATCTATGTTATGAACTTTAGTATACTAGTTGCTATGATCTATCATTAATGCTACATGTTCTATTAAGAATAGATTATTACTATTTTATAGGTATTTGATACTTCTACTATCAACCAATTATTTACATGTAGTAAGCATGACTTAAGCTACTAAAATTACCAACAACTAATACTAACAAGAGATTTATAGCTTTACCTCAAGTGGGCCCTTGCTTGGGTGAACTGTACTTATTTTACTCACAAAATCTTAATGAAATCCCTTAACCATTCATTGCATAATATTGACTAAACTTAAAAATATCTTATTTGATTTTAGGAAACACAATGCAAATGGCTGGTAGAAAAATCTCTAGTTTTCTTTTACACAAAATCCCTTAAATATATATAGACTCATTCTATCCATCCTTAACTAATCTCGACTCTTAATAGCCTAAGATACATGTGTCAACTCTTTCCTAGGACATACAAAGAGCACTATTTTTGTTTCATCAAAAACACAAATAGGAAACTTGATTGCAATTACACTTTCAAAGAGTAATTATCCTAATACAAGTTTTGAACTAAAAAAATAAAAGAAATAGATGTAATGGAGACATGTAAACAAGGGACATAACTTATGCAATCCTTGTTGAAGGATCACTCTAGTTCTCTACCACCAACTACCAACACTTTTAGTTTTCTATTAGTTTTTGTAGAAGACATTATTGATGTTGGACAAGTCATTGGTGATTGAGGTCATGGCTGCAGAGACTGGCTCCTCATATTTAGGCATTTTCTCCTTTAGCTACATGAACATGTTCCTATAGCTATAGATAATTAATCCTATGGTTGTAGGATCACAACAACCTTGGCTATGGGTGTCTGATGTATTGCTACATGAAGGGTTGGCTCTTTTCTATAATACTTCTATACTAAAATTACCATAATCAATATAATATACCATCACATTTTGAGTATAATTATCAAAACACAGTCATTTATCAAGATATTATATATCAGTTCTGGTGCTTCAAATGTTAAATATTAATACAAAATTTAAGTTTCTAGGTGAAATTGTTCAAGGAAATATTTTGTGAAATAGAAAATAAACATAAGAAATAGGGACAATTGTAGGTCCCATCAGAACTCACAGAGGAATCTATCCAAACTTGGGGCTTTGTCATTGGAAAAAAAGATAACCTCTATGAAGTCTTTCCTAGTGAGAAGTTGATCACAAAGAATGCACTAAGATGTGAAAAATTCAAATGGAATGATAGTTAGACATTACTACAAAGCATTGTTCCAAGCTGGAGTATACTCTTGAGTAGAAAAAAAACTCTCATAGTGTTAGAAAAAGGCCTAGAAAATATCACGGAGCTCTATAAAGAGGTTCTACAATTCCTTTATTTTCTTGATGGCTTGAGATATATGATGAGCTTGCAAAGCTTAGAAAAATCCTTAAAGACCTTGTCTCCAATCTTAAGCCTATGAAGTTGAGCTTTGATTTGGGCAGCATGCATGGAGTGAGCATCTATAACCTACTTTTGGTGGTGAATCAAGCCACACAAAGATTATCATCCAAGTCCAAAGGTTACACCTCCAGAGTAGAAATAGCTTGGTAAAGGTCTAAGGTGGTGGCCTTATATATGAGTAATGACAGAAATGGACAAGTTGATGCCCATATATGTAGAGGAAACAAGAGGTACAAGTAATGGCATCATTCCACTAGACTATCCATCATGTCTATTGCATAGTACATGACTCCAAATTCTAAACACGTTGAATAAGTGATGACATGGTCTTGTGAGTGAGCAATGACATGTTTAGAAAAATTGAGTTTTCATGGCCTTGGGTTTGGAAAGTTGCCACTCAAAATGAAATTGAATATTGGAAAATGGTTTGAAAGAATGACATCTAACAAATGCTCTACATGGAGATAATAACAGATAGCAAAAGAAAGAATGATAGAGTTGATAGATGGGTTTATCTAGATGGTTGAGGACCCTATCAGACCCCACCTTGAGATTGTTCCACATATACCATGTCATATGATCTTGGTGGCAACCAAGAGTGGGAAAAAAGCCTTAATTTATCACATATAAAGAATCATGCCTCTCTTTAGCAAACCATCCATCACATAGGTAAGACCTTACATTTATCATAGTCCATTTCAATCATATTAAAATCTCTGTAGAGAATCTATGTGGTAGTAGGCATTAAATTTACAATCTATCTCTAGAGGGCAAATCTCTCAACAACATCTTTCAAGGTATAAATATTAATAAATCTAATGGAATGATTATTAATGTTGAAAAGAGCCCACAATGCTTATTTGGTGGCATCACATCCTTTGTAAATTAAGTGTTGAGGCCACATAAGAGAGAATGGTGACAACATCGCCATGACTAACTTCATGGTTACTACACAAAAAATAATTAGAAGGCTAGCTAACAAGGAAAGCTATAGAAAGTAAAAAACCAAAAGTTTTAACCTCTTGCAAACAAAGAATGTCTAAACCTAGAAAATGTTTTGAGAATCATGAATGAAATATTTTTTTAGGAGGTTTGTCAAACCTTGAATGTTCCAGGAGACAATTCATAAACATGTGGTGAGATTCATCTCCTCATTATCTAGCTCATCTAGAGATGAGTAACAATACTTCATAAACACTTCTTTTGAATTGAAGCTACTTGTTTGAATGGGGGCTAGATAGGATGTTGTTTCTCTAGAATATATTATCTTTCTTCTATCTACCCCGATGGGCTACAAGACCTTCATTGCATAGTTAGGATGGGGAAGTGTGTTGGACAATAGTAGCTTTTGGAGAGGACAACATTGAAACTACTAACGGTGCTCAACAAAATTTCACCTCACTAGACATCTCCTCAAGAGGAGAGATGATGGATTTCCATGTGTCTAGAGGTTTTGAAACTATTTTGAGAACTATACCCTAGAGCCAGAGGGCGGTTTAGGAGGGGGTCCATTGTTACTAGGGTTAGATTAGATTTGTAACTAACCACTATAGACCAACCTTTTTTTGTATGAGGTGGGGACCCAAAAGTAGGTTGTGTATTAAGCTTAGAATGGGGAGAAGCCAAAGGGTAATCTTAGATCATATGCTCAAAAGATTGACATTGATAATAAGTGTTAAGCAAGTTAAGATCAAGAACATGTTGAGCATATCTCATTTATCGAATATGGATGTCCATTGTCTCCTTTAAATCCTTGGAGAGATCCTCTTCTACATAGACTCTCTTTTGGTGTTTAGCTAATAAAAATTGTCTAGTTTGACACATGATAGTGCCTAAAGAGGGGGTTATTTGTGTCAAAAGAATTTAGCATGGCAAGGATAAAATAGAAAATTCCACCCAAATAGGCACTTGTAGAGCTTTCTCATCAGAGATGATGAAATCTCTAGTCCCATGTTTGAAAACAAGTAGAGAAGAGTGGACAAGCTAGGGACCATGCTTGAGGATAGCCTCAACACGGTTGGCTTTAGCAAAGCAAAAAAGAAAAAACCTTTGGTAAGGTTTTGCATGGCATCAAAGTAAATCCTATATAGGACCTAGGCCTTGGTGACCTAATCTTTGAGCATACATTCAGGTGGGGGCCTTCTCACAAATATCCTTTTTAAAGCAAAGTTCTCTAACCAATGAAATGCATTGTCAAATTTTGGAATGGGGAGAACAACATCTAGGGGTGTTTTAGTGGATAGACTTCATGGAACACTTTGGGGAAAAACCTCCTAGGTCTCTTAAGTGGGGATGCCATTATTATGTGTCGTCAAACCTTCAAACCAAATAGAAACTATAGATTTACAAAAAGTTAAGGTCGTTTAAGGGGGTAGAAAATGCTCGTAGGCAGCAGCCTAAAAGTGTCCCAATAAATACAAAATAACAAAACTAAACTCCTACTTCAGAAGCAATAGTATAACATCAAGGGAAGCAAAGTCAAAACCCTAGCAACTGAAAACCTCATCCTGACATTGTCAACTTTTGACATTGAAATATTGACCCAATCTTTTGATCCAGAATCTTTTGCGATTGTTGCACTTATTGCTAAAGTTGTTAATCCCAAATTTGCATAATATAAATTTGAAAAAAATGGTACAAGAAAAAATACCATTTGCAATCCCTAACTGGAATGCATGCATAGAATTATTTCAGTTTTATAATTTTCAAATCCAATAAGAAATGAGACAATGATACTCAAAGGGGTAATGGATAACATATTGATATGTAAAACAAAATCTGGGTATAAATCTATTGTGAGTGATTGTATCTGGTGATAGGTGAGTTTTCTCAATGATTTGGTTCTAAATATCTTTATTTAAATATTAAACGTATGTTAAGGTTCATTTATTTATTTAAAATATAACTAATTATCTTAGTATTATTAAGAATAAATTATTGTAACTACTAAACCCATCAATATTTAAGAATGGGAGTTACAAACTATTGAAGAAATGGAAACTAGGTGTATCCAAATGGAAGAGTCCAAGAAAATATACTTTGAACTTTTGTAAGCCAGAGTCCAAGAAAATATACTTCCTAATCTCACGCAAATTCCTGTCATGGAAGAGCCATCACACAGAGTGATATAGAGCAAGAGTGACAACTTTTTGTAGAAATGAAATAATAGCAGAAAATAAAAATAGAACACAGAGAAATAAATAGATATAAGACACCAGAAATTTAAAGTGGTTCACCATTAAAATGGCTACGTCCACTATGAATAGTAGGAGATTCTCCTCTTTATTTAAACTCTCTATTTTCAGTATCTTACAATACAATCAGCATCAAATGGCTACAAAGATAAAATCACTATATACTATCACACAACCTACAACCACTAACTCTCTATCTTCACTGTATCTTCAAAAGACTAATTATAGTATATCTGCAGCACTCTGCTCATACGGCAGCTTACATTCTATATCTGTTAACCTCCAAAATACTTGTCCAAGAATAAACTCCAAAAGAGAATATCAAAGGACATAGGGTAGTTTCACCAAGAAAACAGATGTGTTACCCCAAGAGTTATCAGGAGCGTTACACCAATAACTGTCAGTGTGTATCTGATGAACAGATTGGGCTTTAGCTCTCAACAATCTCCCACTTGAAGTCCAATCACTACTGTAAGAGAGCTATCCAAAGAAATCCCCTACTCCATGTTAATGTTACATTTTAATCAAGACTAAAGACCGTAGTGTCTCCAAATGCTATTCATGAACACTTTGAATTAATCTTCTCCAAAACACATTAGATATAATAACCTCCATTCTGGAGCCCTCTGCGTCATTGTCCTCAAGTGGAGGCATATCATCCACATCAGTTGGTGCAGGCCCCTCAACATCATCAATGCTATGACCCAGCTTGAGCATCCTGTGAATCATGCTACCAAACATGTTGGGATCATCTAAACTAAACCCAGAGGTTAGCAAAGCAGTCCTAAACAACAATATGACCAAATCCGTAACTAACTTATCCCCTTTATTAGCTTTGTTTCATTTGTGAAGCTCCTCCATGATGGCATTCTCAAGATTGATCTCCATAGTCTTCTTGCTAGATGTGTAATCGGCCATACTACTATCCTGAAGTGCTTGGGCCTTCATGTTACACTCCATGTTTGCAGTCCACCCGTATTCACCTGTAACTAGACAACAAGGAGAGTCCACCACCCTGTCAGAAACTATAATCTTCTCAACACGATCACCTAAAATATCTTTCATAGAGTTACACAGGGGCTCAAATTTAGCTTTCAAATCATCCCATTTTTTCTTCTCATCCTCAGACTCCTCAAGTTTTAGCCCCTCTTTAGCGGCACTAACCAACTTCTTTCCATGATATTCCTTCAATTGACTAATAACATACTCATCAATAGCTGCCTAGTCCTGCTCTTGACGTGATACACCATAGCGCTCAGCCACATTTTCTAAGGTGATACCCATTGGGAGAAGACAATCTTGTGCTTGCCTATGGGTTTTAACCCATGGATTAACAGAGCCTTCCCAAGCCACATAACTGATAGTCTCATCACCACTGTGCTTTTGCTTTCTTCCTTGAGCCATTAAAATCCCTTTCACCTCGTCATCCGGAGTTCGAACCGGGATCTCCGCCTGCACATCTTTTTCCTCATAAATGTCAAGACCCAACTTCAACATCCTATAAATTCTGGAAGCAAAGGTATTTGAATTATCGAGGCAGAAGGCAAAAGTGAGAGAAACCATTTCATAGAGGAGCAATACCAGGTACAGACTTACCACTCTTATCTGCCTTTGCCCTCTTCTGCAACTCCTCCATGATGGCTTTCCTGTGTTGTGCATCACTTGTGTGTTCAAGAAGTGCTCTAAGCCCAATTTTAAGATCTAAAAACTTTTCTGGTGTAGATGCAATTCCAAATCCATCATCCTTCTCCTCTTCAGCCAAATCCTCCTTATTTTTCCAGCCATTCCACTAATGTACATGGCATTTTATTTTAGCTTTCACATCAACATCTATTGTTGTTGTATCCTCTGTTTCCTTTAGCTTCTGTAGGCTCTCTGATTCTTCTGGCATGTCAAAATCCTCGCCTCTCAAATCTTGTGGAGGCCTTTCCCACACATGCCTCACCTGGGCAGTGCTCGGGGAATCAAGATCAACATCACCCATAAGAACTTCAGTGGCAGGATCAACAACCAAATACACAAGAGATTCATCTACTTCCATTGGCACAATTTCATCTAGCTCCAAGTCACTGTCCCCAACTCCCACTTCATCAAAACTCACTCCAGAGCCACACAACCAAGACATGAGAGTTAGAGCCCAATCATCCAAGACTGCTACATCCATTTTCTTGGAAATTCTTCACGATTTCCAAAACAGCTTTTTACCATAGGAAGTAGTCTCATCTTCAATCACCTTCAAATCACCAATAATTTCATCTGCTCAACTTTTTTCACAACTCCTCCTTGGTTTTAACCAAGCTCTGAAACCAATTGTAGAAATGAAATAACAGCAGAAAATAAAACAGAACACAGAGAAATAAACAGATAGAAGACACCAGAAATTTAAATTGGTTCACCATTAAAATGGCTACGTCCACTATGAACAGTAGGAGATTCTCCTCTTTATTTAAACTCTCTATTTTCAGTATCTTACAATACAGCCAGCCTCAAATGGCTACAAAGATAAAATCACTATATACTATCACACAACCTACAGCGACTAACTCTCTATCTTCACCGTATCTTCAAAAGACTAATTACAGTATATCTGCAGCACTCTGCTCATACGGCAGCTTACATTCTATATCTGTTAACCTCCAGAAGACTCATCCAAGAATAAACTCCAAAAAGAGAATATCAGAGGACACAGGGGCGTTTCACCAAGAAAACAGATGCGTTACCCCAAGAGCTGTCAGGAACGTTACACCAATAACTGTCAGGATGTATCTGACGAACAGATTGGGCTTCAGCTCTCAACACTTTTATATACAAACAATAAGGCGACTCTGGGTGGGCTTTTATATATCCCGTGAAGAAAGTTTGTGTGGGTGGCTCATGGTGGGAGCTTAAATAGTCAGCAAGTTGCAGTAAAGTATCTGTTATGTTAATGGAGCTAAGAGCTTGTAGTTTAGGTTAAGATTATAGGATGGAAAGCAGAAATCATAAACATTCACATTCTTACTGCTCAATACAGGAAAGAATAAAGTACGGCTGTCTATAACGTTTCACTCACCGTGATCATCGAAACAGAAAAGAAATGTTTATGCTTCACTTACCATGTTAATCCAAAAGCTTAATAATAACTTAAAGCAAGATGCTATATAATAATAGAAATTACATATGTAGGGACTGTCACGAGACCAGTTAAGCTTTTTTAAAACATACATACAGTGATATAAAAGCTATATGACCTGGTTTACAATGTATAAACACAAATACTGAATATCATTCCAATATTTGTGAGCAATATGGAAAATCATGTAATCAACCATGCTTGTTTACAATAGACATAAACAATTAATTTAAGGCGTCTTTTTATTTTTGACCAAACTTAGCAGTGTAGGAAACTACCCTGTAAGCTTCTTATAAGCAATTCATATGAAGCATTTATTAAATCTGAACTTGACAGACATGAAGCGGTGTCAAGCAAACTTGCAAAGAGAGCAAATTTGGTAGAAGGGATTAGGCGCTACTCCGTGGATGATTTTGTAATTTCCTTTCATGCTATACGCAACAAAATTGCATTAGTCAACGTGAAAATCAAGTGAGAAAAAAAATTGCTACTTTGTTATCGAAGAAATATGTATAAAAGGTAAAATTCAAAGAGAAGTTTTCTAGGATGTACTTGTCCTTTTCAATGGAGGTGCCCTGTCGAGCCTACATTCTTTAACTTCTGCTTCATTTTGTGATACCATCTTCCCTTGCTCTCGGTAGTTCTACAAAGGCCAAAGATTTCAATTGGAACTTTATAGATTTTCAATTGGAGGATTCATTCAAATCTCTGTCTTCTTGCTTTCTAAATGGGTAAAACTCCGGCATGGGAGAGTTCTTCCTGTTGTTTTTTTTAAATACTCCAAACGTCGAAGATTACAATTGAAACTTTTATAGATTTTGTAAACAAACAAGTAAAAGCTATTTATTTTTTTTAGAACATGTTATACCTTGGAATTTGGGGAGGATTGGAGGATTTATTCAAATCTCTATCATCACTTATGCGAGATCCTTTATTAGAACCTTCTTCATTTTCTAGTCCGGAATTTGTAACAGAGCGTTTGCTCCCTGCATATCAATAAAGAATTTTCTCTTAAATCTACACTTATTCTAAGTATATCTAGAGCACTAAACTTGTAAAAAACTAGAGTTTTGTTTTTTTTGCTTACATAGTCTAAACTCTAAAATCATCGCATATGCTCAAGCAAGATAGTTTAGTTCAAATATTACAGTTTCGTTCATTTGCGACAAAGGGGTTTTCCTATACGATTTGCCTAAGACTAAAATTTTGAGTTGAAATTTGTTTCAATAAATTTATTTTGTTCTGCTATATCAAAAATTTGACTACATCAAAACATATCTTAACAGCATTATGTAACTGTAACGACATATTATCGTTTAAAGTATTATAAATAATATTTAAAACTAAAACATTAGAATTAAATGGAGTGGACATATATTTTCATTTCTCTTGCATTTTTTATATGTAACTAATTGGACGGCATATAATATTCATTCCTTGAATTTTTTATCCAACTAATTGGAATGGAGTATATATTATCACTAGCATTCCTTCGTATCTATAATTGAAGTGATAAACTTATGACAATTATGATTATTTGTGATACTAGATATAACTTTCTACATAGTCAAATTCAAATTCAAATTCCTTTCTACATGGTTTCAATCCCTTAATAATTTTTTTTCAAAGTCAATTCATTTCTGGTTAGTTTAGAGATTTTTGAGCTTTCTACATCGTTAGAGCCCCATCACTTTACTGCTTAGTTGGAGTCCTAATATTTTTCTGTTTGTTTAGATCCCTACTACTTTCCACTATGTTATAATCACTTAACCATACTCTTTTTCACATTTTGTTTGTAGATAATTTTAAAATCATTTTTAAATGTTTGATAGATGTTATTTATTGGAACTTTTCTAATATGTTTGCAGGTTCTTGAGATCATTATTCTTTGATCCATGTTAACTTAAATAAATATTAGTTCAATAAAATTATTTTCAAATCATTAGTTCAATAAAATATTTCTTTCAAAAATGATTCACTCAATACAATTTAACTAATATTCGTCGATTATCAATCAAATGTCTATCATCATAACACATAAAATATAATTTAAATCATATTATGGTATTCAAAGTAATGATGCAAGGGTCTCAATTGTAGATTCTATGGGTTTCTTTCCTAATACAAATCCTTAGCCAAAACAAAAAAATGTGGGGTATTATACATGATTATTTTAAGATATACATATACCTTAAAGTGTGGGAAAAATGTAATGGTGAAATTAACAATACCCATGTTATTTTCCATTTAGTGTTCTACCCATTTTGAGGAAATCTTGTGAACATACATATCAACAAATTGCACAATCTTGTGAGAAGTTAGGCCATTCTCATAGCCTTTACCTATCTCTATACACACAGGTCGCCACATACTTATTGACCACCTTATTCTACTATGGATATACTACAATACATTCACCTAATCCTTACATTTATAACATTTATGAGTACACCTATCTCCATATAGTTTTTATTCCACTTGATCTAAGTACTTTCCCAACTACCTAGGTCTTTTCTATAGTTTCACACAAGATGACTACACTTTTAAAATTAACCCCTACCTTTCCAAAAACTAAATTCAAGTTTGACTAACTACCACCTTTAATTTCTCACCTTGACTTGACTAATCACATGTTTTATGAATTTTTTTTGTCATGCACTAGTATGTAAAGGAATTCATTAACCTTCATTTTAGACATTCAAAAATCTACAAGTCCTCTCTCATTCTAGAGAATGAAAGGATAAATCAATAGTGAAGTAGTTGGATTTGGTATACTAAAAGGAATATCAAATCTACATATATTGTCATATGGCCCTTACTTGTTGCTTTTAAACTTGCATACATGTTTTGGGGAATTGACCTAGGAGAACACGTCTTCATGTTAATAATGGAAACCAATTCAAGGTATTTTAAATACAACTAGTCTTCAAATCAATGAAAGGAATAAAGAAGAGGAAGGTTTATTAGGTGAGTAGAGAAGCAAAGGAAAACATTTTCCAGGTCAAATCTGAACATAGGGGAGGAATTCATGATTTTTAGCTTGGCCCCAAACTATCAAACTTGAGCATAGGTAGAGCACATGGTTAGCACAAAATCTAAGGCTATTCATTAATAGAGAAGTCACATTTTCACAATAGATACACAACATATTCTAGAGTCTTTGTCAAAAACACTCATTCTTTTTTCATCGAGCTATGCACATTTATTTTCTTATTTACATTGTGTCCTTTAACATTTAACAAAAAAAATTAGCCAATATATTTACATTTATTAATCTAGATTAATTACTAGAGATATAGTATTTCCACAGTCTATTCAAAAGATTGTGAATACTTTTAAATTTAACTATGTAGGAATTTGTTGTATCAATGTTTTACATCACACTCCATGATCCATAATCAAGATGAGGATTAAATTTATAATAAATTATTAAGGATTACTCCTTAAGAGAAAGGATAATTAAAGGAGAGAAAGCATAAAATAAAGAAAAAAAAAATACAATAAAAGAAAATAATTAGTAATCAAAGGATTCAAAAGTGTCACAGATCGTTAAATTAGATTTCCTCAATAAACAAGAAAGCTATATCATATAACAATATAAAATTAGGGCTCGAGAACATAAGGGAGAACCAAAGATAATATAAACATCATATGAGTACTCTCTTATTTTAAAGATGATGTTTTTATTATAATATTATTAAATTAATAACACTATTATTAATATAGAAAAAAGAGAAACTTTTCAAACAAAAAAAAATAGCATTATAAGTAAAAATTATAGAGAAAGGAAAAATGAATGAAAGATATAAAAATAAGAAGGAATAATATTGTTAATGATATTGTTAATATTATAATAATAAATTGGGTAATTTATGGGGAGGATAATATTTAAATGATAAGGATGAAAAATAATGATATAAAAATATTAAGAATTTAATTAAAATACCAATGAATTGTCTAAGGGGTTGAGCTTAATTGGTTAAAACATTAGGTTCTCATTATTGAGACCCAAGTTGAAAACCACATAGGGACAACTAATGTGGATTTCTAAGTTGTGACTCTTGGTCTTCCATAGTTAGCTTCTAATGTGGATGTGGTTTCTAAATAAAATGGATTTCTAAGTAGTGACTCTTGGTCTTCCATAGTTATCTTCTAATGTGAATGTGATTTCTAAGTAAAGTAGATTTCTAAGTAGTGACTCTTGGTCTTCCATATGTGATTTCTAGTGTCTCTACTTTTAAAGAGAATTTATTTATTAGTCTCTAATAAGTGCTTGCAAAAGCTTGTATAAGCAAAATATTTGTAAACTATATGCAATTGAAAAACTACCAACCAATTAACTAATTATATAATAAAAAAGTAAATTAATTCAATTGATTAAGAGTACAAATGGTTTTATAAATAATACAAATTAGTATATTTCTATTATTAGTGCACAAGCACATAGGTGCATAGGCAATCAACACCACCCAAAAACATTTTTTGGTTTGTTCTGGTTGGTGTTCTTTGGCATTTCTTAGGTTCACAGGACTTCAACTTGATAACAACCTAGAATGATCTCAAAATCAAGATATGGCAGGGAGGTTCAAGTATCAAAGGTTGTGGCAGATATTATTTGGACTACATTGGGACCCTGATCTGTGTTGAAAATGCTCCTTGATACGGTAGGAGCTATTGTGGTTACAAATGATGGCAATTCCATTTTGCGAGAATTGGATGTGGTACATCCAACTGCAAAGTCTATGATCGAACCATGTCACACTCAAGATGAGGAAGTAGGTGATGAAACTACCTCTGTTATAGTCTTAGCTGGTGAGATGTTGCATGTTGCTGAAGATTTCATTGACAAGGCATTCCACCCATAGTAATTTGCAGAGCCTACATTAAAGCTCTCAAGGATGCTATTGTTGTAGAAATTTAGACCATTTTCCCTAGTTTTCAACTTTACTTTAGAGGTAGCTAGAATCTAAATCCACACCTCATGAAGGAATTCATACATGGCCTTTCCTGGGTGGATAAAAAATAGAGAAAGGCGAGAAGATGAGAGGGTCAGGCATGGAGAAAAGGGTGGCAAGCATGAACATGCTAAGCATTGACATGCTAGTCTCTCGTGATCATACACTTGGTAGTCTATCTTAACCTTTAGTGATAGTCATGGGCACAGTAATGGGTCGTGACTTGGAGGTCTTTCCAAAGTCAAGCAAATAACATAAACTTTGTTTTGAGAGTGGTGACACCTCCCATCTTATTTATTCATCAGACTTTGGTATAACATTAATGTATTAGAGATTATGGATAGACTAATTATCATTGGCTGTTAGATTTCTGTTGGTTTGAGTGGCCAAAGACTTGTCATGCACAGAGCTTAAATTATTGTTTAATTCTCAATAAGATTCTAGTGAATAACATGTGGTGTTTCCTCCAAAACACCATTCCATATGCCAGTGACCATTGGAATTCATATAAGCATTATAAATGGAAGAAGAAAGGGTCAGCCTTGGGAAATGAGGCACCTAAGTATGAAATCAAACGTCTCTTTTGAGGTCCCATCAATAACCTATTCGCAAAGGATAACGCATGCCAAATGTGGTAGAAATGAAAGATCAAAGGTTGCAAATGGAATGTTATTCAAAAGCATTATTTTTGCACAAAGGAGGCTAATTTCTCAAGCATGGTTTGAGGAGAGATATGAGCCAGTGTAAGGGGCTTAGAAAGAAGAGAATTGCTGAGTGTGTGTGGGGAAGAAAAAAAGTTTCCCATAATTTGAGAGACCAATGTGAGGCCAATTTGTGATGTAAATATGTTGCAAATTTTTGAATAAAATAAAAAAATTCTTGTTGCAATATGTTTTGGTATTTGTTAGTTTATGAATTGGATGTGATGAGGGAAATTCTTTCTACATCAATTATTATGATATTTCAATTGTAAAAGAAAACAAGTGCCACATAGTGGTGAGTACCTACCTTTGTAGTATTGAAATAGTAGTATTTGTTGTCTAGTTACTAGGTGAGCCATGACATATAGTGATTTAAAAAAGGTTCCAGATAATAGTTTGGGATCAATATATTCTTTCAATTTGAATGTATCATGATTTTACTAGATTGGTGGAGATTATAGTTGTTATGGTTGACCTTGATCTAAGGTTTGATTTGTACTAGGCATAGTTGTGACTAGCATAGCTAAAGTTAGGTTTGTTCCATGGAATATATTATATTTGTTAAATATTGAGGAAGAAAAAAAAGATGGACATTGAAGATGATAAAATGGAGATGATGTTAAAAACATGAAGTATACATAACTAGTTTTACATTCAAATCTTCACTCCATTTTAGTCTCCTTTATAGAGTGGAGAATGCATACACCCAATACATTCTAACTATGCTTTATGATCAATATGTGATGTAGATTGCTCTCAATAATCGTAAGCTAATGGTAATGGAGGGGATGGGAGGATATTTGGACAACATAAGACAACTATCAGATGAGCCCCATTTTAGCATAGATGAGGGTTCAATTTATAGATAGTTAATAAAGGATGAAGGATTAGGATTGAATGTGTACATCAATGGCTAACATTGATTAAGGATTAGGATTTGGATTGGAGTAGTAGTCATGTGACAAGTGTCAAATGAGGGTTGAATGAGTGCTATTAGGGCTTAGATTAGGGTTTGATAAGGATTTCTAGGGCATCCTTATGTGTGAAGGGTCAAGATTAAAAAATAAATGGAGGGTGGAGATTAAGTTGTAGGTTTGATTTTGATTTTTTTCTTCTAGTTGAGGAATTTTAAATTTGGTTTTATTTGTGGAGTGGTGAGGATGGTGACATGCGTCTAGGATAGCTAATTAAATAATAAGGGTTACTTAATTAGTTATGGGGATGGGGATAGATAGATGTTAGGATTAACTATAAAAGTTTTATATAATTAATTAAGCTATTGGGAAAGTTAGTGGAAGGGGTGTTGTTTAAATAAATGAAGTTTATTTAATTAACATAGCGATATGAAAGCTTGGGAAGTTAAATTAAATAAATAAATGAGAGTTTATTTAATTAATTTATGCTACTAGATAAAGGGATAAGTTGATTAAATAAATTATATGATTTATTTAATTAACTTGGGATAAAAGAGGACATAAGGATTAAGGCGACACAAAGTGACATAAGGTGATGTCGACAATGTTTTATAAGATGTCAAAAATGAGGTTAGGTGGTGTCGAAATGACACGGTCAATTTTAGGTATATATTTTGTGCCCTTTTGAAATGGTGTTGCGAATAAGTAACATTTATTAAAAGAAGTTTAAAACATAGTGCTAGATTGGATAGAAGAAGACTTTGGTTTAGAAGAATAGGGTTAGTCTTAGGGGTGGTGGTAGAGGTTATGCCTTCTCAAGGGGACAGGCGGGTTGTGGTGAGAATATTTTCACACCACAGTGAAAATTTTTATTATAAGGATCAGCCTTCACAAATATAGGGTTTTCCAAATGAAATAAATGCTTAGTGGCTATGGGATCAAATGCAAAATAGTAAAATGATGTGGAGGTTGTTAGATGGAGGCACCTGAATAGCTCCAAGAGAAGCTAAAATTCATGCGGAGTGCACCACGTGGAGTAGCCCGACATAGGAAATGTTTCATTATTTTATTTTATTAAAAATGTGTCATGGGTGTTTGTAGAGGTTAAGCCTCATATTAAACAGGAGATTAAATGAGGTGGGTCCCTTATGCTGATATGAAGAGGAAGCTTTTTTATTTCTATATGACTCTTTCTTCCATAGGAATAAAAGGTGAAAGCCCCAAAGATTAAATGAGCCACTTTGTTTTTCATGAGAGAAACCTAAGAATGTTGTAGAGTCCAACACGTGTCAGATAGAGGCAAAAGAGAAGGCTTCTCAAAATGTAGCGGAATGCACCATGTGGAGACACTCGAGAGATTCAGAAAGCAACTAAAAATAATGTAGAGTGAAGCACGTGGAGGTACTCGAGCATTTTAAAAGAAAAAAAAGAAATGAGCGGACTTCCCCACGTGGCTGAAGCAGGGCACAAGAAACTAAAGTTTTGGTTTTATTTTAATAATTGAATACTTTAAAGGCTAATTAAATATTTCAAAAGTCTATTAATCAAATGAAGGAGCCTGAGTAGCAATGAAAAAAAATAAGAATTGTGTAGAGAGTGACACATGGAGACACCCAAGAGATTCAGAAAGAAACTTAAAATTGATGCAGAGGAGGCCACGTGGTTAAGCCTGAGCAAAGGAGAATTAAATGTTTCATTTAATTACATATGATTCATAGGAGTTTTAAGGAAGGAAGAGTTAAATAAAGATTAAATCTTTATAAAATTGTGACACATTGTGGGTCCCAGCAGTATGAAATAAATTTTATTTAAAATTGACCCTTATATGATTCACAGGAGATAAAAGGTGAAACCCTAAAATATGAGCAACAATGTTTCATTCTTGTGAGCAAGCTACAAGAAATAAGAAGGAGAAGTGGCAGGAAGATTTTCATAGAGCCAAATGGAGAGTTTTAGTTGCCATTTAAGTTGCAGCCACAGTTTAAATTTCAAATAACAGATTTGTGTCAGATTTGGTGCCAGATTTTGTAGAGTTTCAGTTACAGATTTTCAGAGAGACAGCTAAGAATTTGTTGGGTTTTTGGGGCTATAAATGGGCAGATCTGAGACATAGTTTAAGAGTTCTTGATACACATTCAGAGTTCTACAAGTTTTATTAGATAGAGAGTTGGAGCAGCAGACATAGATTTTCTTTCTTTTTGCCTTTAGAATTCTTTCTTTATGAGAATGTAACAGTCATTTTGTGCAGCAACTTTTGTATCTATAACTTGTTACTATTCAAATAATGAGATGGTGTTCTATGAATATTTGGATATCTTTGTTTCTTGCTTTTAATTCCTTTGTTTAATCTATTTACAAACTAATTTTAATCATGCATTGATGCTCTTTAATATTCTAGTTAATCACTCAAAGTTACACACTGTACAACTAATTGTTTCAAATCCAGTGGATCACCTTAGTATTAGGCATTTATTTTCTGCAAATCTAGTTTTCTTTCTGACTTTTTTCCCAAACCCCCCATTGAAGAATGGAAGAGCCAGCTTCCCTAAAATCTAGAGGACACTCTGAGGAGTAATCCCACATCCTAGAGTTTCCCATGTTGCTGCTAGATTACACCCACATATTTATGCATCAATAGTTTTTGGTACGCCCGGTGGGACTGGATTCTAAGACTTTGTTCTTTGTTTTCAGAGAATCTTTGCCCTGCATTTTGTGATTTTGATGGAAACTCACAGAAATAGCTGCTCATAGGAGCATCAATCTTCCATCTGGCGACTCTACTGGTGGATCTTTCTCAAATCTTTGCTCCTGCAGATCATGGCAGCCTCTGGTATCTATGTGCATCTAAATATTCAAAGAGATTTGCCCTTTGTGACTTGGGATTCAAGTGCTCTTGTTCTTCAGCAGCAGGGTCAAGCTCCTAACATAGCCTAGAAGGCATTTCCTTACTTTCTTGGAGATGGCTCTGTTTTCCCTACATATCACATTCAAGATGTTGCCAATCTATGATCTGTTCATAATGTCACAACTGAGAATCATGCCCTCTTGTTGTTGGCATCATCCCTCAAAGGCAAAGCAAAAGAATGGTACAGAAGTTTACAGCTTGGTTCAATCACTGGATGGGATCAACTTGGAGGACTCATCTACAATCAGTTCAGAGAAAGGACATACGTCAGCACTCTTACCCAGAACCTCATCACCATCAAGAGGCATCCAATGGAGTCCATATATGATTTCAATTCAAGATTTGACAAGGTATGGAAAAAATTTCTATTGACATGAGGCCCCCTCTAGTCTTTGCTTTCTTATATTATTTAAAGGCTTTAGACCCTAAGATATCTATCATGATACAATCTTTGGGGGGTGAAACTCTTCCTCAGTCATATGATCTTGCCATTAAGGCTGAAAGTAGCCTCATATTGTGTGGTAAATTGCCTCCTGTTCCCTTAAAACCACTGATACCTCATGCAAATACTTTATCTTAGGTTCTTTCTTGTAACCAGATGCATAAAAATTTTAGTCCACCCACCCTCCCTGTTGATTTGCCAAATCATGAGATGAGTGTTGTGAAAGAACTAATTAAAACCCTCTCCCATGAGATCAATGAGTTAAAAGGTCAAAACCTGTACCATGCTGATCTATGTTTAATGTCTCAAAATTCTTATGAACAGCAGTATGAATATATCCAAAGAATGCCCAATTGTCTTGAAAATTACCCTTTACGAAATTCTATAACTACAAATCAACCTATAGAAGCCATTGACTAGGTTCTCTATCACTTTGACATTCAAGAAGAATCAAGTATCAAGAATCAAATTATAAGAAAGAAAGTGGCTCCTGTGTGTCCTTTTGGTTACCAGTATCAAGCATATGTAGCAAAGGGAGATCCAGAGTTACTGTCAAATCTTAAATTGGATTCAGAAGATACTTATGAGGTGATGTTTTTAGAAGTTGAAAAGTACTACAAGAAGGGCTTTGAAGCTGAAAAGTACTAGGTCCATGGTGATGCCACCTCTATAATTCATTTTGAGGAGGTTACAAATGATATTATACCAGATGTGTGTCATTATTACTACAATGAAGTTTCACACCTGCAGGAGGAAGGTACAAAGATGCATGAGCAACATTTGGGGCATGATGAGGATTTGTTCTCACTTTTGCAACAAGGCTATCAACTACTAAATGAGGAAGATCTTGCAATTGAGAAAGTACAAGGTTCATTTGTAAGGCTTGTAGTAGATCATGGAGAAAATGTTGAAACAGAGGAAGATTCAAGAAATGATTTGTTCACTATTTTTGCAAATGGTTATTGTCTTCTTCTTGACGAATTTTCACCTCTACAAGATGATGAGATTCAGAGAGATATTTGCCATAGTGCAGAGCCACATATGATGTCACAAACAAAGTTAGATTCTACACATTTCTTCTTGCACGAAGGAATCCCAATCAGATTTAGGACTGTTCTAGGTAGTTCTATCACTTGTCAACTAGATCTTGATGCTATCATGAGTCATCATTTGGATGAAGAGTCAACAAAAGAGGTCACTAATGAGTTTCTGGTAGTAGAAGTTTTTGAAAACAAACAGAGGAAAGAGTTTTAGTGTTTTATTTTCCCTCCATTGAAATAGAAAGAGCATCATGCAATTAAGCCTGACTAGTGTTTTGAAGCAAAGAAAGACTCTCCTGAGTGCAGAGAAGTAAAAAGGTACAAAATATTGTTGTATTTCTTCATACAATTTATCTGGTTCATTTTCATCTTGATGTGGATAAATTGAAGCAACATAATTAGACATGGCAGCTATTTTGCTATTCCGATGAATGGACATGTTCCTGTATGTTTCAGTTGTCAGTAATTTGGCTTCATTGTTTAGAATAAGCTACAGTAGTAGCATTAGTTTCAGTTTTGGTTAGTTTTGTTTTCAATAAGTCTCAGCTGCAAAGCAGAAAGGTGGGAAGTCAGTTTTGTGTTTTAGTTCTGTGTAAATTTCAAAAATTTGTTTCAGCTAATCTCAATTGTAGAATATCAGTATAGCTAGTTGTCACCAATTTGTTTCAGTGGTCTATTAGTTGTAGAGTGTGTTTTCAGTAGTGTTTCAGTTCACCCTCCTACATCTTCAAATTCAGGTGTGTCTTCAATTTCATGAATGTTTCAGTTTTAGAGTAATGCGACTCTATTGCCCAATGATTAAGGCACTGATATGCAAAACCTGAAGTTTTGGGTTCAGAGTGAGCAAGCTCACCTTCCCAGCTAGTCACCAAAATTGGTGAAAATATTTTCACACCACAGTGAAAAATTTTATTATAAGGATCAACCTTCACAGATATAGGGTTTTCCAAAAGAAATAAATGCTCAGTGCGTATCGGATCAAATGCAAAATAGTAAAATGATGTGGAGGCTGTTAGATGGAGGCACCCGAATAGCTCAAAGAGAAGCTAAATTGATGCGGAGTGCACCACGTAGAGCAGCCCGACATAGGAAATATTTCATTATTTTATTTTATCAGAAATGTGTCACGGGTGTTTGTAGAGGTTAAGTCTCATATTAAATAGGAGATTAAACGAGGTGGGTCCCTTATGCTGATATCAAGAGGAAGCTTTTTTATTTTTATATGACTCTTTCTTCCACTGGAATAAAAGGTGAAAGCCCCAAAGATTAAATGAGCCACTTTATTTTTCATGAGAGAAACTTAAGAATGCTGTGGAGTCCAACATGTGTCAGATAGACACAAAAGAGAAGGTTTCTCAAAATGCAGCGGAATACACCATGTGGAGACCCCTGAGAGATTCAGAAAGCAACTGAAAATAATATGGAGTGAAGCACGTGGAGGCACCCAAGCATTTTAAAAGAAACAAAAGAAATGAGCGGACTTCCCCACATGGCTGATGTGGGGCACAGGAAAATAAAGTTTTGGTTTTATTTTAATAATTGAATACTTTAAAGGCTAATTAAATATTTTAAAAGTCTATTAATCAAATGGAGGAGCCCGAGCAATAATGAAAAGAAATAAGAATTGTGCAGAGAGTGACACATGGAGACACTCGAGAGATTCAGAAAGAAACTTGAAATTGATGCAGAGACCACATGGTTATGCCTGAGCAAAGGAGAATTAAATGTGTCATTTAATTACATATGATTCACAAGAGTTTTAAGGAAGGCAGAGTTAAATAAAGATTAAATCTTTGTAAAATTGTGACACATGGTGGGTTCAAGTAGTATGAAATAAATTTTATTTAAAATTGACCCTTATATGATTCACGGGAGATAAAAGGTGAAACCCTAAAATATGAGCAGCAATGTTTCATTCTTGTGAGCAAGCTATAGGAAATAAGAAGGAGAAGCGGTGGGAAGATTTTCACAGAGCCAAATGGAGAGTTTTAGTTGCCATTTAAGTTGTAGCCATAGTTTCAGTTTCAAATAATAGATTTGTGTCAGATTTGATTCTAGATTTTGCGGAGTTTTAGTTGTAGATTTTTAGAGAGACAGTTGAGAATTTGTTGGGTTTTTGGGGCTATGGGCAGTTCTGAGACACAGTTTAAGGGTTCTTGATACACATTTAGAGTTTTACAAGTTTTATCAAATAGAGAGTTGGAGCAGCAGACATAGATTTTCTTTCTTTTTGCCTTTACATTTCTTTCTTTATGAGAATGTAACAGTCATTTTGTGCAGCAACTTTTGCCTCTGTAACTTGTTACTATTCAAGTAATGAGATGGTGTTCTGTGCATATTTAAATATCTTTGTTTCTTGCTTCTAATTCCTCTATTTATTTTGCCTTTATTTAATCTGTTTACAAACTAATTTTAATCATGCATCGATGCTCTTTAAAATTCTAGTTAATCATTCAAAGTTACACACTGTGCAACTAATTGTTTCAAATCTGGTAGATCACCTTAGTATTAGGCATTTGTTTTCTACAAATCTAGTTTTCTTTCTAACCATTTTCCCAAACCCCCCATTGAAGAAGGGAAGAGCTAGCTTCCCTAAAATCTAGAGGTCACTCTAAGGAGTAATCCCATGTCCCAGAGTTTCCCATGTTGCTGCTAGATTACACCCATAGATTTATGCATCAACAGGTTGCAAGAACATGGATGTTCTCTCGAAATGGATGAAATGGCTTTGTTAGGAAGGAGGAAGGATAAGGCATGGAATGGATGAAGGGGGTGTTATGTTGTAATATAGTGAGAGCAATCTGAATTTTGACCAAGGTGATAATGTGGCTAGTGCATAATGATGGATACCCCAACACAACACAAGGTTTTTGAAAGTCTTGGTGGATATTGTGATGAGACAACTTGATGAGGTCACAGGTAAACATATGCCATTGGGCACCATGATATGGAAAACCATGATGTCATGGTGATAGTATGCTGCAAGGACTTGATAGAAACAAAGAGGTGTTCTTATGCCCAACATAATACAACCTTGTCTATACGTGTGAGGAAATAAACTTAGAGCATAGAAGTCCTAGTACACAAAAGGTATAATCCTTATATGCATAGGACATATGTGATGCAAAAATCTTGTTCCAACACACACTAGATATGAATATTAGTTGGAGTAATAACAACATCCAACAAACATGTAAAATGCTTTACATATGAGAGATAAAATGATAGCACACACAAGAAAGCAAGCATGCATGAAAGATAAAGATTTAAAAAAAATTAAAAAAATCAATGAACTATTGCCCCTATCAAGATGAAAACCAATGATGAATTGAAGAACTAGGATGGATAGATAATTTCTATACTTAAGATAGCCTTATGTTCTTAAGAAAGAATTGATTAGGTTTGATGAAATGATTGATAGGTTTACAACACGGCTAGAAACAAAACTATTGAATAGATTTGACTAGTTTGGTGTGGGTTAAGGATTGGTTTTATTTGAATTTATTTCTTAGATTTTTGGTATATTTTGATTTTTTGGGTTTTGGAAGGTTTTGTGATTTTTTTGGATTTTGGATTGTTTCGTGATTTTTTTTGGATTTTGGAATGTTTTGGATGGGGTATGGTTTTATTATGGGATGTCACATTGGATTCCATTTAGATATCTTAGGTGCTAGATACCAATGATGAGGGAACATCAATTCTAGAGGCCAAGGTGAAGGTAAGATTGAAATAATGTGATAAGATTGGGTGGAAGGTTTGGCAATAGAAGATGATGGATACAAGGTTCATGATAGACGGATGGATACTTGGTGATAAGGAATATGATGATAGATGGATGGAAGGGTTCTAGATGATCTCTAAAGACTATGTCGCTTAGGATTCATATGCCTCACTCGAGGTATGATGCTTTGGATTTTATGTGATTATGCTTATTAGAATAGATGATGGGAGAAGGCTTCGAATGGATAGGTGGATATTTGGAGGATGTTCTTAGAAAGTGGTGTATTCAAAAAAGTGTCCAAAGCATGTTTTAGATATTTTTCCCCTATCCCTATCAAGATTACAGGTAGGAAGGGAATATGGGATGGCCATAGGATAAGGAGGGAAACATAGTGGATGGGTAATGGATGGGGATGGTGGTATAAGCAATGCTGGGATGAAAGTGATATGTGGGTATAGATAAGACAACTTACCCCAAACTATAAGACAACAATGAGTGGAAAAAGGATTACACATGGCACCTCTTTGCCAATTTTTCATCATGGTACTTGCCCAAGGCACCACAAGGAGTGGTTTTCACCATTGGATGATATATATATATATATATATATATATGTCCACTGGAGATTGTTTATCCAGCCAGCCAGCCCTATCAATGTGCCGCTAGCTTTGTTGGAAGGTGTCGAGAAATTCCAACCCAATCTAACCGAGGGTTTACCGCTTACTTTCCACCCACTCGGGTGGGGGCTCTGTGGGGATGGGTGGGGGGTTCTATTCCACCCACCCAAAACTACTGTTTCCCACCCACCCGCTAATGTTCCTCAGGCTAACCTTCGGAGAGATTGATTATATATATATATATATATATATATATATATATATATATATATATATATAGTATTTTTATGGTTTTTAGATAGGATGGGGACTCAAGCGTGTGTTTCCATAACAAAGTAGATAATGTCCCATTTTGGATGGATGTCATACTTGGACCATGTCGAGTGGCATTATGCGCATGGATGTTGGTAGATGATTGCAAGAGATGAAGATGGAGGATAATGGATTATGATGTGGATTATGCATGGATGGAGGATTGTGGATTGTGATGTGGATCATAAAAAAGTATGGACCATATGAGTGTGATGGGGGACATTCATGGGATAGGGGATATAAGATGGGGGGAAGTATGTATGTCGAAATGTCAAAATGTTGTGGGGTGGAGGGTAACCAAGACCAATGGGTGCACACACTGTGATGTATTGTGAAGCTTATATTTTGGATGTGGCATGGCGAGCACTGGGGATTGCCGATTTGGGGATTTAGGGACCCAAATGGACATATTATTTGTGGGATTCTTTGATGGGGAGTGGGGTTTTTGTATTGTAGGGATAGAGTGGGATTCAAATGCTTACCCACACCATTTTTTTCTTTCTTTTCAGGGTGTGGACTTGTGTGGATTTTGCTATTAGTTTGGATAGCAATATGCTATGGCATAATATTCCTTAGGCTTTTGTGGATTGTTTGTTTTATGTGTGAAGGCTTCCAAACTTTTGTTCTAGAAACCCATGGATGGTGTGATAGCTTCATGGTTGGTTGATGTGTGTTTTTATTGGTCATAATTAGGGATTTTGGGGGATCAAGATTTTTGGATGGTGGATGAGGAAATTTAAGGATAGGGATAATAGGTGCTAGGAGAAGTGGGGTAGAGTGGATGGAGGGATATGTATGGTCACATGCCTTTGGGATGTATATGATGATGAAAGGGGGATGGCAACATATTATTTAGAGGTGTGATGGGATGCATTGGATTTGGGATTGCAAAAAGAGGATCTAGGAGGGTTGTAGGTGAAACCAACATCTTTAGATTGTTTTCCTTGAAATGTATAGCCAAGGCCATGTATGCATGGATGGATTTTGACATGGATGGGCTCCAAAATACCTTGTTCATAGAGGCCTAATCTCTTACCTTGATACTTCATGGTTTAGAGCATCTGATATGCAATGGGATGCTTGTTATTTTGGAAACAAGATGGGAGTCTATTATTAGGTGGGGGAGGATGGGTGGTTGATAGAATTTATTCCTTTCCTATGAGAGAACCACCATAGATGAAGGTAGCGATACCAAGGGGATAAGATGATGGACTTGGGATGGGGTTGATAGGGGATGATGGAGGACCAATGGGAGATTGACTTAGGATGCTTGTATCTTGACCTTAATTATGCTAAAGAGGATGTGGGATGATAGGATCCAAGGTATTTATTTGATTGTCTATGCTTTCTCAAGGTACATGAGTCTCAACATGTGAGGTGTATGTTGTTGGATGATGGATAGGACTATTTGGAGGATCGATAGTAATGGTGGGTGTTTCCTTCTCATGGATAAGATCTTGGTCATCATAGAGAGGATTATCATGGATAATAAAATATGAGGCTTGGATAGGATTAATGGGGAGGCTTTGATATTGATTTGGAGAAAGGGTTGATGTTTCCACATGATTTGGATTTAGTTCTTAATGCTACTCTTGAATTTAGGTGGACATGGAAGACACTTGGATAGGATCCACAACATGGCTACATGATGGATCTTGAATACATGATGGTGTTGGAGTAGAGGATGGTAATGGAAAGATAGGCATGGTGCTTGAAAGATCCTTGGTAGGTTCAATGATATGTGTTAGATTGTATGGTGGATTTGGAGAGATATGCATAATATTTGAAGTTTCTTGTGTATGATTGGTGGGTTTAGGCATGCTTGTACTAGAGGGGGATGACATTGGATGAGTGGATTTGGGAGAATCTATAGTTTTGTTTTTGTTTTTACATTTTGCGAATAGTCAATGGAGAAGATCCTTGATAGATTATTTGGTCGGTGGATTAGATGGTGGATGGGTGATAGGGGATTTATGGATTAGGAGGTATGTAGGCTAAGGTATTATGATTAATATGATTGGAGGTATATTGTGGTGGAGGGATTAAAGGGATTGATGGATTGGAAGGTGGGGGATTCACATAGGAAAATAGTTATTGGGACATGGATAGATGGATATATGTAGGTAGGAGATGAATTCAATTTCCCTTGTAATATGGTGTATCATTAGGTATATGGGCATGACTTTTGCTAGCTAATGCTTGCATGTTTAGATATGGATGCATGACTTGATAATTTTGATTTGGAATAGTCTTTTGGGATGGTAATGTTGACGTGATATGATTAGGAAAATCCCCATTGATCAGATATGCAAGGGGATTATCATGCATGGAATTTATTTATTTTTACTTAGTGATAGGATCAAGGCCGCTGTCATATATATGTTTTAGTCTTTGTATTTCTTGTATTGCTACATAAGGATCCATGGTGGTCATGGGAAGATGATGTAGGATGATGGATTATTAGGAATCAAATGTTAATACATTAAATTGATTTGATGTGATTGAAGGATGATGATGATGATTTTGTATTCTTAAGATAGACTAATGATCTTAAGCAAGAAAATTGATTAGATTACTATACTTAAGATAGACTAATGATATTAAGCAAGTTTGGATTAGATGATAATGATGGTCAGCTTAAGGTCTTGATGTTTGATTTTGATTAGATTGAAAATTGATGATGTTGGGTTAAGGCTAGGAAAGTTATGGTTGGTATTTGGATGAAAGGTTAATGGAGTATGGAGACTAGGTTCTTGACAACTTTTTGGAATTTCAAATGATAATTTGTTGATTATGGATTAGGGGTTGAAAAGTTTGATTGGAATGGATAATGGATGATCAATTATTAATGTTGGATGAGGGATAAATGTATTATATTAGGATTGGATGGGATTTCATCAAGTAGATAAGGGAATTGGATTAAGATGATGATAATGATGATGATTAAAAATGATAAGTAGATAGAATGGATGAATAGGATAGGTGAGATATGATTAGGATACGTTGGATGATTGGGAAATGAATAGGACACATGGTTAGCATGATGGTGTGAATGATTAAGGATAAGGTGGATATAATTAGGATTGGATTGGATGATGTGGATGAAAGTGATAAGATAATTAGATGATGATACAGATAAGGATGGATGATTAGGATGACTATGGATGATGTCTAAGAGAATTAGGAGATATGATGGATAGGATAGATGATTAGGGTGATGAATTGGATAGGAGGTATGATCTAAGATTGATATGGATTTAGATTGGGATCTAAGATTGATACTAATTTGGATTAGGAAGGATTGGGATGATTAGGATAGGTGATTGTATTAGAATGGGGTGGACAACCATAATTAGGATGATTAGGGTTTATTAGATATGATTATAGTGAATAATTAATATGGCAAGGATTAAATGGGATTTATTAGGGTAATGTGGTGATGATTAGGAAATATGTTGTGAGATGGTTAGAGATGTTTAATGATGAGGTGGATAATAGGGATGATTAGGATAAGATATATTGGATTAGATTGGATGATTAGGATGGATGAAACAGATGTGTAGGATGATTAGGAGGAGGATGTGGATGGGAATGATTTGGATGATTAGGAGGATGATGTGGATGGGAATGATTTGGAAGATTAGGATAAGTAAGATAATGTATCATTTGGACACGATAGGTAATTAGGATAAAATGGATTGAATGGAGATTAGATGATGTTGAATCAGATTGGATGAGTAGGATGGCAAATGAAGGTGATTGGATGGTTTAGAGCTTGACTTTAGGCCATTTGCAAAAAAAGGATTTTACACACATATGCATGGGTTTGCAAAGGATGGGTTGGATTGGGATAATGCAAATGAACACACACACAATACACACCAACACCATAGATTATTCAAGTGGGTTTGATTCCTAGTGTGGGCCCACATGATAGAATACCTATTTGTTTTCTTACCTAACTAAGAACACTTCACCCTGAGAAGATAGCTAGCCTAGATAAGGGTGTTGCACACAATACCCCTTTCCTTGGAGGTTTTTACACCTTTTCCAAAGAAATTCTATCTCAGATTCAAGGAGGTATGATGGTGAGGAACTTCAGGGGGTAGTCCACATCCCTTGCACCACACTAGAAAATGGCTGAAGGTCTTAACTAGGCTTCACAAGTTTCTAGGGGAGTACTCCAAATACATGAGGTACGATGAACATATTTAGAAGTTAGTAGATATCAACAAGTGTTGGAAGATATGGAGGAATATTATAATCTCAACCCTTTGGAATGCCATGTACATCAATTTAAACATTACTAGATTTTATCTACAATATTTAAATTGCACACGACATTGATGAAATAATCTTAAACTAGATTTACAAATGTGTTAAAAATGAAAGGTGATTTTATTAAGAAAATGAAAATAAGAAATATTTGGAACAATATTTAATATTATATCAAATTTTTAAAATTAAAATAATTTCATAATTAATTATTTTAAAATTGTTATTGATTTTATAAAACTAAATCTATATATCATTATTAATGCTATAAAAAAATTAATTCTAATTAAAAATAATGTATAATATATATTTAAAACTATAAAATAATAAAATTAAAATGAAAAACAAATCCAAATAACAAAACAACTCTTGATTTTGAGGATGAAAAAATTGTAGAAACTCACTTATCTAACCATTTGTAGTTGGACACATTTATGAAAATTTACAAATTGGATGAATTGAATAAGTGAGAAGCTCTATTAGCCTTTGAAATTTTTCTAATTTTCTAAGGTTTTGGAAATATTTTCCTAATGGGTGATTGCTCAAGGGGCCCCCTAGGTGCTCCCCCTGTCACGTGTTCTACTTCTAACACCATGCTAAAAGACTCTGATGTGATGGATTAGACATCTTGGTGGATCAAGTGAAAGGATCTAGAGTTTTTAATGGTAAAAAAATGGGTTAATGAGGTGTAGAAAATAAAAGGGAGTGTCTGTGGTAGTGCAGTGATGGGAGGTTTATTTTTATTTAGATTTACTATTAATGAATATTTTATCAAAGTCTTAACTAGTGGTCGTTGGATTTTTTATAAAAACCACCATATAATAACCTTCCCTTATGCAAATGAAATCCTAGTTTTGACCCCTCAGCCAATCTGTGCACCATGGCTCTCACTTAGGTTTGTCTATTTGATTACCTCTAAAATATTAGAACCCAAAAATTATCCAAAGCATAGTGGACTCCTTTGGTCAGTTTCTCTTAATTGATAAGGTCACTCTAGAGATAACAAGGTTAGTTGTTGCAATATTTTGTGTCGATGTTGAAATGAATAAAGCTTTAACTACCCAAATTATTCTTTAGTCGAGGTATGGTAAATGGATACAATAGATAGTGTATGAAAATTCAAGACCATTCTACCAAAACTGTGGAAAGTTTGGACATCTCTTAAATGAATGTAAAAACCCCTTACTTAATAGAATGAACCTAAGAACAAAAAAATCTTGGAAGATGAGAAGGGATCATCCCAGGAACCAGAATATCCTATTTGTAGATGAGATTCTCAATATTGTAGAGGACAACTCTATAAGAGAAGAACAACCAAAAAATAGCAACACTAATGATGGGTTCTAGACTAATGGAAACAAGATAGAAAGAGAGGAAGGAGAAATATTCCTCTATCTCAATGAATAATAGCAAAAGAACAGTGGCATTTCTAAGGAACTTATTCCTAATTGAGATGGTATTGTCAAAAAGGATGGAGAACTTGATCAAAATCCAATAGTTATGGAATTGAATAGTGAAGATGAAATGACTAATAAACCTAAATCAACAAAGGATGGTCTTGGAGGAATTAAGTACAACACTGTGGTTTCACCCTTTACGAAAGTTACACCAAAAAATAAAGGTCAAACCATCATAGGAATGGAGGTTTGTTTGGATATAGTGACTACAGTTTCTAACAATGATAAAACAATCAAGCTAATGGTTGAAATGTATTAATCTATTTTTCTGGATGATTGGACACTAGTCCCCTTGGATTGGAATCCTATAAAAAAGGGAGGAAAAAACTCCATAAAAAAAGCTGATGTGGGAAATGATAATAAATAGGACAACCTTTGCAAAGAGAAACTAGATCTAGAGAGACAACTAAGGAGGTAGCTATGAGGAAACAAAGAACTCTAGAGAACCTATAAGGCTCTAGGAAACTTAGAAAATTAAATATAAAACCTTGGCCATTGAAGGCCATATAAGCATTTTATGCTTATTGTTTCATTTTCTGATGGGTAAGGGTTGCTATGATAGGCTATTTTATTCTTAGGTTTTCTGGACTCTATTTTTGGACTTGTTTTTCCTATGAGAATTATTTCGTGGAATATTAGAGGGTTGAATAGCCCTCATAAACAATTTATTGTTAAAAAAGGAGTATTCTCGATAATAACATTGATATCATTATCATTTAAGAGACTTAGATAACGGAATCTAGACTTTCTCTTCCATTGCCAACTCCATTTGGTCAGGCATTGAGTACTATTTAAGCTCTTTAGAAGGTGCATCTAGAGATATTGTAACCATATGGAACTACCTATATTGAGGGTTGAATGATTGAAATCTATGAAAATTACCTTGTCATTTCTTCTTTTCATAAGCAATCTAATGAACAATGGATACTTGTTAATATTTATGACCCTAATTCCAAATCGGCTAAGAAAGAACCTTGAGATTTGTTCAGTGTTTGTATGGGGAGATTCCCTAATAGTCATTGGATGTTCACAAGAGACTTTAATACTCCTCTTTATCCTTTTGAAAAATGTAGAGGTTTAGAGGACTATAATGATAATATGGTGGATCTTGTTGATTTTCTCTCCTCCACTAGCCTTATTGATGTGGACCTTGATGGGACTTTGTTTACCTAGTCAAATCAAAGAATGGGGAATAACCTTATATAGGTTAAATTATATAGATTGCTTATATCTAACTCCTAGAACATCCTTGCTAATCTAAGATTTTTTGCTCTCCCTAGGACTGGTTCTGACCACAACCCCCTTCTTATTGATTAGGGTGTATAGTAAAGGCAGGTTCCTAATCATTTTCATTATGAAATTATGTGGGCCTCCCACTTAGATTTTAGGAATCCAATGGAAGAATGGTGGAGTATTCCCTTTAAGGGCACAACCATGTTTTGTCTGTCTCAAAAAATAAATCTCATCGAGAATGAAGTTAGAGGATACAACAAACTTACTTTTGGTACAATTCTTTTTTCAAAAGGAGAAGATTTATTTAACTTAGACTAAAATAAATTCAAGATAAGATTGTTATGGGGATTAGTGATATTGAAACTTGCCAATAGGAGAGAAATATCAGGGAAGAATCACATAGCTTGTTGCTGAGAGGAGAATTTTTGGAATTATAAATCCAAGGTCCAATGGTTGATAGAAGGTAACCAAAATACTAAATTCTTCCATGAATCTACTCTTAAGAATAGGAAAAGAATTGCTATTAACCATTTGGTGTAGGAAGATGGCTTTGTTATCATTGATGAAGATCACATTGGAGATGCTGCTACTAATTTCTTTAAAAAAATTCTTCATGACTCCAAGGGAATTCTAGGCTTCTCAATCACCTGTTGGATGTCATCCGTACTATTCTTTCATATTATGATAATGATGACTTGATTAAGGAGATTTCTAAGGATGAAGTGTGTTTTGTTGTTTTCTCTTTTGGGTCTTTCAAAGCCCCTAGGCTTGATGGATTTCCACCCACTTTCTTCTAGGAATACTAGGATATTATGGGAAAATATTTAACTGTGGCTGCTAGGGACTTTTTAAATCTAGGTAGCTATCGAAACAATTTAATACTAATTTTATTGTTCTTGTTCCTACAAATAGTGAGGTGGCTACTTTGACAGATTTTAGACCAATAAGCTTATGCAATACTATCTACAAGATGTTTTCCAAACTTATGGTTTTAAGAATTCAATTTGTTCTTCATGATCTTATTTTCCAAACTAAAAAAAGATTTGTTCCTGGGAACTAGATTTTGGATGTTATTTTAACCATTCATGAGATTCTTCATACTATGGGCAATAATAGGAAGGCTAGTATGGTTCTTAAACTTGAGATCTACAAGGTTTATGATAGAGTATCTTATCCTTTTCTATTTACGGTTCTAAGAAGTTTGGTTTTAATGGTAGAATTTTTCAGTTGATCAAAAAATGTGTTTCCACTCCTAAGTATTTGGTGTTCAATGGTATTCCTAGGGGTTTTTAGTAGTGGTAGGGGATTGAGACAAGGAGGTCCTCTTTCTCCATATATTTTTATTTTGGTGGCTGAAGTTCTTGGAATGCACATCTCTAAGTTGATTAATTCTCATAAACTTATTGGTGTAAAAGATATTTCTTCCATGTTGTCTTCTCATTAGAAATTTGTTGATGATATTGTGGGATGGAAGTCCCAGATCATGGAGCAGAAATCAAACATGAATGCAATATATTGAAAACAAGCTAATTGATTTACAACCAAATAGGTATAAATAGGTGAAGCTTGAGGAACAAGTCTCCATGAGAATAGGAAAGGTGGTGAAATTGGAACTAAGATAATAGCTCAAGGTTTAACCTCCCTCTAAAATAGTAGCAATGTGTTGAAGATGGATCAACACATTAACTAATGACTCAACAAGAGGACTTAGTCTTTCCACATGTGAGGAAAACCACTAACTATGATTAAGTTAGGTATAACTCGTATGAGTTTATACACCAACACCCCCCCTTAAGCATAGCTTAGGTGGGTTTATGAAATATGAGTCCTGGCTGTGCACCATTTCAGGTACTCATTTACAAAACATCTCTCATAAAATGGAGAAAGAAAGAAAACCCTATGGGAAAAAACTTTCCTCCTCAAGAGGGAAAACAAAGAGAGGACTTTAGATGGCCCCTCCAGATGATGATGACGCCAATGTAGATTCTGATGCAGATATGCAGAACTCTTGAAGCATGTCAAAGTTGTAAAATTTTCCTTTCCCTTGATGTTAATAGATTTTGGCAAACTGATTGAAGTAAGTAGTGTAAGAAAAAGACCAAGATGAAGGCCTAAGAAATGTACAAAATGACTGAAGAAAGGATGTGCATATGTGTACATTCGAATGAGGGAGGAACTAATACGATTCAAGTTGCAATGTTACAAACTCCCCACTACACTTTATAGATCAGTGCTTACATTTCACTTTTACACTTTCAATATCTAACACTATATGAGTGTTTTCACATACTAAGAAATTAGGTAGAGTTTAATTTTTCCACTATATACAACCAACTGAGTTGAGCCGAGAGTTGACACTAGGCTCTGAAGTTGCATAACGATTGTCTTCTTCACCAGATGTGAAATGTGAAAAGATGAAGGCAGTACCATCACCTTTTGACTTTCTTTTAGGTGATGAAATGGTGCAATTTAACCTTCTTGATACTCAGTTTTGGGAATTGAGGTGGTGCTTTAGTGATAGAAGAAGTGATTATGTGCACTCTTCTTACTTATCTACCCCCCTTAAAGTGGCACTTTATAAGTAGTGCATGACATCATACAACAATATTTTCTCTTTTTGTTTCTCTCCCAACAAGCTTGCAATTTGAGATGAAGTATTTTAAGAACCCTAAACCTAACTTAATTTGGAACTTTATAATGATAGTGCAATTAGTAGCTAGAATGATATAGGTCAAAATATTAGGCACTTTTGCCTTTTGAACGACTCGATTACGAGATCGTATGCAAATGTTATAGCCTTTACAATTTTTGCATATGCAAAAAAAATTACACTTTCAAAAATTATTTTCAATGTGCTTGAAAATAAAATTTTGTGAAAACTAATATATGGAGAAAAACTCGATAGTGAAAAAGTTAAGCCCCCTGTGGTAGGGTGTGGCCAAGGGCTTAAAAGCCCATATGACCAGGGGCTTATTAATAAATTTTTGTGGTGAAAATGCCACACACAGATGCAGCAACGTGGCTTGAATGCCGCCGTAAGAAGCATCAATGAGGATGAGAGGACCAGGCCTCTTGGAGACATTGATGAATGTAGCTTGGAGGGGCAAATTCACCATGTGATATCAGACACGATGGCACAGGTTCGGCCTCTATGTGAGGCATGACACAAAAATAAAAATTGGCCTCTATGTGAGGCATGACTACCATAGAAAAAATGCCTCTTATGAGGCTTTCTCAGCTATGATTAAACCTCACTAAGGTGATAGTCGATGAGGTCTTCCAATGATGATTATGACCTACAAAAAAACCCTATTTCAAATGTGCTTTGAAACAAAATTTTACCTCCTCAATATGCAGCGAGAAAAGGCTAAATTGAGCCTAGTGTGTAAGAGAAGTTGCAGAGATTTGCCAATGGATCTATGTAATCAACAAGTAAATAATTTGACACTATTCCACTTTCTTTGATACCATGTGGGAGCGGAAGTCCAAGATCATGGAGTAGAAATTAAACATGAATGCAATGTATTGAAAACAAGCTAATTGATTTACAACCGAACAGGTATAAATAGGTGAAGATTGAGGAACAAGTCTCCATGAGAATAGGAAAGGTGGCAAAATTGGAACCAAGAGAATAACTCAAGGTTTAACCTCCCTCAAAAATAGGAGTGATGTGTCGAAGATGGATCGACACATCGACTAATGACTCAACAAGAGGACTTAGTCTTGTATAGTTGAAGCCAATCAATGGAAATCTATCTTGAACCAATATGTTGAAGTTTTAGGACAACATATTAATTATGTCAAAAGTATGTTTTATTTGATCAACACTAAAAAAGTCTTTCAGAATTGAATTGTTGAGATCTTGGGTTGTCAAAAGCATAATCTCCTTACTATTTATCTAGGTCTTCCTCTCTCTATAAAGAAACTTTCAAATAACTTTTGGTTTGGTATAGTGGAGAAAATCCAAAAAAAATTACAAGGTTAGAAAGGTAAGATGCTTAGCCAAGATGGAAAATATCAACTTCTCTTGAGGTGTCTTTACAGAATACTCCTATTTACTATATATCCATCTTCAAAATCCCTAGAATTTTAGCTAAAAGAATTGAGTGAATACAAAAGAAATTTCTTTGGACTGGTATGGAAGAAAAGACTAGGATGGCTCTTGTCAACTAGATTATTGTTTGCTGAAGCAGAAAATATGGTGGAATAGTTATTAGAAGAATCAAAGATTTTAACAAAGCTCTCTTGGATAAGATTAGGTGGTACTTTGAATACTAATAATGATTGGATATCTATTCTCAATGCTAAATATTTTCCTAAAATAATCAAATCTACTTTCTCTATGGTTCTAGACTTCCTGTTGGTTCAGTGATTTGGAATACTTTGCAGAAAATTTGGGATATGCTCAAAAAGGGTTCAAGATGGAGAGTGGGTAATGGAATATGGTTAACTTTATTCTTGATGAGATTTATTTTTTGAGCCATACAAAACATGGCTATGCCCTTAAAGGGATTACTCCACCATTCTTCCACTAGAGTCCTAAAATCTAGGTGGGAGGCCCACATAATTTCATAATGAAAAGGATAAGCAACCTTCCTTTGTTGTACACCCTAGTCAATAAGAAGGGGGTTGTGGTTAGAACCAATCCTAGAAAGAGCAAAAAATCTTAGATTTACAAGGATGTTTTAGGAGTTATATATAAGCAATCTATCTAATTTAACCTGTATAATGTTATTCCCTATTCCTTGATTTGACTAGCTAAACAAAGTCCCATCAAGGTCCACATTAATAAGGCTAGTGGAGGAGAGAAAATCAGCCATATCCACCATATTACTATCGGAGTAGTCCTCTAAACCTCCACATTTTTCAAATGGATAAAGAGTAGTATTAAAGTCTCTTGTGAACATCTAGTGACTATTAGGGAATCTCCCCATACAAACATCCAACAACTACCAAAGTTGTTTCCTAGCTGATTTGGAACTAGGGGCATAAACATTAAAAAGTATCCATTGTTCATTAGACCACTTAGGAGAAATAGAAACAAGGTAATTTTTGCAGCTTTCAAGCATTCTACTAGGCTCAATATAGGTATTTCCATAGAGTCATAATACCCCCAGACGCACCTAAAGAGCTTAAATAGCACTCAACACCTTACCAAATGGAGTTGGCAATGGAGAAAGTAGATTTTGTCATCTTAGTCTCATAAATCATAATGATATCAACCTTTTTATCAAGAATACTCTTTTTAACATTAAATTGTCTAAGGGTTATTCAACCCTATAATATTCCATGAAATAATTCTCACAGGAAAAACAAGTTCAAAGACATAGTCTAGTAAACTTGAGAATAAAATAATTTATCACAGCAACCCTTACACACCAAAAAATTTGGGATATGCTCAGAAAGGGTTCAAGATGTAGAAATTTTGAGAAATGTTCAAAGGAACTTGTTGTTCATATAGTTCAGTTTTAGTCTTTCTTGTGAGATTTTGATTTCTTCAATCCCTCTAGAGAAGATGAACACCTTCAGACTCTTGATAACTTAGGGAACTTCTTAGTTGCCTCTGTTTATTTCGTGACGATTATCTATCATAATCATTCTTTTGACTGAAATTCAATTTGGAATCATAGAATTTTCCCTAAAGTTAATTTTTTTGGTGGACTTCTACTCACAACAAGAACCTTACTACTAATAATATTATAAAGCAAGGCTTCTACATTCCTAATAGATGTCCTTTATGTTGTTCAGTTGAAAAATTAGTTAACCATTTGTTTTTTGCAACAATTTTGCAAGGGATATTTGGGAGAGATGTTTAACTAAGTTGGAAACTTAGTGGGTCATGCCTACTGATTTAGCCACCATTGTATCTGACTGGAATATGTTTTCAACTTTTCAACACCCTATTATCAAGTAATTGTGGGTTTATATTTCTCTCCACATTGCTTGGAGTTTATGGAAAGAGAGAAATAATAGAATATTAAAAGATACTTTTTCTAACATTTAGCAAGTGTTTTAAAAGATTGGTTGTGTTATTCAAGAGAATGTTAATGTGGCTAAAATTTCTAAGCCAAAAAAATTGCCTAGAACCCTTGAGATAAGGGAGTAAAAATTGGAGCATCACTCATCACCTCAATAATGTAGACCTGTAGAAATCTTATGTCAAGAAGCACACTAAATGGAAGATTCCTCCTCAAGACTTGATCAAACTTAACTTTGATGGTTTCTCTAAGGGTAATGTTGGTCAAGTGGCGGTTAGGGGCATTATAAAAGATGACAAACGTAATATGATTGAAGGTTTTGCAAAAGCCATAGGTATCAAACCAACAATGAAGCTGAGGCATGTGCTATGTGGTGGGGTATCAAAAGAATTCTTTCCTATGGATTTGAACATGTCAAGATTGAAGGAGACTCCAAAGTGATCCTTAATCTTTCTCAAAATAAATCTAATCCTCCTTAGAAGTTAAGGAACTATATTGAAGACATCAGAACCTATCAAAAATTTTCAAATTTTAAATATCCATCACATATGTTGGGAGGGAAATATGGTGGCAAATAAAATTGCTAATTTAGGCATACAATATGATAATTGGAACTATTGGTCTAATATCCATGATCTTCCTAATGAAGTTAAAAGTTGGATTAATAAGGAGAAATAAATGTGTGGCCAACAATAATTACAAGAATATGTCTTAGCTTGAAGTGGTACTTTGCTATACCTTCAGAGATTTAAATTTTGTTTCTCTACAAGCCTTTGGTGGTGATTCTAGTTTGGTGATGAATAATTATGTTCTTACCAAATTCTATACTACTTATTGCTCGAGTTTCTATGATGGTGAATCTGTGGTGATTTTATCATAGCAATATAGGTGGCAGATGAATTATTACCTCTCTATTTGATATGTTGAAGGTTTTTATTTGGGGTTGTGTTCATCGCAATCTACGTTTTATAAACTCTACAATTTTATTCTCATCTCGTCAGGGATAAATATGGGTGGCCAACTTCTCCGCATTGAGCTTGTTTCCTTAACCTCATTGAAAAATAATATGGAGCTTTGGGAGATTTTTGAAAAGAGGGTTGTGTCTTCTTACTTTCAGGTGATCAAAGGGCATGAAGAAACCCTCACAACACAGTTCAAGTCAACTCATGGAATAATAGAAATGTTCTTGTAGGTGGGGTGAAATTCACTATGTCTGAGGATTTAATTGCTAAAGCCATGGGCTTGAGTTGTAAAGGATGAAAAATACACCTAGGCTTTGAAAAGGAGACTACAAGAAGTTTATAGCTTTTTTCTTTGAAGAAGGTGAATCCTTGGTAATACATCATAATGGCTATGAAAGAATGGCTCTCCCAACTTCGTTGCCTTTGGTGAGTTATCATTTGACTAAATATTTCACTCTTGAAGGGAGGTATGCAACTGTACACAAGTGTAATTTTCCTCTTCTTGATTATTTTAGACATGGTAACATGATAAGCTTTCCATTCTTTTCGTTGTCCTCCATGTAGAATTGTATTAAGGATGGGGCTAACTACCCCTTCATCAAGGTTTAATTCATGTTTTATACTAGTATAATCTTAACCAAGTCCATGTGGTTGCCCTTAATCACAGCCCCCTTCCTACTATTAAGAAGCCTAAATCTAATATTCCATCTATTGCAGGTCCTAGTAGTGAACCCTCCTCGAGCACTAATAAGAGAAGGGTTTCCTTTGAGGGGGATACAGAGTTGTCTATCCCTTCCCCCTCTACTAAACATGATGAGAAGAAAGGAAAGATGAAGGGTTTGATGGAGAAGGAACATGTGTCTACTACCCCTGAGCTAGTTACTAAAGGAAAGAAGGCACCTAAGAACCCTATGGATTCCCCTAAAAATATTCTATTGTCCCTAAGGGAAAACAAGTTTGTAACTAGCTCTTTTTCTAAAAATAGTAAACAAAACATTTAGATCAAATTGGTTGCTACTAAACTGAACCTCCATTCTTATTTTGTTGCCTTTAAGAGAAAAGATAATCTAGATGATGTGTATGCCCATGCTACCTCTATCGATAGAAGGTCTGCTCGGCTTGCTAGGGTTATTGGTCTCAAGTGTAAATCAAGGAAGGGGACAAAGACACCCATGGTGGTTGTTCATGATATTCCTTCTAATGCTTTCACTCAGGAGGCTACAAGGGAGGATAATTCTTTTGTTGAGGAAGGGGGTAATGAGGATGTGATTGTTGGATTAGATATTGTTGATGAAGAGGGTGCTGAAGAAGATATAGGGGTTGAGGAGGTGAATGTTTTTGATAAGGGTGAGGAAGAGATAATTGAGGAAGAGCATGGGGTGATAGTGTTTTTTCTAATGAGGAGATTAGAGAGGAGGATGAGATTGTTCATCATTCTTCTCTCCAAGAGATTGATGTTACTTTGTTTGTCTCCATTGATGAGGAGGCCCATGAGGTTTCACATGACATTGATAATTGTGATTGTGTTGGGAAATAAAATGGTAAGGAGGACACTATTTCTATTTTTTCTTATGAAATTATGGACCTTTCAGATAGGATGGCCAAGCTGGAAGAGACTGTCAGCTGCAATAGTTGTCACAAAAATTGGGAAATTTTGAAAGATGCTTTGAAAAAAAGTATCATAATTACAAAGTGATGAAAATGGAAAAGGGGTTTAATGACCTGGTGATTCTCACTAATGAGATCATGAGAAATGTAGTGTTTGGTGGGGTTACCTTAGATGAGGCTCACAAATGCAAACAATAGGAAGGTGACTATCAGAAGGTCAAAAAGAAGACTAAGGTGTAAGAGGATAAGATCATGCTCAGGGAGATCATTTGGAATAAGACTAAAGAAAATAAAAAAGGATTGCGACTCCCTATTTTGTAGTAACAAGGAGTAGTTTCTCTATTCCTATTGTTCTTTTAGTTGTTTGTCTCCTGCTCTTTTGTTGTTTTTTGGTTTGTGTGTTCCCTAGCCTGGATTTATGATTCTAGTGCCTTTCTTTTGTTATTTTTTGTTGATCTTATGTTCATACTTTTTAGTACTTTGGATATGTAAGGGGTTGGGACCTCTTTCCCAACTTATTTTAATAAAAAAACAACTCTTAAATAAATAAAAATAAATTTTCACAATGCAAATAACATAAAATAATTCTTAAATAGTTCTAAAGTAAAATAAAATAACTTTTAAGTAAATAAATTAAATTTTAATTAAATTTTTAGATGATAAATAATTTGAATGATGGTAAAAATTATTATATATTTTTAAAACTTACATTCAAGATATTGAATATTAAAATGAAATCAAAATCTTATAATAATATTTTATTAAATATAAAATTTAATAACTATGGTACTTAACTATAAATTATAATTTTAATTAGAATATAGTATTTAATTTAAAATTAATTGAAATTACTTTTATTAAAAATGAATGAAGTCAACTATATAATTATAAATAATTATATATGTCATTGAATATGTAACTCTTTAAGTGTATTTAAGATATCTATACTAGTTTATATTTTACCACGAAAAATTAATATGGTAGTATAAAATAAAAAAGTTATTGTTAAATATAAAAGTTATAATTTAAAATAAAAATTTAAAGATATTGTAAAATAAATTTTAGGAAGAAAAAATAAAAAGATAGTATAAAATAAAAAAGCTATTGTAAAATATAAAAGTAATATTTTAAAAGAAAAAATATAAGGATATTAAAAAATAAAAAAATTATTGTAAAAATATAAACTCTTTCATTCTCCACATTTTTCATTATAAGACCTCAAATTTCAAACGAGTCAAAATCACCTGAATTAGTGAAAAAAAAAATTGTAAACATTTTTACTTAAAAAATTACATGTCTAATTTATACAAAAAAAAAAAAGCATTAACTATAGATGCAAAAAATTGTAAATTTAATTGATACATAAATAAAATTAATAATAATCACTAGTTATATTGATTTTGAATACAGTTGTGCTACTATGACATGTACTAAAAAGAGATAAAAGATGTGGGATGAGGGTCAGTGGTAGGAACTTAGGCAGGAGGCCCAAAAGTGAGGGAATTGATACAAAATGTGAGGAGACATTTGTCGGTGTTAGGAAATAAGACAAATAATGAACACATAAACTAGCACACAGAGACGAATTTAACATGGTTCACCAATGTGGTTACTTCCATGGTAAAGCAGGGAATTGATCTTATTATTGATCGTAGTAGCATACATAAAGTTTTTCCCCCAAATATATACAATAGTCTTCAAAAACGATGTTTAGAGACAAATTAGGGGAGATGAAATGAACAATCGGACTACACATCCAAACAATCTCGCACTTGAAGTTCGATCCATGCTGCAAATAATCATACTTAGAAAATGTCACTACTTTCCATGGCCTATTGTCTCATAGAAGCAAGAATCCTGCATCAATGGATATCCAAAAACAAACACCAAATCCAATGGTAATAAACATTCCTACATAGATGATAAGAATCAATCACCATAACTAGAATAGAAACCATAGCTAGTTACTAACACATCCAACTAACCATACAATATCAATAAACTCATGCAAACAACATATCTAGACCATATTATAGCTATCATCCCTGTATAATCCACTATCCTATTAAAAAATTGTCATCTTCCATGATAACAAACACACATGCATCCAAGGACTCATGCAACATGAGCAATGTCAACCAAAATCCAACTCAAGTCTACCAATCAACACTTACATAAAAGCTGTGGCAAATAACCAAACCATGTAATACCAAGAGCAATCACAATGATTTACAAACTAAAATCAACTTGCTACAAAATAGAGCATACTTCCACAAACAATTTTCTACTCAATTCTCTCACCTTTGATCTCACTTCTCCCAAGTCCTCTACATCTTAAATGAAATACGTTAAAAGACCACATGTTGCTATTAAAAACAATAAAGTACAACAACAGTAGATGACCACAAACTAGTGATCATACTAGATGAATAAGAAACTCTAGGAAGACACATAATACCATAAAGAGAAGTTGCAAAACATATCACATCCTTCTACCAACACCACCAAGTGCTAAGTTGTGCCGAGTATGGTCTCCTTTACCTCCCCAAAATGAAACGCCTTAACAACACCCAACCATTCACTCTCGAATATTAAACCAACATGGATGTAAGCTTTTCTAAGCAAGGAAGATCAAACTCAAATGTCCATTCCAAAACTAGGAATAAGCCCAATTACATCTCCTAAACTCCAAATCATGAACCAAACTCATATGCACAAGGAGATACTGATGGCAACATCCCTCAAATGAACCCTCCAAAACCAATAACCATAGCTCAAGGTCCATAACCAGGAGAAGATAAAGAATAAAGAGAAAAGCATCTAAAAATAGGATGGGCAATACTTATTTGAAGATATCCCACCGAGTAGAGCAAGAGTGGGGAATGAGAATGCTCCTCCAGGATGCACCAAGTCATGATGACTCACTCCAAGAACAATCTCCTCTAGGTTCATAATGAATTCACATCCATAACCAAGTGTAGGCTCCTCGGTCTTCTTGTTAAAACCTCCAAAGAGTAACCGTCTCAACAAATGTTCTCTAATCCCAAGATAACTCTAGCTCACCCAAGTCTCCAAGTATCCATGAGTACCTCCATGATCAATCCATGCTAAGCTCCAAAAAAAACATTGCACCATCATGAAGCTCTCCAAGCAAATGACCGGAGTACTCAATACCAAGAACACCAACAAGACCACTATTAAAGCTCTCACTGCACGTCTGCATAACCTGGGATATTATTGTGACATCATGATCTAACATCTCCACAAAGGAAGACCACATGCTCCAAAGAACATAGCCTATATCAAGTGAACTTGTATAGTGCCAACACTCTAATCTAGAATCAAGATCCACCATGGCACAATAAAAAACATCCTATAAACAAGGATCAACATCTTTAATCACATGAAGATAACCATCTCCTTATAATAGAACTCTCACTACCAAGAGCTCCCACTAAAACGTGATACCGAGCTATTCATGGTATCATGATAAGCATGTGATAAGTCCCAATAACTGACTAACTAGACACTCTAATCATCCATCCTGTCATCTTAATGAAAAATATACC
Source organism: Cunninghamia lanceolata (assembly GCA_027924645.1). Lineage (NCBI taxonomy): Eukaryota > Viridiplantae > Streptophyta > Pinopsida > Cupressales > Cupressaceae > Cunninghamia > Cunninghamia lanceolata. The sequence goes on from BSBN01000867.1 coordinate 23,993,613, forward strand.
AAAAAACTTGTATCAACACTGAAACGATCTCGTGGATATACACAGTCCACATTTGAGTCATCCCACTGCAATCAATGAGTTGCGCATACCCATAAACTACATAACTCATAGATCCCAAAAGAAGAGAACATGCAAACTCAACATCACATCAATAACCTGAGATATCAAAGAGAATAATATGTAGACTTTAAGACTCAAACACCAGATCCACATTAGATCCGATTTGTCAATCTACAATGATTAACCGTAGTCAAAGAAACACAAAAGAAAATGCTGTATAAATGATACCAACAACTCCACACTGAGAAGGCTGCAAAACACCTCCTCAAACCATGTACAAAGCATACATACAAATTTGCAACTATCTTGTAACCAGAAATACCACTGGGGATTCATAATTTGAGAGAAATAGTTTATATGCAGATCTACAAAACCTTAAGTTTATATTAACCATGTAAAACCTGGAAAACCATAATGTTATGCAAATCCATGTCCACTTATCATCTAAAAAAACTCACGAATCTGAAAAGTCACCAAAATAATTGAACCACAACAATAAAAAACATAGATAAGCACAACCAAAGATTTTCAATGGGAAACCTACAAAACCAAAAAACCAACTCCACAGTTGTAATTGTCTGCTCCATAGGGACTGTGTACTACCAAAAACGGCTATAACTGACAGTTGGACTTGTTCCATACCGTACAGAGTTAGGACCAAATCCAGCACCTCTCCATGGGCTTCAAGGAGCTCCCACTGGTCCATTGCAATAACCATCAACAACCGGGCCACAACCATAACTAGATGTACAATAACATCTTCTCCAACACTGATTATTGTCCTATTTAGGGTGGGGGGAACCACTCTGTTTATCCTGCCTTTAGACCCAGGTATTGAGAGTACTTACTCAGAATCCTACCTTGACAGATCCTTCTCAATCCGCTTTACAAGAACGTCTGATCTCAACTCCGTGAATGGATCAAGGTTTACTGAATCGGAACCTTGAATCTGAACTCTCTCAGCACACTCGCAGCGATGGATTTCACCTGAGTAAACACCATGTCTATCCCCAAGCATATTCGTGGTCCGGCTTGAAATACTGGGTATTTGAAAATACATTCTCCATCACAACTAGGAGGGATCCATTGTCATCCCGCTTCAGCCATCTCTCCAGCTTGAATTCCAAACAGTCAATACCCCATATTGTTCACACTCTAATATCCCTTAGCTCTGAAAAGCGAGAGAATGGCGGTTTGGTCATGCTGGGGGAGCTCTCTTAGCCAGCAGTAAAGATGGTAACTTGGTGCCCTGATTTCTTGAGATCTCTGGCCAACCAGAAGCCTATAATGGCATGCTCTCCGCCTTTTGTGTTGACAATCAATACTTTCTTCTTGGTCTCAGCTCTAACTTTAACTGTGGACACCGCATATCTCCTTTTAGTTGAGGTCTACACTGCGGGATGCCAGCGCCTGTATAGCTGAGGCTGCATCGCCCCTGTCACTATCCCTCCCACCGCCATGCCACGCCTTCCAAAATCACATACGAGATAGTAACTTCGCTTCGCTTCTTCTTAGGATGAGGATCTTCTCTAAATCAATGTGATCTCAATTGCAATTTTGGGCTCCCAATCTCTACACAAGGACGCAGAGGCTCCAAAGCTTCACCCACCGTGTTAACAAAAGGGCATTTGGAAAGAGAAAGTGATTGCATACTTGGCCTTGACTTTCCTGGATTGTTTCTTGATTGCTCATCATCATCCATTGCCATACTGTCCAATCCTACGAGCCGAGCTACCACATTCACACTAGGCATTGCCAACCTCTTCTTCTCTTCATTACTAACACCGAAATCATTTGCCCTCTCAGTGTTAGGGTTAGCTAGCAGAAGATATCAATTAAATACAAATAAAGATTAAATAGAGGAATGGAAATACATAGAAATAATAACAATGAGAGACAAGTTTTAACGTGGTTCACCTAAACTCAGGCTACATCCACCAAAACAGAGAGTCCAATATTATTATCCAGTAAATCAAACCGATTACAACCAGCAATCCCTGCAACCCACTGCAAATGAAACCGCGCCGATAAAAGTGAAGAAAATTTAACCTCCAAGTCTGATTAGTCTCCATATAACAACACTCTGCACTGTCAGTTGGTGCTTCTGATTCTAGACAAACTGATTGCAGAGAAAAGAAAATTTTGAGGCTGATTGAAGTCGAGCAAATGATGAAACACGCTCAAACAACCGCGAAATTCTTTGTCCCTGGGCTCTTCCATTTTGAAGCCAAAATATGTGTTTGCTAGAACCAACAGCTCCTCATAAGCCACGAAAGTTGTCTGCAATTTCCTCAGAAGCCCTAAATACTTAAGATATACCCTAGAAACCACAACTTGATAGTCATTTTCTCTCAAAATCCCCAATCTAGTGAGACAAAACAGCCACGCGGCAAAATTTGTTTCATAGCGTGTGTCGTAATCAATTCACAATGAATTTCCAAAGCTATTGGCAAAATAAGGAAAAATTTCAACAGATGCCTCGCGAAAATCGTGACCCAAAACCCGAACCATGAATGCAAAGCCTTTTTGCATCTCCCTCTCTGATACCCTTATATTCAACCTGTTCTCTCTGGTTCTCTCCAGCTTTGATACCAAGTGTTAAAGAAATAAGATAATTAATGATATTGTAGACATGATTTTTCCACAGTCCATGTTGATAATTGAATTGTTTATGGAAAAATTGTGTGTTGCTAAATAAATGATTATGGCATGCATGCGCCAAGGCCTCTCGTTCCATGATTTTAAGATAACGTTTAAAAAAAAAAATTACATTTCTTTGTTCAATATATTAATATAAAAATAAGATAGCGTTTCTCCTTGTGCATATGATTACAAACGTGAAAGGGACCATTCGCCCCACGCTTCCACCGCCCACATAATAAATCTATTGCTGAAAAATTAAAAGCTAGGGTTGGGCAAGGGCTTGACAAGGCCGATGCGACGGTATCCTACGAAGGAAATGGAAGATGAAGTGTAGGGCACTCGGGCCCTTGCCTGCCAATCAGCGGCGTCCAGCGCACGTGGTGTCTGGCTCCACGGTGGCAGTGTGGGCGCTCGCAGGCGCAGCCAATCACCCTTCGATAGGCAATGAATAACTGGTTAAAAGGGCGTGGGCGGCGATCTCACGTTTCCTTAGCTATACGATCCTTAAAATACCATATCTTACCATATCCATATATTTAACCTGAGAGGAGTGGAGTTGAAGCGCTGAAAGATTCCAAGATTCTGTTTAATTTTATAAGATTTCAATCTAAAAAATAAAAATAAAAATAAGATTTATATGCATGAGATTATTAAAATAGAGAATCATAATGAAACGCCACAATAAATATACCAGTAGACACCATTCTAAAAGATGCTTTTGCTATTTTAAACCGAAATGCAAATATTCTAGCTGCCACTAATTTATAAATGCCAAGAAGAAAAATATATTTAATGGGAAATGAAATGCTTGCATTTTAACTCTAGTAATTTATAAAAAATAAAAAAATAAAAACTTAAAAACAAAAACCAAAAAAGAAATTGGAAGATATCTCTCGGCATACTTAGATATTTTTTTTTAAGAATATAAATATACTAGTATACTAGCACTTACAGGGGTGCAAGGGATTCGGGGATAGTAAGTTGAAAGGAACATTAAGAAGATTGAGTTTTCTTTGTTTTATTTTTTATTTAACAAAAGAGGCAATACTCAATAAAAACACAAAATGTTAAATATAAATATTAAATATAAAAATTTGATCTTGAAGACAAAATTTTTTGATGTAATTTTATTGTAAAACAGCTCTTTATGATTTAACAAAAAGTAAAAAAATTACAAAATCTTAATTTTCCTTCCTCCAATAGTTCCCTTAAATCATTGTGTTGTGTGATAGATTTTCTTAATTAAAAATGCTTGACCAAATTTCAATACATAGACAACATGGATCGATGTAGCTAAGGTATTTTAGTGACATAACATTCTTTTAACTCAAAGATAATGGTTTCCACAAAGCTGGCTATATAGGGGAAAATGACTATAATAACCAAAGGGTTCCTTAGGACTTAGATCTCTTCATTCTCTATCATTGCATCCCAGTTTTTTTGTGTGGCCCCCTCATTATATTCTTTATAAGAACGAACCCTCATTTTACTTATAAATTATAAATTAGAAATCGCATCTTTTGATAAAAACCCTTTTTAAAAAATTAGGGATTTTGGTTTTCCTCTCTTTAATGAAATTGCATAAAACATATTTTAATTTTTGTGCTGGAAAAAAAACTCGTGCAAATACCCTTAGATCGATTCCTCAGAAGGCGATTAATACCTCTAATTACAGATGAGGATGTTATGGTGATTAATGCCTAATGTTCAACCATATTTTAGGTTTTAGACAATAGAAATAAAATAATCAAGCATGCAGCATATAGTAGTAGCAATAAAACATTAAGCAAATCAGATGCAAAGAGAAGAAAAAGACATATGTCCTCAATTTTATTATCAGGGAGAGCATGGAGAGGAGGCATTTATGATTCATAAACTATGTAGAAAAACTACAATGTAAATAGAGACTATTTAAAAAGGGAGGCGCCATTATGAATGGGACAACATAGAACTAAAACAGTGGCCAATTGCATACAATGGGATTTTACTAGTTACTGTTTGGCCAAAGTACACCCAACACAGAGTGGATCTATGCTAGCATCAACAGAGAGTGAATGAAGGGTTTCAAGAAGAACGAAATATAAAAGCCATGTCTATAATAACATATATCATATGTTCTCGCTCGGGCTGTAGTCTCCCGTAAAACGCTCCTTGGAAACTATAGAGACAGCTTTTTAAACACAAAGTTGCTTTACCGGAAAGCAGACGCTGGCGATGGAGAACCGTCGCCCTGACTTAACTCCAATATGGACTCGATGGAAGGGAGAAGTGCCTAGATTGTGCTACGGGTCTGAACTCTCAGCTGATTGAATGAGAAGAAAGCTTGAATATCGAGAGCTTGAGAATATAATGGTCACTAGCAAACAATGGATTTGAGGAAATATAGAAAATTTAGAAAACAAAAATTTAAATAACATACTCTAATCTATTGCAACTCTTCAAATTGTTGTTCGTCCAACTCTTCTGCAATTGTTCTTGACAATGTAGTCAAGTGTATTTATATATACTCTAAAGCGGTGATGGCTGTGACAGATATAAAATGAATGCATAATGCTTGCCAATGGTAACAATGTACACCATCCCGAGATTAATATGATTCAGAAGTGAATAGATCTATTTCATACGTATGCTAATAATTACAGCCCGAAAGGAAAACGTAGTGTTAAATAAAAATCAAATAGTCGAACTGTTTGAGATCTCTCTAAATCCAGATGACTGAAAATAAATAACCGGTGTGAGACAACATTTCAGGCTATTTTGGCACCAAAGCGCACACTAAATAGTCTTTTATTTCTGACGTGAGAAAACCAACGAGTTTTTAAAAAATTTGGGCATGAGACAATTTTTCGAGCATTAAATGCTCACATATAAAAGCTTAATAAATCTGAGAGAATCTGGCGGGGACATTTAAATGACATGATACTTTGTGTGACGTGATTTTTTTCCCGACGCAAGAACAACCAAGAGTTTAGAAAAAGTGTCAACATGAAAAAAAATTTACGGCGTGAGGCAATTCCGAGCACTACAATGCTCACAACTAAAAGCCTATGGGTTAAATTATAATGTTTTGTTGCAATCTAAGAATATAAATGATAATGTTTCTCTGAGAAGCTTGGATCTTGCGTATGTTCTTATTATTGTGGTTTTTAATGATGAAAATCATACTTCAACCATTGTTGTTCCCCACCTATTCTGATAATAAAGATATTTCAATATATTTTCAACATTTATTTATCATGATTAATTATTAGAGACTTAGTGTTTGTACAATTTATTAGAAAGATTGAGATTACATTTAGATAAATTTGTGATAAATTGTTGAGGGTTTCTCTTTATGATAAAGGGCAAGTAAAGGAGAGAAAACGTAAAATGAAGGAGGAATTAAAATATAGTAGAGAAAACTAAAGGATTTAGAAATAAAGGTCATAGATTGTTAAATTAGACTGAAATATATATGATATTATAATATTAAATTAGGGAACAAGAATATAGGGGCTAAGAATAATACAAAGGAGAGTATTTTAAAGTACACTCTTTTTTTTGGGGGGGTAATGTTACTAAATTAATAATACTCATATGATGTCAAAAAGATAAATTATTCGAAACAAAACAAAAATAAATTAGTACTATAGATTGTTAAATTTATCAATCAGATTAATAGTAAGGAACAAGAAAACACAAATACACATATAACACAAAAATACCCTGGGAAAACCTCTCTCTTAGAGGTGAAAAACCCAGCAAGAAAATCTCAGATTTGGTTAGATTAATGGCAGGGGTAGATTACAACTTTGTTCAGCTAGGGCACAAAACAATTATCGAACCATTGAACCGGTTAAACCATTGAACTCCTTGAACCATTGAACCTGTTGAACCATTGAACTTGTTGAACCGTCGAACCTACTGAACGGTTGAACCTGTTGAACCGTCAAACCTGTTGAACCGTCGAACCTGCTGAATGGTTGAACCTGTTGAACTGTCGAACCTATTGAACCGTCGAACCTGCTGAACGGTTGAACCTGCTAAACGGTTGAACGGTTGAACCGTCGAACTTGTTCAACTATCGGCAGAACTCCTTGCTAATTGTAGATGAATATTGCTAGACTTGAAGTAGATCACTGATGGATAGATTTTTCAGAGCAGAATTCCATGTGTGTTGCTATAGATTGTGACTACAAGTCACTTTACATTTATAGGAGATCACACAAACAATAACCTTGGTCAGCCTTATATAGTTTGGCGCCAAGTTATAATAATTCAAATAATTACATACATGTTACATTGAAATAGGTCATGACCTATTAGAAATTACAAGATACACATAATGAATTCGCCCAAATAGGGCCTGCCTTAAATCGGATAATACAACTGAGATTCTTAAAATGCTAAGGCCGATAGGCCATTCAACATTTTATGACTAGGTCAGTCTCTAGGAGGGATCTGACCTAGCTACCAAAATCAACACTCCCTCTTAGCTAGGGAGGATTCCTTCATAAGGATCAAGTCACATAGTGACTACCACCATGGCTACTCCCATAGATGAAAACATAAGTGCTTATTGTCATCTCTACATGACGTTTACCATAGATACTCCCAGAGGGTGAACAAGCACATCATGGAATTTCTCCCATGATATCCACCATACCTACTTACAGAGGATGGATCCACCATGCCTACTCACAGAGGGTGGAAGAGGGCTTTCACTTCAAACTTCTCCCAGAGAAGAGTGCATTACCACCATGCCTACTCGCAGAGGGTGGAAAATACAATATAATGTATCACTGATGCTAAGACTCCCTCTCAGCTAGGGCTTCATTCTCCACAACTCCATGCTTGTCTCCAAAATATGCAAGCTTCACTCGAGCAAGAGGTTTGGTGAGAACATCCGCTGTTTGCTCATCAATGCTGATGTACTTCAGCTGAATAGCATTCCTTTGCACCATATCCTAGATATAGTTATACTGAGTTTCCATATACTTTGATCTATCATGAAACACAGGATTGGCAGAGAGATTCACACAGCTCTGGTTATCACTATGAATAACTGTAGGCTCCCAAGGTTGTCCAAACAATCCTGCAAGGAATTTTTGAAGCCACACTGCTTCTCGCGATGCCACACAAGCTGCAATATATTCTGCTTCAGCATACTCAATGCTACTGAAGACTGTTTCCTGCTGCACTAGGATATCAAGGCGGATCCCAAGCTGAAGCAAACTCCAGAAGTGCTCTTTCTATCAATGACACTTCCTACCCAATCAGAATCAGAATAGCCTTCCAAGGTAATGACTATATTGGAAGAGTACTTCAATCCATATCTAACTATACCACACAAATATCTCAAGATATACTTGGCTGCAACAAGATGAATCTGCCTTGGTTCACACATGAACTGGCTGAGGGTACTCACTGCATAGCAAATGTCAGGTCTAGTGTTAACTAGATACATCAAGGATCCAATCAGGTGCCTGTATTCAGTAGGATCCACAAGATCAGACCTAACTGCAGATTCACTCAACTTCTTTAAGTTAGTTTCCATAGGAGTAGGCATAGGTTTACAATCTAACATTCCAAATCTCTTCAAAATATCAATGGAATATTTTCCTTGACTTAGAATAATTTCATTGGGTCTTTGTCATACTTCTAACCCTAGAAAGAAATGCATGAAACCTAGATCTTTTATTTCAAATTCTGAAGTCAATTCTTCCTTACATCTAAGAATGAGATGATCTTCTCTAGTTAGGAATAAGTCATCAACATATAAAACCAAAATCTACATTTCACCATTGAATACCTTGAAGTAAAGATTAGGATCAACATCATTCTTACAGAATCCTAGGCTTACCAAGTACTTGTCAATTCTTTCATACCAAGCACGGGGGGCCAACTTAAGGCCATATAATGCTTTCTTCAATTTGCATACACGAGATTCTTTCTTATGGATCTCAAAGCCTTCAGGTTGCTCAATGTAGACCTCTTCTTCAATAACACCATTGAGGAAGGCTGTCTTTACATCCATCTAATGCAACTTCCATCCCTTAGCTACAGCAATAGCAATGATAGTCCTAATAGAGGTATATCGAGCAACAGGGGCAAAGGTTTCCTCATAATCTATGCTTTCTTTCTGAGAGAAGCCATGAGCCACAAATCTAGTTTTATATTTCTCAATACTTCCATCAGCAGCATGTTTAATTTTAAACAGTCATTTGGAAGATGCAATAGACTTACCTTTGGGTCTAGGCACAATATCCCAAACATCATTCTTGATGATAGACTGATATTCTTCATCCATAGAATTCTTCAATGCATGTTGTTTCATGGCCTCTTTAACGCTGGAAGGTTCAGTCTCAATGAGGTTGCACATCAATGCAGCATAGTCAGAGAATTTCTGAGGCCTCCTACTTTTTCTGACTGTGCCACTTGGAGCTGCAAACTTTTCTACCTCTTCAATCCAGAGAGGTCTCTTCTTACTCACGGTAATGTCCCTAGGCCCATCGGTAGGATCCAAAGGTTCACTTGGATCATTATGATTTTTAGATTCTATAGACTCTCTCTGAATCTCAGTGTCATGCTCAATATTCATGTCTTGAGGGTTATCATGAACTTCAGTGTCAATCTCTATACTTGAGCCTTTAAATCTTTTGAGTGCAATATTTTCTTCAAAAGTTACATCTCTACTAACCTCAATAAACTTTTGACCTGGGATATAAATTCTGAATGCTTTGGATGTTTCATTGTAGCCCACAAGAATGCATCTTTTGCCAGAAGGTTCCAACTTGGTTCTCTTCTCTTTGGGTACATGGACATATACTGAACTCCTGAAGATCCTCAAGTGACTGATATCAAGTTTGTTCCCATAAAATGTTTCTTCTGGAGTCATATCTTTCAATACATGGTGAGGGCATCTATTCTGAATGTAGACAACGGTCCTAGATGCTTCGACCCATAGGAAAGTCTGCAAATCCTGATCATGAATCATAGCTTTTGCTGTCTCAACTATGGATCTGTTCTTTCTTTCTACAACCCCATTTTGCTGAGGGTTGTAGGGAACACAAAACTCCCTCTTGATCCCTGCCTCAACACAAAAATCATGAAAACTACCTGAGGTGTATTCACCTCCATTGTCAGACCTTAAAACTTTAATTCTTTTCCCAGATAGATTTTCAGCTAAAGCTTTAAATTCTTTGAATCTATTTAGAACTTCATCAGATTCTTTTGATTTGAGAAAGTAAATCCAAGTTTTCCTAGAGTAGTCATCTATAAAGATTACATAATACAAGAATCTAATTGGGGAAGCAACAGACATAGGTCCACATAAATCAGAATGCACAAGAGCTAATTTATCTTTAGACCTACTTTCACTTTGATGAAATGGACTCTTAGTGTTTTTACCCATAGCACAACCTTTGCATGTATCATCATGAATATGACTAAGTTTAGGCATACCTTTAACTATCTTCTCAAGTGTAGGGAGGTCTCAGAAATGAAGATGTCCAAGCCTTCTATGCCATAGCTCGCTTGACTCAGGTGCTTCATGAATGAGAGCTTGAACTAGATGTGCTGAAATCTTATATAGGCTCTCATACCTATTCCCAATGACACGAGCTGATTTGATGCTGGACTTCTTAGGCCATGCAAGCACTCTTCCCTTAGAAAATGCAATCTAATAACCTTTATCTTCTAGTGCTGATATGGAGATAAGGTTTCTTTTGATTCCTAGCACAAACAAAATATCAGTAAGGTGAAGAGAAATTCCAGAATCTAAATTAAGAGAAGTAGTATCAAAACCTCTCACAGAATAGTGAGCATCATCACCAATGACCACATGAAGATTAAACTCCTTCTCCACCAAATCTGAGAGATGCTCTTGATAGCTGGTGATGTGCTTAGATGCACCACTATCAATCAGCCATGTAAATCTATCTATGGGTACATTACTTGACAGAGCAGAAATGAAAAGGAAGTCTTCAGCATTAGTCTGATTTGAGACTTCATTTAAGTTTGCTCCTTATTGCTTTGGCTAGGATAAACAGTCCCTTGCATAGTGACTAAATTTGTCACACCTGAAGCACTTGATGCGTGAGAGATCCTTCTTCTTTTTCTTCGAATCAGGAGCTGGATCAGACTTTTGATCTCTATTCCTCTTGAAATTGTTCTTCTTCCAATAGCCTCCTTTCTTCTTAATAGACTGGCCAGCAAGGACATGATTGTCTTCATGAGTGTTTTTGATAACTCCTCTAGCAGATAGTCATGATTCTTCTTGAATACAGTCAGCCCTTAATCTGTCAAACTTGGGCAGATCAACCCTTGCACTAATTCCTTGAATGTAGGATTCCCAAGATGCTGGAAGACCATTAAGGGCTAGCATAGTCAAATCATTGTCATCAACAATTTTCCCAATAGATGAGAGTTGATCTCTCAAATCAGAGATCCTCATGAAGTATGCCATGACGGATTCACCTTTAGCCATCTTGATGTGATGAAGCTGTTGCTTCAAAGCTAGGGCACGGCTGGTGTTGTTGATTTCGTACATCTCCTCCAAAGTTCTGAATATTTCACTTGCTATCTTCAGCTTGGAGATGATGAGAACAATGTGGTCCTTCATGGAATCAACTAAGATCTTCTGAGCTTGAATGTCTTTCTTCCTCCATTGGGTCTTTTCTTCTTCTTCCTCAGGCTCGGAAGATTCTTTTCTCACAAAGTCTGTAAGATCACTTCCATTCAATGCAAGCATGATTCAGAATCTCCATGACATGAAATTGGATGCCCCATCCAATCTGTCTTCAACCCTGAGACTGCGAGTCATCTTATCTGAACTTTAATGATAAGAGTAGGATGTAAATAACTGCTTACTGCAAATCTGATTACACTAATTCAAACTTAGCTCTGATACCATGTTAAATTTATCAATCAGATTAACAGTAAGGAACAAGAAAACACAAATGCACACATAACACAAAAAGTACCCTAGGAAAACCTCTCTTAGAGGTGAAAAACCCAGCAAGAAAATCTCATATCCGATTAGATTAATGGCAGGGGTAGATTACAACTTTGCCTAGCTAGGGCACAAAACAATTATCGAACCATTGAACCGGTTGAACCATTGAACTCCTTGAACCGTTGAACCTGCTGAATGGTTGAACCTGTTGAACCATCAAACCTGCTGAATGGTTGAACCTGTTGAACCGTTGAACCTGTTGAACTGTCGAACCTGCTGAACGGTTGAACCTGTTGAATGGTTGAACCATTGAACTGTCAAACCTATTCAACTATCGGCATGACTCCTTGCTAATTACAGATGAATATTGCTAGACTTGAAGTAGATCACTAATGGATAGATTTCTCAGAGCAGAATTCGGTGTGTGTTGCTATAGATTGTGACTACAAGTCACTTTACATTTATAGGAGATCGCACAAACAATAACCTTGGTCGGCCTTATACAGTTTGGTGCCAAGTTATAATAATTCAAATAATTACATACACGTTACATTGAAATAGGTCCTGACCTATTTGTAATTACAAGATACACATAATGAATTCGCCCAAATAGGGCCTGCCTTAAATCAGATAATACAACTGAGATTCTTAAAATGCTAAGGCCGATAGGCCATTCAGCATTTTATGACTAGGTCGGTCTCTAGGAGGGATCTGACCTAGCTACCAAAATCAACATAGATAACAATTAGATAGTAAGGAGAAAATGAAAGAAAGGTATAACAACAAGAAAGAATAATATTTTCGATAACTTATGGAAGGATAATAATAGAATTATAAGGATGATATAGAAATATTAAGAATTCAATTAAAATACTAATGAATTAACTAATTATAATATACAAAAGAAGTTAATTCAATTATATTAAGAGTTATAAATGGTTTTATAAACATAAAAATTAATATTTGTCTATTATTATGACATTCAATTGTAAAAGAAAAATAACAATCACACAAATATTGATGCGGATTTAAAAAGGAAAAGCAATTTAGTAATAAATTTAGTAATAAGACAAAAAACAATATTAAAGGTATTAAATTATTAAATACTAAATCTAAACTCCAAAAGATTTGGGATACTAACCAATATCATTGAAAAAATGAAGGAAATTATTAAGATAATAATTGGATATGAAATAATGAAATATATTTATGATGGATCATGAAGTGTGATCCTAAACATTTGATGCAAAAGACTTTTACACAATTAAATCTAGAAACACTTTTAACCTAGGTTAATTTTGTTTATGTGTATGCATTTCATTCGAAATTAGCCTAGATTAGCAACTACACACACAATCTAGATACATATTATATCAATTTAGGGATACCTAGCAATTATTTATAAGTCTATATATTAATATAGATTATTTAAATATGTCTATCTAAACTACACAAAGAGATATTAGTCTCAAGGTTCTTATCTATGTAAGTATCTAACACTGATATCTCTCAAAATATTTTAAATAAATGAATTTAAGATATCTATGCTAATTGAAACAGAACAATAGGGTTCCAATATTTCTAGTGGGGGATCTAAGTTAACTAAATTAACGAGACAATCAAGCACTAATGAATCTAGAGTATTTTGTAGGGTTTTCTAGATTCTAATGGAATTAATTAGATTAGACAGTATCAAATAGTTGGAACAATCATGACATAAATAGTAATCAATTGATAGAGAATACTTGGTTTTATAACTAAATTTGAATGTCAATCAATGAAGATGGGGAAATCAAGCCACTTCAAAATCTATAAATGGTCTAGATAGTTATGTATGTGGATCAAAATTAGAATATTTAATTTTTTGTATAGTTGATTGCCTTCACAAACTTATGTCAATTTTCTCCCTTTGAACTTTCTATGTGCTTAAAAACTCAACATACAATGATCTCTATGTTGTACCCTATGAAGTTCATAAAAAATAGATTGCTAGATAGCAATATTCTCTAACAAGCTCTTAAGGTTTTTCTTTTAAGGTGGTGGTATTTAAAAATACCATAACAAATAGCAAGCTTCAAACATGCACATGAATTCTAGAATAATTGTTAAGTGATTAAGATGTGCTAAGATGAGTATGATTAGATTCTTAGCTTGATTTAAATATTGAATGTAGGTGCCAATGATGGTAAGAGTGTTGATTGCCTTATTGTAGTCTTGAATTATCTCTTGATTCAGGCATTATTAAAATTGAATGCATGAATGTCTTTTTATAAATAATGTAACTCCAAAGTGCAATGATTTGGGCAAAGTCAACCTAGGAACAAAGTGTAAGATGAGGCCAATGGGTTAAATGTTCGGTTTTAAGTTTGCAATTACAAGGAAAACACAAGGATGAGTGATAATCATAGGACTAGGTGTAAGCAAGGCTAAATATGTGGGTCCAATTTCACATAAAAATGCACCATTTATATCTCTATACATACATGATGATATTACCCCACACTAAACATAAAGTAAATAGAAAAGTACATTGAAATATGCATTGAAATATGCTTTGCACCATTCCTCTAATTTATTTATTTATTAATAACAATATCTCATGTTAGTTAGTTAGGGTTAACCTTAACCAGCCGGTGCGTTGCAAGCGACCGGCTGGTCGACATTTGTACATCCCCCAGCAAACGTCGAAACACCGTGTACGGTGCAGCAGTTATTGGTTGGTTGAAAAAAAAAGTAATCGAAACAGTACCTGTCTATGATGGACTGGTGCAGTCAATGACCCAGCCGTACAACCGGTCGTTTACAATGCACCAGCTGTTTATGGCTGGGTGTTTGTTAGTGAGTGAGTAATAACACTTTTCCAAATAAAAGTCATTTTCTAATTCATATAGCATTAAAAGAAATGGTGATTTAAGTGAAACATGCATACGAAGGGTGAAAAAAATAGCTAGTGAAAATGAGAATGGAAGGTAATGCCAATATCTACATGGGAACAGTAAAAAAATACCTCCAGATTCCTTTCCGTTCTCACAAAGCCATTTAAAAATACATACACTAATCTGTATATGCACTGCACTGCGCAACTCCTCAATTTCTCGACGAACATCTAAAAGCTGTTCTTTATTGTCTTCAGAGTGCAACACTCTACAAAATATATTTCCCAAATAAAATATAAAGACATGTTAGAACTTAGTTTGTAAATAAAATTATGTTACCAAATAATTAAATATGAAAAACCATGTTAATAATATAATTACAATAAAATATAATTTCATTAAAATTTGAGAGTTCGAAGAACTGCTATTATTATATATTTACATTTTTCCAAAATTAAGAAAGGCAAATTAACTGCCAATTCGAACCACACTTGAAGGGGCCGACTGGTTGGTACTTTTAATTTTAATTTTTTAATTTTAAAAACAAAACGGGCAACCAACCTATAATGAATTTAGTGGGCCTAAATTTGATGGTAGAACCTTCTAGTCAAGTAGTTTTTTTGTGGCAGTCATTTATTTGAAGTTGCCTTTCCAATATTAAAATTTATTTATTTGAAGAAAAATATACATAGACTAAAAATGTATATAAAAATAATTACATAGAAAATTTGAAAATTTACCTGAAATCTTACCTTTCAAATGATACAGTCTTCTTAAAATTTTAATTGTATTTTACGATTGAAATAATTAAATACGGTCATACAGCCATAAAATTTAAACCCTGAATGAAACAATGCTGTTGGGTCAAAGTCACTGATTTTTTAATTTGTCATTACCTATTTTTAAATATCAAAGGTTGGCAGTTAAGGTAAAACTGTGCCTATTTTATTTTAGTTTGAGTGGAGAATCAGTAACTCTTTAATTTGAAAGACTACCTCTCTAGTTCCTCTCTGTCACAGTAAAACCTAGACTCTATGGAAAAGGATATATAGTGCAACTGCAAGGACGCAGGTTGAGTGGCTATTTTTAAATATCATCCACTTCAAAAGTTAAAGGTCAATTTTGGCCACTAAAAATAGGACAAATATTTACCACTTTTTATTGTGAATGAGGTGTAAAATTGCTATTGATTGTTTCATGATATTTAAGTAGAGGGACTCCAGCATGGAGTCCCTCTACTTAAATATCATCCACTTTAATGGTGAAACAATCAATAGCAATTTTACACCTCATTCACAATAAAAAGTGTTAAATATTTGTCCTATTTTTCTTGGCCAAAATTGAGTTTGACTGTTGAAGTGGATGATATTTAAGAACAGCAGCATGAAATATAATTAAAAAACTTGAGAAAATTTCAGTTCGTAGAAAATAATATCTAAAAATTTCATTTGATCAGAAACAATTTTAAAAGTCCAAGAAAGCCATAAGCCATAAGAAGTAAATGAATCAAGTACCCTTTTGTTATGCCCATTTCCATCATTTTCGAACACGACATTGCTCCTTTGAGGATCGTATGAATAGATTCCTTTATTATGGCCTGCGCGTTTGCTGTTTTGTGAGGAAGAGGCCGAAGCTCCAACACTACTTTGGATAAGTCATTCATGGACTTGAGAAGCATCACACACTCCTTTCTGTTGCATTTAACTGTATCAAACTTTTCTAAAACTGCAGCCACCACTACGAAACCAGTTGCAGCCTAATGACATTCTCCAATAGTTTCCAACACATCTACTGTTGGATATGAAACCCAACGGTCACCTCGTCCTTTTGTGGTGACTCTTCATTGTTCAGCTCCTTCTCTTGGCTTTTATTGTAATCTATAAAAGCATATGTATATGCTGTTGTAAACACATCTGAGAACACATTAATATAAGAGTTTTCCCCTGCTTTGTGGACGTAGCCATACATATGGTGAACCACGTTAAATATCTTTGCACTGTGTGATTGTTTACTGTTCATTTCGCTTTTCGCTGTTCCATTGTTTTAACAATTGGTATCAGAGCTCGGGTAAGGAGCCGGTTGAGAAATTCATGACGAATTTTGAAGAAATGGAAGAAGTGGACAAGTGGAGAATAGAGAAGTTTTCGGGGCAGAATTTTGGGCTTTGGAAGTTGCAAATTCATGCCGTGCTAATTCAAAAAGACTTAGCTATCATGCTGAAAGGAAAAATAGCAAAACCAGAGAAGATGACAGATGACGAATGGGATGTATTGAATCAAAAAGCAGCCTCTACAATTATCCTCTCGCTGTCTAGCAACATCTTATTTAATGTTGCAATAGAAACTTTGGCAAAGCAGATTTGGGACAAGCTTTGCGACATGTATGAAATGGCATCCACAACCAATAGAGTCTTCTTGCTAAAGAAGTTGTTCAACCCGAAAATGAAAGAGGGAAAAATATTTTCAAATCACTTGAACGAATTCAACATTGCAATCAGCCAACTAGTTTCTGTAGAAATTAATTTTGATGATGAAATGAGGGCTATGCTACTCCTGTGCTCGCTTCCCGACAGTTGGGATAATGTCGTGATGACGATCAGTAATTCAGCACATGGGAGAAGAGGATCCAAAGATAAAGAAAAGAAAGCATTGTTAACATTTGACGATGTCGCTGCCACCCTCCTCAACGAAGACATGAGGAGACGACAAAATAAAATATCCAGTGAAGCCTTGGTTCTAGGCAATAGGGGAAGAACCCAGGATCGAGGAAAACAAAATAGGCGAAGATCTAAATCAGCAAAGAGATCAAAGTCAAGAGGACGGAAAGAAGGTTGCTAGTTTTGCGGGAAAGATGGACATGTCAAGAAGGATTGTTGGTGTTACAAGAAAGCCCAAAAATAGCTGAAAGAAAATGAGATTAGCACGACTCTTGAAGATGATGGAGGAGCTCTTGTCTTGGCAGTAGGTGAAGCTGAAGCCAACTCATGGATTTTAGACTCCGGTGCCTCCTTTCACGCAACTTCAAATCGGGATGCCTTCCAAACATATCAAGAAGGAGAATTTGGCAAGGTTTCTCTTAGAGACAATGAGCCGTACGAGATTGTCAGCAAAGGTGACATATTGCTACAACTAAAGATTGGAAGCAAGTGGCTATTGAATGATGTTAGACATGTTCCTAAACTTAAGAAGAACTTGATTTCAACTGGACAACTTGATGCGCAAGGCTGCAGCATCATTTTCTCTTCCAACATTTGGAAAGTAACTAAAGGTGCTTTAGTTGTTACAAAAAGCAGTAAATCAGGATCTCTTTATGTGCTTGAATGTACCGCTGAAGTGGGAGCGGTGATGGCCGTAGTTGACAGTGGGACAGAACTATGGCATAGGACACTTGGCCACATGAGCAAAAAAGGAATGGAAGTATTGCTCAAAAGAGGCCAACTTTCTGATTCACAATCAGCAGATTTAGAACTTTGTGAGCATTGCATTTACGAGAAACAAAGGCAGGCCAGCTTCTCCAAAACTGGACACGACAAGAAGGCAAAACCCTTGGAACTCGTGCATTCAAATGTCTTCGGTCCCACAGAGGTAACCTCCATTGGAGGAGCAAACTACTTTGTAACTTTTTTAGATGATTGCACCCGTAAGCTTTGGGTTTATATGCTCAACAGAAAATCAGAAGTGTTTGCAAAATTCAAAATTTTTAAGGTAGTTGCTGAAAATCAAATTGGGAGCAAAATTAAATGTCTTAAAACTGACAATGGGGGGGGGAGTTTTGCTCTTTAGATTTTGATGCTTTTTGTGCAGACAATAGCATTCAGCACATCAAGGTTGTACCATTTACACCTCAGGAAAATGGTGCAGCCGAAAGAATGAATCGCACGATTCTAGAGAGGGCACGTAGCATGCTCTCAAATGTTGGTTTGAGTAAAGAATTCTGGGCTGAGGTAGTTAACACGGCAGTTTATTTGATCAACCGAAGTCCTTCCACCAAACTGGACTTTGATATTCCGGAAGAAGAACAGTTTGAAAAGAAGGTCTCCTACAATCACCTTCGAGTCTTTGGCTGCGAGGCGTTCGCTCACATTCTAAAAGAAAAGCGAACGAAATTGGATTTCAAATCCAAACGATGCATCTTCGTCAGTTATGGGGAAGAGCAATACGGTTTCAGATTGTGGGATCCTGTTGCAAAACAAATCATTCGCAGTCGTGATGTGGTATTCAAGGAAAAAGTCTTTCCTACCTTGCAAGAACAGAGGACATCTACAAAAGAATATATTTCATTGGATGACAGTTTCAGTGGGTGTGATTCACAGTCTCCACATCAGTCACTAGCAGCTGGAGGCAATTTTTAGTCATCAAATGAAGTGGGAGCTCTGCATCCCGCACAACATTCAAATGCCAGAATTGGTATAAATAACAGTGATGGAAGTATAAGAAGGGATTTAGTCCCTTATCAACTACAGGATACACATCACCCATAGGCAGAGAGACAAAGCTCATATGGTGAGCAATCTTTAGTTCCAACGCAGCCTAATCTGGATAAAGACTTTCTACCATCCTCTAATAATAATAATGGTGCACAACATATAGTTAGAAATACACCCACGTGGGCTGAAGAAGGTATAGGCTAACAAGTTGCTACGCACATCCAATTGCCGCCCCTGCCTGGAACGCAGCTTAATAATTGTATTCCCAATGGTGAAAAATGTGTTAATACACAGTCTTTGCAAAAGCTCATTGCCACGCAGCCTGTGGAAACTCTAATGCAATCTTTAAAAGGTGAATTTTTCAAAAAGGTTGTGACACAATCAATGTAAATAGGGAACCCACATGCCACGTCCCCTTTGAACAGTCTCAATTCATACCAATTCCCTCCTACGCAGCCTGGAGGAAGCCTCACGCCATCAGGAAATTAGGAGTTACGATGCATTCATTCGCTGCCAATTGAATGTTCAACGCAGCATGATAAGTATTTAACGCAGCCAGTTGAAATTTCATTATAGCCATACAATGGGCACCCACAGCCTCATCAAGGAGGTCAACAGTTTCATAAGAATGTGGAAGACATTTCTTCACATTCTAATTCATTGTCATATGGACAATGACCTCAGCAAGATATAGAGGAAATCTCAACACAGCAAAGTCTAAGCTCAAGTTATTTAACTCCCACGCAGCTGCCTTCTAATACACTTTCTTTGCACAATTTTAATGCCATGAAGCCTGTAGAAAGTCCAACACAGCCACTGTATGTGCAATTGCTGCCAGAACAACATTTACTAAGACAGTCAGTAGAATCAAGAGAGCAGAATGTTGAAACTAAACAGGGCAATGATGTTAATCAACAATAGAGTATTGCACAGGGCAGTATAAAGGGGCAAATTCCTCCATTGAGAAGGTCTACCAGGGAGAGGAAACCTCCTCCAAAATTTGATGACTATCAATTGCTCATTGCTGACCTATCAGAACCAAATACATTTTGAGAGGCTTGCAATGATAGAGACAGTGAGAAGTGGATGGCAGCAATAAAGGATGAAATGGACTCTCTAATGGCAAACCATACATGGGATCTAGTCCGACTTCCACCTGATCGCAAACCTTTGAAGAATCAGTGGGTCTATAGAATCAAAGAGGAAGAAGGCGGCACAAAACGCTACAGGGCCAGACTTGTTGTGAAAGGATATGATCAACAAAAGGGAGTGGACTTCAATGAGATTTTCTCACCAGTCATGAGAATGAACACAATTCGAGCCGTTTTGGGTTTGACAGTAGTTTATGACCTTGAGCTTGAGCAACTCGACGTCAAAGCTGCTTTTCTCCACGGTGACATAGAAGAGGAATTGTACATGCATCAGCCAGAAGGTTTTGTCAAGCAAGGGCATGAAAATCTGTTTTGCAGATTAAGGAGGAGTTTGTATGGGCTGAAACAAGCCCCAAGGTAGTGGTACATCAAGTTTGATAACTTCATGATGGAAAATCAGTTCACACGTTCTGAATCTGATCCATGTTTATACTACAAGGTTTTGCCAAGTGGTGAATTTATTTTGTTGCTACTCTATGTTGATGACATGCTCATTACCGGCACCAACATGAGAGTCATTGCTGATTTGAAGCAACTCTTGGGAAACAAACTTGCAATGAAGGACCTCGGGGCAGCAAAGAAGATTTTTGGCATGACCATCATTTGAGACAGAAAGAAGAAAGAAATCAGATTGTCTCAACAAAAATATGTTGAAATTTTTTTGGACAGATTCAAGATGAAAAGTGCTAAGCCAGTTGGCACTCCACTTGCCGATCATTTTCACTTGTCTTCAGCATTGTGCCCCAAGACACAAGAAGAACAAGATTACATGAAGAACATTCCATATTCTTCAGCCGTGGGAAGTCTTATATATGCAATGATATGCACCCGTCCTGATATTTCTCAAGCAGTGGGAGTTGTGAGCCGGTTCATGAGTAATCCCGGAAAAACTCATTGGGAAGCTGTGAAGTGGATATTAAGGTATCTAAAAGGCACTTCAGATTATGCCTTATGTTTTGGTAGGAAAGTTGCATAGCTACAAGGCTTCGTTGACTCCGATATGGCGGGTGACTTGGATAAAAGAAGGTCTACATCCGGCTATGTTTTCACTTTTGCCGGGGCAGCTATCAGCTGGGTCTCAAGATTGCAACAAGTAGTTGCTCTTTCTACTACTGAGGCTATGTACATTGCCCTCACTGAAGGAGCAAAAGAAATGGTTTGGTTGTAGCATTTGTTTACTGAATTAGGTTCCGAACAACAAGCTTTCACACTTTTTTGTGACACTAACAGTGCTATTCATTTGGCCAAGAATACGGCATTTCACAACAAAACCAAACACATTGAGCTGAGGTATCATTTCATCCGTAGCATGATTGAAGAAGGCAAGTTGCAAGTTCAAAAGATCGACACCAAGATCAATCCGGCTGATGCATTGACCAAGGTTGTACCTCGAGAGAAGTTTGAATTTTGCCGCGCTTCTCTCGGCATTGTCAAACTCTGACAATAGGCTTAAAGTAGGGGAATAGCTCTGAATGTTTGCAGCAGTTGTTGGGTTTCAAGTGGGAGATTGTTGGATATGAAACCCAACGGTCACCTCGTCCCTTTGTGGTGACTCTTCATTGTTCAGCTCCTTCTCTTGACTTCTATTGTAATCTATAAAAGCATATGTATATACTGTTGTAAACACATCTGAGAACACATTAATATAAGAGTTTTCCCCTACTTTGTGGACGTAGCCATACATATGGTGAACCACGTTAAATATCTTTGCACTGTGTGATTGTTTACTGTTCTTTTCGCTTTTCGCTGTTCCATTATTTTAACATCTACAGCTATTTTGATATTATTTCCACAAAACTGAGATATCTGTCCAATACATCACGACAAGTATGAAATCAAAATTAGATTCGAATGAAACTGACTAAACATAATAGCAGCAGGACTGATCATTCATGTACAACTATGTACGAACAAAACAAGTGTCGCGTCTTGCATAATCTATAAATCAGTATTAAAAAATTCATTGCTTCAGGGAGATAAGAAAATCTAAAATACCATAAAGCTCAACAGTACGTAAAAATATGTACAAATGTTTTTTTCTTCTACCCTAACGTGATTTGGAAAATTTCTTGCACTTACCATACTCTTGGAAATGTAAAAACAAATTAGTTACGAAGAAAAAAGGGTTATTGACTAGTGTGATCTATTGTTAAGGGCCTTCTCCGGTTTGATAAAGTAAAATGTGAAATATAACTACTAAGTTCATTCAAATTAAGGCTAGCAAGCACATACAACATAATTTACATATCATAGTAGGAAAATTCGCTGTTATCAACATTAACACAAGATTAAACACTATTTTTACCTCCAAAATAATTGTGGAGGATGACTGAGCTATTGAATTCGACAAGCAATTGAAATTAAAAAACCCATCAACAATCTGAATAAAAATAAGGGATTATTCTTAGAAACTGATGGAAACTGTTTATAAATTTTATCAAAAATAAATGCTTATTAGATATATCTAAGAAAATATATTTCGATTGTTTGCACCTTCTTGCCAGCTGATTTGATAGCTTTTCCCCATTTCCCTAAGATTTTACTCTTTTCCTTGCAATCGGGCTTCGTGTTTTCTGACTTTGTCTCCTGCAACAGAAATTCTTGAAGTCTTATAAAGTATTGGTTTACAACGCAAATAATTAAAGACATTCAGAAAGAGAAAATCATGGAAAATAGGCCGAGTCTTACTATATTCTATTTTTCTTGAGATAAAACAAGATCAATACCCTCGATTAATTCGTCGAGAGAGGAATCTTCCCAATCTTCGTTAGACTTGAGCATTTTATCAAGGCGTTCAAAGACCGAGACAGGCGAATTCTGCAACTTCACCATTGCGCGTGTTGTTATTTTCTCCATTTTATTTAGACTCGAGTCGACTTTACAACTCACCGGCTGTTTTAAGGACTTCCTCGATCCTCACCAGATCCTTCCAAGGCTGTTTTAGGGACTTCCTCGACCCTCACCAGATCCTTCCAAAGCATCGAAGGAAATAAAACGAAGAGATGGAAAAATAAAGTCGTCACTTCATACGAATGAATTGGCATTGAGGAACATAGCCAAAAGACGACCATTATAATGGGAAGTGTTGAACACATGAAAGGTCTGTGTACGTTCACATCGTACAAAACCCAGCGTGGTAAGTGGGAAGTATTAAATAGAGGTCCTCTATATGAATAGAGCCGCTTGGTCCACATAAGAAAGGTGTTGATTAAAGTGGCCCAAATTTTCAAACTTGTAAGGTACTTAGTCAGTCCAAAGAGCTTGGAGTGCATGTACTCGTCTTGTACAATATTTTTTACAAGAAATTTGTGTCAAGGAATTTTAGGAGGTTATTACTGATGGAAATAGAAATAGAATCTTTTTATAGTCTATATGTGGTCCCATTTTTAGGTTTGTATTTAGCTTATAGTTATAAGGAGGTTATTACAGATGGAAACAGAAATAGAATCTTCTTATAGTCTATATGTGGTCTGATTTTTAGGTCTGTATGTGGCTTATAGTTATAAGGAGGTTATTACTGAGGAAACATAAATGGAATCTTCTTATAGTCTATATGTGATTTATAGTTATAAGGAAGTTATTACCAATGGAAACAGAAATGGAATCTTCTTATAGTCTATATGTGGTCCAATTTTTAGGTCTATATGTGGCTTATAATTATATGGGACTATTCCCCATTATTATTTATGTAGGAGCAGCCTCACATTACACATATGGGATTACCCCATATATATGAGACTTCCCCACACCCTTGTTTATACGGGAGGAGCTTCAAGTACTATGAACACAAAACATACATATCTTACTTTGTGTAAGATTTAAACTTATAACACAAAATTCTTTACCATTAATCTAACTCAATTGTACAACATATTTTAAATACATTTTTCTAAAATCCTAGAGGTTGAAAAACTACAATGTAATTGATAGTTAAATCAAGCCATTATTGACAAGGACACAATTCCTAATACCAATTACTCTAATTTAAACTCATGTACGTATCTAAACACTTGGCAGAAGCATCGTGCTTACTGCGTGCAACACACCGCAACAATAATTGTTACGTACCTACCAAGACCGATCGCAAACCTGTCATACTACACAAACACTTGCTTTACTTCCCTTGTAAAGAAGTTTGACCTTTATTTCAATGGCTAAACCTCATCCCACCCACTTCAACCACTCATATTCCAATCAAAAAAGTTAACAGTTCAAAATGTAGAAATTCGGATATATGGCTGTAAGCAATACGTTCTCACCATTATATGTTTTCATCCACGTTTAGATATGAAAGAGGTTTTGACAAATAATTAATTTTATTAAAGGATTGTAGAAAGTTGATGAAGATGATGGTTCATTTTTTGATTCTATCATTTATTAATGTTTAAATTTTTTTTACATACAATTGTGTCAAGTTTAATTTTTGAGTGATTTTGATAGATTAGTTTCTTTTACTCATGACAGCTTAACTAAGAGATGACTTTTGGTTTACATGTATGTTTACTCATAATGTTGTGTTGTAATCCACTTAATGTAATGGCATAGACACTAATAAAACCACAACCTACAATAACATATTTGGCCAATATGCATTAGTTTTGAGTATTTAATCAAGGCATTTGAAGGCCACAACATGGATATTCAAGTTCACAATCCCTCATATTTCAAACACTTTGACAATTAGTCAATTTTATTTTGATTAAAGTAGAGTTTACACCACACAAGCTATTTAAGGGCTTCCTTGAACCTCACCTAATGCTTTAGAAGACATGGAAGGAAATAAGATTAAGAGATGGATGAATGAAGTCATAACTTCATACGAATGGAGTGGCATTGAGGAGCATAGCTAAGAGGTGACCTTTTCAATGAGAAGTTTAGAATGCATGAGAAGCCACTATGTACATTCGTGTCAAGAAAAGTCACGCCATGGGAATTGGGAAGTATTAAGTAGAGGTCCCATTCTGTTAGTGAACCATTAACATTCTAAGATAGCAAATGTCGGTTCTTTGAATAATTGAGTTATAACATAAACATAAAAAATCTGTAGTTTAAAGATTTTTTAGATCTCCTAAGATGCTCTACAATAAATTGAGACACTTCATGACACTTAACACACATGGTTGTTATATCAATTTACTAAAATGAACTTTACAATTTTGAATGGATAAAGTTTTATACAAAATATGAAGTTTTATTTAACTTTTTTGGAAGCTTCTAAGAAATGGACCCTTGAACGAATGATCACAATACTACATTAAAAAAACTTTGATTCTTTTTACAAAAAGAAAATAACCCCTTTGTGTACAAAAGATCAAGACTTAGCTCACTTGGATTATTGACACCCGTTTAATTGCCTTATGATATTAAAATCATGATTACTACTTAAAGTGTAACTAGGGAGTAAAATTTAGTAAGAGTGCAATTCAATTTTCTGCTAAGAATTTGATTTGGAGAATAAGAGGCTTTGCAAGATAAAATTGGATGCGATGAAGGAGATCTCTCACTACCAACTTATCCTGGAAGTCAACTCTCATATCAAAATAAGAACAATTGTCCCAAAAAGTCCATGACCTCTTTTAGCATAAAGCACACTTGCATCTAAAAGACCATTGCCTCTTTTAGCATAAAGCACACTTGCATCTAAAAGACCATTGCCTCTTTTAGCATGATGCACACTTGTGTCTAAATGACCATTACTAGTTCACTAAACTCAACAATCCTTTGCCAATTTTTAAACGGAAAGAGGCTAATTCTATAGGAGTACAATAAACACTAAGAGCGGGGGGGGGGGGGGGGGGTGAATCAGTGTTGATACACAAAAACCAATTTTTATTTCCTCTCTAGAATTGTCAATAAGATTTGTCTAAATTGAATCAATTATCAAAAGTACATTCACCAAATCTTCAATTATATAGGACACATGAAATTATGCAAATCATCAACACAAGAAATTATACAAGACATCAACATAAGAAGAATTAATGAGTGGAAAATCCTCCAGGGGTAGAAAAACCACTCAAACTGCCTCACTAGCTTAAGTATAAAATCTTCAACTTTACAAAGTCTCACTGACTTGTGATTACCTCACTGGCATATAGAAAAGGCTCACTGACGTATATTAATGGCTCACTAGCATAATATGTCTCACTGACACAATCTTGTCTCACTGGCATAGGAAGGTCTCACCGACCACAAGCCTCATTGGCATAGGAAGGTCTCACTGACCACAAGCCTCACTGGCATAGGAAGGTCTCACTGACCACAAGCCTCACTAGCAGGAAGGTCTCACTGACCACAAGCCCTGACAAATTCAATTGTCCTCATCAAAATAATGTGCAAGACATGATAGCTTCTCAATCTAATTTGTACCATTCATGATCTGTCATTTAAACCAATCTACATACTAGTCTCATTATCTCTATTCAATCAATTCACAATTCATTCACCTGATTATCTCTGCATAACAATTCACCTGATACACCATCATTGTATTCAAGGTTCAATCTGAAAATATGTTGCAAGAAGGAGATTATCATTTCTACATGATGGTCCTCACATCAACTCTCTTCAACTCAATTTTCACTCTCCAATAAATATCTGACGGCCTTGTCATTCTCTGTATTTACCCATGCAAAACATGATCTCATACATACAAAAATCATCTGTATCTTCTCAAGGATGTCTTCAATTCACTCTCATTGTCAATGTACCTAAAAAACCATTATATGCAATTTGAATATCCTTTCACATTCTTTGAAAACAAAGTTATCTTCTTCAATTCTCATCATCCCTGTAAATTTCTCTTCTTCAATGATTTTCTTTATGCTCCTTGAAGATCTATTCATGATGACTTTGCACAAGATCAACAAATACATTGGATATCCTTAAAGCATCATTCTTAGCTTTACCAAACATGTACTTGATCAACAACACAACACATATAGCATCTTGTAGCATCTTGTACTTGATTTGCATACTTCTCTTTTGACATCAATGGCAATCAATCTCCATTAATGCCCCCCTTTCTCATTGATGGCAAAACTACATGATGCAATCTTTCTCTCTCCCCCTTTTTGACATCTGATGACAAAGGTTGAATTAACTCCCCCTGAGAACAACTCCATTGAAAGATGTTATAGCTTGCTTATAACAATTACAATCACATTGCATTACGAGGACTCATGTTATCCTGTTATCTTCATGTCAACCAAAAATTGAGATACCACTTACCAAAAACCTTTGATACCACTTGTCTTTCAAAAATATGAAGGCACTGAACACTTATGCAATTTGCTGTCCAAAACTTATCCTAAAAACTTTGTCCTTGCACATCTGCATCTTGAACAACATTCAACTTGAGAGCAATAAGACATCATGAAACACACATTTGAAAACTTACATCTTGAAGAACAATACCACTTCTTGTTATAATGAAGACTGACATATATCTGCTAACAATCACATACTCCTGATGACATCACAATCAACCCTTTTTTGACACACGTGACAAATCTCCAATAACTACCACATAAAGCATGATGGCATAAAAATAACACTTAGGATTTTGATAAATTATCCTTTTGACATGACACATGAATTTGAATATCATGCAAGACTACTCATCACACTCTTTCATTCAAAAACACCAATCATGAAAACTACACATCTCAGGATGACATGATGATCACACAAGATATGATCTTGCAAAGACTTCCATGACAACAGTCAATCTGCAACAACCTGTAATCAATTTACTCCTGCACACACTTCTTAGCATGATAAAGAATGAAGACCATCCTGAAAGGAATGAAGACTATCTGAAATGAAGGCCATCCTACACATGACACTCTTTACAACACAATGTCAAATGCATCTGAAACAAACTGTAATCAACGAACTGACTACACCACCAAGTTCTTCCTGTAACAACACTTCACAAAATCAAATGCAAAGATAAGAGCTATAAATTGACTTTTTCATTTTCATCCTTCTTAGCCGACATATGCTTATATCTAATAAGAGCTCCTTGAAAACATCTTAAGCTCTTTGCCATGACAATCAATACTCCACAATATCAAGATCCCATTGAACTTGCATCTGCTGAACATGTCACTGATCATGAACACCTGTATTACTGACATACACTGAAACTCAAAACTTCATTTCAACCATTATCAGGCAAGCATAATAAACAAAACAAGATCATTATATTGATAAGCATCAAATGATCTCCTCCTAAAACTTCTTGGGGATAATTGATAGGACATGAACAACTCCCCCTCACATCATGCTATCTGTTATGCAACTAATGATGTAACTTGTGCAAGATGCACAAGTTTAGGATTTGTACTCTTTTGTCTTTGTTTCTGCTTCCACACTTTCACAAGATTTTTCTTCCTCCAATCCTTTTCAGCCTCTATCCTTTTCAAACCTATCAAGTTAGGTGATACAATTCTTTCATACATTCTACAACTGTGTGCTTTGTGTTCAAGAGTGTTGTAATTATAACAAACTATGTTACAATCAAAATCAAATGACTGATAGTACCATTGAGTACTCATGTTAAGCTTCCATGCAGGATCATACCTTCTATGCACTTTACAATTTCTTTGTATGTGTCCAATATTATTCCACTTGTAACAAACAATATCAGTATTCCTTCTGCAATCAACTACTTTGTGTCCAAAATGATTACAAGTATAACAATAACCATTAAATGAATAATTATACCTGTACATGTATGCTTGTTTTACTGGAGCAGTTCTTCTAAAATTTCTTCGTTGATTGTGCATTTTGACAAACTCATCTTTGGTCTTCTCCTCAACATCACTCTTCCTTTTACCTTCTGTGGCAGCAACATGATGACTTAAATCAATTTTCCTTCTGGGAGTCTCTCTGGCTTTGGAACACTCTCCGTCTTCATAACCAAATCTAGTTGTGTAGATGATGTTTTTGTTTACCCAGCATCTCATGTAGCTTGCTTGTGCTTTCTTCAAACTCCTTATACTTCTTAGATAAAGCCTTGAGACCATCATACTCTTTTCTCAGATTGATAATATCACCCTCTAATTTTAGATTCTCAATCCTTCTAACTTCAAGGTCAGATTTTGAAACATCTGATATCCTCTTAGCTTCCTCAACCTCTATCTTCAGACTAATAATCAAATTGTTTGAGTTATCAATTTGTGTCCTTCAATTTGTAATCTGAATACTTGCCTCTTCAAGATCAGAGAGTGCTTTTTCTTTGAAGTCTCTTTCTTGTTGTAGTTGCAACATTAATTTCTGGTTCTCCTTCTTATAATTCTTGAGTTCACTCAGAGCATATATGAGCTCTCCTTCCATATCAATCTCACAATCTTGTTCATCATATTCCTAATCATCATCACTTATGATGTTAGCTTCTTCTGAAAGAGATTGGACCTCAACATCTTCATGTGAATGTCTTCTATCACTGTTATTCTTTTGAGATAACAAGTTGTCCTCTCCTTTATCATCACCTTGATAAATTCTTTTCAATTCTCTCCATATATCGTGAGATGTAACACAATTTATAACTTAATAGAGAACATGATTAGATAATCCAGATAAAATAGCCTTCTTTACAATGTCATTGTATTCATGAGCCTCTTTATGACTTGTATCATTAGGTGACATAGAAGAAATAAAATAGCCATTCTCTACAGACATCCATACACCATATCCTAATGAAAATAGATATGCTTGCATCCTAAAACACCAAATAGGAAAGTTTGAACCATCAAAGAAGGGAACATCTAAAAACACTTTCTCTTCAACCTATGAGACATTTCTATCAACTGATAATTGTACCTTCTCATTAGAATGAGACTTGACATTTCTCATGTTCTTATTTCTTTTGCACTTACCAATTATACTCCACCCTCAAGATCTACCCAAGTCGATTAGACTATAAAAGGGAACCCGTGCTCTGATACCAATTGTAGGAGTACAATAAACACTGACATGGGGTGGGTGAATCAGTGTTGATACACAAAAACTAATTTTTATTTCCTCTCTAGAATTGTCAATAAGATTTGTCTGAATTGAATCAATTATCAAAAGTACATTCACCAAATCTTCAATTATATAGGACAAATGAAATTATGCAAATCATCAACACAAGAAATTATACAACACATCAACATAAGAAGAATTAATGAGTGGAAAACCCTCCAGGGGTAGAAAAACCACTCAAACTGCCTCAATGGCTTAAGTATAAAATCTTCAACTTTACAAAGTCTCACCGACTTGTGATTGCCTCACTGGCATACAGAAAAGTCTCAGTAACTTATATCAATGCCTCACTAGAATAACATGTCTCACTAACTTAATATTGTCTCACTGGCATAGGAAGGTCTCACTGACCATAAGCCTCACTGGCAAAGGAAGGTCTCACTGACCACAAGCCTCACTAGCATAGGAAGGTCTCACTGACCACAAGCCTCACTGGCATAGGAAGGTCTCATTGATGACAAGCCTTACTGGCAAGAAGGTCTCACTGACCACAAGACTCACTGGCAGAAAGGTCTCACTGACAAATTCAATTGTCCTCATCAAAATAATGTGCAAGACATGATTGCTTCTCAATCTGATTTGCACCATTCATGATCTATCATCTCTAAGCACACTCAAACCAATCTGCAGACTAGTCTCATTATCTCTATTCAATCAATTCACAATTCATTCACCTGATTATCTCTGCATAACAATTCACCTGATACACCATCATTATATTCAAGGTTCAATTTGAAAATATGTTGCAAGAAGGAGATTATCATTTCTACATTATGGTCCTCACATCAACTCTCTTCAGCTCAATTTTCACTCTCCAATAAATATCTAATGACCTTGTCATTCTTTGTATTTACCCCTGCAAAACATGATCTCCTACATACAAAAATCATCTGTATCTTCTCAAGGATGTCTTCAATTCACTCTCACTATCAATGTACCTAAAAAACCATTATATGCAATTTGAATATCCTTTCACAAAATCTTCATTCAATTCATCTTCTCTGTATCTTAAAAAATAAATCAATCTGCCCTATTTGTCATTCATCTTCTACATAAAAAATCTTCATTAATAAATCAATCTCATCATCTTCTCAAAAAATATGATCTTCTCACAAAAATCCATTCACCTTCATCTTCTTCAAAATTCTTCAATTTGTGGAAATCATCTTCAATAAAAAACAAAATTCTTCAATTTGTGAAAATCATCTTCAATAATTAAAAAAAAAACTTCTATCTTCAAGGACTCTTGGTCTTCGTTGTCACTTAAAAATGGAAAGAAATCTATTTTTAGCCATTTAAAAAAACAAAACTCCTTATAAAAAGGATTTATTTGATATCAACAATAGAAATGAGAGTTAAAAATAATAAAGTTTCTAATATAAACAAAAAGACCATAAGGATCGGGCTACCACTTTAAGGAAGGCTTGAAGCACATAAGGAGGGGTCGAGTCTTATGTCATCTATGACTTTTAAACACTTTTTTCATCGGCCTTTTTATTATATTTATAAAATATGCTTATAGAATATAGCTATTCAAACTCAAAGACATATTTATTGGCTCTCAAATGATGACTGATGCCATTGGTTAAACATAAGGAGGGGGCCGGTCAAGTAATATGATTTAAACTCTTTGGCAGGTCACCATAAGTGATTTGACCTACGATGACAGGTCACCAACTAAATATAACATAATGTGCAAACTTAGATGAGTTAGATTTAGAATCTTTATAATGACACTTAAATGTTAAAACCATCAACCACTATACATATGAAATGAAGACCTCTCAACCATTAAATGCCACTGTCATTTTAATTTCTAGCACTGGAACTTGCAAGCACCTGTAACTTCTGCCATACCTCTTGTATGATATACTGCATACTAAAAACATCATGTCCTCTACTTGATATAGTATCATCCATGTTTATGCATCATTGAGTCAAAGTATCATAATACCAAATATGAACCAAACACTATTCATGAGTACAATCAACACTAAGAGGGGGCTGAATCAGTGTTGAGTCAAAAACCACAATTTATGACTTTTCAAACTTGACAATGAAGTTTATCAAAAATTGAATTCAATACTTGAACAACCAAAATCAAATGGTCAATCATATGTAATTACAAAACACATGAGATCATAACACAAAGAAATCATTTGTATCTTCTCAAGGATGTCTTCAATTCACTCTCACTGTCAATGTACTTGAAAAACCATTATATGCAATTTGAATATCCTTTCACATTCTCTGAAAACAAAGTTATCTTCTTCAATTCTCATCTTCCCTGTAAATTTCTCTTCTTCAATGATTTTCTTTATCCTCCTTGAATATCTATTCATGATGACTTTGCACAAGATCAACAAATTCATTGGATATCCTTAAAACATCATTCTTAGCTTTACCAAACATGTACTTGATCAGCAACACAACACATATAGCATCTTGTAGCATCTTGTACTTGATCTGTATACTTCTCTTTTGACATCAATGACAATCAATCTCCATCAGATTCATTATCTCCTCCCAAACTTCTAACCCCACTAATCCAAGAATAAAACACTATTAACATTCTAAGAGAGCAAATACTCGAGTTTCATGTATTGGAAAATCATATTGGCAAGCCAATCTCTTAATTCTAGTGACCTTTCGTAATCTTCTTAATGATAATGATGAAGGGAGAAATTAATTTGAAATGACTAGAGCTTTGAAAGTTAAAATTGAGAGAGATTGGAGAGCTATGAGTGCTATGTAAGCACTATGTTGGAACAACCACTATGGCTTGGGAGTGAAGTGAGAGCATATCAATGTTATATAAGCTTTAGAAAGCTTGGCAAACTATCATAAACATGAAAGAAAAGGCACACAAGTCCTACAATGAGCATCAAGATGCTAGTGCAGAGAAAAAGAAAAGCTTATCAAATGGTTGCAACAATGAATTTGTCTCCCAAGGGAAAGCTTTGATGCTTTGAAAAATGAAAACTAATAAAATGAACTAAGAGGCTCAAAGGCCTATGAAGAATCTTGAAAATGATTGTGAAGATGAGAAAAGTATTCTCCAACTTGAGAAATAATAAAGAGGTGAGGGATATTTATAGGTTGGGAGAGCTCACAAGAGGTGGAGCTGATTGAAGACTTAATAGGCTTGACTAGATAGTGAACTAGGTTGATTAAGGAGTGAATAGGCCTTGATAGCCTTTCATAGGAGAAGAAAAGAAGTTAACATGAGATTGATGGGGAGATAAGAAGAATTAATTTGTGAGTTAGAATGGAGAGGTTGTGAGTCTTGAATTATTCAAAACAAGTTGATGATCAGTTAGGGAAGGTGACTTATGCAATCAAGGCTCAATTTGGAGCGAATTTGGGCAAAAAATGAAGAGAAACTTGCATTTTAAAACACGACAGGGTCTTCTAGGGGTCACCTAGTTTACCATTAGGGTCACCCATGGGGGATTCAGGACCACTTGGGGGTCACTTATGGCAGATCTGGAACTCAAAGGGCATGACCCAGAAACTAGAGGTCCTAGGAGTGATTTGAAGGGCTGCGAATGATCCTAGGAGGCTAGAAATGCCATCTAACTTTTGAAACTATCCAATGTAATTCATATGAATGGATCCCCTAGTTTACTAGTAGGGTCACCCATTAGGGATTCAGGATCCCCCTCAGGGATTAAGAAATCAAGTGGGGTGACCCAAAAAGGAGGAAATGGGTCTTGAAATTGATGGTTGGAGATGGTATGGGAGGTCAATCGGAGGCCTCTAGAGGGTTGAAATGGGTAAAATGGGTTTAGGGAAGATGAATTTCTTATGTTAAGATGCTAATAGACCATGTCAACAAGGCCAAAAAGTGAAAAATAAGAAATGTCAACAAAGCAGTAGTGATGAAGGAACATGACCTTGAAGGGTTAGCTAGGGGATATGGGAAGAAAGAAATAGGAGAAGAAACTCCACCCACATGATGCCATGTAGAATACTGCTGAGAGATCATTTTTACACACTTGCATGTACATGTTTAGGATTACATCTCATCATCGAATCATTGTGTAGGGTCATGTCTTTTTTTAGTGCTTACATATTTCCCCCTCAAGGATGGTAGTCTACATGAAAGGTACGTACCATTCTCGAACTAAGACTTACCTATTGTAGTTATCCTACAAGTGTACCTAAAATGACAAGAATTAGTTCAACTTTGTGATGTATTCTCTAATAAGCATTGAAATGGAAATGAGAAGATGTACTATTGATGTGTGAGTTTTGAATGGTACCCAAGTCACCTTGCTTCACCATGGGGACCGGCAAGAATGAAAGCACACAAAACACGGGTGCAAGAGCACTACAAAAATAAAACATATGCTAAGATAGAGAGAAGAATGAATTCTCCTTTTATTGCAGATTTTGAAGAACATATTCAATTTTTAGGGATTTTTGAAGATTTACAATTTTTTAAGGTTTTTTCAATTTTTTTATTTTTATGGTTTTTCTAAAGATTTTGTGAAGGTCCAACTTGACATTCCTTGAGGTCTTTAAGAGACCTATGTTTATTTAAGAGATTTATACCATTTCTACCTTTCATGGGGAGACTTGCATGCTTGAGTGCATAGTTTTACTCTTTTGACTTTGTTGGAGGAGTAACTTATGCTCATACATTGTTTTGCACTTATTGCAATGAGACTTGATTTATTGAAATCTATACGTAGCTTTAGTTAACATCTTGTACTTCAGTTTCCCTCTTGTTCATATGGTTGGTTAGAGCTTTTATTTTTAAATGAGAAGGCATACCTATTATGAACCTTCTAGACTAAGATCAGAGATGGCCAAAAAGATAGACCTAGGGTAAACGAAAAGCTCCAGAGTAGAAGATGGTCTTAAAGATAGCTTGACTCTTAGCTTTGCTCAACTAGTGTGTGTGTGTGTGTGCTTTGTACCTTTATTTTTTAGTTTCTCTAATAGATGTCACTCTCATAGCTTTGAGCTTAGATTTCTCTCCACTTGAGAGTACAGACATTAATAGCATTCTTCTCTTTCTCACTCTTTTTTTTGTAATTTGTTGTAACATTAGAAAATGTCCCCTTGGGGGCTTTTCCCTCATAAGGTTTAGCTCCCAGGTCTTTAGCATGCATTTAAGACATTTTAGTTCATATTTTAGCATCCCGATGGAATGATAACTAAGTCCCATGGCAAATAGGACCTAGGAGGACCCCTTGAGCTATACCCTACCTAAAATAGAGGGGACGACTTGGGCACTCGTACCCTAGTCTTGCCCTATTTTAGGGCAACCTCAATTTCCAGGTGTCAGTTAGTAACCGTTATTGGGCCCCTTTGCTGACACGGTAAGTTTGAATTTCAAATATATTGGTGGGAGTGCTTGTAGATGCATATATAAACATATGTAGGCATTCATTTGTAAACTAGATTGTTATTGGGAACTCTAGGCATTCTCAAGATGATTCAAGGCTTTCTATTGTGTTGCAAGAGCAGACTTGTGTGTTTTGTGTGTTGATATTTGAAGATTTGAGCATCAATTCCTTCATGGCATGAACAGCATCTTCCTCCATGAAAGCTTCACTACAAGGTGACATATCATTGTATTTTTATCATTAATTCCTTTAGTTTTTGTCCTCTGCCTCACAAGGGCATGCCCTCTTTATCTAACAATGATGTTCAGAGACTCAAGTGTCCTCTGGGGTCTGACTGAGGCAAACCTCTAAACACCACAACCCCCAAACCAAGACTTGTGATTGCAGGTTACAGGTGTCACATCCAGGAAAAGTGGAGTTACATGAAGGTTGGAAAGACATCAGGGATTTGGGATCTGAAGAAAAGACAGACATAAGAGCACTTTCGGGACTAGGGTGCTTGCTCCAATGTCCTCCATAATCTGATTCTAGAAAATAGAAGTTACAGGGCTGATCAGTGTCCGGAGGAGGTCCAGATTCCCTGAAAAAGCAAGTACCTTGGACTTGGGCGCCCGCTCCAGTGTCCTCGACTATTCTACCTTGGAACCCTAAAAATAGGTATCCTATAATTTGGTAATTTACTCCTGTCTGCAAGAGCTTTTTCCGTAATTCATTAATTTGTTGTCGTATTTGATTAATTAGGGTTTTAATGGTCAATTTAGCATAGAAGGAAAAATTGATAATTAATTCCCTAATCCAAGTTTTTACTACATTTTCCAGTGACCTATGGTATGATAGTGCCCACCACTCGACCCTAAGTCCTTCAATGTATAGTGGAGAGGCAGATTTAAACACATAAACAACAAAAGATTAAGAATCCAATTTTCCACTAAACATTTTGGTGAACCTGTATCTTTGAACTTAAATTGCAACTTTCTTTGTCCATAGATTTGGTGTGATTTCATTCATTCATTTGGTCATTTAATTTATTGCATCGAGAAATTTTTTTTAAAAATTGAAAAATTGGAAAAATACAAAAAATTGCATTGTTGGGCTTACTAAATTGTGTCAATTCTTCCTAAATTTTCCTAATTCATGATTTTTACATCAGATCTGATATAAACTATAGAAAAATAAAAAAATTCAAAACCTTACTTTGCATTTTCATCATTTAATTGCTAGGGTTTTGTGGAAATTTTGACAATTTTTAGGTAACCTAGTAATTCCAAAATCTAGGGTTTGTAGGCAAAATATTTTATCAAATTTTTCTACTACTTTTAGAGGCTCATTCAAATGTTAATTTGGCTTTATTCTTGCATTTTAGTGTGAATTTGTAATTAAATTTAAATTATTTGCATTTTTACATTGAAAATTTCAACAAAAACTAGTAATTTTGGTGTATTTTCATTAAATTTGCATGGAAATTATGCATGATTAAGCTTGAAAATAATTTTCAGATCTGAGAGTATGTAATATCCATAAAAAAATAGACATTAAATCATTCGCATTGCATTTGTTCAAAAATTTCAAACCTAGGGCTTCAAAAATGATAATTTTCACTAAAATTGTCTGACTCTTCAAACTTGCACTACAAGTGTGTTGTGAAAGATATTTTTGCTTTAATTTACTGTTATCAGGGTAATAATTTTCTGACCCTCATAAAAAGCTTCACAACACCCTTTTAACGGGCTCTTGTAGTGAAAAATCGGCGGAAAACTACACATTTTGGCTATTTTTGGCCCTAGGGTTTGACCTAGTTTGCACTCCAAGCATGTTGTGATCAGTTTTATGGATTGAGGTGATTTATATTATTGGTATTCTTCACTTTCCCTCCTAAAATTCCTTACAAATCCCCTTTTTCTAGGTCTTGGAGTTGAAAAAATATGAAAAATAGCCTTTTTTTGCTATATTTCACTAAGGTTTGACCTTAAATTGCACTAAAATCATGTTGTGTTGGGTATTTTGGAACCAAGAGGCTATTATTACTGATATTATTTTCTTTCCATAATCATTTTCCTCACAACACCTCTTGTTATGCTCTTTTGCATTAAATTTTGGTGAAAAATTGCCAAGCTTGACATATTTTCGCTACATTTTGACTTGGCATTATCTTGGATTTGCATCAAGAGTGTGTTGAGAGTGATTATTATTAAGGGAAAATTGGAGTAAACATGAATAATCAATATATCAATAATAATAATAACCAAAACTTAATAAAATATAGAAACAAAGAGATCAATCAAACAAAGAACTTCAAAAACCTTTGCAAACCTCAAAGCTTCATGGCTTCCATTGATTGCCTATCTCAATCAATCTTGAATGTATGAATAAGGCCCTCAGAGAGTGCACTTCCTTGCTATTCCAAGATTGTCAATGGAAAATGACTATGATAATGCTTTGTAATGAAGATGAGCTTCACAACAATGGTAGTGATATGGTAACAAGTTGATCGCAAGCAAATAGAATGATGTGGGTGCCAAAGGCGCGCTGTAATTCCTACAGAGTAACAATACTAAAACCTTGGATGAATGAAATGGAGGAATAGGGTTCAATTTATAGACTCATGAGAGAGGAGATCAACGGTATAGAAAGAATGAGAAGATAAACGGTATAGAATGGTTGAGGAACGTGCACGAATAAGAAGAAGACAAATGTCACACAAAAGTTGTTTTGTTTGAGTTAACTACTTTCTTTTCTAAAGATAAGATATGACTTCATAAATTAGAAAATATTTTTTCTAATTTAAGAGATATTGATAAAAACAAGGTTGATTGAGTCAGTTAACTCAACTTGAGATTTGCTTTTGCATGATTTGGGAGAAATTAAATAATAAATTATTTAATTTTGTGTGCATGAAGAATAAGACTTATTTTTAGAAGATTTGGAAGAATATTTGAAGAATTAGAAGATAAGAAAGCAAATTAAATAAATAAATTCATTTAATTGTTGTGCATGATTTGGAAGAATAAATAAAATATTTGATTGTATTATATTTTTAGAGGTTGAGAGGATTTAAATAAATTTGATTTATATATTTAAATTTGGAAGAAGAATTAACTTAATTAAATAATTAAGAATTATTTAATTGTTTGGAAGAATTTAATTAAATAAAGGATTTTATTTAATTTTGACTTTAGAAGAGGTAATTAAAC
This sequence comes from Cunninghamia lanceolata, assembly GCA_027924645.1. Taxonomy (NCBI): domain Eukaryota; kingdom Viridiplantae; phylum Streptophyta; class Pinopsida; order Cupressales; family Cupressaceae; genus Cunninghamia; species Cunninghamia lanceolata. The sequence goes on from BSBN01000867.1 coordinate 24,032,284, forward strand.
ATTTCAATATTTAATTAAGTTAGAGGAATATGAATCAAATAAATAAATTTGTTTGTTTATTTATTGATAGAAGAATTAGAATGGAATAAATTTTAAGAATATTTATTTGGACAGAGTCGTGTCATTTTTAGACATATACATTTTGCCCCTCTTTGATGTAATACAGTTTATAGCATTGCTTCAAAGAATAAATTGTCTGATAATGATACATGTCTTAGTTTTCCCCTGGGACAGGTTATGACGATAGGATGCCCCCTCGAGAGATTGGACGGGAAGAAGGGAGAAGGCATGAGACGGACAATCTCATGAAGAAGAAGGGATAACTAGGTTAGGTTAGAAGAAAAACAGGATGCGTTTTAGAGAAATAGTTGCGGGAAGTAGTCATAGTCATCACATAACCAATTTAGGGTTTGCATGCTATATATAGGAGCTGGGTCCACAAGACAAGTCATTTGTACACTTGGATTTAGTTGATTTGTCCTTGAGAGCTTAGGAGAGCATAGAGCATAGAGTAGTCAACACTAGGATGGATATTCTGCACGAGGAGCACTGCTTTGAGTGAGTCCGTCAGTTCGATTGGCCAGCTGAGGCAAGACCACCAGTATGTATCTCAAAAAAATTCACCTAGGGTCAATTTTAGGTGCAATAAATGCTAGGAAAAATTAGGAAAAACAAAAGCACAGAATCGTAGTTCAATACATCTGACATGCAGAACTACACATCTGATTTCCTGCAGTGCATTTAGGTTACAAAATTGCACATGCAATAGAGTTGTGCATGCATGTTATAGGTCGACACATGCATTAAGAAAGTGCACATTTGACATGAGAAATAGCGCATGCAATTTCGCTACACATATAAGGTATGAATCGGTGCATATGATATGGTTCAGCACATTAAGAAATGCCACGGCGTATCTGCCAAAAGTGGTGCATTTGCTGAGAAATGGTGCATTTACTTTCTATTTCAGTGCATATGATATAGATAGTCAGTTTACTTAGCAAAAATTGACTCGATTGGCATCCTGCTTGATGCATTAATCGATAAGCTATCTCCAAGATTGCAGGAATCTAGTCAAGAGATGTAGTATGTTGTTTTGATCAATTTGATATGCTAAGCTAGTTGATATGATTCTATAGATATGTTGAGCATGATACTTGCAGCTTTAGGTTGACACCTTGCCTTGCGTGTTTGCAGGAGGACATTCGAGATACACTGATGTTGAGGGAGCAGTTTCCCTTGCCGATGGTGTAGTGCTATATTCTTACAGAGATAGATTGAGAGGCTCTCAGTGCGATGGGCCTTGATTACGTTTGCTTCATGCCTGAGGTTTGTGTGAACCTTAGTTTACTGACTACTGTAGTGGAGAGATTCCACAGCGAGGATGGGACAGTTCACTTCTTGATTGGCGAGATGATGGTGACCCTCGAGGATGTCTACAAGATACTACACTTGCCAATACAGGGTGAGCTTGTGGTGTATGATCCACAATTGGATGCAGGACTCACTGAGTGTAGACGGGTTTTTGACGACCTTGAGCTAGGCTGTCAGGTTATCCCCTAGTAGGACATACATGATTATTACAACTACTTCCCTGGTATAGTTGCAGGATTGATCAGAGGCGTTGTATGCCCTGATAGGAGATCGCATGGGCTCCTAATTGGATGGGGACGCACCATGGAGAGGATGATTATAGAGGGTACCCTCTATGCATTGGGTGTCTGTGTCTTGGCACACCTATACCATGATATGCATTAGGTGATATACCACAGGGGTGCAAGCCTATTAGCAGGTGTTTCTTTGCTATAGTTTTGGCTATGGGAGCACATTGCCATCACTAGACCGATTTGCATGTTTTCAAGATAGAGGGGAGATCCCTATATCTATGGTTACATAGGAGTGATTTCCCAGTATAGGCTGGGGAAGTTGGAGTACTAGAGGCATGTGTTGGATGGGGTAGATGCAGTCATCTGGCGGCCATATCTAGACTGCGAGCCTTGGGATGACGAGGACGATGAGCTGCCATACTGTTCTCAAACTTGGTGGCTCATAGGTAGGACGTGGTTCATCTTGGAGAGGCAGATTGTCAGTAGAGTGCTAAGACAGTTTGGGAGGAGATAGGGTCGTTCGCAGGGGTACACACTATTTACATGTACTCATGCAGAGAGGTTCAGATGGGGACCAGTGGCATCTTATGAGGAGGCACTGACAGAGTTTTCACAGATGCCTCATGTAGCCTGGCTGATGAGGAAAGAGGTAGCAGATGAAGGGATGACTCCAGGCTATGAGGAGTGGTTCATCGTGCACCCTTTTCTGAGCTACTCAAGGGCCAGAGAGCTGGTTCCTCTCATAGACGAGGAGGATTCAGATGAGGAGGGCAGGGCCAGCAAGAGGAGGAGGAGAGGAGGATGGGGAGATGGAGGAGATGGTGGAGATGGAGGAGGAGGAGGAGGAGGAGGCAGAGGAGGAGGAAGAGGAGATGGTGGAGATGGTGGAGATGGAAGCAGAGCGAGACATAGGAGGAGATCTGGGGAAGATTCTTCTTACCCTCAACACCTGTAGCATAGCCACAAGTTGCATAGTAGGTGCAGATGCTGCCACCACAATAGGTAGCCTAGTAGTAGGTGTAGGGACAGGGAGAGGCTCCTCAGGGTCTAGTGCAGCCAGATGCATAGGAGTGAGCTATTGCTATGCTGAGACAATAGGTTAGGTAGCTAAGAGCATAGCTTAGGATGGCTGAGGCTCGGTGAGAGTCAGAGGCATGAGTTATCTCGGGGCTCACTAGAGACCAAGATGCAGCTGAGGCTAGAGTGCAGGCCATCCGAGTAGAGAGGGACACAACAGTGGCAGCCCTAGGTATAGATGCCACTAGCAAATTTCTAGTTGGACAGGTGCAGTAGGTACAGGCACAGCTAGCGCAAACATAGGCACAGCTGGCACAGGTACAGGGTCAATTGGCACAGGTACAGGGTCAGTTGGCACAGGTACAGGGTGAACTTGCTAGGGCGTAGGCTCAAACTCAATACTACCAAGGATTGTATCATGGTACAGTGCCTGCAGAGCAGAGGGTACCTAGCTACAGGAGCCAGTCTATGGCTTTGCAGAGAGTAGGAGATTCACGGTCGGGTGCTTCTGTGATGGGCCCCCAGCAGTCTAGGGCCAGCAGAGGAGGAGATGAAGAGGGGAGTGCTAGCAGCAGTGGCCCACAATAGCAGGGTTAGCTGACACTCATACAAATTTTGGCACTTATGTATATACCTTTTGATGGCTCAGATAGCCTGACATGTATATGTATCATTTTTGTACTTGAGACATGTATCATTATTTTTGAGATGTATACACTATATATGATATTGACTCAGTGATGGACCTTTGATATATTATACATTTGGACACATTTTTGATATTTATATGATGATGCAACTATTTATGATCTGTATATGCTGTTTGTTCACACTATATGTTATGGATGCATTTCTATTGTATGATGGTAGACATGTGATGCATACTTTGATTATGTCTATGTGATGTTCATCTAATGCAGGCTTAGATGTTCACTTGATGTTATGTGATGTTATCTAAATGCAGACTTAGATGTTTATTTGATGTTATGTGATGTTATCTAAATGCAGACTTCTATATGATGCTATGTGATATGCAAAAATGTGTTATGCTAGCTATGTGATGATGCAGATGTTATGATGCTCCACATGCCTTTGTCTATTTTTTTGGATTTTTTTGTTTTGACACTATGTTATGATGGAAAATGTGTATGGATGACCTAATGCACTTATTAATGTATGAAAATGATTTAATCATGTTTAATGACTACCTCATGTGATATGATATGCAAACTATGCTTTGTTTTTGTTATGTCCAAATGTACTCAATCAACACACAGATGACACAATGATAGACATAAGATTGATTGAAGATTGACTTGATAGAAAGACTCACAAACATTCATTTGTATTGATACTTTATTGCATGGGATATGGTATGGATGCTTTTATGGATGTATAATGATGTTTTCTTTTGACATCTTGATGGTGCAAGTATTTTGAAGTGCTTATTTCATCATTGGGTGATTTTTTTTTTGAATGTTGTAAGTTAATACAAGCATCTAGGTATAATTGAACTGAGATGACCTGAGTATTGCTTACATGGATTTTGATTTAGCAAGTTAATACAAGCATTGAGGTATAATTGAACTAAGATGACTTGAGTATTTCTTGCATATCAATAGACAAGGATTGCCCCCTTTCATGTTAGACTTGTGATGTCCTCGATGATCTTTTGCCGATCATGTCATTAGACAAGGTGTCACATTACTAAAGTTTAATCCAAAAAAAACAAAAAAAGAAAATAATCATGCCCCCATCATGGCATCTCTAGCTTTTGGCATCCTCGAGTAGCATAGAGAGACATGATAAAATAAATCAAGACACTGTAACTTAACCATGATTCCAAACCACAAAACTTTTTTTGCATTTATATGTGTTTGTTTCTTGCCATAATTTAGGTAAAATCATTTAGAGTGCTATAGGTACTTGCTTGCTTTGCCTTGGATAGGTTGAGGTCTTGCATCTCAATTTCTGCTTGGAAAAGCGGGTTTTGTTTGCGCTTGCTTGCCTCGTGAAAAGTTCCACTATCCTTATTGGTGAGACGAACCCTAAGGGACTGACCTAGGGCCTTAGGGGCTCATTGCTAAATAGCCTTGCCTACGTGATGATGCAAAGGCAATGTAGTTCAGGGTAAACGCTAATGGACCTAAGACCTAGGCGATAGAAAGTGGTGTGGACTCAGATAGATAGAAGGATGGGCGAGTGGAGCCTCGGGGACACATTTGAAGAAACGGCCTTGCCTACGTGACAATGCAGAGGCAAAGTAGTTCATGGACTTGAACCATGTGGATACTGACAATAGACACTATGCTAGGCTGACACTATGGATAGGATACTGGATAAGACCTTGGTTGACAAGGTGACAAAAGGAGATAGAGTATCAAGCCATGATAGCTTATCATTAGGATTTTATTATGGAACAGATATGGATCAGATGGGACATGATTGAAGGAAGAATAGACACAAGGTGATTGGTTTCCCAAAGATGGAAGAAATGGTTTATCACAAGTAACGCATGTTTACCAAGTTTTCACCACTTGCTTTTATTTGCACAAAAGCTAGAAGTACACATGATGCCTGTTTGCTAGGTTTTCATCATGGTACCTATCCAAGGTGCCTATTTTCCAGGTTTTCACCAAAGGATGATTTTTTTGTATCTTTCTAATTTTTTTTATTTTTTTTGTATTTTTCTGATTTTTTGATTTTTTTGTATTTTTCTTATTTTTTTATTTTTTTGTATTTTTTTGATTTTTTTGTATTTTATGCCCCCCTTACAATGGGGTTCTCTTAGGTATAGAATTGATGAAGATGCATACTATTGATTGGGTCATCGAATAGCTCACCTTTTGATGTTGCTAACTGATATGCCCCCAATCCATAGACAACAACGATCACATAAGGCCAAGCCAGTTGGATTCAAACTTGCCTTTCTTTTCCTGATCTTGTTGATTGCGGGGATTTTCTTTAAGTACTAGATCTCCCACTTTAAAGACTCTTGGGCGGACTCTGTGGTTGTAGCTTCGTGACATCATTTGCTGATATGCCTTGAGATGATTGAAGGCCTTCTATCTCCTTTCCTCTAGTAGCTCTAGCTCTTGTAATCTGGAAACTCTATATTCTTCATCAGTTATGAGACCTTTTAACGACACCCTGAGAGATGGTAACTCGACCTTGATGGGAAGGATATCTTCTGAGCCATAGAAAAGGGCGTAAGGGGTAGCACCTGTAGGAGTGCATATACTGGTTCGATAGGCACACAGAGCGGGATTGAGTTAGATGTGCCAATCACAGCCATCATCGTTAACTATCTTCTTGAAGAGTTTCAAGATTGTCTTGTTGGATGCTTCTGCTTGGCCATTGCCTTAGGGGTAATAGGGTGTAGAGAAACGGTGTTGGATTTTGAATCGGTCACAAAGCTCTTGCACATCCTGGTTCTTGAAAGGTCTTCCGTTATCTGTCATAATGGATGACGAAATTCCATATCTGCAGATGAGGTAGTTGAGAATGAATGAGGAAATTTGTTTACCTGTGATGATGGTGAGGGGAATGGCTTCAATCCACTTGGTAAAGTATTCAATGGCAGTTATTATGAACTTATGGCCGTTGGATGAGGGCGGGTGGATTTTGCCTACAAGGTCAAGTCCCCATTGACAGAAGGGCCAAGGTGTCATTAAAGGTCTCAACTCTTGAGCTCATGCATGTATCAGCTTTCCATGTATCTGGCACTGCTTGCACTTCTTCTCAAACTTATATGAATTTGTTTCCATGTTCAGCCAATAATAACCCAAACGCATGAGTTTCTTAGCTAAGGAAGGACCGCTAGAGTGTGTTCTGCAAATTCCTTCATGCACGTCTTGTAAGGCGGTTTGAGATTCTTCTCATTTTAAACAATGGAGTAAAGTACCATCCAGACCACGTCAGTATAGGGTGTCAGCAATAATGGTATAACAAGAGGATTGATGTATAAAGGTTTGATGTTGGTTTGAAGACAAGTCAGTTGGGAGGGTATTGTCCTTGAGGTAAGTGTAAACCTTACCATACCAAGGTGAATCAGATCCGACTAGTAGGCATATGAGATGGGTTTTAGGAAGATCATAAGCTGGTTGCTGAATTGACTCCACCAAGAATTCATACCGTGACTCATTCTCTCGAATCTTGAGGAGCGAGGCAATGGTTGACATGGCATCTGCTGCTTTGTTTTCAATGTGAGGTATTTGCTCAAAGGAGATGATCACAAAGTACTCTTTAAAGTCATTGACCATGTGCTTGTATTGGACAAGCTTCTCATCTTTGGTTTGGTAATCATCATTGACTTGGTTGATCACTAGTTGAGAGTCACCATAGACATGTAGCTCTTTGATTTTCCATTCTGTTGTCATTTCGAGACCAATGACCAAGGCTTCATACTCTTCTATGTTGTTTGTGCATGGGAATAATAGATGATAAGACTTTGGTATGGTGTCGCCGTGGGGAGTGACCAACAAGATTCATGCTCCTGATCCATGGTTTGTATAGGATCCATCAAAGTAGAGCTTCCATGAGTGTGTTGTGATATTGAATAAGGATTCATTCAGAAACTCAAATGTCATTGGTGTGGTATCCTGTAATAGCGCTTCTACTAACTGATCAATAATTTTTTGTCCCTTGATAGCCTTTCTGTCTACATATTCAGTGTCATATTCACTTAGGAGCATTACCCACTTGGCTAGGCAACTTGTTAGAGCTGGTTTTCTTAATAGGTATTTTAGTGGATCCATCTTTGCAATAAGTTTGAATGGAAGTGCTAGCACGTAGTGTTGTAGTTTTTGGGAAGCAAAAACCATAGCAAGACATGATCTTTCTATTTGAGAGTATTGCAATTCATAGCCCACCAATGTGCAACTGATGTAGTAGATGGCTCTTTCTTTACCTTCATAATCTTGTTGTGCTAGAAGGGCCCCAAGAGCTATTGGTGTATCATATATGTAAAGTAATAACGGTTTCCCTTGGATGGGAGGCATCAAGATAGGTGGATTCATAAGATATTCCTTCAGTTTGTTGAATGCCTCTTCACACTTCTCATCCCACCTAAATGGAATGTTCTTATGTAGGAGATGACTGAAAGGTTGGCACTTGTCTACAGTTGTGATATGAAGCTACGGATTGCTTGTAGCTTGCCCTGTAGAGACCGTAGTTGAGTAATATTCTTGGGTGGTGGCATTTCTATGATGGCCTTGGCCTTGGCAGGATCCACTTCAATCCCATTTGCTGATACAATAAAGCCTAAGGGCTTGCCCGAGGTGACTCCAAACACACATTTCTTTGGGTTCAACTTGACCTTGAATTGTTCTAGTCTTTGAAAGACCTTTTCTAGCACATCCAGGTGTGATTCTCTAGTTAGTGACTTTGCAAGGATATCATCTACATAGTCCTCCATTGTGATGTGCATCACATCATGGAATATAGTGGTCATAGCACATTAATATGCGGCTCCTACTTTCTTTAGCCCAAATGGCATGACATTCTAGCAGAAAGTACCCCATGGACAAGTGAAAGCTATCTTATGTTGGTCTTCTAGTGCTATCCTGATTTGATTGTATCCAAAGAAGCCATCCATGAGAGATAACATGGTGTGCCTTGCTGTTAAGTTGACTATGATATCTATATTTGGCAACAGAAAGTCATCCTTGCGGCAGGCTTTGTTTAGATGTCTGAAATCATTGTATAATCTGACTCGGCCATTAGGTTTGGATACTGGTACTATGTTGGAGACCCACTCTAGATAGTCTATTGCTCTGATGAATCCCACATCCAGTAGTTTCTTGAGTTCTTCTTTCATTAGTAGGGCAATGTGTGGATGCATCTTTCAAAGTTTCTGTTTGCCTAGTTTCACTCCTGGATCCAGTGGAAGATGATGTAGAATCAAATCAGGATCCAATCCTGGCATATCTGCATATGACCAAGCAAAGTTGACTTGCTTTTTCTTGAAGAATTGTACAAACTTAGTCTTTTCAGGTGGAGTTAGAGACTTAGCAAAGTGAATGACCTTAGGTTGTTCCTCTATTCCAATGTTAATAGGTTCTATAGGTTCCACAACAATCTAAGACTTCTCCTAGTGCATGTCATCAGGGAGAGTGTCAAGCCTTCCATCGTCAGGTGCCACAGTTGGGTTTTCACCATTAGATGCGTCCTTTCTTTTTACTATTTTGGGATTTGATACTGCCACGGAGTGGTTTTCACCATCAGATCCAGTTTTTATTTTGTTATTTTTGCGACTGGAAGTCTTGGCACCCTCTCCAAAATAAGCTATGGTATTGCGTTCAATGGCGAAGCCAGCTTTATGATCTCCTGTAGGTAGGTGGTCCCTAAGTTCCATGTAGTCAATGTAGGCATCATCATTTTGGAACATGTCTAGTTGCAGGGTTCCTTGTAGATCCCAATTGATAAGTTCAAGATGCACAAGGGGGAGGGGGTCAGAGGATAGATCTGATTCATTGATAGTTTGAATGGATATGCTAGGAGTATTGGTAGGGATAGGGTTCAGGATGGTACTTTCCTCCAAATTATTTATTGCAATAGAACTCAAACCTTCCTTGAAAGTTGTATTCTCAAGAATTGGCGAATCACACTCTAATGGTCTATGCATTAGCATTTGTCCCTCACCGTAGGGGCTATAAGTTTAAACGGTGTCAATTTCCTTGTCGTCATAGGAGTGCTCTATCAGCTCATCCCACTCATATTCATTGGAATCTGTGTCACTATCCTCTTGAAGGTTATGGTTCATTTCCACAAGACAAGCATGTGCTTTTGCTTTGCCCTTGCCTTTGTATCCTAGACATTTTGTATTTCTTGCCAATGAAGATGAAGAAGGTTGAATGGGTTCTACTATTTCTTCTTTTTTTAGGCCAATGGGACCTTGTCCTTCATAACCCATTCTGTGTAAGATAGACTCACCTCACCCATAGATTTCTGTTGGGAGCTTAGGTGGTTCTTGTTGTGTGTTCTCTTCTTCTGTGTAGAGCCATTGTAAGATATCTCTTTCCTCTATTTCATTTGATTGGGTCCCCCATTTTACAAAGGGAGCTATAGGAGGTGTAGGAGGAGCAGATGGATTTGGAAAATGCTTGGGTCACCCAAAGGATCTAGGAGATAAAGGCATTTTGGCTAACTTGAGGTTGTGCTTGATGGAATATTCCCCTACTCCTATTTCTTTGATGGTAATTTTTTGCTCTTTGGGTTTGTATGAGGAAGCTTTAGAGGTAGAATCATGCTATGGGGTAGGGGATGTAGATGCTCTATTATTGGGTATGATGCAATCAGGCTATGAACGGATAGAGTTGTAATGCTGAAAGGGATCAGGATCACCTTGGATGGTGACTTGTTTTTCGTTATGAGGGAATTTATGCATTGGTGATAGGTAGAAGGCACAACCTTCATGGCATGAATCCATGGTCTACCTAGGAGAATATTATAGGCTAGTTCCCTATCTAAGACTTTGCACACAACGTCCTTTATCACTGGTCCCACTTGTATGGGTAATACCACTATTCCTTTGGTAGTTTTTTCCTCTTCATCATAGGCTTTAATGGTAATCTTTTTCCTTGGATCCACCACATTTTTAGAGAACCCCGATGTAAGGGCTATCTTAAGCGTGCAAATATTTAAACTGGCACCCCCATCAATGAGAAACCTCTTGATGTGGTGCTTATGGATGAAGGCGACAATATGCAAGGGGGTGTTATGAGGCTGAGACACTGAGAGGACATCTTGTTCGGTAAATGATATGGTACTTGAGGGGGTCAAATTTCTTACCATGGCTTGAAACTTTTCTTGGGCCAAGTTCGTGGGTACTGTCGTTTCCACTAAGGCTTTATAGAGAATGTCTTTGTGGGAAGGAGAAAGATGCAAAAACTCTAAGCTAGATATGTGGGCAGGAGTCTTCCGTAGTTGGTCTATGAGACTATACTGATGGGAGTTGGACTGAGAAGGTGATGACCTTGGAGGGAGGGTATTCAATGTGACCTTACCACTGTGGGTGATGATGCTACAATCAGTTTTGTTGGGTCTTGATTATTGGTTGGACGTAACCACATTGATTTGTGGGATGTGCTTTGATATGCAATTGATGGTATAGTCAAACGGAAGGCTTGCATAGTTAGCATTATTATTCCCATTATTTTGATTTTGCATGTTGCGGTTGTTGTTGTTGTTGTATGGCCTGTCATGATTGAGAAGTGGATTCTTGTACATGCGTCTCGTTAGAGGTATGTTGTTGAGCACCTCCCTGATTTTGATCAAGTATGTCTTGAATACCATGTTCGAGATGAATATAATTGTGGGTCGTATGACCTCTTCCTCTATGATACTCACAAAAGTTGGTGTCTTTCCAATAGTGAGGTTTTATTTGAGGTTCACAATCGCTAGTAGGTGATAGAGTGATCTCATTGTTGGCCAATACCTTCCTTAATGTGGATTCTTGGGACTCACCCAGCGGTGTGAATTTTTACCTAGGATTTGAGTTGTACCATGGTCTTGGCTCCCGAGAGAATGTTTTGTTGGGCGTAGCATTACTTGCCTCTCCTTTGAGAGTGAAGATTGGTTGTTGTTTGGGAGTTGCGACCTTGGAATCAACTACTCCATCATTGACGATATTTTTATTCTTAGTCCAAAACTTTGATTTGTCCATAGTGTAGTTGGAGTTAGGGGTGTCCTTGTACAACTTAATTTGCCCCTTGGCGATCATAGCTTTCTCAATGAATAATCCCATTTCAATGACCTTCAAAAATGAGGTAGGACATTGAATTTGGATTTGATAGATTAGATCAGAGTTGAGGTTGTGGACAAACATCTCCATCAATTGCTTCTTAGGTACATCATATGAGCATTTTCTCACTAGTTGTCTCCACCTTTGTAAGAAGGAGGTGAATGATTCACCACTCTTTTGCTTGGTATTGCATAGATCAAGCATGGAGACTTCGTGTTCAATGTTGTACGAGAAGTGCATGATAAATTTGTTTACTAACTCATCAAAAGTTTTGATACCTGATGGAAGTCATTAGAACCACTCCATGGCTTGACTACCTAGAGATCTAGGGAATAGTCTCATTAAGAAAGTTTCATTGTGAGCCACTTCCATGCATACGGCGTTGAATTCCCTAATGTGATCTCTTGGGTCTCCTTTCCCTTTGTACTTGTCAAAATTAGGAACTTTGAACCAAAAGGAAAAAGAGGAAGGGCACCATGTTCAAACTTTTATCAAAGGGGTATGGTGCGATGTCTTCCAAAGCATAAGTTTAAGTATTTGTTCCTATTTTGAGGTTTGTCATTTTTTGCATTAGGCCCTCAATTTGTTTCCTCATTTCTTCCATGGGCACATTAGGATCCGTGACTTTCTTTCCTTTATCTTCACCAATGTGGTGTTCATGATTATCTTCTACGGTCTCTTTCAGTTTGTTGAGATCAAAGTCAGTGTGGAGCTTAAGTCCTAGATTCACAAGATGAATAAAGTACTTGTGAGGATCCTCGTGGAGCATTTTTTCTAGTAAGCATTGGAATTTCTAATCTTGGAGGTGTCCTTGATACTCTTCATGAGAGATTTCCTCATCACTATCATGAGGGGTGACAATGTGATTAGATTATCCGTCCATTTCAATTTGTCTTTTGTATTGAGATCTAGTTAAAACCATGCAAGGAGACATAGGAAGTGGTGGGATGAAACTAGAGATTTTGGTAAGATGCTGATGGAGATTGTTGAGAATAGGATACTTGTGATGAGATTTGAACAAGGGACTCTTTTGATCAATGATTCCAAGTAAGACGGCCGATACAAGACGATAGCCACAAGTAAATGTAGAGACTAGTCGTGCACCAAGATCACTAGCAAAGTTATGCAACCTACTAGTGTTACTTGAATCTGAAATGATCAGAAAAAGGTCTTGCACTAATCTGATATAGGATACTTTGACTTTGCACTAGGGAGACCTGATAGAAGGTGCATGAGAGGACCAACAAAAGAGAGACTTTGACGTGAAATAGATGGAAAAGTGACTACAAGGTAAGACCTTATCTTAGAACTTGGAACTAGGCTGAAATGGGTACCCAGAAATGGCAATTTTTTTCTCTCAAAGTATGTGGAAGAACTCACTGTTACACATGCGCAAGAACAAATGCACAGCAGAAAAAGATAAATGCACAGAAAGTTGACACAGATGCGCAATATTGGTAAAAGTTAGATGTGTAGTAATAGGTGATATAAGTGTAGCCAGTCAGTACAAATGCGTAGCCAGTCGGAATAGATGCGCAATAGAAAAGTATAAAAGCGTAGCTCTAGTTTTTCTGATTTTTTTTGCAAATTTTTAGCAATTTTTTTGATGTTTTTTGGTTTCTTTTGTTGCAAGATGGTCTCTTTGATCTAATTTTCTTTTAATTATGGCAAGAAGACACAGTAAACACAAAGAATGTTTTTATGGTTTTTTCTGTGATTTTTTGACTCTTTTTGGACTAAAAGAAAGCAAGTACAATCCTAGGTTGCAAAGGACAATATAAACTGAATTCTCACTATCTCTAGTGAAGCATCTTTGGGAGGTGATAATCACCCTTCCCTGCACTAGTTTATAGGGGTTTTTGGCCACTAAAACAAAGGTGTTTAAGAAAGGCAACCGTTTGAGTGGTTATACATGCGGTGACACTACTCTCCATTATGGAGTCTCCCAGCCTACAAGGGTTGAGCCTTGGAGGGTTTTGGGGGAGGTTGGTTGTCGGTATAACACAACTTCATTCATTGTTTAAAGCTTTCACTCCAAATACAATTTATTTATAGTGGCTTGGTAGAGCTTGGCTTTAGCTTGTTACCACTTAAGGTCGTTCCTACTTGGATGAACGGTATCCAAGAGCAAGCCCCTCTAAAGGTTAAACACATACAAAAATCATATGTCGGGGATGTTGGTCACCCAAGATAGGGGAGAGCATATGCCTAGTATCATTCCCAAAACACAAAAGAAAGTGATTATTTTCCCCTAGTTAAAAAGAAAAAGACTAAATGATCTATGTACTTGGGCAAGCACAAAAATTTGTTAACTTTGAAGTGATAACAGGATAGCAATGGTTCAATTTTACCCAGATAGCAATGATTTGTTAACTTTGAAGTGATAACAAGATAGCAATGTTTCAATTTTACCGAGATAGCAATGTGTCTAACTTTGAAAGATAGAAATATACCAATGATTCAATGATATGAAAGATAGCAATGATTCAGTTACCACCCTCCTAGTTAAGACTACATGAGATTTGCATGAGCATCCATTTACTTTCCTTTTAGAAATTGAAGTGTGAGTTAACAAGTGCAACTATATGATTCTAAACCAGTACCTAGCCTGTAAAACAGATGCAAGAGTGTTCCTACGAAAAAATGTTAGCATTAGCAAAAAAGTCACAAGAAAAACCCTAAGAATCACTGCCTAGATTAGATGTGCAGCTTCAGAGCCTGAATGCACAGAAATAGAGCTCAGAAGTGCAATAGTACAGATGCACTGAGACAGAGGTCAAAAGCGTAGGAATATAGAGTGTATGCGCTGAACTGACAGATGCACCATTTCAAAAGGTGTATGCGCCAAAAGATTGGATGCACCAGAATAGACTGCAGATGTGTGTTAGGATGAGGCAAATGCACAGTTTCCTCCTGTGTACATCTTTCTAACACACAAAAACTTAGTTTTTGGGTTAAATTGGGGCTAGGCCCCATGGTGGGCACCAAAAATGTTAAGGGAAAATTGGAGTAAACATGAATAATCAATATATCAATAATAATAATACCCAAAACTCAATGAAATATAGAAACAAAGAGATCAATCAAACAAAGAACTTCAAAAACCTTTGTAAACCTCAAAGCTTCATGGCTTCCATTGATTGCCTGTCTCAATCGATCTTGCATGTATGAATAAGGCCCTCAGAGAGTGCACTTCCTTGCTATTCCAAGATTGTCAATGGAGAATGGCTATGATAATGCTTTGTAATGAAGATGAGCTTCACAACAATGGTAGTGATATGGTAACAAGTTGATCACAAGCGAATGGAATGACGTGGGTGCCAAAGGCGTGCTGTAATTCCTGCAGAGTAACAATACTAAAAGCTTGGATGAATGAAATGGAGGAATAGGGTTCAATTTATAGACTCATCAAAGAGGAGATCAATGCTATAGAAAGGATGAGAAGATCAACGGTATAGAATGGTTGAGGAACATGCGAGAATAAGAAGAAGACAAGTGTCACACAAAAGTTGTTTTGTTTGAGTTAACTGCTTTCTTTTCTAAAGATAAGATATGACTTCATAAATTAGAAAAGTTTTTTTCTAATTTAAGAGATATTGATAAAAACAAGGTTGATTGAGTCAGTTAACTCAACTTGAGATTTGCTTTTGCATGATTTAGGAAAAATTAAATAATAAATTATTTAATTTTGTGTGCATGAAGAATAAGACTTATTTTTAGAAGATTTGGAAGAATATTTGAAGAATTAGAAGATAAGAAAGCAAATTAAATAAATAAATAAATTCATTTAATTGTTGTGCATGATTTGGAAGAATAAATAAAATATTTGATTGTATTATATTTTTAGAGGTTGAGAGGATTTAAATAAATTTGATTGATTTATTTAAATTTGGAAGAAGAATTGATTTAATTAAATAATTAAGAATTATTTAATTGTTTGGAAGAATTTAATTAAATAAAGGATTTTATTTAATTTTGTCTTTAGAAGAGGTAATTAAATATTTCGATATTTAATTAACTTAGAGGAATATGAATCGAATAAATAAATATGTTTATTTATTTATTGATAGAAGAATTAGAAGGAATAAATATTAAGAATATTTATTTGGACAGAGTCGTGTCATTTTTAGACGTATATAGTTATATTGTTGTTTTGGACTGATACCAGTCATATAACCTGCTGCCCTTGACTGAAATCCTCATAGCATCCTTTGTTACATTTATTTGAATTTGAAAAGCATAAAAAAATCAAGCATTTTTGGCTACTTTTGCTCTTACCTTTTGCACCAACCTTGAAAAGCTTTCAAAATCTGATTTGGAATTAGTTTGAGCATAAAAGCATGGCCTCTAATCATAATAGCAACAATAGGTTCCCTCCTAGACCTTACATTTAAAGAAAGGTTCCTGAACCCGAAATTGTCTTCACTCCTCATGATAGAACAATCGGTGATTCCGAAGGACCTCTTTACATTACTATGAAAATAATGGGAAATCCTGTGAATGGAACTCTTATCGATCCTAATTGTATGACTAATATTGCCACTGAGGAGTTTCTCTTTTCACATCAATTAATGCAAGGTTCTTATGATCTCTCGAGCATGATGATTAAGACACATAAGGGAACCTTTATCAAGCCTTTGGGTAAGATATCTTTGATAGTAACATTGTCCAAAAAACATGTCGAACAATGGTTTGATGTTGTCCCCGTTTTGGACCTCTTTCGCATTAAATTGGGACATCCATGGCTAAAAGAAATGAAAGCTATCCCTTCAACAATACACCATTGTCTGAAAATCCCTCTGGATGGCCATATAATCACCATCCCTCAGAACAAGTATAAACCTTTGGTTCAGGAAAAACATTATGAATTGAATTACTTTTGGGATAAAATTGAAGTACCTAGTCCTTCTACGCAAGAAATGACAAAAGAGAAACAACCTGCATGTGAAGAGAACTTTAGACCAAAAGGAAAAAGTCCCTATGCTGAGGTTCCTCCCCGTAAATCCTTACAAGGATCAGGAGATAGTTGTCAACAACAAAGTGTTCCACCGCGACAAATGAAGTTTGATCCCGGTGCTTCATCTTCTAATTTTCACAAACCTATGAAAGAGAATAGCCCTATCTTACAAAAGATAAGTGGTAAAACAAAACGAAATAGAAAAGCAAGAGAAAGAAGAAAAAGAAGACAAGAATATGCCATAAACCTAGCCTCTCAACAAGAAAACATCGATCCTAACATTCAACCAAACAAAGACAATCCTAATGATGAACAACATGATGAACAAGATATGAATTTGGCTATGGTACCATATGTTCCACTATCCTCCATCATTAGGGAATGCGATGATGACAACGATGATTTGCTTATAGACAATTTCTAGCCCAGAAGGGGCCTTATAGGTAAGTATCTCTAACCCTTTATCTCTCCTGTCATGTACTTCCCCCGTGATGTGTTATATGTTGTTTAGGCCTCCTAGGATAACCTCAGATTCTGCCGTAAGGTTCGAGATACCAGGAGACTGCCTCTATTGTGACCTTATATTTGTATCATCATTCTTCTATATTGCCTCTCTCTCTGATTTCATGGTTGTGTGTTGTGTCTTACAGACATAGCATCGTAGTTGGTGACTTGGGGGCACCCTCCTACATGACTGTCCCTAAGACACTTGTTTTCTCCTCTCTTATTTATTATTTCCCTTCCTCTGGTGTTTCCATCTAGCAGGCGGATGACGACAAACATTTATATTGATGTGGACCTAGTGTCCCTTTTGAGAGCAATCAAAAATTGGACTTAGTTTCTAATATGATGATGGAGTTGTATATCTTATCTAACGCTTGGCTAGTGGAAGCACTCGTACTTTCCGCGTTGTGAATTTTATGATGTTTCTATCGCATTTACAAACCTTAACAATACTGCTGCTCTATGCACCTTTGTTTGCCTTTAAATCTAGCCTTGGCGGTACTCTATTTAGAGATCTTTGTGATATAGCCCCTGGTTATCCTCGAACTCCAAATTCATTGTATAACCTTGGCTCTTTGTGTGGTTAATCATATGCATTGATGTTGTTGTTTATCATTATGTTGTAGACACTAAAATGTTTCTTGCAGGGATGTGTTTGTGGGAACATTTGGTGATCATAAAGTACATGTCACCTTCCGGGGGGCATGAGCTTTGTGAAGGTCAGTGTTCCCTTGTGTGTTTTCTTCCTACCTTAACGTGCTTGATATCGATAACTAATATCAACCACCTTAAGGTAGGGGCATATAAGGTAAGCTATCTGTTATAGATGTTAGCAATGTGTTTGACCTCAGATGCATAGACCTGTGCCCGAGTAGTGCATCATGCATCCTAAGTTTGTTTGCAATCAATCAATCAATCACATAAGCCCTCTGCAGAGGCAGGATATCAAGCATATCTTTTCTTCTTGATCCCTCTACAGAGGTGGGGATGGTGTATTTCTTGAAGCAGATTGCATCATCCTATCATTTTCAAAAGTCCTCTGCGAAGGCGGGGAGCAGTTCTGTGACTAACTCAACCCTTAAGCATGTCTTTGGTGATTGTTGTGGTGAAGCCCAATTGTTGGTGTGTGCATATAATGTGCTTGAGATGGTGATGAGACTAGAAATAGGGAACACACCATCGCTTGTCTGTCATGTTTTCTCTGTGTCTTCAAGTGTGTGTGTTTTGGTGTGCTTGTTTTGTATGGCATGTTTGTTTCCCCATATTCATAGACCAATGCCTTGAGTAGTGCTTCATGCATTTTGGGAGGTTTTGCATGTATTGCGTGTGTGTTGCCCCATATGCAGAGACCAGCACCATCGAGTAGTGCTTCCTGCATTTTGGGAAGTTTGTTTACTTTCTAGTACTTGCATTTGCATTTCATATATATGAGAAAAAGAAAAGAAAATATATCATTCCTGTCTTCCATGCATTAATTGTCTGCTTTGTGTTCTTCTTGACTGTAACTGGCTTCTCCATGTTTTGCGTGCCTGTTACTATTTTCTATGTGATTGGCGTGTCTTCTCCATGCTTGATGTGTTTGTTGTGTTTGTGACCTTACTTTAATGCATGTATGGGCCTCGTGTTCATACATACATTAAAGTGGGGGCTAAATGTAATGTTGGAAAATGTCCCCTTGGGGGCTTTTCCCTCATAAGGTTTAGGTCCCAGGTCTTTAGCATGCATTTAGGACATGTTAGTTCATATTTTAGCATCCCGATGGAATGAGACCTAAGTCCCATGGAAAATAGGACCTAGGAGGACCCCTTGAGCTGTACCCTACCTGAAATAGGGGGAGGACTTGGTCGCCTACCCTATTTTAGGGCAGACTCAATTTCTGGGTATCGGTTAGTGATCGCTATTGGGCCCCTTTGCCGACACGGTAAGTTTGAATTTCAAATATCTTGGTGGGAGTGCTTGTAGATGCATATATAAACATATGTAGGCATTCATTTGTAAACTAGATTGTTATTGGGAACTCTAGGCATTCTCAAGGTGATTCAAAGATTTCTATTGTGTTGCAAGAGCAGACTTGTGTGTTTTGTGTGTTGATATTTGCAGATTTGAGCATCAATTCCTTCATGGCATGAAGAGCATCTTCCTCCATGAAAGCTTGACTACAAGGTGACATATCATTGTGTTTTTATCATTAATTCCTTTGGTTTTTGGCCTCTGCCTCACAAGGGCACGCCCTCTTTATCTGACAATGGTGTTCAGAGACTTAAGTGCCCTCCAGGGTTTGACTAAGGAAAACCTCTAAACACCACAACCCCCAAACCAAGTCTTGTGATTGTAGGTTACAGGTGTCACATCCAGGAAAAGTGGAGTTACAGGAAGGTTGGAAAGACATCAAGGATTCTAGATCTAAAGAAAAGATAGATAAAAGAGCACTTCCAGGACTAGGGCACTTGCTCCAATGTCCTCCGCAGTCTGATTCCAAAAAATAGAAGTTACAGGGTTGATGAGTGTCTGAAGGAGGTCTAGATTCCCCAAAAAAGTAGGTACCTTGGACTTGGGCACCCACTCCAATGTCCTCGACTGTTCTACCTCAGAACCCCGAAAACAGGTATCCTGTAATTTGGTATTTTACTCCTGTCTGCAAGAGCTTTTTCTGTAATTCATTAATTTGTTGTTGTATTTTCTTAATTAGGGTTTTAATGGTCAATTGAGCATAGGAGAAGGAAAAATTGATAATTAATTCCCTAATCCAAGTTTCCCCTACATTTGCAAGTGACCTAGGGTATGATAGTGCTCACCACTCGACCGTAGATCCTTCAATGTTAGGGTGAAAGGAGGATTTTAACATCTAAGCCACAAAATATCAACAAATCCAATTTTACCCTAAACATTTACAATGCCTCACTTGAATCTCTTCACTTTTTTGAAAATATTTTTGATGCTATTTGATTTCTAGTACTTTAAAATTCTACTTCTTGTGTTTGCTTTCCTATGATTTCTCTTTCTCTAACACTCTTATTTTTTTTTATATGTCATTTTTTTATTCACTTGTATTTTTTTGATTTCTTCCTATAGAGTTATGATCCTCTTTGTGTTTTTGGCCAAGAAAGATAAGGGTCTAAGTACCACCAAGGGTTTTTATCATCCATTCGGACTTAACTTCTACTAAGGAGGAATGGGGAAGGTCTACTTGCAAGCTTCTATTGAGTACTATAGGTTTGAATACTAACTTTTCTTATACTTAACATCATGAGTTGTTAAGACTTGGATTGGTGTGAAGCTAAGAGCTAGGCTTTGATTAGAATCATTGTGAAATGTAAATAGATGAGTTGTGATAAGTGGTAGAACATGATTATTTAGGGATCTCAAAGGTTTAAAGGGTCAACCCATATCTAAGAAACCTTAGACTCCTTACTAAGACTAAAATCAAACAAGAGAATGTCACTCATAAAATGCATGGTAGAACAAAATGAAGAATGCAATTTTTTTTATTTTTCATGATTTTTTTTGTGTTTTTTTATGGATTTTTGAATTATTGGATTTTTTGGATTTTCTATGCTTTTACAATGTTTTGAGATACTAAACTCTTCACCTTCCTTTATGCACAAGAGGTAAGTGGTGTTTATGGTGTCTTCCTTAACTACGTATGAACCTATCCAATTTGGTCTAAACTTCTCTTAAAAGTCTTTGCAAGGACACTCGAAGACTTGGTGTAAATATGTCTTTGAATTTAGTGAGAAGTTTTGTGTACTCGCATGTTTCATTGTTTAATGGTTTGCCCCCTAGCATTATAATTTCCTATTCTTGTTGAGTTCCAATGTTTGTTTTGAACTTTTTAGGGGAAATTAGAATTGGTGTTTGAATATTTTTTTATGACTCTCCTAGTTCTTGTGTGGGTTCTGATTCTTCTTTTTAGTTAGTGGTAGTCTCGACTGTATGGATGCTCATATTTGGCTTGATAGGAAACGCTGCTAAATCAAATGGAGCATAAGACTTTGTTGAGTGGGGATTGAATGGGAATTCTCCTATTTCCCCCTTTCCTATACATTTTGAGGTCTTACCTATATTTGCAAATTGTTTAGATGTCAAGCTCCTTTTTGAAGAGTGTTGATTTTTGGGTCAGTGGTGGTTTCCATGGTCTATCCCTTCTTTTTTGACTTAAGCAAATTTGTAAAGACTAAAAGGATCAAGGTCTCCTCTAATGATGTGCATTTGTCCCATGTGTGACAAGTAAATTTCTTGAAATAATGTGGAGGGAATATCCCTCATCCTATGAATATAATGCCTTCCTAGGATCACATCATAAGTGATTTCTTCATTGATGACATAAATTTTAGTTGGGAGGGTTTTGGGACCCAATGTCATTTGAAGATTGACCTTACCCATGGTTTGAATGTTTGTATTATCATTAATTCTAAGGGTGGAAGTTTCTTGTGTGATTTGAGTTTTGTCATAACCCATTCTTTAAAGAAGAGAAAAAGAGACTATGTTGATTGCAAACTCATCGACTATCATTACATGTTTAATGGAATAGTCCCAAACTTGGACTATCAGATGGAGGGGGAGGTCACCCTATTTAGATGTGTCATTGTCTAAGGATAACTTTTCAAAATAAAAATTTTAATAATAACACATTTCATTTGGAGTGTTTTGAACTAGATGGCCTAGACCTAAGGCATTGAGGAGAGCCTTATTGTGCCTAGGATAACTCTTGACAAGTTCTAACATGTGAGAAAATTTGGAATTGCTAGGAGTGTCACCTAGTTTATTTGGTCCTTGGGTAACACATATTTCTTGCTCTTTATCTACTTATACAAGGCCTAAGGTGTATTGATCAAGGGCATTTTGATGGTCTTTAAGACTATGTTACATCCCCAATCTTGACTAAGCTTAATTTTACTTTTTATGTGATAAACTGGATAAACAATCATAGGTTAATGATTTGATGTTTGTGGAAAATATCAAGATAAATCATTGATTATATGGATTATGAATAATGCTTAGATTATACATGAGATTACATGTTGTTGAGATTATTTTATCATAATGCTTTATGATTTATGGATGATACACTGATAATAGTTTGTATGACTATGAGTGTAACCAGGAAAGGAATCTACCTTCAAGAATAGGAGAGTATCACCAGAGAGAAAGGGATAGATATTGTGAAAAGACTAGTTTGCCATTTGAAGTATCAAATTGATCATTATGTGAACCTTTGCAAGATAAGGTATATGTGGGAGATGGTTGCTATCTCGAGATTATCTTAATTTTGACCATTGTTGATTTGACGTGGGGAAAAGGTTTTCCAATGTCAAATTGCATCAATTTAGTCAAGAGAGTTTATTTTTATCTATTTTTTTGCTTTGCTCAATAGCTGATAATGAGGTAAGCATATAAGGTGGCAAAGGGGGAGAAGGTCTCGACCCACTCTCACTCCTTAGCAGGTGACTAATATCAACTTTCATTGAAATGGTAATGTTACCATTAAGTTGATATATATTATTTATATATTTGTTAAAGAGTATTATAATGATAAAGAGAATTTGTTTTATTAAGATATTAATATCTATTTCTCTTGTGTTAAATTTTTCCGTTGGATGCTACTTCTACGCTCATGTAGAGAAGCACTTTCACCCCAACCCACACAATGTGGAATGAGTGGGAATAACCCACTATGGCTGCGAGGGTCATTTTGGGTGACAGGGAACAACTGGAAGGATGCATGTTCGTTTTGTTGAGAAATTTGTTGGGGAAGTTTTTTTATCCTATAGATTGAGTAGAGAGGATTACAGTCTCTTGAAGTTTAGTTTTTAGTTTTTTTTCTTTTTTGTGCTTTCGGGTAGGAATAATGATAGGAAAGAAGGATACAGTCCTTGGCAAGTGAGAGAAACTAACAGTCAAAAGAAGAAAACTCACCAAAGAGCTCAAATAGATAGATAAAGAATCTGTAGCTAAGTGCTTTAGGTATTATCAAATACTTCAATTATGATTGAAGTTATAATAAATACGTATCTTTATTAATTCCTTATGACTATCAACAGTGTTATACATGGTGTCGTATGCCAACAAGGGCCAAAACCCTTATGTCGTGCATGATATCCTTTTTGTGTCTCGATTTAAAACTGCTAACATAGATTTGTCTCTATTGTAACCCTTATGATAGCCTTGAGAGAAAATCTATTGTTTTGTTTATAGATATTACATGACTTACATCAAGAGTAAGAAAGGTGGCAGTTGATGAAAACTTGTTTAACTATTTTCCTTTGTATATGTATATGATCAAACTTGCCACATCTACGTGCAAGTAGAGCCCTGTTGCACCCACTATTAGAATGGTAGTAATGGTATGGTCTAGAGATCATAGGGTTGTAAACCCATTCTTACTTCTGGAGATGATAGGGTTGTAAACCCATTCTTACCTCTATAGCATGATTATATTGTTATTATGAATTATCATTTCTTGAGAGGTGGCATGGACTATCCATTGAATGTCGTGGCCTCCATATGTTTGTCTATTAATAAGACAATGTTATTTCTCTATTGGTAAACCATGATGGTGGTCGGCTGTCGATAGTGCCACTAGTCGAGGGTTATTCCTTATAGAAATCCATGTTTAGTAAGCCTGTGTAAGATAAAGAATCTCTCAATGCCAAGAGCTAGAATAGCATTAATCATAATTGTTGCTCTTTATATCATGCATGTCAATAACACCACTAGCTTAGTGGTAGTTAAAGAAGACTTTTAGTCAATAGAGCCGAATGGTATAATGTTATCCATTTGGTCTATATGCAAGAACTCTAGATAACCCTCAAAGAATGAAGATGGTCCTCGAGACTTTGATATAAATAGTTATTATTATCAAATATTTGATAGTCTCTTATTTTCAAATAAAAAGATTGTTATATCACTTGGGGTTAGAGATGGATAACCTCTTTTATGCAAAAATGTTTGGTAAACGTAAAACTCTTTTACTTTCAACTTTTGAGTAAAATAGACAAGGTCATTATCAAAGAGGATTAGATGAAAATCCTCAACCCAAATGAGTTCCTTGGTGAACTTCTATGATTTTATACAAAACTTCTCCTATGTTGATACTGGATATCAAACTAATTATGAATATATACTTTTGAAATAAGGAATAGAGTGATAGGTGATCATAGATTCCATGTTGCAAATGCAACAAGAAACATTTGGATTAGACTCTGGGATTCAGAGTTAGTAATCTAAGTTAGATGGACTAAGAATTACCTAATCCTATTTAAATATATATGTGTATATATCCTAGACTAAGGATTGATCCTAGGTCATACTGACTAAAAAGAAAAGATGAATAGACAAGTTATGTCTAAAATCACTGCAGGATGAGATAGCTTGAGTCGAGTTAGAAGTGTGTGAACAATCGACTACATTCATTGCAAAACATCTATTTGTATTAATCTTTGGCCAAAGTAATGCATCCATATCTACATGCACTAGTTAGTTCGTTGTGCTTCATATGGCATTACCTCTTAGTAGTGTCATACATAGTTAGAGTGGATCTATAGTTGTATGACCGTGAAGAGTTATGAAGGACACACCACTAGAGACTTAGATGGAAAACCTATTGGTTCCTTATAGCTATTCCCTTCATGAAGGGTAGGGCCACTTATAGGAAGGAAGTTGTGCAGGGGACTTCTAGTCTATGGTTGGAGGAAAAACACTTGGGTGATGCTCTCCTTCCCAAGAAAATGACATACCAAGACTTATGAAGACAGATGTCAATAGTGCAGATGCAGTATATTCTATTATATGACTTGTTAGTCAAAATTGTATTTAAAACTTATCATTATTGCCATGAGAAAAACATTATGATTGTAAACTAAAAGAATTCACTATTATGTTATCTTTGAGTATGTTGAAATTTTTTGATTTGAAATTATTCATAAAAGATATGCATTTTAATTATTTATTATGAAATTGATTAATGTTAAACATAAAGATGATTATGTTGATCATGACTATTTACTTAATGGTAAATTGAGTTGATAATCTATGTAATATGAGTTGTCATGTTACATATGGTATCAGAGCTACCAGATTCAATACATGGACCTATGAGCTCACTGCATGAAAACCTCTTCAAGCATTAATAGTTTCTATTGTTTGGATGTTCTTTTTTCCAGAATGGTGAACAAGAATGACACAAAGGAAGAAGGCAATGAGAAATGGACATTACCTAAAGGCTATGATGGAGCGAGCCTCAAGAATGAAAAGCCTTGGCCAAACTGGTTACTTGAAAGGCGCATGGTTATCTGATGATGAAACCTTCATTGATGCTATTAAATGCATCAAGTAGGTAAAGGACAAAGAAGTTAGGGCTATTGTTCCTATCTTTGAAAATGAATTAGTGAAACCCTTTGCACCTAAGGACTTACCATTGGGGAGTGATCCTAATGTTCCTATTGCTACTCGGGAGGTCATGGATGAGTACCTATGAGTACGCCCACCTCCTACATCTAATTTAATGAACCTCAATGATGAGGATAAAGTTGGGAAGATTTCCCAATCTCAAAGTGACTTGTAGTTGGAAGATGTGAAAAAATGTAACAAATGATGGATTCTATGTTGTCTGTG
Source organism: Cunninghamia lanceolata (assembly GCA_027924645.1). Taxonomy (NCBI): domain Eukaryota; kingdom Viridiplantae; phylum Streptophyta; class Pinopsida; order Cupressales; family Cupressaceae; genus Cunninghamia; species Cunninghamia lanceolata. The sequence goes on from BSBN01000867.1 coordinate 24,057,725, forward strand.
GAAACTATAATGTAAATTTTAAAAATTTGGCAAATTTTTCTCTTCTTATTAAGAATTGCATAAATGAGAATGGATTTATGTTTATGAATGGATTAAATGGTATGAAAAACTAATTGAATGATTAATATACAAACTTCAGGAGAAGTAGATTGCAGAATGGTTTAGACAAGAACCAACATTGGAGATAGCTAAGAGGAAAGGCAACCTTCAGGCCACTCTGATTTAAAACTTGACCAGATCCTTGCTATGCTCCATGAGTCGACCTAACAAGAATTGGAACTCTAGAACAGGAGGTCAGGGGTCAGCATGGACCCATGCATGAAGCCCTCCATGGGGGTGACGATGAGGAACATCGTGAAAACACCACCCAAAGTGGATATAGAGAGAAAAACTCTGAAATAAGACAAAATGAGGATAAAAGAAGCCACTTGGCTCTAGAATTATCTAGAGATATGAAAAAGATTACACCTCCCAAGTTTGATGGGACTGTAAGTAGGGATTCCATGGAGGCATGGCTTACAAAAATGGAAAAATACTTTGAAATAAGAAACTATTATGAAATCACCAAAGCAATACATGGGGAGCATACCAATTGGTAGGTGAGGCATTCACCTGGTGGATGAACAAGAAAATGGAGTTAAAATTGAACTCCATGAGTCTAACTTGGGAAAGGTTTGTGGAACTTTTCAGGCAAAGATGGTTGCCTCAGTTGTATTTTGACCAGAAGCTTATAGACTTTCAAAATTTGAGACACCTGGGGTGACTCATCTATGAATAAGTACTAGAAGAAGTTCACTCATCTCCTCAAATATGTTCCCCAATATCAACAGGATGAGAGGTTTCACATCCAAACATTTATCATGGGTTTGAATGCCCAAATTAGAGGTGAAGTCGATGTGCATGGTCCTACTTCAATGGACCAAGTTTATGAGAAAGCTATTAAACAAGAACAAAAATTGAAATCCATGTCTGCATATTGAGAAAGGAACCGTAAAAAGTTTAATTGGTCCCAATCCTCCCAGTCATTTAGGAAAAAGGGAAAAAAGCAAGATTTTACAAAGAAAGGTGACAAGGAATTCAAGGATAATCAGAATGAATCCAAGGGCGAAAAGAAAGTCAATACCAACTCTAAGAAAAATTGAGACAATTCTGGAAAGCCTTATGAAATGTAAGGACCCATGTGAGGGTATTATTCATGTGGTGGTGATCATTATGCCAACTAGTGTCCCAATAAGACACAAGGAACTCAGCCACGAGGAAATTCTTTACCCTCACAACAAGCATCTTTTCAACAACGAATACATGCAACCCTAGATAATAGGAAAGATGAATATCAAATCACTCCAATTGAAACCACAACTATTTTATCTAGTTTTCCAATTTCAGTTTTGATAGATACTGGTACAGAATGTTTCATTTCTCTAAAAAATTTAAGTAGGATTTATAGAAAAGATGGTTACATGGAAAACACTTGGTCAATTGAATATGCTAATCAGACCAGAGCTCAGGTAGAGTAATGTTTGTTTGAGGCAAATGTTAAACTTTTGAGTTTCTCCACTGAAGTGAACCTTTATGTAGCCCCATTAGGCTCATATGATGTCATCCTTGGGATAAACTTGTTATGGAGACATAGGGCTAAAGTGGATTGTTTTGCTAAAACCATAGAATGCCTAGATGACCTTGAGAAAAGAGTCTTTCTGCAAGGTAACCTTAGAAAGGTTAAACTGAGACAAATATCTATCCTATAGATGAAAAGAGCCCAAAGGAAAGGATGCCAACTTTTTGCTATTAAAATGGAGAAAATAAATAATCCCAAGGAATTTGTTTTTTGAGATGATTTGATGTTTTATGAATCTTAGAAACTCCAAGGAGTTGACAAGAGGGAATCCATAGATCAAGAGAGATTAGATATGGATAGATACCCCTTTCTTCAAGATTTTGAGGATGTATTTCTAGATGAACTGTCGAGATTACCTCCCAAAAGAGCTTTTGATTTCTCAATAGATATAATTCTAGAATCAGAACCTATATCTAAAGATCCTTATAGGATGACCACAACAAAACTAATGGAGCTAAAGGCTCAACTATAGGAATTTCTCGATAAAGGGTTGATAAGACCTAGTATTTCACCTTGGGGAGCACTAGTATTTTTTGTTAAAAATAAAGATGGTACCTTGCAATTATGTATAAATTATCATATGCTAAATAAGGAAATGATAAAGAACAAGTATCCATTTCCTTGAATTGATGATCTCTTTGATCAAATGTGAGGAGGAACTGTGTTTTCTATGATCGATCTCATATCAAGATACCATCAATTATGCTAAAAGATGAGGATATTCACAACACAGCCTTTAGAACAAGGTATAGGCACTATGAGTTCATTGTCCTACCCTTTGAGTTAACAAATGTACCTACAACATTTATCAATTTGTCCTTGTTTTCCTTGATGATATTTTGATTTACTCTAAAAATGAGGAGGAGCACCTTCCACATTTAAGGATTGTTTTTCAAAGGTTAAGAGAGCATAAACTATATGGAAACCTCTTGAACTGTACTTTCTTTCAAAAGGGGGTACATTATTTGGGTCATATAATTTTAGCTAAAGGAATAGCTGTGGACCAACCAAGATTAATAAATGTGCATGAGGTCCAAAATTTTATGGGCCTAGCAGGTTATTACAAAAAAATCATGGCAAATTTTTCAAAAGTGCTTATCCTATTACTTCTTTACAAAGAAAGGGAAAAATATTTGATTTGTCAGAAAAATTCCAAGTGGCATTCGACCAACTAAAAGAAAGATTGACTACGGCCCCTATTTTGAAGGTATCTGACCAAGATGGTCATTTTGTAGTCATTATTGATGCCTCAGGGGAAGGTTTAGGTGGTGTACTTGTCTAGGATGGGCAAGTTATTGCTTATGAGTCCAAAAAATTGAAAACTTATGAACAAAATTATGCTCCTCATCATTTGGAATTGGCAGCAGCAATTCATGCACTACAAATGTGGAGGCACTATTTACTTAGAAAACATTTTGAACTAAAAAAAGACCATCAAGGACTCAAATATTTGTTTATTCAACCACACCTGAATGCTCACCAGAGAAGGTGGTTAGAACTAATATCATATTATGATTTTGAGATTAAATACATTAAGGGCAAGGAAAACCAAGTGGTGGATGCCTTAAGTAGGAGAAGACATATTTCCTCAATGATCTCTGTACATTCTGATTTTAGGAACCAAGTGTTACAAAAGTCTAAAGGAGATGAGTACTAGGAACAGGTAATAGAAGTTATCATGGATAACCCTCATGATGCTAGGTATAATGGGTTTTATGTTGAACCAAATGGTCTACTAAGGTTTAAAGGAAGGACGTACGTTCCAAACTTTGAGGAGTTAAGGAATATCATGTGGAAAGATGTTCATTCTGCACCTTATTCAAGACATCCCGAGGTGACAAAATTGCTTGTTGATGTGAAGCCTTTATATTTCTGAGAGGAAATGAAGAGGGATGCTACAAGGTTTGTAGCTAGATACCTAGAATGCCAGAGGGTGAAGGTAGAACACTATCACCTGGTAGGACTTTTATACCCTCATGTGATTTCGAAATGGAAATGGCAAGTCATTAGCATGGATTTTTGTGCAAGGACTTCCTATGTCTAGGAATAGGTATAATGCTATTCTAGTTGTGGTGGATAGACTCACTAAGGTAGCACATTTTATAGCCAGGAATTTGACAGATGGGGAACTAATCATAACCCACAAATTTGTGCAAGAAGTATTCAGATTGCACGGTATCCCTAAGAATATTATCTCAGATAGGGTGCCCATATGACATCAAGGTTTTGGAAAACCTTATTCTCCTCACTTGGAATGTAGTTAAACATAAGCTTTGATTATCATCCCGAGACAGATGGCCAAATTGAAAGAGTAAACTAAGTGTTGGAAGATCTAATGAGAATGTATTGCATGGATCAGCAATACACATGGGAGGATTATCTTCCTCTTGTGGAATTTGCTTATAATAATTCCTATCATTCCACTATCAAGATGGTTCCATTTGAAGCATTATATTGAAGAAAGTGCCAAACTCCTATAATCTAGGATAAGATAGAAGATAGGATTAGCCTTAGTCCATAAATGCTATCAGAAATGGAAGAGCAAGTCCATCTGATTAAGAAAAGGCTAACAGAAGTGAATGATGAGCAGAAAAGTTATGCGGATACTAAATGCATCGCAATGCATTTCTTAGTGTGAGAAAAAGTCTTCCTAAGAGTCAAACCACAAAAGAGTTCTATTAAGTTTGGAAAGACACCCAAACTAGCTCCTAGGTATGTTGGTCCCTTCAAAGTTCTTGAAGAGATCAACCTAGTTGCATACAGGATTGCTCTACTGCCAGTTCTTGCCATGATGCATGATGTTTTCCATGTTTTATATTTGAAAAAGCATATTGCAGGAGATAATCATGTTCATATACTTTATTGGAATGCCATACAGGTGAAGGACCTAGGGGTGGTAATGATTGATCCCATCAAGGTGCTTGAAATACATAAGCTTCGCTTGCATAATAAAAAGATAACTCAATACAAGGTCTAGTGGGACTAGTATATAGAAGAGAATGCCACCTGGGAGAATTATGATGATATTTATCAAAGATTCCCTCATCTCTTTTAAAACTTTTCATTATGATGGACAAACACTTTTTTATGTTGTTATGATCTTTGGGAGCATTAATTCATGGGGGATGACGATTCTTATGGCTCGAGGAGATATGTTACATCCCCAATCTTGACTAATCTTAATTTTATTTTTTTGTGATAGACTAGATAAATAAACATAGGTTAATGATTTGATGTTTGTGGAAAATATCAAGATAAATCATTGATTATATGGAATATGATTAATGCTTAGATTAGACATGAGATTACATGTTGAGATTATTTTATCATAATGCTTTATGATTTATTGATGATACACTGCTCATAATTTGTATGACTATGAGTGTAACCAGGAAAGGAATCTACCTTTAAGAATGGAAAGAGAGTATCACCAGTGAGAAGAGGATAGATATTACGTAAAGACTGATTTTCCATTTGAAGTCTCAAATTGATAATTATGTGAACTTCTGCGAGATAAGCTATATGTGTCATATGGTTTCTATCTCAAGATTATCTTAATTTCAACCATTATTGATTTGACATGGGGAAAAGGTTTTCCAACATAAAATTGTGTTAATTTGGTTGAGAGAGTTTTTCTGATCTATTTCTCTACTTTGCTCAGTAGCTGATGCTGACATAAGCATAAGGTGGCAAAGGGGGAGAAGGTCTCGACCCACTCTCATACCTTATCAGGTGACTAATATCAACTTTTGTTAAAATGGTAATGTTAACATTATGTTGATATACATTATTTATATATTTGTTAAATAATATTATAATGATAAAGAGAATTTGTTTTATTAAGATATTAATATCTCTTTCTCTTGTGTTAAAGTTTTCCCTTGGATGGTACCTCTATACTCACCTAGGGAAGCACTTTCACCTCAAACCACGCAATGTGGTATGAGTGGGAATTATCAACTGTGGCCGCAGGGGTCATTTTGGGTGACAAGGAACAGCTGGAGGGATGCATGTCCCTTTCATTGTGAAATCTATTGGGGGAGTTTTGTATCTTGCGGATGTTGAGTAGAGAGGATTACACTCTCTCAAAGTTTAGTTTTTAGTTTTTTTTGTTTTTCATGCTTTTGGGCAGGAAGAATGATAAGAAAGAAGGATACAATCATTGGCAAGAGAGAGAGACTAATAGTCAAAAGAAGAAAACTCATCAAGGAGCTCAAAGAGATAGATAAAGAATCTATAGTTGAGTGCTTCAGGTATTATGAAATACATCAACTATGATTGAATTTATAATAAATATGTATCTTTATTCATTCCTTATGACTGTCAATTGTGTTATACGTGGTGTCGTATGTCGATAAGGGCCAAAACCCTTATACCATGCATGATATCCTTTTTGTGTCTCGATTTAAAATTGCTAACGTAGCTTTGTCTCTGGTGTAACCCTTATGATATCCTCAAGATCAAATGCTATCATTTGGTCTATATTGAAAGAACTCTAGATAACCCATGAAGAATGAAGATGGTTCTTGAGACTTTGATATAAATAGTTTTATTATCCAACATTTGATAGTCTCTTATTTTCAAATAACAAGATTGTTATATCATTTAGGGTTAGCTATGGATAACCTCTTTATGCAAAAAAGTTTGGTAAATGTAAAACTCTTTTACTTTTTTCTTTTGAATAAAACAGACAAGGTAATTATCGAATAGGGTTAGACGAGAATCCTCAACCCAAATGAGTTCCTTGGCGAACTTCTGAGATTTTATACAAAACTTCTCTTCTGTTGATACTGGATATCAAACTAATTATGAATATATACTTTTGAAATAAGGAATAGAGTGACCGATAGTCACAGATTCCATGTTGCAGATGCAACAAGAAACATTTGGATTGGACTCTAGGATTCAGAGTTAGTAATCTAAGTTAGATGGACTAAGAATTACCTAATCCTATTTAAATATATATGTGTATATATCCTAGACTAAGGATTGATATTGGGTCATACTGACTGGAAATAAATGATGAACAGACAAGTTATGTCTAAAATCACTATAGGATGAGATAGTTTCTAAGTTGAGTTAGAAGTGTGTGAACAATCGACTACATTCATTGTGAAATGATCCAGGGGCATCCGTTTACAATTCAATAATTGTCTTCGACAATGGATTTTTGGTTTTAATGCATGGGTCAAGTGACAGAAGTATGGGAAGGAGGCTCCTGTCACCAAGGTGACAAGAACAATAATAATTAATTATTAAAATCGAGAAAGTTGAATAGTGGAGAAAATGGTGATTCGGATGCATGAAGGCTCATAGGCTAATTTGGTGAGGTGTCAGCCATGTTGATGGTGTATTAAGGAAGATTCTATAATGGTGGTTAGTGTAAGATGGCAAAAGGCAAAAAGAGACTGAAAATAGACAAAGCGTTAGAAGGCAGATTAAAGGCACAACTAAATGGTGGAACAGCTTGTGGCAAGGCAGGAAATTAATTTCAATGTGTGCATGGTGCGAAGTATAACTAATGATTGAAGGCCGAAGGCTTAGTGGAGACCGGCCAATGTAAGGATAGGTTGATGATAATGAGGAGTTAGAGAGCTGTCATTTTGAAGTGGATGACAGGACAAAATAAAGAAACCATTGGTAAGTCATGGGTGGCTAATAGTAATGGAGCAGCCGGGAGTTAATGAGGGCGCACGTCTTAGAAGATAGTGAAACCATCAAATGCAGAAGGCCAGAAATAATCAAAGAAGGCGGGTATAATACAGGAACATATACTGCAAGATGGGGCAACAATAGAGAGGCCGTGGGTAAGACAAAAGCAGGCCGTGAGAATAAGAAAGGCCGATCATAATGGAGGAGAGTAATGGGCAGTTAGACAAAGAAAACTATCGATGTAGAACTAAATCAAATATCTACTAAGGCAGGCCATAAATATAAAGAGGCCGCATAGTTTGGAAGGATGGACAGAGGGAGGAAGAGGCTAAATACTAGAGAGATAGGTCAAAACAGATTGGAAGAGGTCGCACGCAGTGAGAGGGTGACATGTTGATAAGGAAGGCCGACAGGACGAGTTAGCGGAAGAAGGCCATCATGAGATAAGAAGAAGGCGACACAGAAAATATGGAAAAGTCGATAAGCACATAAGAGAGAGAGAGCAGGTCAATATAGAAGAGAGTAGGCTAATAGAAAAAGAGATAAGCTTGATTTGTGTAAAAGGGAGAGGGCGACAGAAGAGAAGGCCAAGCCTAGCTGAAAAAAGAGAATAAACATTGAAGGATAGGTAGCAATGGAGGTCGATCTGATACGGCCTTAAAGAATGAAGGAAGAGAATTTGACTGACAGAATGAATACAGATCGAGAAAAGTAAGTTGAAGGTTAGACAAAAAGTAGAAGCTGAGATAAGGAAGACCAAATGAGTTCTTAGAGAAAGGTCGGTGGAATGAGGATTGATGACCAATAAGAGTATAGAAATAAGGACAGGAGGCTGGAAGTCAAACGTAGAATATCTTTGTAACCAAATCCTTCGAAGTAATGTATGGATATAATCTATAGAGTTTTGATATTTTGTAATAAAAGCTAATGAATTGTATGAAATGAATGTTTAAAGCTGAGTATTTATCTATCTCCTGTCATCCACTGATATTATGATTAGTCTAAATTGTTATGCATAGATTTATTTAATCATTATGTTGCTACCTAGTTCCTAATATTTAATGTGACAAAAGTAATAGAAAGACCCGTTAGATGGGTAGAGACTTGATTCTCAGTTTGAAGATTGTAAAGGTAATTGTGCATGTTGTGAAACCTATGCTATCAGATTGGTATCAGAGCTCAGAACGATCTAAGTGTGAATGATTAATGTGTTATTAACCTTGTGAAGGTTGTGCAGTGTGTTGTTGTGATTGATTGCCAAGATAGATTGAAAATAAGAAAGCCCTAAGGAGGTGCCTAAAAGATGAAGAAAGAAAGAATGATGCAGAAGAAGATGAAGAAAGAGAGTCTCACAAAAAGAGACAAAAGAAAAGAAGGCAAAAGGATGACAAATGAAGAATTCAAAAGAGAATTGGCAGAGTTGCAGAGAGATCTAATGGTGGTAAAGCAATGGTATGAAGAACAAGATCAAGGATATTATTGGGCATGGCCAATGAGTAAGAAAGTGAAATGGCCAATAAAGGAGATTATTGAGAAGAGGAAAAGGTAGAATATAAAAGCCTTAAAAGGAGAAGATAAGAAGATGAGAGGGTTCCCAAAAAGATGGGACAATAGAGAGTTTCCATTGGAGCAACATGGGTCGGAAGAGGTCAAGAAATTTCTCATTGAAGAGAATAGGAGAAAAGAGAAAGAGGAAAAGGTACAGCAGGTAGCACTTTAGGAAGAGAGAAATGAAGAAGGAAGAATGTCCATGAGGAGGGCATTGGTAGAGTCACTGTGGTCTCTCATTTTATTTGCTAATGTTATGTTTGCAGATTTGTATGCAAGTATGAACAAAGTGATGAAGTAGGTCGAGGATGATGAAGATTTTGAAAGATGGGGCAAGAATAGCTCCAGAAGAAAGAGTGAAAGATGTGAACGAGAAGAGATTAATGGCAGAAGAATGCCAAGAAGAGTTTGCAATAGAGGTGCATTACAAAGTACCTGAAAAGGAAGAGGAGATTTATGCTTAAGATGTATAGTTGGATGATGAAGATGAAGAGAAAACCATAGAGTCTCATGATGCATGTGAAGATATTGCAGCAGTAGCACAAGATGCTTATGAATAAGAAAGGTTGAAAATCCATGAAGATGAAGGTGGATGCAATTTGGGACAGCAGGTCCTTGTACATAAGAATGAAGATAAAATTGTTATTTTTGATAATGAATGTAGAAATGAGAATATGGATAGGCAAGTTGATAAGAAAAAGAAGTTAGAGAATGTAAAGATGATCGAAGATCATGGATATGTAGTGCCATGCTGGCAAAAGAAAAATTTGGATAAAAGGCAATAGTTGGGTTGTAAAGAAGTGAATGCTTTTGATTATGCTAAAAAGCAAGTACATAGAAAGAGAAATATGCAGATGAACATATGGCAGTATGAAGCAAGAAGGAGTTGGCCAGCAAAGAGGCCTAGTGAAAATGATTGGATGATGAAGATAGAGAAAGTGAAGAAAAGCTCAAGAGAAGCGAATAGAGGACATCAGTCCAGAGACAGAGTATGGGTGGTGAAGCAAGCAACAACAAACAAATGTGTTGCAGAAAAGACAATGAGTTGGGGGCGTGAAAAGGAGAGAAAACTCTAAGAAACTGGAAGCAAGATGAATCTAGTAGAAGATGGAAAGAAAGTGAAGGAGAAAATAGTGAAGTTGTCGCAAAAGAAGCAGAATGTATGGAAGGTAAGAGAGAAGAAATCTGATTTTTATGTTAATAAAGCTTCGTATGAAATTCCTAATGATGAGGAAAATATGAGGAGATTATTAGATGAAAAAGAGATAAGGAGGAATAGATATTTGAGAAGGCAAGAATGTAGGCAAAGGCAAAGTGGAAGATGCAGATATGACAAAAGAGAGGAAAAGTGGAATAGAAGACTTTTTTGGAAAGGAAGACCCCAGGAGTATATGTTGAAGATCAGATTTGAACGTGAGAATAGTTGCAAATAAAGAGAATGATAATGGAACATCCATAGTTCCAGAGGATGAGAAGAATAAAAGCAAAGGAGAAGATGGAGCAGCAATAGAGAATACTAAAGAAGATTTGTGGAAGCAGTTGGAAAATATAGAGAAAGAGTGGAATGAGAAGAGCAAAGGTGTGCGCATAAGTAGGACAGCAGTGAAGCTTGAACATCATGATGCAGAGTTGGAAGGTAAGATGGTAAAAGATGAATCTAAAAATGATTTGGTATTGCAGTAGATGACCATGAGGGAAGAATGGTTGGAGGATATGATAGATGAACATATTGAGTATGATGAGGGTATGATAAATATTGAGGATACATTAAATGTTGTTATAATTTTTCCAATTGGTTATGATTTGTATAATAAAAGAGGAATTGGAGTATGGAAGTGGATTGTAAGTGATGTAAGCAACCATGTGAGAGCAGCCTATAGAGTTGAACAGAGATGTTTGAAGAATGAAGCATAGGAGATAGAGAAGTAATGGAAAAGGAGGAAGAAAAGGTTGTTTAAAATTGTAGAGGAACACATGTGCCGAAGCACATGATCTTGTCCTTGGGAAGTTTGATGTAGGGGCATCCATTTAAAATTTGATAATTGTCTTCGACAATGGATTTTTGGTTTTAATGCATGGATCAAGTGATAGAAGTATGCGAAGGAGGCTCCTGTCGCCAAGGTGATAGGAACAATAATAATTAATTATTAAAATTGAGAAAGTTGAATAGTGGAGAAAATGGTTATTCAGACACGTGAAGGCTCATAGGCTAATTTGGGAAGGTTCCAGCCATGTTGATGGTGTATTCAAGAAGATTCTATAATGGTGGTTAGTGTAAGATGGAAAAAGGCAAAAAGAGACTAAAAATAGACAAAGCGTCAGAAGACAGATTAAGGGCACGACTAAATGGTGGAACAACTTGTGGCAAGACAGGCAATTAATTTCAATGTGTACATGGTGCGAAGCATAACTAATGATTGAAGGCCAAAGGCTTAGTGGAGACCAGCTAATGTAAGGATAGGTCGATGATAATGTGGAGGAGTTAGGAGTTAGAGAGCCGTCGTTTTGAAGAGGATGACAGGACAAAATAAAGAAACCACCAGTAAGTCATGGGTGGCTAAAAGTAATGGAGCAACTGAGAGTTAATGAGGCCACAGGTCTTAGAAGATAGTGAAACTATCAAATGTATAAGGCCAAAAATAATCAAAGAAGGCTGATATAATAGAGGAACGTATATTGGAAGAGGGGGCGACAATAGAGAGGCCGTGGGTAAGACAAAAGCAAGCCTTGAGAATAAGAAAGGATGATCATAATGGAGGAGAGTAATGGGTAGTCAGACAGAGAAAACTGCTGATGTATAACTAAATCAGATATCCATTAAGGTAGGCCATAAATATAAAGAGGCTGCATAGTTTGGAAGGATGGACAGAGGGAGGAAGAGGCCAAATACTAGAGAGATAGGTTGAAATAGATTGGAAGAGGCCACACGCAGTGAGAGGGTGGCATGTTGATAAGGAAGGCTGATAGGCTGAGTTAGCAGAAGAAGGCCGTCATGAGATAAGAAAAAGGTGGCACAGAAAATATGGAAAAGTTGATAAACACATAAGAGAGAGAGAGAGAGCAGACCGATATAGAAGAGAGTCCTACCAATAGAAAAAGAGAGAAGCCCAATTTGTGTAAAAGGGAGAGGGCGACAGAAGAGAAGGCCAAGCCCGACCGAAAAGATAGAATAAACATTGAAGGATAGACAACAATGGAGGCCGATCTGATATGGCCTTAAAAAATGAAGGAAGAGAATTCGACTGACAGAACGGATACAGATCAAGAAGAATAAGTTGAAGGTTAGACAGAAAGCAGAAGCTAAGACAAGGAAGACCAAATAAGTTCTTAGAGAAGGGTTGGTAGAATGAGGATCGATGACCAATAAGAGTCCAAAAATAGGGACAGGAGGCTGGAAGTCAAACATAGAATATCTTTGTAACCAAATCCTTTGAAGTAATGTATGGATGTAATATGTAGAGTTTTGATATTTTATAATAGAAGATAATAAATTGTATGAAATAAATGTTTAAAGTTGAGTATTTATCTATCTCCTGTCATCCACTAATATTATGATGAGTCTGAATTGTTATGCATAGATTTATTTAATCATTATGTTGCTAGCTAGTTCTTCATATTTAATGTGACAGAAGTAATAGAAGCCTTGTTAGATGGGCAGAGAATTGATTCTTAGTTTGAAGATTGTAAAGGTAATTGTGCATGTTGTGAAACCTGTGCTATCACAAAACATCTATGTATATTAAATCTTTGGCCAAAGTAATGTATCCATCTCTACATGCATTAGTTGATTCATTGTGCTCCAGCTGGCATAACCTTCAACTGGTGTCATAAATAGTTAGAGTGGATCTATAGTTGTAGGACCGTGAAGAGTTATGTAGGACACAACACTAAAGACTCAGATGGCAAACCTATTGGTTCCTTATATCTATTCCCTTCGTGAAGGGTAGGGCCTCTTCTAGGAAGGAAATTGTGTGGGGGATCGTTGTTCAGTGGCTGGAGGAAAAGTACTCGGGTGATGCTCTCCTTCCCAAGCAGATGACATGCCAATACTTATGAAGATAGATGTCAATAGTCTAGATGCAGTATATTCTATTACATGACTTGTTGGTCAAAATTGTATTTAAAACTTATCATTATTGCAATGAGAAAAATATTGTGATTGTAAAGTGAAAGAATTCACTATTATGTTATCTTTAAATATGTTGCAAATTTCAATTTTGAAACTATTCATAAAAGATATGCATTTTAATTATTGATTATGAAATTGATTATTGTTAAACATAAAGATGATTATGCTGATGATGACTATTTACTTAATGGCAAATTGAGTTGATAATCTCGGTAATATGAGTTGACATGTTACAGACTATTTATTTCATCTTGTGAGAATGTATCCATGAATGCTTGTCGTTGATGCCTTGGGAGGTTTAATATGAAGTGATGGTACTCCCGACATGACTTGATATCATGCCCCCTTCTCTTGTGAAATGAGTAGTATTTAACATGACTGTAATATCGAGGCTTATCTTGATTTTTGTATGCCTACGTGTTGATACTTAGAGGATAGTATCAACAAAAAAGATCTTTTATGTTGATGTGCTGCATTGAAGGATTTTTGGGCCTCCTGAGATTCTTGTAAGTTCTTCTCTTGATGAATCACCTCATTCTCTATTTGGGTGGTCATTTTTCGTTATGGGTTGATCTTGTTGATGGATCTTAGAATGAACATCCACTTGGAATGTTTTGATTTGGTCAAAGTTGTCAGGCTTTTCTCAGATGCCCTTTGAATTTGACTCTTCAGAGTTTGATTGACTTGAGATTAAATCTATTGAACTTGAAGGCATAATAGTTTCATTGGATGGGAAATTCCCCTCAACTTTATGTGACTTTGTCCTAGTTTTAAGGTGTAGGAAATAATGCAAGATGAATGAAATAATCATGGAAGTAAAACATGAAAGTGGAATGGAAGAAATGTGCAAAAATATGATAGAACACATCCCAAAAGGATTTTCTCTTCACGTCGGGTTCACCAAAATACATGTGGTGAATCCAGTGTCAGATGTGAAATTCATGTAATAGAAACGGGATCAAAGCAATAAAAATGCCAAACCTTCAACCGGGAGGTTTTTGTTTTTCATGTTAGGTTCACCAAAATATGTACTCGTCAAAACATGACTCAAGAACAAACACGAATGTGCCAACCTTGAATCTTGATATAACACATGAACTCTCTCCTTGTTGATGTGACCTCCAAGTCACTCTCGCTTTCATGTCAAAAGCCACTCAAGTGGAGGTGTAACCTAGGGGTGTTTCTATTCGTGTGGAAGTAGAACATCATAAAGAGTGGTTGGTCAGTCTTGGGGCTTGGTCTATGCCAATATTTGGTTTGTAATGCAAAAAACCTATGACCTGAAGGGTCACTAGTTGTCAATCTCTTGTTTGGATTCCTTAAGTTCCAACACCTAGATGGATGTCAATTTTGTTTGTTGATGAGTATAGACTGATGTAACCTTTCTTTGTGAGCCTGAATGACTTGTTGTATTTCATTTTCTTGTTGTATGACCCTAAGGGTGTGTTATTTTTCTTCTAGTGTATGTTGAGTGTGTTGTGGTCATTGATGTATTGACTCTATTTCCTCAAATATAGCCCTAATCCACTCATCTCTAACTCTTAGGCACATTCATATGCTTGGATGAGAGAGAGTTAACTAGAGTTGACCAAGAGTTGATTTTTTGTTTAACCTTGACTTTGTGATGTGACGAAATGTTTCCTATGACTTCACTAGATTGTTTAACCTTGGGATGGTATCAAGGAGTTTTCAAGTTGAAGTTCACCTCGTGATGAAATCCAAGGTTATATGTATTTAATTTGTTTTGATTTTCTCTTTTCTAATTTGATAAGATGATCTATTTAATGTGAGCTTAAATATGAGTGCAAATTTAGGATGATTTTTCTTAATGCAAATCTAACTATGTTTTTGTGGTTTTCAAGATCAATTTTGGAAAGAAAATAACAAACTAATCTAATGCAATATAGAAATTTTATCTATGAAAGCAAATAACAATTAATCTAATGCAATGAAAGGAAATTAAACTAACAATGCATAACCTATCAGGAGTAGAGCAACAAAGTATTACTTTCCTTAATAGCAATTTGATTAGCTAATTACGAAGAAAGAATTTAAAGAACCTATTTCAAATTTGGCACATGAGCTTCGTACTATTCTTAGAAATCCTTGTATGTGGCAACCTCTTTCTCCTCTACAACAACAAGGTCTTCCTCTTGGAGATAGGGACGAAGGGAGTAATTTATTTGAAATGACTAGAGCTTTGAGAGCTAAAATTGAGAGAGCTTGGAGAGCTATGAGTGCTATGTATCCATTATGTAAGCACAATGTCTATGGTTTTGGAGAAAATTTAGAGCATATAAATGCTATATAATATTTAGAAATCTTGACAAACTATCCTAAACATGAAAGAAAAGGACACAAGTCCTACAATGAGCAACAAGATGCCAGTTGACAAAAACAACAAAGCTTATTAAATCATTGCAACAATAAATTTGCCTCCCAAGGGAAAGATTTGAAGCTTTGGAAAAATGAAAACTAATGAAATAAACTAAGAGGCTCAAAGGCCTATGAAGAAGCTTGAAAAATCTTGTGAAGATGAGAAGAGAACTCTCCAACTTGAGAAATAATGAAGAGGTAAGGGGTATTTATAGGCTGGGATAGCTCATAAAAGGTGGAAGATGATTGAAGAGTTGAACAGGCTTGATTGGATAGTGAACTGCATTGATTAGGGAGTGACCATGCCTTGATAGCCTTTCACAAGAGAAGAAATGGAGTTAGCATGATATTGATGGGGAGATAAGAAGAATTGATTTGTGAGTTAGAATAAAGTGATTTGGAGTCTTGAATTAGTCAAAAGAATTTTATGAATAGTTAGGGAAGGTGACTCATGCAATCAGGGCTCAATTTGGAGCAAATTTGGTCTAGAACTAAAGAGAAACTTTATTTTTAAAACATGATAGGGTCACCCAGTTTACCATTAGGGTCACCCATGGGTGATTTAGGATTTCCCAGGGGTCACCCATGGGAAATCTAGAGCTAAAAGGGGGTGACCTAGAAAGGAGGAAATGGGTATTGAAATTGATGGTTGGACATGGTCTACGAGGTCAATTAGACACCTCTAGAGAAACTGGTGAAATGGGTTTAGGGAAAATGAATTTCCCATGTTAAGATGCTAGTAGACCATGTCAACAAGGCCAAAAGGCAAAAAGGAACAAATGTCAACAAAGGGGTAGTGAAGAAGAAACAAGACCTTGAAGGGTTAGCTAGGGTATAGGGGAAGAAAGAAAGAGGTTAATAAACTCCATTCACATGCTACCAAGAGGAATATTGTTGAGAGGTCATTTTTTTACATGCTTACACGTACATGTTTAGGATTACATCTTATCATCAGATCATCGTGTAGGTTCATGCATGTTTTAAGTGCTTATAGGTTCAATGGTCAAATAATTAGTAGTAATTTTACACCTCATCCATACCAAAATGTGGTAAATATTTTTCTAATTTTTATTGGCCAAAATTTACTTTTGATTGTTAAACTAGATGATGTTTAAGAATAGCTTAGATTTCTTAAAATAGATCCTAGTTGGTGACTCGTTTGAAGTAAGCTCTTAGTGACAAATGTTCCCCCAAATGGGGGAGGCATTATTTGTTGGGAATTAAGGTGTCTCAACCTTGCAATTCCTAGCATTTAATATTTGTTTGTATATTTATTTGTTTGCATGTGTTGTACTATTTAAGTTTGCACATCTTGTTTTGTCATTTAGTGTGAGGTGGCATGGTGAGATGTCATTCCACTTGTAATGTGACTTGGATGGACAAGTCAACCCATGATAATGTAGGTGTTCCATTTGAGGTGGCACTAATATGCCATGTGTAGGCATCTTGTGGCTTGTGTAACAGGTTATGGCATATGACAAAATCTATGACATGTAAGAGCCAGAAATAGAGATTCTTATGATAGGTGAAGACAAGTGTCATAAAACACCTTTGCATGTGAGGAAGGCATCATTGGGGACCTAGGTTTGACTATGATATGTTGTAAGAGGTAAATGCTATTATTAGTCAATTATGATAGATTCTCTTACAGTTGTAAGTGCTATCATGTATGACAGATTCTCTGATAACTGTAAGAAGTGTAAGAGCATCTATCATAGTCTATTCTTGGTTGGAGCACTCCATCTTGGGAAAGACAAACTTATAGGTTATAATGGATGTAAGGAGGTTGAATGCATGTTGAACAAGTGTCCTAAGGCGTTGGAAATTGACCATGAGGCCAAGTTGGATGCCTACCTCTAGAAACTTCCCATGTTGGATGCCTACCTTTAGAAGCTTCCCATGTTGATCTTGAAACTCAATAAATATAGGTGATTGGAGTAGTGGATGTACAGTTCATTTGTAGGTACTGAAATGTTGTCAGAATTGCTCCAGAATTGACATCTTGGGAACTCTTGAAAGAACTTGCATTGCAAGCGTATTGTAATCTACATTGGATTTGATAATACATTGTGCAAGTTTTGGAGTGTGGGGTTTTTCACCTGAAAAGTTTTTCCCCATGTATATCTTGTGTCTTTGGCATTGTTCTTGCATTTGATTTGTATTTAATCACTTTGTTAATGTATATCACATATCTGTAACTAAAAAGGATTAGAAAATTTGCATAAAACTCCCCTTATTAGTTCAATGTAGGAATCTATTCTGCGTACCTTGCTTCCTTTCAGTTGGTATGTGAGCCTGGCTAGTTTTGGTCCTAGTTGTTGGGTAGAGAGTTTTTGTATTGATCTTCAATTAACTGGGAGCTTGTGTAGAGTATTTTGTGATCTTTTTGTACAAATAAGATGACACTTGCACATCTGGGAGATTTGAAATAGAGAAATGCAATGGAGGCAACTTTGAGTTGTGGAAACTCAAGATGGAAGATATGTTGGTGGATAGAGCTATATGGCTCATAGTATCCAATACCAATCCATCGAGCATGAAACAAGAAGATTGGGATCTGATGGATCGGAAGGCTAAGGGTCTAATAAGGCTCTGTTTGGCTGAAGAATAGAAAAATGGGAAGGCACTTTCCTTCGGGCGCACTACCTAGAGTTCACTACTCCAAGAGACTCACTGTCTACAAAATATTTATATGATCAACACAAAAAGGTTGAAATGAGAGACAACATCATCTTCAAGCCAAGGTTCAGTTCCATTTAAGCTTAGAAGACTTCTTCTCTGCCCCCAATCACTTCTTTTCTACCTCCTCATCTTCACTGCTCTTCCTCTTCTACTCTTCCTCTTCTCTGCTCTGCCCTTTTACATTTCTTAGGATTTTATCATTTTCTCTCAAGGACAACTTTTCCACAACTCAACTACAAGTATTTATATGTTTCATCAACCTTGGAATGAACATCAAGGTCAGCATTACAAATATTTGCAAAAGGACTTGACTTAATGTGGATCACTACAATATCTACCAAACATAGCTAGGACTCAAATCTTCCTCCAACAACACACCACACTCCATAGAACTTCTCTTAGATCATATGCAACATGCATAAAGCATCTGATCGGCCAAGACTGGAAAGAACAACAACACCCAAGGAGAAATATTCAACTACGAACTCAATACTCAATGCAAACCATTAACACAGTAGGAACACAATCCAAAGACCTCCATAAGCACAATGAAATCAATAGGAACAACCGCACCACCTCAGATCATAGGAATGACTTGCATCTTCATTCTGAAACTTAAGAACACTAACTATCATGACAGTCACACTAGAAAGATTTCTTGTGGACCTCCAAACCATGAACCACTTGTGTTGAGGATACACACCAACATCCATGACATAACTCTAGAACCGCAGACCATAATATTCCAATGCGAAGAAATCCGGACCAAATTCCTGTCACACTGTTTCCTCTGAACAACTACAAAACCTAGTTCTACTCAAATGGCCATAACTTCACAAGTTCTCCATGTGGACCTCTCAAATATTAACTAGAGCAACTTTAGACAATCCTCTACAAATCCTTTAATCTATAGAATCTGATTCTTCATCTCACTGGGAATGCCGAGCAATCTACTTCACTGAAACGCACTGTCTTCATTGTCTCTGACAAAGAGATATGTAACTCACTTGTTTCTTCTGGAGAGGCTAATTTTCTCAATATCCTCAACATACAATTCTTCTAAACATGTAATAGAATAAGATATAGTTGACACTAATGACAACAAGGATATGTTGACATCAATGACAATAATGATTAGGCACATATTTGCAAGACTCTCCTCCTTTGTCATTGATGGCAACATATGATGTAAAAAACTGATTCAACCACTAAGACAAGGACTTCTCCCCCTTTCTCTTATCACACCTGCAACCACTTTCTTCACTGCTCCCCCTTTCACCAGCAACTACTTAATTCTGAGTTTTTGACATGACTTCTCTCCTCCTTTGACATCAATGGCAAAGGGCACATATTTGCAATCATCTCTCCCCTTTTTGTTTCTTAGATAAAACCAAACTAAAACTCCAAACTCAACATACTGACTACTCCCCCTGAGTAGCATCCCCTAAACATCAATCTGGATCACAAGATATGACTATGAGTTCCACTGGACTGATGCACACTAATGCACGTTAGTTCTGATCAGGAGAGGTAATAACCCCTAGCTTCACTCTGAGATACTCAAAAGTGTCCTTAGGTAGAGTCTTAGTGAAGATATCCTCTGATCCTTTGAAGAAACAAACTCCAATATGAATTCATTCTCATTTACCTTCTCTCTCAAAAAGTGAAACTTTATGGATATGTGCTTTGTCTTTGAAATCAACACTAGATTGTTTGAGATGTTTATTGCACTTGAATTATCATAGAATATTGTAACAGGCTCTTCAAACATAATTTTGATATCATTCAACATTTGCTTCATCCACAAAACTTGAGTACAATTACTTGCTATTGCTATATACTCTACCTATGCAATAGACAAAGATATTGCCTCCTACTTTTTTCTCAACCAAGAAACCAATCTCTTTCCCAAGAAAAATGCACCACCACTAGTACTCTTCCTGTCATCCATATCTCTTGCCCAATCAGCATCTGTATATGCAGGAAGAGTGAAATCATCATCTTTAGGATACCATAAGCCATAATCAAATGTCCCCTTCACATATCTAAAAATTCTTTTGACTGCTATAACATGAGACTCTCTAGGATCAGCTTGAAATCTAGCAACAAGGCCAACTGGATTCATAATAGCAGGTTTGGTTTGAGTCAGATAAAGTAGTCCTCTAATCATTGATCTATACCTTTTCTAATCTACCTTAGGAGAATCATCATTTTTACTCAACTTGCATCTGGTTATCATAGGAGTGCTAACTAGTTTTGAATCCTCTATTCCAAACTTTTTCAACAACTCTTTCACATGCATGGACATCTCAAATTCACTTTGCATCTGATCAACAAATTTTTTACACATGTTCTCATTTCCACCAAAGATGATATCATCAACAAATACCTCAACAATCAAGATGTGTTCATGATCAATTTTGAAATAAAGATTACTGTCGGATGTCCCTTTGCTAAAACCTAACTTTAGCAGATACTTGTCCAATCTTGCATATCAGACTCTTAGGGCTTATTTAAGCCCATACAATGCTTTACTCAATCTGTAGACCATATCTCTTTGATCAGACAACTAGAATCTTTCCGGTTGCTCAATGTAGACTTCTTCTGATTCTCCATTCAGGAATGCTGACTTGACATCCATATGGTAAAGTTTGTAATATTTGTAAGTAGTAAAGGTAATAAATAATATGACTACTTCGATTCTTGCCACCAGAGAAAAAGTTTCTTCAAAATCAATTCCCTCTACCTGAGAATATCCTTTACACACCAATCTTTCTTTGTTTCTCACAACTTCACCATCTACATTCAGTTTATTCTTGAAGACCCATTTAGTTTCAATTACATTTGTGTTTTCAAGTCTAGGAACAAGATCCAAAGTATGATTCTTTTCAATTTGCATTAATTCTTCTTCCATTGCTTTTACCCAACTTTCATCATTACAAGATTCATTCACTGATTTTGGTTCAATCATTAAAATCAAACAATACTCCATTTGATCTTCAACAATTCTTCTAGTTTGAACATTTTTATTTTTATCTCCTATGATTTGATCTTTAGAATGATTCAACCTTACATACCTAGGAGTTTTGAGATTTTCTTGAACTTTTGATTCTTGAACTTGTTCCTCAACATTTACATTAGCTTCTTGAGTCACTGGATTCTCCAGAGCAATTTGAATCTAAGTTTGAGTTTGAACTTATATTCCTTCATTTGGACTTTCATTTTGATCATCTGATTCATATCCACAAGACTTGGAAGGTCTCTCCTTGCTTTCATCAACCTTGACATTAGATCTTTCAATAATCCTTTTCAATCTCTTGTTAAAGCACTGGTATGCCTTGCTTTGGTTAGAATAACCTAGAAATATTTCTTCATCACATCTTGCATCAAACTTGCTTACCACTTCACGTCTTTTGATATAGCATTTACTACTGAAAACTTTGAAGTATTTCATAGTAGGAGCATTACCAAACCATAGTTCATAAGGTGTTTTACTAGTATTACCTTTGATCTACACCTGATTAGGAGTGTAGACAGAAGTACACATAGACTCTCTCCAATAGACATGTGGAATATTTTCCTCCATCATCATGGTTCTAGCAGCCTCTTGAATAGTATGGTTTTGCCTTTCCACAACTCCATTTTGCTGAGGAGTCCTAGGAGCAGATAACTATCTTCTTATTCCATGCTTTTCACAAAATGCATTAAACTCATCAGAGGTAAACTCTCCACCTGTATCAGATCTCAGACACTTTATCTTCACACCAATCTCATTCTCCACCATAGCCTTGAAAACTTTGAATCTGTCAAGAGCCTCTGATTTCTCTCTCAAGAAATTGACCCACATTATCTAGGAGTAATCATCAATCAGCAACATAAAGTATCTGTCTCCTTTCAAACTCCTAACTCTGGCAAGACCACACAAATCAGTGTGCACAAGTTCCAACAATCCACTTGAAGATTGTTCTTTACTTTTGAATGTCGCTCTATTCTATTTTCCCAACTGACATTCCTTACACATGCTATTAGGAAGTTTCACAAGATCTGGAAGATCTCTCAGAGCCTGAGTAGTACTTATCTTGACAATGTTATCAAAGTTTACATGACACATTCTTCTATGTCATAACCAATTCTGATCAATCTGAGCAATCAAACAACTTTTACCAGTACCACTTAAATGAAAGATGTTAGCTCTAGTCTATGTACCAGATGCAATCATAGTTTCGGAGCTTCCCAAAATTTTGCATTTTCCATCCTTGAATTGGAGATCATACCCTTTGTCAACCAACTATCTGACATTGAGAAGATTATGCTTCAACCCTTCTACATACAAAACATCATTAGTGTTATTCTTACCATCGAGAGAGATGGATCCTCTACCATGGATTCTACTAGCTGAATTGTCTCCAAACTTCACAATTCCACCTTCATATATTTCCAAACTTACAAGCTTACTTTTATCACCAGTCATATGATGAGAACATCCAGTGTCAATCACCCATTCATCCTTTTCTTCAACCTGAGTAGCCAAGGCACTTTCCACATTCACACAACTAGTAGATTCAGTAGGCACCAGATCTTCTTCTTTGATAGCAATGAACACCCATTCATTTCTAGAGGTACTTCCCATATTAGATTCATCATCTGTCACTCCTTCATTAGCAGCTTCTTGGACATAGTAGCATTTCTTCAGAGCCCTAGGTCTTTTAGGCTTTGTCTTTGAAACCCTCTTCGAACATCTTTGAGGCAAAATGACCAATCTTATTGCAAGCAAAAGATTTGAAAGGCAACTTTTCTTCATACTTACCGGATCCTCTTGGTAATCTTTTGGCAATAAGGGCTTCAAGTTCTTTCCTCGCCTTCTCATATCTAGTTAGCCTTTTTGAAGAGCTTTCACCTGGATCAAATCTTTGCTTTCCAGAAACATTGGCCTTAAATGCAGATTCTAATTTAGGAAGAGAATTACCAAACTCACTCATTTCAAATGTTGAAAGCTTACCAACCAACTGATCCCTTGTAACATTTGTCACAGTCCTGATCTCCTCAATAGCAACAAATTTATGCTTGTATGATGCAGGTAAGGATCTGAGTACTTTGGCAACAATCTCTAATTCTTCCAGTATTCCACTAGCACATCTGATACCACACACAAGTTCATTCACCTTCTTCATGTAGGAAGTGATGTTTTCATCTTCACTCATCCTCAAACATTCGTATCTACCCTTCAAGATCTGTAACTTAGCACATTTGACATATGCTTCACCTTCATACAGAGTTTCCAACTTCTTCCAGATTTCATGAGCAGTTTTCAATTCCAAGACATTTGTCATTTCTGTATCAATCAAGGCACTCAACAATGCTTCTTTAGCCTGAATGTTGTATTTAGCTTCTTTGAAATCATTTGGAGTTGTAGGACCATTCTTCAGAGGAATATACTTATTCTCAATTATCAACCAATAAGGATCACCCATACATTGCAAATGACATTCCATGCAGTTCTTCCAGAGAGAGTAATTTGTTCCATCAAATTTTAGACTGTCCTTCTTGTATGTTGTGTTGACATCCTAGATCTCTTCAAGTGGTCAAGCTTCTTTTAGAGGAATCAACTCTGATACCAATTATTGAAATTAGGGTAGATAACTGAGAGGGGGGGTGAATCAGTTGTCACAAAACTTTATCTTTTACTATTTCTAATCTTCTTTATCCCTTATCAATAGATTAATGATATAACCATGAAAGCATGAATCAATCAACACATGAGCAGAAACACAATCAACACACATAACACCAGAATTTTTACATGGAAACCCGGTTAAGGGAAAACTACGGTGGGGGTTAACCCACAAGATTTATTCTCTGTCAAAAGAATAGAAAAATGGGAAGGAACTTGCCTTTTCGCGCACTACCCAGAGTTCACTGCTCTAAGAGACTCACTATCTACAAAATATTTATATGATTAACACAAAAAGGTTGAACTGAGAGACAACATCTTCTTCATGCCAAGGTTCAGTTCCATTGAAGCTCACAACACTTCTACTCTTCCCCCAATCACTTCTTTGCTAACTCCTCATCTTTACTGCTCTGCCCTTTTACCTTTCTTGGGATTTTATCATTTTCACTCAAGGACAACTTTTCCACAACTCAACTACAAGTATTTATATGCTTCATCAACCTTGGAATGAACATCAAGGTCAGCATTAGAAATATTTACAAAAGGACTTGACTTAATGCGGATCACTACACTATCAACCAAACATAGCTGGGACTCAAATCTTCCTCGAACAACACGCCACACTCCATAGAACTTCTCTTAGATCATCAGCAACATGCATAAAGCATTCGGTCGGCCAAGACTAGAAAGAACAGGAACACCCAAGGAGAAATATTCAACTACGAGCTCAATCCTCAATGCGGACCATCAACACAATATGCACATGATCCAGAGACCTCCACAAGCATAATGAAATCAACAAGAACAACCGCACCACCTTAGATCACAGTAATCACTTACATCTTCATACTAAAACTTAAGAACACTAACTATCATGACTGTCACACTAGAAAGATTGCTTGCGGACCTCCAAACCATGAACCACTTGAGTTGAGGATACACACCAATATCCCAGACATACCTCTAGAACCACAGACCATAATATTCCAATGCACAGCAATCCAAACCAAATTCCTAACACATTGTTTCCTCTGAACAATTGCAAAACCCAGTTCTACTCAGATGGCCATAACTCCACAAATTCTCCACACAAACCTCTCAAATCTTAACTGGAGCAACTTCAAACAATCCTCTACAAACCCTTTAATCTACAGATTCTGATTCTTCATCTCACTAGGAATGTGGAGCAATCTACTTCACTGAACTATATTATCTTCACTGTCTCTGACAGAGAGATATATAACTCACTTGTTTCTTCTGAAGAGGCTAATTTTCTCAATATCCTCAACATACAAGTCTTCTAAACAAGTAATAGAATAAGATACAATTGACACTAATGACAACAAGGATATGTTGACATCAATGACAACACTGATTAGACACATATTTGCAATAGGGATTACCACTACCACCTTCAAGATGGATGAAGTAGTTTCTTCATTGTTGTCTGAAGAGTTGCAGAGAAAGTCTTCTTAGTAGGATAAGGAGGCTCTTGCAATTTGTAGTAGATCTAAAGAGAAGGGAAAGAAAAAGGACAAGTAGAAAGAAGACAAAGGAAGATCCAAATCCCATGGGAGATCTAAGTCTCCTGGAAAGTCCAAGGCACTATGTTGGAATTGTGGTAAACTTGGTCATTTCCACAAGGAGTGTAAGGAGGAGAATAAGAAAAAGAAGAAGAACTATAATTTGGATTCTAATAAATCCTCTTAAGAAGATGAAGTGTTTGTCGTTACCTTGGAAACTCATTCATCTAAGGATGTGTGGCTTATCGACTTCGGTGCATCTTTTCACATGAACTCACACAGAGATTGGTTTTTGAAGTATGAAGAGTTCAATGGTGGGAAGGTGTACCTAGTTGATGACTCTCACCTAAAAATTGTTGGTTGTGGAAGAGTCCTAATCAGATTCCCTGATGGTCAAGTGAAGGGGATCAATGGTGTTTTGCATATCCCTAGTTTGGCACGAAACCTTCTTTCTAGATAAGTAAGTTGAATGATGTGGGTGTATAGGTTGTTTTATCAAATGGAGGATGCAAGATGACTAGAGGAGCTATGGTGCTAGCTATGGGTGTTTGGATTGGCTCTTTGTTTCATCTTGTTGCATGCATAGTTCAATACAATAGTGCCTCTATTTAAAGAAGAGATCTTCAGAGTCTCCATCCTCACCATTGGAACTAGTAGCCAAGAAGACTATTGTATCTACTTCTGATGGTCGTCCTTTTTGGGTACCCAAGGGTGCTCATTCTATGGAGATGAAACTTCTAGCAGAGAGGGCAATGTTATGGAACCAAAGGCTTGGCCACATTGGTGAAAAGGCATTCGGGGATCCTGAAAAACAAAATCCTCATTGAGGGGATGAATGATTGGAACCTTGAGTTAGATTTCTATGAACATTACATATATGGAAAACAAAACCGTGTTTAGTTTTAATCTAGTTATCACAAATCTTTTGAGCAGTTGGATTTGATTCATTTTGAAGTATTGAGTCCTATTAATGTTCCTTCAATTTAAAAATCTATATATTTTGTTTCATTTATTGATGACTATAGTAGAAGGAGATTGGTGTATTTCCTTAGAAGTAAATTTGAAGTCTACAAAATTCAAAGAGTTTAAAGATCTTGTAGAGAATCAAAAAGATAGAAAGATTAAGTGTTTAAGGACTGATAACAGTGGTGAGTTTTCCTTAGTAGATCTCAACAAGTTCTATAAATAACAAGGCATTGAGATGCACAAGACAACTTTGTATAATCCTTAGCAAAATGGAGTTGTAGAGAGGATGAATAGAATGCTGATGCAGAGGGATAGGAGTATGCTAAATGGAGCTAGCCTTGAACAAAAGTTTTGGGTTGAAGTTGTTACTACCGCTTGTTACCTGGTTAACACGTCTCCTACATCGGTGCTCATTGATAAGACACTATGGAGGTGTGGTTTGGAAAGAAGCTTTCATTAAGACACATTTGAGTATTTGGTTGTGAGGCACATGCACATGTGCCTAAGGAGAAGAGCTCTAAGTTGGAGAACAAGGCAGTAAAATGCATCTTCATCGGTTATGACATCAGTGTGAAAGGGTACAAGCTTTGGGATCCAGTAGCCAAGAGTGTTCTATATAGTAGAATTGTGATCTTTGGAGAGCTCACTCCTTCTATTGTTTTATAGCTAGAGAAAGAAGAGAAGAAAGAGGATGTGGTTTAGCTTCCTCCTACCCCTGAGAAATTTGAATCGAAGACATTTGTTGGACCTGATGATGAGCATAAATCTAGTAGCTCTGAAAGTTTAGAAGAAGAAGAAGAACCTCCACCTCAGCTTGTGAGGAGGTCTACATGGATTAGGAAGCAACTTGAGAGGTTTGGTTATTCATTTCTTGATTCTAGATGCATTTTTGCTTTGATTTCTAACACTAATGAGCCTAGAACTGTGAAAGAGGCTATGGGTATGGAAGATGCAAGCTCCTGGAAGGAGCCATGGAAGAGGAAATGGATTCTTTGAAAAATAATAATGCTTGGAACTTGGTGCCTTTTCCTAAAGGATGAAAACCTGTTGGATGTAAATGGGTGTTCAAAAAGAAATTTGGTGCAGATGACAGTGTTGAGAAATGATGCAGAGCTCACTAACACAAGACCACAAAGGGATCAAACTAACAACATTGGAGTAAAGAGGATATAGGGGATGGCAAGGCAAACAACACATCTAGACCTCTGTGGACCAAACATCAACACTTGACTTCAATTTGGACTTGACTATCCACTCACACTCCATGACTTCAACACAACAAAATATCACCATTTATAGGCTCAAACATATGGGGACCTTCCCAAACCTTCTAGGGACCCTAGACTAACTAGGTTTGACTATCCCAAGCTCAAAAAACTCACAAAATGCACTGAGGGTACCTTCTTGTACCACTTCTTTCACAAACCCACTCACTCCCTTATAGCCCTCTTGTTAGGACTGTCATGCAATAATTTTAGACTCAGACCTCCTATCCAAACTGTCATGGGCTTTTTGGATACCCATTATATTTCCCTTTAACATACTAAACATGCACATAAGGTTGTTTTGGAATGGAACACGCAAATCTTGACTGTACCGATTTCTCAAGAGGCCTAATTAGGGCTATTTTGCAAAGGAAGTACTTACTAACTCAAGACCAAACTCCTCACTCTTGTTCCAAAGGATGAATTAGGATACAAATAGACAGATTTCAAAGGTTTTGTGGATCTAAGTTCATTTCAACTCTTTTTATGCTCAAATCTTCACTCCTCCAACACTAGTTTGCTTTAAAATGACACAAAGAGGCCTCCATAGCCCCAAACTCCAACTTTCACTTGTCTTCTGCTCCTGTATGCAAAACCCATTAGAGAACACACCATTTTACATTAACTCCACCCATTTTGGGGTTCTAACACAACAATATTTGATATGAATACAAAAAACCTCTCTTAAACCCTTAAAACTAGGTTTTGAGACCTCCTTCACAAAAAGCAACCATAAAATGATTAATACTCCATGAAATTCCCTCCAACTTGACTCAAAAGGAAGATAAGACCATTTATGACACATTTATGATTGAATGGACCCTTATCCATGTAGTACGGGCAAGTACAGTACAAGGGAGCAACAATAAAAATAGTGAAAAGGCTGGAAAACATAGCAGTTTTTGAAAAAATGTTTAGAAAATGCTTCAAAACTTCATCAAAATCCTTCCCACTTGATCCAAAACAAATATAGGACAATCCACTTCAACATACTATGCAAGAGAAATCCAAATAGTACTGTACGTCCTGAGTAAAATGAAGAGGAACAACAAAAATACAGAAAATTGTGTTAGGGACAGCAAAATAGTCTTTTTCCTTCATTTTCTTTCATTCAAACTTCTTCAACTCACCATAAAATTTGACCACACTGCCTTTAACAATCCTTTTCCATTTTCTTATAGCCTTATCTCATATTCCCATCATGGGAAGAGGCTTAAAATAGCTAAACTTCTAATTTTTTCCTAAAAACTATTTTTTTTACTAAAAATAGACTATTTTTTTCTATTCTAAGACTGTCATACACTTTATGACTGCAGACCACTAAAAGAAACTACCTATTTTTGATCTCCACTATATGAGTATTCCTATCAAAGGCTCTATTACATTTATTTTTGAAACTCGATTTAGTTTTTTAACACTAACATTTTAAATAAAAGACATAAATGTCCTAGGTGCACTGCACGAAGAAATATAAGGCAAGATTGGTTGCGAAGGGGTACATTCTCAAGTGGAGGGAATTGAATATGGTGAAATTTCTCTCCCATTGCAAAGAAGACATCTATTTCGTTCCTATTATCTCTTGCATTAGCGTATGACTTAGAAGTGGAACAGATGGATGTGAAGACAACATTCCTTCATGGTGACTTGGATGAAGAGAATTATGTCACAACTAGAGCACTACATTTTTGAAGGTAAAGAAAATTTGGTTTGCAAGTTAAAAAGTCTTTATGTGGTTGGAAATAGTCTCTTAGGATGTGGTACCAGAATTTTGATGCATTTGTGGTGAGTATTGGATTTCTAAGATTGACATTGTGTTTATTACAAGTTTGACAATTATCACATTCTCATTATTGCTTTGTATGTCGATGATATGTTGCTAATTAGAAATCGTAAAAGGTTGATTTCTGATTTGAAGTCCCAGCTGTCAGCATAGTTTGAAATGAAAAATCTAGGGTAGGTAGGTACTTTCTAGGGATGGAGATCAGAAGAGATAGAGCAAACATAAAATATTGGTTAGGATAGAGTATGTATGGTAACACCATGTTGGAGAGATTTAACTTGGTAGATTGCAGACCTTTGACTATTCCTATTATGATAGGGACAAAGTTATCTATTGCAAATTGTCTGAAGTCTCCTTTTGAGATGGAGGATATGAGCAAAGTGCCTTATGCTAGTGCAGTTGGCATTTTGATGTATGCTATGGTCTGTACATGACCAAATGTTTCCCAATCAGCGGGAGTCCTTAGTCGATTTATGGCTAATCTTGGACGGGTACATTGGGATGTAGTGAAGAGAGTGTTCAGATATTTGTGGGGTTCTTTTGAGTATTCCCTATGTTATCATGGTTATCCTACTAGACCTCAGCATTCTGTGAGTATCATGGATTTGTGGATTTTGATTGGGCAAGTGACATTGATAGCAAGAGATCCACCAGTGCTAATGTGTTCACTATGTTCGATGGTGCTATTAGTTGGATGAGTAAGCAACGACCTATGGTTGCTTTGTCCATGATAGAAGTAGAGTACATGGTAGCTACTCATGCTTATAAGGAATCCATTTGGCATAAGAAATTGTGTTCTGACATTGGGTTTGATGTAGGGAAGATTACCATTTCTTGTGACAGTTAGAGTGCCATATGTTTGGTGAAAATCCTACTTTCCATGCAAGGACTAAGCATATTGATGTCCGGTACCATTTTGTTCATGACATGGTAGAGGAGGGGAAGATGAATTTGGAGAAAGTTGACACTTTGGTGAATGTTGTAGATTCCTTGACAAAACTTGTGAGCATAGAGAAGTTCAGATGGTGTTCAGAGTCTATGGGCCTCTTGGCCCTTAGCAGTTAAATCCTATATTTCTATTGGCTCTTGCAAGGTGTTCAACAAGTGGGAGAATGTTGGGAATTAAGGTGTCTTAACCTTGTAATTCCTAGCATTTAAAATTTGTTTGTATATTTATTTGCCTATGTTTTATTTAAGTCTCAACATCTTGTTTTGTCATTTAGTGTGAGGTGGCATGGTGAGATGTCACTCCACTTGTAATATGACTTGGATAGACAAGTCAACCCATGAGAATGTAGGTGTCTCATTTGAGGTGGCACTAATATGCCATGCGTCAGCATCTTGTGGCTTGTGTAATAGGTTATGATGTATGACATAATCTATGACATGTAAGAGCTGAAAATAGAGATTCTTATGATAGGTGAAGAAAAGTGTCAAAAAGCATTTTTGCATGTGAGGAAAGCATATTTGGGTGCCCATGTTTGACTATGACATGTTGTAAGAGGAATATACTATTATTAGTTAGTTATGATAGATTCTCTTACAGTTGTAAGTGCTGTCATGTATGATAAATTCTATAAAAACTGTAAGATGTGTAAGAGCATCTATCATAGTCTATTCTTGGTTGGAGTGCTCCATCTTGAGAAAGTCAAACTTATAGGTTATGATAGATGTAAAGAGGTTGAATGCATGTTGAACAAGTGTCCAAAGGCATTCGAAATTGACCATGAGGTCAAATTGGATGCCCACGTCTAGAAGATTCCCATGTTGTCTTGAAACTCAATAAATACAAGTGTTTAGAGTAGTGGATGTATGGTTCATTTGTAGGTACCGAAATGCTGCCAAAATTGCTCCAAAATTGACATCTTGGAAACTCTTGAAAGAACTTGTATTGCAAGTGTATTGTAATATACATTGGATTTGCTAATACATTGTACATGTTTTGGAGTGTGGGGTGTTGCACCTAAAAGGATTTTCCAATGTTCTTGCAGTTGATGTTTGTTTAATCTCTTTGTTAATGTGTATCACATATCTATAACTGAAAAGGATTTAAATTTTTTTATAACATTCCCCTCATTAGTTCAACACGTAGGAAGCTATTATGCATACCTTACTTCCTTTCATTATTCATGTTACGTCAGAAATTGTCCTCCTATATGGAAAGTTACAATTTCCCTCAATTTAGCTCCTTGCTTTTGGTGACCTTTAACCTCTTTGTTTTTGGCCTTCCCAAAACCCTGATTGGCTAATCTCTAGTTGCAGAAATGTTCATTTTCTCATATAACTATTGGTGAAACTCGAAAAGAGAATTTGGATTATGGGTCCCTAGGACCCCCTAGATATAGATACAGTCAAAAAATGGGGGACTAGACTTGGGTGCCCGCGCCCTAGTCATGCCCCTTTTTTGGGGATTTTTAATCTTTGTGGGGTGTCTGCTCCCGCAGTGCACCTCGGGATTCCATTTTCAAATTTTCATTTCAGCGCGATATCGAGACGTTATTTTGAAATTTGAATTTCCATAAAGCTAGATATAAAAATACATTTGAAAATCATTTCAACACACACAATCTTTATGCAAGCTTGATGCCAAAACTCTGCTAAAATTGCCATTGAAGATCAATGACTTGTTGAAGCTCCTGAAAGTTATTTGAATCTTTCTATCATGGAGACAATGGATGGAGATTAGTCATCAAGAACGTGACACTATCTTTCTCTTCCTAGGGTTTGTACACCTTTTGCATGATCGAGAGAAGGGTTGAAGCCTCCAACATCAAACTTGGAGATCCTCCACGGACATTGCTGATTTGCCTTCTTGTTCATGCAAGTCTTCATTTATTCTCATCTCCTTGAGGTGAAGCTATATGTGTTTTATTGAATTGAAGAAAGTTATTGATCTTCCCTTGATTGAGACATCTAGGGTTTGATATTTCTGCATACACTTTGTTAGGTTTACACACACTTCTGCAAATCTTTATCTCTGGCTATTGTTGAGGTAGGAATACCAAAAACAGGGCTTGACTAAGGCAATCTCCTACATAGCCACAACATCTTTCTACTCCTTTTGTAGGCGTAGATCATGTATTACAGGATATGGTGAAAAGGAGCTAGAGGATGACTAATATTGCAAATCGTCACTTAATTTTGGAATTTCATATCCCAACACTTTTGGGACTAATGAGTGGGTGCCCTACTCCATCTAGGGAAAATTTTTGAGATCTGGAAGCTCTTGGATATCACCAGATAGCTGATGCAGAAGATTTTCATGGACAGAAAGTTGTAGGACTAATGAGTGAGTGCCTTAGTCTAGTTAGTCCTCAGTTTCTAGTTGCATGATCTCTGAACTTTATTCTCTGTGTTTTTGTGATCTGTTTTGTCTACTTCATCTATGAATTCTATCAATTTCTGTTACAAGGTGTACTTAGGGTTTGCTTAATTGGTAAAGAAAGACACTTGATAAAACCTTAGTTAAACACCTAATTCAGACGTAGTTAGGATTAGGGAACAAACAAGTAATTAGTAGCTTGATCCCAAGATCAGTTTTTGTCCTCCCAATGTTTAGTTAGGTGAATGAATAGGACTTAACCTTGTTTAATATAAACCTACTTTTTCACACTAAATATTTTGGTGAACCCGAGATTTAAAGAAGTTACATCCTTTTAAACATCAAATCTGAATTAGTTTGCTATCCTAAAGCATATTTAGATTGCAAACTCTCTTTTGTGAAAGTGCATGCATTAAAATTTGAGTAATATTATTTATCTTTTCACTAAAAGAGTTGGAAATTATCACTTGGTGTTTTGCATAGTGTTTCATTTTCATAAAAAAATTCATACTACCATCATTTTACATTTAAATCTTGGGTTAATTAGAGCATGTTAAAATGTCAGATTATTTTTTGCAAGATTTTCATGTATATGCTGAGTTGTTCAGTTGTTATGACTTTGATATGTTGGATGAAGCCCTTGAGGACTTTATCTCAATTGAACAATCCACTATGACTTTAAAACCGTCATTGTTTCAAAGAGTTGTAAATGCAATTTATGTTCCTAAAACTAAGGAAGAACCTAGGAAACTAAAAATTGTGGTCACCTTATGTTCGGATGTGGTTAAAGTACCTTCTAAACTTATGCTCACTGTTAGAGGCCTTCCACCTTCTTCTTGACCTCCTGATCACATTTACAATTATGCTAAACAAATCTCACATCAAAATCTACAACAACATAGCCATATTATGGTTTCTCATACATTTAACACTTGGAACAACAAACAAATTAAACAACAATTAAGCATTCCGATATCTTTACCAGCTTCTCAACCTATGCTTCCTCAAGCACCTCGTTTAACACAAAAGTTTGGTCAAGACTATGATCTTGTACAGCAGCTTTGTGCTACTCCTACAAAGATGTCCCTTTGGGAGCTTATACAAACTTCACCTACTTACCATGGAATGCTCCAAGAGAGCTTTGGAAAAGGTGATTGTCCCACCTATTGTCAATCCAAATGATGTAGCAGCGCTATTATATTGTATGCATGCGACAAAGACAAACATTCCATTTCAACAACATGAGTTGCCATCTCTTGAAGTTTAGAATCAATATGATCCTTTGATTATCTTTGTTACAATGAACAAAACAATGGTTAAGAGAGTTATGATTGATAATGGATCAGCTCTTAATGTTTGTGGCATTATCTTATTACATAAGATTAAAGTTGATACATCCTTGATTAACCCAGAAATGATAAGTATATGTGGCTTTGACAATGTTGGATGACAATCTGTTGGCACTATAACTCTACCCGTACAAGTAGGACCTGTGATTGTGCCTACCCTAATTCATGTCATGCTTGTTCTATCTTATAACATGATTCTTGGTAGACCTTGGATCCATGCATTTGGGGCAGTTCCTCATACTTTACATTGTTCAATCCAATTTATATTCAAAGATAAGTTACACACTATTCATGCTGATCCTAAACCTGACAATTATTTGCAAATTGAATCACAAAAACAAGTCATTTGTCCTAAGATTTCAAACAATTTGAAAGTTGATTCATCAACTCCTCTTGCCCCAGATAGTGTTGTGCAAGAGTCTAAAAAATTGAATGCATTCCTTGGTGATGATTAGGGTTCACTAGATTTTACATCTTCTTCCATGGGAGAATATAAAGTTAATAACCCTGTCCCTGAAACATCAAATATTGCATCAATATCATCTCATGATGTGAATGTGAAGCATAAAGCTTCTTTGGTAATGAATTCAGATAATAATTTTACTTACACTACCGACTATGATACTTATTAAGCTCCACCTTCTTCCAAAGAAATGGCTTCTCTTTGTGGTTGAGGATTCCAGATCCTTTATAAAATTTGTGATTATGTAGGTAATGGATGCGGTATTAATCAACAAGGAATCAAAGTCCCTATAGAATCTACTTCGCAACATTACTCAAGTGGCATTGGATATAATCCTTTCAAGTAATCTAAAGCCCGTAGACATCCTACTCTTAATGTGAATACAATATCAACACTTAACTTGACATTTCCTGAGATGATTGTCACTAGTTGTCCTCTAGGAGCAATTCCTTTGGATATCTTTTCAATTGATGAAGCAATAATGGAATTCTTGGATGCTTATGACAATATTCCTTGTTACCATCATAAACATGGTCTACCTTATTATTTTAACAATAGTGCATATTTTGGAAAATCTACTAGAACAATAAATGCCACTCTAAAGTCTGATGAAGAATATGAAGACCTACCACAATCACCCAATCACCTAGACCACAATATGCTACTTAATAGGAATATTGTTGATGCTTTTATGGAGAAAGATAATACTGAAAAAGTCATTCCTATTGGTGATTGCTTACATACAGAAGAGAAAGAAGAAATGACAAAGTTGTTACAGGAATTTTCTGAACTATTTTCTTGGAACTATTCAGATATGCATGGTATTGATCCTTAGATTGTAAGACATAATATCGTCTTAAAACCAGATACTAAGCTATTTAAACAAAAGATTCATAAGATGAACCCTAAGGTTGCATTACTTGTCAAAGTTGAGATAGAAAAGCTTCTACAAGCTGGCTTTATCCACCCTATTGACTATTCACATTGGATCTTGAACATTATCGCCATTGCTAAACCTGATGGTCATATAAGAATGTGTACATGGACTTTCGAGATTGGAACCTTGCATCTTTGAAAGACAATTTTCCACTTCCTAACATTGATATGATTGTTGATTCTATAGCTGGCCATGAATTACTCTTTCATGGATGGTTTTTTAGGATATAATCAAATTTTAATTAACCCTCAAGATTAGTATAAAAAAACTTTTATAACACCTTGGGGTACATTTTGCGGGTAGTCATGCCATTTAGACTTAAGAATGCAAGAGCTACTTACCAACGAGCCATGACCCTTATATTTCATGATTACATGCACAATATTTTAGAAGATTATGTCGACATCTTGGCAAAGTCCATTCATCGCCAAGATCACGTTATGAATCTTCAACAAATTTTGAGTGCATAAGGAAATATAACATGCGATTAAATCCTCATATGTATGTTTTTGGTGTAGACAGTGGAAAACTGTTAGGGTTTATTGTTTCAAACCATGGTATTGAAGTGGAGACAAAAAAGATAGACACATTTGTTAATATGCCAATACCTAAAAACATCTCCCAACTTTGAAGTCTGCAAGGGAAGGTACAGGCCATCCGCCGATTTGTTTCACAACTCATGGATATAACTCACCCTTTTACGCATTTACTGAAGAAGGATTCAAAGTTTCAGTGGAATTCTGAATGTCAAAAAACTTTCAAAGATTTAAAGGCTTATTTAGCTAATCCTCCTCTTCTATAGCCTGTTGTCCCTGATAAACCCTTCTTATTGTATATTTTAGCATCTAATAATGCCTGTCAACCTTGTTAGCACAACATAATGCTAAAGGTAAAGAATGCGTTGTCTATTATATTAGCCAAACTTTGCTCGATTATGAAGTGCGATACACTATTATTGAGAAGCATTTCCTATCTTTAGTGTTTGCAACACAAAAATTAGACATTATCTTTTAAATGTTGAAATACATGTGATGGTTAAATTTGACCCTTTGAAACACCTTTTTGCAAAAACAGATTTGTTAGGTCGTCTTGCTAAATGGGTTATGTTATTAACTAAATTTGACCTTAAGTTCATTTCTTAGAAAGTAAGTAAAGGGCAAGCGTTAGCTGATCAGTTAGTTGAAGCTCCTTCACCTTTCACTACACAACATCAAGACATATTTCCTAATGACCAAATTTTAGCAATTACTGCAGATGATAAATGGGAATTGTACTTTGATGGATCAAGATGTCGAACCAGCTTCGATGCTAGTGTTATATTAATACCCCCTATAGGTAAGCTGATTCCTATGTCTTACCACTTAGATTTCTCATGCACAAACAACATTACCGAGTATGAAGCTCTCATTGCAGGACTTCATGCTGCCATGGCTCTTCATATAAAAAATATTATAATATATGGTGATTCACAACTTATCATATGACAAATAACTAGATCATATAAAACTAAGCATGACAAATTATCTTAGTATCGTGAGTTTGCACTAGCTCTCTTAAAACAATTCACATCATTTTCAATAAATACCATTCCCAAGGAAGATAATCGACATGCAGATGCAATGGCAAGTGCAGCTTCCCTTATATCCCCTAATGATTCTCCTGAGGAATTTACTTTCATTATTCACAATCTTAAAACATCAATAATTGAAGATCCTATAGTTGCAAATTCAGAACTATATGGTAATACATACACTGGTGAATAGTTTTCCTATATATTTAACTATTTGCATGATCAAACCATTCCTAATTCAACATCTAAGAATGCCTAAATCTGTCTACATAATCTAGTAGCATGATACATCATTTTGTCAAATGTGTTATATAGATGAAGCTATAACAGAGTTACTCCAATGTTTAAGTAATTTAAAAATTCTGATAGATTTAGAAGAAGCTCACTTTGGTGTCTGTGGAGGGCATTTTGGGGGAAAATCATTGGTACAAAAATTGTTATGAATGGGTTATTATTGCCAGCACATGGAACAAGACTCTTTTGCCTATGTCAAGAAATGCCCGCAATGTCAACAACATAAACACCTAATCCAAGCTCCCGCACAAGAAATTTGTGCCCAAGTTTCACCTTGGCCATTTAATATTTGGGGCTTGGATCTAATTGGTAAAATCTCTCCACCCTCCTCTCAAGGACATAAATTCATCGTTATGACCACTGATTACTTCACAAAGTGGGTCGAAGCTGTCCCTTTACGATCCATGACTACTAATGTAATTTGTTGGTTTATACAAGATAACATTATTTCTTGATTTGGACTACCTTCCTCCCTCATTTCTGACAATGGTACACCATTTAAGAACAAGAATGTGAAGAAATTCCTCAAAAAATATCATATCCAACATCGCTTCTCTACACCTTATTATCCTCAATCAAACAACCAAGTAGAAGCTTCAAACAAAATTATTAGACAGATTTTATGAAAGACTATTAATAAATATCAAAAGGATTGGCACATTTAGTTATCCTATGCATTATGGGCCTATAGAACAAGCATTCGTATGGCTACTAGCAATACACCGTATAACCTTGTCTATGGCGCAAATGCAATAATCTTCTTAGAGTTAGATTTAAACATAGACATAAATTTAAAATACACATCCGAGTCGACTATCCCTCATAACAAAATGGGATGTCATAGTACATAATATATATACATCATATAGCTAAACCTCGGTCATCTATACCCTCAGGCCCTCATGGTGTGCAGGTGAAAGAGGCCTGACCATGCGTGGCTATGGATCATGAATGACTCCTAGAGACACTCTATGATCATAACCCCTGATCTCACCTCTCAACCCTATCACCTCCTTGTGTGCCTCCTGGTACATCCAATGGTACTGGTCTCTCTCAGCTCGAGCCCTGTCTCTGTCAGCTCTCGCCTGATAGACCTCAAGCAGTAAGAAATCACTGACGACTGGCTCTCTCTCCAATGTAGGTACCGCTACTGTCTTCTCTCGCTGCACCTGAAGTTCAGCCTCGGTGCACTCAGCTCTTTGAAGTAACTCCTCTCTTCCCATGCAGATGGCTCTAGAATAGCCTCTATAGCTATCCTATACGTGAAAAAAGGAATAAATATCTCCACATGTCACCCAGTAGATGGTCGTGGAGAATACCCCTCCTATACTCACTACTTTGATACATCTGAAGGTACTATGTCCACTATGATGTGACTCACAAAGTCTCACCAAGTGTCAATCCCAACTGCAAAATAGGAATAAGATAGATATCACACTCCCACATAACCATCATAAATAATAAACATAAAGAACATTAAATTAATAAAGATAAACTTAGATCTCCATCTCGCCAGGATGGATCTCAGATTGTTGAAGGTGTCATGAACTCTGCAGTCTGACCTGCAGCTAGGGGCATAGATCTACTACACTCTCCCCTCTTTCTCTAACCTGGTCTCTCAAGACCTACAGGGCCTAGACCATGAGCCTTAGACTGTGGTCTTGACTTGGTCTCCTCATAAGTGTCCACCTCCTGCTAGCCCTATCATGGTCTCTCCCTAAAGGTGTACTGCGATGGGATCTCCTCCTCATCATCATCATCCTCCACATCCTCCTTGAGATCATAATATCCTACGAAGTCACTCACATCATCCTCTACCCCTGTGTCACTAGAGTGACCAGCCCAAGGTCGAGCATCACCTGTAGGGTGACTAGGAGGAAAGATAGGAGCAGGTCGTGTTGTATGCCACCAGGGCTTATATGTCCAAGTACAACTAACATTATCTACATCTAATACCAGTGATGCATCCTTGGGACCATCCTTGTCACTAAGAGGTATATCTACTATTGTCAGCCATCGAGCGTTGTTCACCCTGACTGCGCTAGGCACGGTGCATGCATAGCTTAGATGCACTATAGGGACATCTTGTACCTATCCAAACTATTGTTCCACCCTGTCAAAGTAGAACCAAACCACAACGTGACCGAGGCGACTGGCCATCAGTCGATCCCTCTGCATCCTTGCTAACAATCTCTGCTAGCTAGGCCATATGATATAGCCACGATATGGTCTCCAAATAATATCACTGGGCTACAATCTATCAAAGACAAGTCTCCAGTACAATAGATCACTGTGTCTCCAACACCTGACTAGTGGGTAGCCATGAATGTGTGGATGGGTGAATTTTAACTCTATAGGAAACCCTGTCAGTCGTGTGCACGTGATATGCTCAAAAGCCCAAACCTGTAGTAAAGTGTAGATCATTAGATTGTGCATCTCGTAATAGACATACTATCCCAAGTCATGGTAAAGGTGCACAAGCATACTACACCCCTATGTGTATACAGTCTGATGCTCCTCCATTTCTCTAATGGTGTGAACGAGACCCCTGTGAAGGTGAATGCCTCGTCTATCTAGTGCGACAGCTAGCGCAACAGTGACTATCATGATCCTCCAAACCAAGGGGATGTCACGACATCCATGCTCTAGAAGCCAGAGCTAAATATATCCTTGCTCTACCTGTAAAACTATGCGACCCAGACAATATATCCGACTCTCACAAGTATACTCTGTTGTGTGATGTCTCATGACCCTCACTGTCTCTCCTCAAATAGGCAGTCGCAGGATCCTCTATACATCCTCTAGTGTGACAGTCTTCTCACATGTATGCAAGTGGAATGTTGATGTATCTGCATTCCACCTCTCCATCAATGCCATCAACATGCTGTAATGAAATTTGATTGTGGGCATATCAAACACCCACCATATGCTCACTATCTACAAGTGCTCTCTCTCTGTGTTAGACATGGTACTAGCACGCTCTCGGAGTAATGCCTTAAGGCAACCACTTGTGTCCTCTCGTGTTTCTGGGACATCCTACAAGTCCAAAAGCGAGTGGTATTATGAGTATTTCATCATCAAACCCTAACTACTATCTGCAATAGTAATAAGTGTTTGTGCGTAAGGGCCCATGTCCTCTATGGACTCGGGCACCGTAGAGGGACACTATTGCCCCTGAGGAACTAGGGTGGCCCAGTGAGACTCTAGTGCCCTAGGTGGACCCAGGTATCCCTACCAGGGACCCCTATCCATGATACCTCCCTCAACGCAATAAACAATAAAAACAACTAAAAGAAAATAGAAAAATGATAGAAGCATAAGATCAGGACCCTCCTCGACCTCAAAACGTCTCTCTGCCACTTGGCCTCAGAGCATCTCCAGTTGTGGGGGCTGATATAGGTGTCGGCTTGGCATGGTTGTCCTCCTCTTCTCCTTCTCTCTCTCTCCTCTACCTTTTCTACAAAGACAAGAAATAAGAATGAGTAAGTGATAAGTGAAAACTCCCTTTTACATAAAGTAAGTGGATGAGAATTCCTATCCCTAACTAGGTACAATATTGATCAATTTCACTCTTGAGCTATCAAACTCACATTTCTATGTCGTTTGTTGCATTGGAATCTTGGTTCCGCTCTCTATCTCACCCAATGTGTTGTGCTTGGGCATTGTTTCATCAAAAAACCCTGATAACACATTTCTCATCAAGTTTCCCTTGAAATCAATGCATGTGGATATCTCCTTATTTCTCCTTTTCAGACTAAGAAAGTAGAAACAAGGGGGGCATATATCCCCCTCAATTTCATCCCTCATCATGTCTCATCACTCAACCCCCTTAGTGTTTTTGTACTAACTCATTGGCGGTGGTTGCAGGTTGCTTTGATTTTTAATTTTCTGACAAGTGTCCCTAACTTTATGGTCTTGTAGGATTACAAACTTCGGGGCTTCTTCCTTCTTGGTGATATAACTGCAGCTTCCTCTACAATATCCTTTTGGGTATCCTTTTCATGATTGATGCATTTACTTTCCTTTAGTTGCATATGCACGTAGTGTCGTATGGCCACTAAAGTAAGGGCTAAATATTATGTCAAAAATTGTCATCTTGTATGGAATGGTACAATTTCCCTCAGTTTAGCTCCTTGCCTTTGGCAACCTCTTAACCTCTTTATTTTTGGCCTTCCCGAAACCCTGATTGGCTAATCTCTAGTTGCAAAAATGTTTATTTGTTGAGATAATTATTGATGAAACCAAGAAAGAGAATTTGGATTATGGGTCCCTGGGACTCCCTAGATATAGATCTAGTTGGAAAATAGGGGACTGGACTAGGGCACCCGCGCCCTAGTCTTGCCCCATTTTTGGGGATTTTGAATCTTGGCAGGGTGTCAGCTCCCGCCATGCACCTCAGGATTCTATTTTTAAATTTTTGTTTTTGTGCGATATCGAGACATTATTTTGAAATTTGAATTTCCCTAAAGTTAGATATAAAAAGACATTTGAAAATCATTTCAACACACACAATCTTTATGCAAGCTTGATGCCAAAACTCTACTAAAATTGTCGTTGAAGATCGGTGACTTGTTGAAGCTAGTGAAAGTTATTTGAATCTTGCTATCATGGACAGAATTGATGGAGATTAGGAATCAAGATCTTGAGACTATCTTTCTCTTCCTAGGGTTTGTACACCTTTTGCATGATCGAGAGAAGGGTTGAAGCCTCCAACATTGAGCTTGGAGATCCTCTATGAACATTGCTAATTCATCTTCTTGTTCATGTAAGTCTTCATTTGTTCTCATCTCCTTGTGGTGAAGCTATATGTGTTTTATTGAATTGAAGCAAGTTATTGATCTTCCCTTGATTGAGACATCTAGGGTTTGATATTTCTACATACACTTTGTTAGGTTTGCACACACTTTTGTAAATCTTTATCTCTGGCTATTGTTGAGGTTGGAATACCAAAAACAAGGCTTGACTAAGGTAAGCTCCTATATAGCCACAACATCTTTCTCCTCCTTTTGTAGGTGCAAATCGTGTTTTGTGGGATATGGCAAAAAGGAGCGACAGGAAGACGAATATTGTGAATATAGTCATCATTGAATTTCATAATTTTAGATCCTGACACTTTCAGGACTAATGAGCTAGCACCCTAGTCCAACTGGGGAAAATTTCTGAGATCTATAAGCTCTTGGAGATCACCAAATAACTGATGTAGAAGATTTTCATAGATAGAAAGTTGTAGGACTAATGAGCGGGTGCCCTAGTCTAGTTACCCCTCAGTTTCTGGGTGCATGATCTCTGAACCTTATTCTTTGTGTTTCTTTGATTTGTTGTCTGCTTCATCTCTGAATTCCATTAGTTTCTATTACAAGGTGTAATTAGGGTTTGCTTAATTGGTAAATAAAGTCACTTGATAAAACCTTAGTTAAACACTTGATTCAGACCTAGTTAGCATTAGGGAATAGACAAGTAATTAGTAGCTTGATCCCAAGCTCGGTTCTTGTCCTCCCAATGTTTAGTTAGGTGAACGAATAGGACTTAAGATAAACCTACTTTTTCGCACTAAACAATTCATTAGAAGAATGACTTTGCAAAAGTTAAAAGTGAAATCTAAACATGTTAGTTTTTAGTAAGGCTTGGCTCCATATGACCCTTTAGGAATAAAAAGTTGTGAAATAGGGAGTCAAAAGGACTAACTAAATTTGACCTCCTATAAATTTGGCATCTACAAGATACTTTGAGAGCATTTGCTATGTAAATCTTGAAATTGAAGGAATCAAGTAATTCAAGACTTATAAAATACTCAAGTCCATCAAGTAGATAGCCTCTGAAGAGGAGGCTTTAGCAAGTCTAAGATGCCCAGTAGATTAGATCAATTAAGTAAAGCCACATGTTGGTTACTCACATTCGCATCTTCTTGACAACATTAAAACCCAAACTATTAATCTCATAGTATGATTTTGTCGAACCCTTGGATCATGCCACACTTTAAAGACACTCACCTTAAGCATATGAACTTTAGTATATTCATGTGGTTATTGGTGCAAATGGTTGTAACAGCTTAGAGGAACCAGTTGATGTGATTGTTAGTCTCATTAACACGAATAAAGGTTTACACAACAAACCTTTATCATATTGAAAGATATGATAAATTCAGGATGAATTTATGATCTCAAGTCTCCATTGGTCAGGTCTGGACCTTCTGACAATCACTCAGGGTTGATGTGTGTTGTTGTTAATCATTTCAATGCCTTACATGCTTTGATAATTCCTGCAAATTTCCTCAATATTCCTTAAAATATTTATTTATGCATTTTATACACAAATCTTCAATAACTTTGTCAAATCTTACACTATTAAGTCAGGATTTAAGCAAACAGATGTCAATTTGATCCTAACTTTGAGTAATTCACTTGAATATGTCTCTTATTTAGACTTATTTTCCAACTATGATTAGTTCTTCTACAATTATCCCTATCTGAACTAATCTTTCCTTCTGCACTTTAAATTTGCTCAAAGATTGTGCCTACAAACATGTATTTCACTATGATTTGCCATTATTTGCATGATATTCACTAGGATGTGCAATCCTTACTGTAATATGCTCTGGATATATGATTATTTAAACTAATTCTGCATATTCTCATTGTATTTTCTTATAATTCATCATTATTTGCAATTATGTATGACTTGATGAAATTGAAACTGAGAAAATAGAGTTTAGAGATAAAGATTTCTAAAATTACTTAAATTTGGCTAATGATCCACATACATGTTTTGATAATGTAATGAAGAGAAGTAAACTAAATCATACTTCACCAGGATGTTCAATATCTAGATATGATTAGTGCGAATCTTCAGAGGAAAGTTTACAACAATATGCAATAAAATGAGAGCACTTCTATAGAACGCAACATTTCACCATTACATATCTAGAAAACAACTAGAAACTTACATAAAATTTACAATCAAGATGTAATCTGTAGCTTCATCTTCATCAGGTATGCAAAGAACATATACATTTATAGAGGTCTTAAGAAAGAACCTTGTGAGAGAATTCACCAAGTTGCAGAAAATCACAAACTTGTGTTCAAAATTGAAACAATTTAGTCTCCCTTAGTTTCAACAATTCAATATCCCTTTGAAAAGAGAGGTCATGGTCCTTTTATAGAGTAAGGTTTAGAAATAGTTACATTTCATCCAATGGTCAA
This sequence comes from Cunninghamia lanceolata, assembly GCA_027924645.1. Taxonomy (NCBI): domain Eukaryota; kingdom Viridiplantae; phylum Streptophyta; class Pinopsida; order Cupressales; family Cupressaceae; genus Cunninghamia; species Cunninghamia lanceolata. Next base: position 24,102,069 of record BSBN01000867.1, read on the forward strand.
GATCCATCCATAATAATAAAGGGTTAGGATTAGTGGAACATGATTGCCAATTAGCAATCAATCTGTGGAATACAATTGGCAACAATTGTCATCCTCATAGCTAGAAAAATATTATAGCAGCAATAACTCAGTATTTGATACTTTCTTCATTTTGTAGCATCTGGTATTCTTCATTCTTTACCAATCCAGTATTTTATTTTCCTCACCTTCTGCACCATCTGCTTAGCAACCTGCAATTACAACATAAAAAAGCTAATTATTTGCATTTAATATTTGAATTCAGCCCTTACCTACGTAGAACTATACTACAAATCACCCTAGACATTGTTGAACATCCCTGTAGTGTTAGCTCAAACCATTTGTAATAACCATGTACAAATATGCATAAGAAAGTCTATTCAAATATTGTTGACCAAGAAAGCATATATCAGGCTCTAAATATCCTTTGAAATTGAGAAATATGACAATCCACGTCAAAAGTACTTCCTTGTAGAATATTCAAGTTTGAAAAGTCCACGAAATAGACACATGGTGCATGTAGTCATCAGACCACGAAATTGTGAAATAGCAATGTAGGAAGATGCAAAAAATACTCAGGCAATGTTTCTATACCTATCGCTGAAATTTGGCAGTCAAACAATTGTATTCTATCATTATGTGGAAGAGATTTCCATGCGTGCAATGATACCTGCAGAATGGCAGAATCATGCCACATGGCAAAGTCTTTCTTACACGTGTGGCTTAAAGGATTCTCTCTGTCCCACAGAGAGCATCAAAAGCTTCCCATGAAGATGCGAAATAGCGCCACATGGCAAACCGGGTTTAAAAGTACTTGTGTTGGGCTTTGCCATGCTTACGTGGTGAGTGTGAAACAACTTTTGCTGGGTCACTAGAGGTATTAAAGACTTCCATGGGCACATGAAATAGTGCCACGTGGATGATGTAAAAAAATTATGTTGGACCGCTAAAGGTATTAAAGACTTCTTGTGAGGCTGCAAAATGGTGCCACATGGACTAAGTCTCCAAGTTGGACTATGGTTGGGACATGGAGATGATGTGGCATGATCTTCTACATTTCTCTATTTTGTAGAGGGTGTTCAAAGCTTCCTATGGGCATGCGAAAAGATGCCACGTGGACTACATTTAAACAGGTTGGACTTCGGCTCTCTAGGCCTATTCGGAGTTCGCAAGTTGGAGCTTCCACGTTCCTTCTTCCATTGTAGAAGGAGGAAAGGGAGAAATCTAAAATTTGACTCTCCACTAAACTTGAATAAAGGTACTTTGGGCCTTGGGTGTTTGTTCTCTTCATTAAACTTGGAACGAGTCAGAGATAAACTCTGAACTTCGACAACTTACACTACATTGGACTTCTCAGATCAGGGCTTCCTCCCTTTGCGCTTCCATTTTGGAATGAGTTAAAAAGGAAATCTTAGTTTCAACTCTCCAATCATTTATACTTAATCAAATTTTACCCACTGGGGCTTCCCTCTTTCTACTTCTGTTATAGAATGAGTTAGGGAAAAACCCTAAACTCTGACTCTCTAACATTTAAGCTTAATCAGACTTTCTCGGTCGGGCCTCCTTTAGTGGGCCTTATTTCCTTTACGAAAAAAAGAAAGAACAAGGTCAAGGTTCCAAACTCTGCTGAACTTCATGAAGGATGAAGGCCAAAACTCTAAACTCTGACTTTGACTAGACTTTGACCGCCTGCAACTTCTTCATTTTTACAAATTTTGACATGGTTCAAAAGTCAAAGTTGCACTAAATTTCATCTCTACCCATTGATGACCATTTTAGAAGAGATTTTAGACCTTGAATTTTGAAGGTACTAGGACATGACTTTTACCATACTACCTAGAGGAGAGCACATAGGGAAAACAAAAGCAAAGCAGAAAGCAAAAGGTTGGGTCCCTATTTTACTAAGGCAAAATGGGGCATGTTGTGAGACCACACAATAACTTGCCACCAAAGAGAACCACCAAATTCCAGCCAATTTAGGAAAGAAGAACAAATCTAGGCATAAAATTTCCAACTTCCACTACATCTAGATATTCAGATTAGATTGGATGAACTCACATTCATCAATAAGACTAGATTATGGGGAGGAATGCAAGTGTGTGCATTGATTTGAATTTCCTTCCAACTGGAAAAGGTTGAACAAGATAGTAATTAGCATTAATCTACATAGTTTGATTTAACCTTTTAAGCCAAACTTGGATAGAGCCTTGCTGCCAGTCAAGTGTCCATAGCCTCAACAAGGTTATCTCCTATAATTCCCCTAAATAGAGCCCCACTGCGAGTCAGGCATCCATAGCCCCAGTAGGGTTTCTTAGATGACTTTCAGAAAATAAATTCTCTTTCTCTTTTGATTTTCAATTTTTCTTTTTCTTTCTGTAAGATATTCATTTCACCTCATTGTTTGCATAGTGTTGGAACATGTTGCTAAGGCTAGGAATTATAGTGGTAGCAAAGGAAAACCTTTAGATTTTTCACTTAATGCAAACACTAACATTTTCAACTAGTCCTAGGAACTTTAAGTGTGTTCATTTGATGATTCCTTGGATAACCTTTGTTTTGATTGGTGAATATGATTTCATAGAATAAACCACCATAACTAGAGCTATAGAATTCATAACCTATGCAAAGATTTAGGATTCTTTCCTAAATTCCAATTTTTTTGTTTCTTTCTAAAGTGGAAAGGTTCTCCATATCATGCCCAAGCAAAATAAAGACTAAATCAAACAAAAGACAACAAGCAAAAACACACACAAAAATAGGCAACCAACTATACACGCAACTACAAGGTAAACAAAACCTAGGGTAACACCCACAAACACTCATATTTACATGCCTTTTCAAAATATGTAAGAGTACCAAGGCATTGGTTATGATCCCGATCCTAGCAATTTCATCCTTGTATTCTAAAAAAAAACTCCTATATTCTGAACTTCTCATACTTAAAAAAATAACCTTTAATGATCAGCAACTGAGGAAGTTCATTATGATCATGTCTGATCCATTTACATGTTCTATCCTCTGAATTTCCATAATCAAAATAATAATCAACATCATTCATTGGGGAAAGGAAAAATACAACATGATGCATTTCTTGTTTTGTTGGACATGCCTATTCACTCCCAACTAATCCTCCATTTTAAAATGATTTTATATTTTCACTAATTGACTCAATGTCTTGCCCCGCTTCAACTTTAAGGATGTGTGACTCTTGATTGATTATTCCATCATCTCTATCCAACACCATTTCTTCATTCTGTATTCTTATTTGAAGTTTATCCTTAGGAAATACCTCAATGTCCTCCTCAATTCTTTGCAAATTAGTACTTAGGTGAGTATCATCATCAGAACATGATATACATAAATCTTTGATATCTAAATCATTTAACTGTAAAGGTGAAACAACATTTGATAGATATAAACACTTAACTATTTTATTTTCAAAATGGCACTGGACTGATATCTGTGTTGGCAAGGGACACTACTACGCATGACAGGGGTTGTCATTGATGGTAACCAAGACTATTGATGCAGGAGCATCCAGTGGTGTAAGGGCAATCTTGCATCACCCAAAAAGAAGTTGATTCAAAATCATTGCAGTTGTTTTCATTTCATTCCATAATTAGTGTTTTTGGTTCCATAATCTCTTGAATAATGGGATGTCATAGTACATAATATATATACATCATATAGCTAAACCTCGGTCATCTATACCCTCAGGCCCTCATGGTGTGCAGGTGAAAGAGGCCTGACCATGCATGGCTATGGATCGTGAATGACTCCTAGAGACACTCTATGATCATAACCCCTGATCTCACCTCTCAGCCCTATCACCTCCTTGTGTGCCTCCTAGTACATCCAATGGTACTGGTCTCTCTCAGCTCGAGCCCTGTCTCTGTCAACTCTCGCCTGATAGACCTCAAGCAGTAAGAAATCACTGACGATTGGCTCTCTCTCCAATGTAGGTACCGCTATTATCTTCTCTCGCTGCACCTGAAGTTCAGCCTCGGTGCACTCAGCTCTTTGAAGTAACTCCTCTCTCTCCCATGTAGATGGCTCTAGAATAGCCTCTATAGCTATCCTATACATGAAAAAAGGAATAAATATCTCCACATGTCACCCAGTAGATGGTCGTGGAGAATACCCCTCCTATACTCACTACTTTGATACATCTGAAGGTACTATGTCCACTATGATGTGACTCACAAAGTCTCACCAAGTGTCAATCCCAACTGCAAAATAGGAATAAGATAGATATCACACTCCCACATAACCATCATAAATAATAAACATAAAGAACATTAAACTAATAAAGATAACCTTAGATCTCCATCTCGCCAGGATGGATCTCAGATTGTTGAAGGTCTCATGAACTCTGCAGTCTGACCTGCAGCTAGGGGCATAGATCTACTACACTCTCCCCTCTTTCTCTAACTTGGTCTCTCAAGACCTACAGGGCCTAGACCATGAGCCTTAGACCGTGGTCTTGACTTGGTCTCCTCATAAGTGTCCACCTCCTACTAGCCCTATCATGGTCTCTCCCTAAAGGTGTACTGCGATGGGATCTCCTCCTCATCATCATCATCCTCCACATCCTCCTCGAGATCATAATATCCTACGAAGTCACTCACATCATCCTCTACCCCTGTGTCACTAGAGTGACCAGCCCAAGGTCGAGCATCGCCTGTAGGGTAACTGGGAGGAAAGATAGGAGCAGGTCGTGTTGTATGCCACCAAGGCTTATATGTCCAAGTACAACTAACATTATCTACATCTAATACCAGTGATGCATCCATGGGACCATCCTTGTCACTAATAGGTATATCTACTATTGTCAGCCATCGAGCGTTGTTCACCCTGACTGCGCTAGGCACGGTGCATGCATAGCTTAGATGCACTATAGGGACATCTTGTACCTATCCAAACTATTGTTCCACCCTGTCAAAGTAGAACCAAACCACAACGTGACCGAGGCGACTGCCCATCAGTCGATCCCTCTGCATCCTCGCTAACAATCTTTGCTAGCCAGGCCATATGATATAGCCATGATATGGTCTCCAAATAATATCACTGGGCTACAATCTATCAAAGACAAGTCTACAGTACAATAGATCACTGTGTCTCCAACACCTGACTAGTGGGTAGCCATGAATGTGTGGATGGGTGAATGTTAACTCTATAGGAAACCCTGTCAGTCGTGTGCACGTGATATGCTCAAAAGCCCAAACCTGTAGTAAAGTGTAGATCATTAGACTGTGCATCTCGTAATAGACATACTATCCCAAGTCATGGTAAAGGTGCACAAGCATACTACACCCCTATGTGTATACAGTCTGATGCTCCTACATTTCTCTAATGGTGTGAAGGAGACCCCTGTGAAGGTGAATGCCTCGTCTATCTAGTGCGACAGCTAGCGCAACAGTGACTATCATGATCCTCCAAACCAAGGGGATGTCACGACATCCATGCTCTAGAAGCCAGAGCTAAATATATCCTTGCTCTACCTATTAAACTATGCGACCCAGACAATATAGCCGACTCTCACAAGTATACTTTGCTGTGTGATGTCTCATGACCCTCACTGTCTCTCCTCAAATAGGCAGTCGCAGGATCCTCTATACATCCTCCAGTGTGACAGTCTTCTCACATGTAGGCAAGTGGAATGTTGATGTATCTGCATTCCACCTCTCCATCAATGCCATCAACATGCTGTAATGAAATTTGATTGTGGGCATATCAAACACCCACCATATGCTCACTATCTACAAGTGCTCTCTCTCTGTGTTAGACATGGTACTAGCACGCTCTCGGAGTAATGCCTTAAGGCAACCACTTGTGTCCTCTCGTGTTTCTGGGACATCCTACAAGTCCAAAAGCGAGTGGTATTATGAGTATTTCATCATCAAACCCTAACTACTATCTGCAATAGTAATAAGTGTTTGTGCGTAAGGGCCCATGTCCTCTGTGGACTCGGGCACCCCAGAGGGACACTATTGCCCCTGAGGGACTAGGGCGGCCCAGTGAGACTCTAGTGCCCTAGGTGGACCCAGGTATCCCTACCAGGGACCCCTATCCATGATACCTCCCTCAACGCAATAAACAATAAAAACAACTAAAAGAAAATAGAAAAATGATAGAAGCATAAGATCAGGACCCTCCTCGGCCTCAAAACATCTCTCGGCCACTTGGCCTCGGAGCATCTCCAGTTGTGGGGGCTGATATAGGCGTCGGCTTGGCATGGTTGTCCTCCTCTTCTCCTTCTCTCTCTCTCCTCTACCTTTTCTACAAAGACAAGAAATAAGAATGAGTAAGTGATAAGTGAAAACTCCCTTTTACATAAAGTAAGTGGATGAGAATTCCTATCCCTAACTAGGTACAATATTGATCAATTTCACTCTTGAGGTATCAAACTCAGATTTCTATGTCGTTTGTTGCATTGGAATCTTGGTTCCACTCTCTATCTCACCCAATGTGTTGTGCTTGGGCATTGTTTCATCAAAAAACCCTGATAACACATTTCTCATGAAGTTTCCCTTGAAATCAATGCATGTGGATATCTCCTTATTTCTCCTTTTCAGACTAAGAAAGTAGAAACAAGGGGGGCATATATCCCCCTCAATTTCATCCCTCATCATGTCTCATCACTCAACCCCCTTAGTGTTTTTGTACTAACTCATTGGCGGTGGTTGCAGGTTGCTTTGATTTTTAATTTTCTGACAAGTGTCCCTAACTTTATGGTCTTGTAGGATTACAAACTTTGGGGCTTCTTCCTTCTTGGTGATAACACTGCGGCTTCCTCTACAATATCCTTTTGGGTATCCTTTTCATGATTGATGCATTTACTTTCCTTTAGTTGCATATGCACGTAGTGTCGTATGGCCACTAAAGTAAGGGCTAAATATTATGTCAAAAATTGTCATCTTGTATGGAATGGTACAATTTCCCTCAGTTTAGCTCCTTGCCTTTGGCAACCTCTTAACCTCTTTATTTTTGGCCTTCCTGAAACCCTGATTGGCTAATCTCTAGTTGCAAAAATGTTTATTTTTTGAGATAATTATTGATGAAACCAAGAAAGAGAATTTGGATTATGGGTCCCTGGGACTCCCTAGATATAGATCTAGTTGGAAAATAGGGGACTGGACTAGGGCACCCGCGCCCTAGTCTTGCCCCATTTTTGGGGATTTTGAATCTTGGCAGGGTGTCAGCTCCCGCCATGCACCTCAGGATTCTATTTTTAAATTTTTGTTTTTGTACGATATCGAGACATTATTTTGAAATTTGAATTTCCCTAAAGTTAGATATAAAAAGACATTTGAAAATCATTTCAACACACACAATCTTTATGCAAGCTTGATGCCAAAACTCTACTAAAATTGTCGTTGAAGATCGGTGACTTGTTGAAGCTAGTGAAAGTTATTTGAATCTTGCTATCATGGACAGAATTGATGGAGATTAGGAATCAAGATCTTGAGACTATCTTTCTCTTCCTAGGGTTTGTACACCTTTTGCATGATCGAGAGAAGGGTTGAAGCCTCCAACATTGAGCTTGGAGATCCTCTATGAACATTGCTAATTCATCTTCTTGTTCATGTAAGTCTTCATTTGTTCTCATCTCCTTGTGGTGAATCTATATGTGTTTTATTGAATTGAAGCAAGTTATTGATCTTCCCTTGATTGAGACATCTAGGGTTTGATATTTCTACATACACTTTGTTAGGTTTGCACACACTTTTGTAAATCTTTATCTCTGGCTATTGTTGAGGTTGGAATACCAAAAACAAGGCTTGACTAAGGTAAGTTCCTATATAGCCACAACATCTTTCTCCTCCTTTTGTAGGTGCAAATCGTGTTTTGTGGGATATGGCGAAAAGGAGCGACAGGAAGACGAATATTGTGAATATAGTCATCATTGAATTTCATAATTTTAGATCCTGACACTTTCAGGACTAATGAGCTAGCACCCTAGTCCAACTGGGGAAACTTTCTGAGATCTATAAGCTCTTGGAGATCAACAAACAACTGATGTAGAAGATTTTCATAGATAGAAAGTTGTAGGACTAATGAGCGGGTGCCCTAGTCTAGTTACCCCTCAGTTTCTGGGTGCATGATCTCTGAACCTTATTCTTTGTGTTTCTTTGATTTGTTGTCTGCTTCATCTCTGAATTCCATTAGTTTCTATTACAAGGTGTAATTAGGGTTTGCTTAATTGGTAAATAAAGTCACTTGATAAAACCTTAGTTAAACACTTGATTCAGACCTAGTTAGCATTAGGGAATAGACAAGTAATTAGTAGCTTGATCCCAAGCTCGGTTCTTGTCCTCCCAATGTTTAGTTAGGTGAATGAATAGGACTTAAGATAAACCTACTTTTTCGCACTAAACAATTCATTAGAAGAATGACTTTGCAAAAGTTAAAAGTGAAATCTAAACATGTTAGTTTTTAGTAAGGCTTGGCTCCATAAGACCCTTTAGGAATAAAAAGTTGTGAAATATGGAGTCAAAAGGACTAACTAAATTTGACCTCCTATAAATTTGGCATCTACAAGATACTTTGAGAGCATTTGCTATGTAAATCTTGAAATTGAAGGAGTCAAGTAATTCAAGACTTATAAAATACTCAAGTCCATCAAGTAGATAGCCTCTGAAGAGGAGGCTTTAGCAAGTCTAAGATGCCCAGTAGATTAGATCAATTAAGTAAAGCCACATGTTGGTTACTCACATTCGCATCTTCTTGACAACATTAAAACCCAAACTATTAATCTCATAGTATGATTTTGTCGAACCCTTGGATCATGCCACACTTTAAAGACACTCACCTTAAGCATATGAACTTTAGTATATTCATGTGGTTATTGGTGCAAATGGTTGTAACAGCTTAGAGGAACCAGTTGATGTGATTGTTAGTCTCATTAACACGAATAAAGGTTTACACAACAAACCTTTATCATATTGAAAGATATGATAAATTCAGGATGAATTTATGATCTCAAGTCTCCATTGGTCAGGTCTGGACCTTTTGACAATCACTCAGGGTTGATGTGTGTTGTTGTTAATCATTTCAATGCCTTACATGCTTTGATAATTCCTGCAAATTTCCTCAATATTCCTTAAATATTTATTTATGCATTTTATACACAAATCTTCAATAACTTTGTCAAATCTTACACTATTATGTCAGGATTTAAGCAAACAGATGTCAATTTGATCCTAACTTTGAGTAATTCACTTGAATATGTCTCTTATTTAGACTTATTTTCCAACTATGATTAGTTCTTCTACAATTATCCCTATCTGAACTAATCTTTCCTTCTGCACTCTAAATTTGCTCAAAGATTGTGCCTACAAACATGTATTTCACTATGATTTGCCATTATTTGCATGATATTCACTAGGATGTGCAATCCTTACTGTAATATGCTCTGGATATATGATTATTTGAACTAATTCTGCATATTCTCATTGTATTTTCTTATAATTCATCATTATTTGCAATTATGTATGACTTGATGAAATTGAAACTGAGAAAATAGAGTTTAGAGATAAAGATTTCTAAAATTACTTAAATTTGGCTAATGATCCACATACATGTTTTGATAATGTAATGAAGAGAAGTAAACTAAATCATACTTCACCAGGATGTTCAATATCTAGATATGATTAGTGCGAATCTTCAGAGGAAAGTTTACAACAATATGCAATAAAATGAAAGCACTTCTATAGAATGCAACATTTCACCATTACATATCTAGAAAACAACTGGAAACTTACATAAAATTTACAATCAAGATGTTATCTGTAGCTTCATCTTCATCAGGTATGCAAAGAACATATACATTTATAGAGGTCTTAAGAAAGAACCTTGTGAGAGAATTCACCAAGTTGCAAAAAATCACAAACTTGTGTTCAAAATTGAAACAATTCAGTCTCCCTTAGTTTCAACAATTCAATATCCCTTTGAAAAGAGATGTCATGGTCCTTTTATAGAGTAAGGTTTAGAAATAGTTACATTTCATCCAATGGTCAAGATCCATCCATAATAATAAAGGGTTAGGATTAGTGGAACATGATTGCCAATTAGCAATCAATCTGTGGAATACAATTGGCAACAATTGTCATCCTCATAGCTAGAAAAATATTATAGCAGCTATAACTCAGCATTTGATACTTTCTTCATTTTGTAGCATCTAGTATTCTTCATTCTTTAGCAATCCAGTGTTTTATTTTCCTCACCTTCTGCACCATATGCTTAGCAACCTGCAATTACAACATAAAAAAGCTAATTATTTGCATTTAATATTTGAATTCAGCCCTTACCTACGTAGAACTATACTACAAATCACCCTAGACATTGTTGAACATCCTTGCAGTGTTAGCTCAAACCATTTGTAATAACCATGTACAAATATGCATAAGAAAGTCTATTCAAATATTGTTGACCAAGAAAGCATATATCAGGCTCTAAATATCCTTTGAAATTGAGAAATATGACAATCCACGTCAAAAGTACTTCCTTGTAGAATATTCAAGTTTGAAAAGTCCACGAAATAGACACATGGTGCATGTAGTCATCAACCACGAAATTGTGAAATAGCAATGTAGGAAGATGCAAAAAATACTTAGGCAATGTTTCTATACCTATCGCTGAAATTTGGCGGTCAAACAATTGTATTCTATCATTCTGTGGAAGAGATCTCCATGCGTGTAATTATACCTGCAAAATGGCAGAATCATGCCACATGGCAAAGTCTTTCTTACAGGTGTGGCTTAAAGGATTCTCTCCGTCCCACAGAGAGCATCAAAAGCTTCCCATGAAGATGCGAAATAGCGCCACATGGCAAACTGGGTTTAAAAGTACTTGTGTTGGGCTTTGCCATGCTTACGTGGTGAGTGTGAAACAACTTTTGCTGGGTCACTAGAGGTATTAAAGACTTCCATGGGCACATGAAATAGTGCCACGTGGATGATGTAAAAAAATTCTATTGGACCGCTAAAGGTATTAAAGACTTCTTGTGAGGCCGCAAAATGGTGCCACATGGACTAAGTCTCCATGTTGGACTATGGTTGGGACATGGAGATGATGTGGCATGATCTTCTACATTTCTCTATTTTGCAGAGGGTGTTCAAAGCTTCCTATGGGCATGCGAAAAGATGCCACGTGGACTACATTTAAACAGGTTGGACTTCGGCCCTCTAGGCCTATTCGGAGTTCGCAAGTTGGAGCTTCCACGTTCCTTCTTCCATTGTAGAAGGAGGAAAGGGAGAACTCTAAAATTTGACTCTCCACTAAACTTGAATAAAGGTACTTTGGGCCTTAGGTGTTTGTTCTCTTCATTAAACTTGGAACGAGTCAGAGATAAACTCTGAACTTCGACAACTTACACTACATTGGACTTCTCAGATCAGGGCTTCCTCCCTTTGCGCTTCCATTTTGGAATGAGTTAAAAAGGAAATCTTAGTTTGAACTCTCCAATCATTTATACTTAATCAAATTTTACCCACTAGGGCTTCCCTCTTTCTACTTCTGTTATAGAATGAGTTAGGGAAAAACCCTACACTCTGACTCTCTGACATTTAAGCTTAATTAGACTTTCTCGGTCGGGCCTCCTTTAGTGGGCCTTATTTCCTTTACGAAAAAAAGAAAGAACAAGGTCAAGGTTCCAAACTCTACTGAACTTCAAGAAGGATGAAGGCCAAAACTCTAAACTCTGACTTTGACTAGACTTTGACCGCCTACAACTTCTTCATTTTTACAAAATTTTGACATGGTTCAAAAGTCAAAGTTGCACTGAATTTCATCTCTACCCATTGATGACCATTTTAGAAGAGATTTTAGACCTTGAATTTTGAAAGTACTAGGACATGACTTTTACCATACTACCCAGAGGAGAGCACATAGGGAAAACAAAAGCAAAGAAGAAAGCAAAAGGTTGGGTCCCTATTTTGCTAAGGCAAAATGGGGCATGTTGTGAGACCACACAATAACTTGCCACCAAAGAGAACCACCAAATTCCAGCCAATTTAGGAAAGAAGAACAAATCTAGGCATAAAATTTCCAACTTCCACTACATCTAGATATTCAGATTAGATTGGATGAAATCACATTCATCAATAAGAGTAGATTATGGGGAAGAATGCAAGTGTGTGCATTGATTTGAATTTCCTTCCAACTGGAAAAGGTTGAACAAGATAGTAATTAGCATTAATCTACATAGTTTGATTTAACCTTTTAAGCCAAACTTGGATAGAGCCTTTCTGCCTGTCAAGTGTCCATAGCCTCAACAAGGTTATCTCCTATAATTCCCCTAAATAGAGCCCCACTGCGAGTCAGGCATCCATAGCCCCAGTAGGGTTACTTAGATGACTTTGAGAAAATAAATTCTCTTTCTCTTTTGATTTTCAATTTTTCTTTTTCTTTCTGTAAGATATTCATTTCACCTCATTGTTTGCATAGTATTGGAACATGTTGCTAAGGCTAGGAATTATAGTGGTAGCAAAGGAAAACCTTTAGATTTTTCACTTAATGCAAACACTAACATTTTCAACTAGTCCTAGGAACTTTAAGTGTGTTCATTTGATGATTCCTTGGATAACCTTTGTTTTGATTGGTGAATATGATTTCATAGAATAAACCACCATAACTAGAGCTATAGAATTCATAACCTATGCAAAGATTTAGGATTCTTTCCTAAATTCCAATTTTTTTGTTTCTTTCTAAAGTGGAAAGGTTCTCCATATCATGCCCAAGAAAAATAAAGACTAAATTCAAACAAAAGACAACAAGCAAAAACACACACAAAAATAGGCAACCAACTATACACGCAACTACAAGGTAAACAAAACCTAGGGTAACACCCACAAACACTCATATTTACATGCCTTTTCAAAATATGTAAGAGTACCAGGGCATTGGTTATGATCCCGATCCTAGCAATTTCATCCTTGTATTCTAAAAAAAAACTCCTATATTCTGAACTTCTCATACTTAAAAAAATAACCTTTAATGATCAGCAACTGAGGAAGTTCATTATGATCATGTCTGATCCATTTACATGTTCTATCCTCTGAATTTCCATAATCAAAATAATAATCAACATCATTCATTGGGGAAAGGAAAAATACAACATGATGCATTTCTTGTTTTGTTGGACATGCCTATTCACTCCCAACTAATCCTCCATTTTAAAATGATTTTATATTTTCACTAATTGACTCAATGTCTTGCCCCGCTTCAACTTTAAGGATGTGTGACTCTTGATTGATTATTCCATCATCTCTATCCAACACCATTTCTTCATTCTGTATTCTTATTTGAAGTTTATCCTTAGGAAATACCTCAATGTCCTCCTCAATTCTTTGCACATTAGTACTTAGGTGAGTATCATCATCAGAACATGATATACATAAATCTTTGATATCTAAATCATTTAACTGTAAAGGTGAAACAACATTTGATAGATATAAACACTTAACTATTTTATTTTCAAAATGGCACTGGACTGATATCTGTGTTGGCAAGAGACACTACTACGCATGACAGGTGTTGTCATTGATGGTAACCAAGACTATTGATGCAGGAGCATCCAATGGTGTAAGGGCAATCTTGCATCACCCAAAAAGAAGTTGATTCAAAATCATTGCAGTTGTTTTCATTTCATTCCATAATTAGTGTTTTTGGTTCCATAATCTCTTGAATAATGATGTAGGACTTTCAATTTTTCCAAACTGCTAAAAATAGCAACCTGCCTATTTTGAAAAGTTTAACTCCCATTTTAGGAAAGTTTACATTTGGGCATGGATTGAAGTGAAAACTTATAGAAAGATTCATAACTGAAATATAAGACCTTTGGCGAAGGAATCAGGCAAAGATCATTTGTGAGATGAAAGATATTAAAGTTTTTATTTTCTGAAAAGCCCCTGAATTTTTTTGAAATGAGATATGAGGCACTAAAACATCCCATAACATCTCGAAAAGTTAACAGAAATCTATTTACAAATTTCGAGCATGATAGTTCACATCGCAATCTTTTCAGCACTTAAAATGGTTCATCAATCGGACACCCGGATCAAAGTTATGCTTCCCAGAAGTTGACCTACTTTTGGAGGGAGTTGTAAATTTCAAATTTTAGTTGGAGGCCACCAAAAAGTGTTATTTATGACTATTTTGGGAACCCTGGGCAGTAGTGGAGTTAAGGGGGCAAGTATGGAGTCAAGAATAGGTGGGAAAATAGAAACACTAGCTGATTTGGGGTTACAGAAGGCAGATGATTCCAGAGTCTTGTGATAGGAAGCTATAATGTGTTGCAGCCTGTGGAGGATTGATTCCTCTGATTGTAATTGAGCTTCTATAATGTAATGAGTTGCCCAGATCAATAAAGAAATATTGTATTTCATGTGTTCTATTTTTGTTGTTGTGTGTTTTATGATTTACCCCCTTCATAAAGTGGTATCAGAGCAAGGGTTCCTGAGTGTGTAGACAGATCACCGACCATGAGGTAGTTTGTACCAGGACCTGAGGTTGTGGGTTTGCTACGGAGATCAAGATGCCTCCATGAAGAAATCATATTGGGAGGAATGCTTTGATGGAAGAGAGTTTTAGAGCCCTACAAAGGTAAATCGATGCATTGCAAGAGGAGCTACGAAGAGGGTTTGAGCCAATAACAAGAGAAGAAAGTGAAGATGAAGCTGAAGAAGAGATATCTGAGGAAGAACAAAAAGTTGTAGGAGATCCTGCAGAAGTTAGGTTGTTGAGGGCCATTTCGAAGATCAGAAAGAGGCCTAGGATCAAAGTTTCTACATATTCTAGAGATTTGAATCAGGAACAGCTTATTGCTTGGATCAATGACATGGAGGAGTATTTTGAGTATGAAGATGTGGATGACCCAGATCGGGTCAAGTTTGCAAAAACAAAGTTGAAGGGCCATGCCAGTATTTGGTGGAAGGAGGTCCAATTAGAGAGGAATAGAAGAGGAAAAGGAAGTATCACTAGATGGGATTGGATGGTGGAGAAACTGAAGAAGTAGTTTATTCTTGTGGACTATGAGATGGAGTTGTTGAAGAAGCTGCAAGGACTAAATCTAGGTAACAAGTCTGTTAAGGAGTATACAGAAGAGTTTTATAAGATTATTGTTAGGACAGGCCATGTAGAGGCCAAGAAGGAGAAGGTAGCCCGTTACATTAATGGGTTGAGGCCAAGTATTCAAGAGGAGCCGAGTCTAGTCAGAATGACCACCATAGAAGATGCATATCAGTTTTCCTTGAAGGTGGAAGAGAAGCTAAATAAAAGATTTGATAGAAAGCAA
This sequence comes from Cunninghamia lanceolata, assembly GCA_027924645.1. Taxonomy (NCBI): domain Eukaryota; kingdom Viridiplantae; phylum Streptophyta; class Pinopsida; order Cupressales; family Cupressaceae; genus Cunninghamia; species Cunninghamia lanceolata. The sequence continues at coordinate 24,117,382 of BSBN01000867.1, forward strand.
AGGGGAAGAGGTCAAGGTGGAAGGACTAGTGGAAGATCCTATGGAGGCCATAATGAAGATCAAAAGAAAAGTGAAGAAGTTGGCACCAGTTGAAATCAGAGAGAAGATAATACCTACCGCCCTTATGACTAGAATAATGGTGAGCAAAGAGGAAGAGGGAGAGGCAGACCTGGGCAAGGACCTGGAAGAGGAGGTTTTAGAGGAACCTATTTCCAATGTGGAGAAGAAGGGCATCGAGCATACGAGTGTCTGCAACATCAAGGAAGGACAAATAGAAGACCTAAAGGTAATGCACGAGTTGCACATGTAGATGAAGATGCACAATTTGAGCATTTTGAAGATGTTGAAAGGGGAGAAACCCTAGTTGTTAGAAGAAATTTGTTGAATGAGGAGAAAGATCCCAATCAGAGGAAGAGTTTATTTTGCATAAGGTGCCAATGTGAAGGTAAGTGTTGTGATATTATTATTGATAGTGGAAGCACTGACAATCTTGTTTCAGAGGAGATGGTTGATAAGTTGAAGTTGACAAGAAGAAAGCATCCACATCCATATCAGATTGTGTGGTTGTAGATGGACCATAGAGCTTTGGTCAATGAGCAGTGTTTAGTGAAGTTCAATATTGGAGACTACCATGATGAGGTCTTGTGTGATATCATAACAATGGATGCATGTCATATGTTGTTGGGGAGGCCGTGGTAGTATGATAGGAGCATTGTCCATGATGGCCATGAAAACACATATTCCCTAACAAAGGATGGAGTTCATCATAAATTAAAGCCCTTGAAGGAGGTGGAAGAAAAGGTATGTAGTACTGCCAGAATTTGCTTGGTAGATGGTAGAAAATTTTTGGAGGGTATGAAGCACGAGCGTCATTGCTTTGCATTGATTCCTAAGATTAGTCAAGAGAAATGTGAAGATATACCAACAGAAGTCTCAGATATGTTGGAAGAATTTTAGAACATTATCTCTGATAATGTACCAGAGGGTTTACCACCAGTGAGGAAGATAAGTCATCAAATAGATTTGATACCAGGAGCCAGTTTGCTAAATAAGGCAGCCCATAGAATGACTCCTGCAAAGACAAAAGAGCTGAACATACAAGTTCAAGAGCTGTTAAGGAAGGCACTAATAAGAGAGAGCCTAAGTCCATGTGTGGTACCTGCAGTGCTAGCACCAAGGAAAGATGGAGAGTAGAGAATGTATACAAATTCTTGAGCCATAAACAAGATCATGATCAAGTACAGATTTCCATTACCCAGAATGGATGACATAATGGATTGTTTGAGTGGAGCCAAGTACTTCATGAAGATTGATCTGAAGAGTGGGTATCACCATATATAAATTAGAGAAGGAGATGAATGGAAGACAACCTTCAAGACAAAGGAGGGTTTGTATGAGTGGTTAGTCACGCCATTTGGGCTAGCCAATGCACTGAGCACATTCATGCGACTCATGAATGAGGTACTTAAATAATTTTTGGGAAGTTTTTTTATTATTTATTTGGATGATATTTTGATTTTTAGTAAGAATTGGGATGAGCATCTGATGCATATCAAAAGAATTTTAGAGAAGATGAAAGAGGAAAAGTTGTTGATTAATCTGAAGAAATGTAGTTTTGCAAAGAAGTTGGTATACCTGGGATTTGTTGTCTCAGAGGAAGGCCTTAAGATGGACCCATAAAAAGTAAGGGCTGTTATTGAATGGCCTATGCCAAGGAGTGCAACGGAGGTACAATCTTTTCATGGTTTGACAAGTTTTTATAGAAAGTTTATCAAGAATTTTAGTAGCATTTGTGCACCCCTAACTGAGACAATGAGAGTGGATAAAAAAGAGTTTAGATGGACTAAAGGAGCGGATAAAACCTTTGATACATTAAAGAAGAAAGTCATAGAGCAACCTATTTTGGCACTTCCAGATTTCAACAAGGTATTTCAGGTAGATTGTGATGCTAGTGGTAGTGCTATAGGAGTTGTTTTGAGTCAAGAAGGTAAGCCCATTGCCTATTTTAGTGAGAAGCTTAATGATACCAAGAAAAAGTACTCTGTTTATGATTAGGAATTTTATGCAATAGTTTAGGCTTTGAAGAAATGGAGACATTATCTATTGCCAAAAGAGTTTTTTTTATATAATGATCATCAGACTTTGCAGTATCTTAATAGTCAAGGAAAGTTAAATCAAAGGCACTTAAAATGGGTTGAGTTTTTGCAGAGTTATACTTTTGTTTTGAAGCACAAGAGTGGGAAGTCCAATAGAGCTGCATATGCCTTGAGTAGAAGGCAAAATTTGTTGAGAGAAATGAAGATAGAGGTTGTTGGGTTTGATGAGTTCAAAAGTTTGTATCCTGAAGATCTAGATTTTGCAAAGGCCTGGAAAGCTTGTTTGGAACATGTTACTTTGTATAGGACAAATGGTTGGATTTCATAATCCAAGATGGCATGTTGTTTCGAGGAAGCCAGTTGTGCATTCCGAGGAGTTCCATGAGAGAGAACCTAATAAAGGAGAAGCATAGTGGGGGATTAGCTGGATACTTTGGTCGAGATAAGACCATTTCTATTGTTGGTGAAAATTATTATTGGCCAAAGTTGTAGCAGGATGTGAGGAAATTTGTGCAGAGTTGTAGAGTATGTCAGATGGCGAAAGGAGCAAGTTAGAATACAAGTCTATATCAGCCACTACCTATACCAGAGAAGCCATGGGATGATATTAGTATGGATTTTGTTCTTGGTTTACCAAGGACACAGAGAGGGCATGATTCCATTTTTGTGGTGGTGGAGAAATTCTCGAAGATGGCACATTTTATTCCTTGCAAGAAGACTAATGATGATGTTCATATTGCAGAGTTATTTTTCAGGGAGGTGGTGAGATTACATGGTCTACCAAAGAGCATAGTTTCAAATCAAGATACCAAGTTTGTTGGTTATTGTGGAAGAAGTTGAAGATAGATTTGAAGTTCAGTTCTGGGTGAGTACGAGATCATGATGGGCCAAATAGTGGCAATGGAGAAAAAACTTGCTAGATGAAAAAGTACAAACATTTAGACTAATATTTAGATTTTGATGGAAAGGGTGTTAATATTTCTAGCTCAAATATGGATTCCCTCTAAAAATGCCTTAGGATTACCTCATATTTAGGCAAGTGGGAGTCCCAAAACTTGCCAAAGAAACTTGCAAAACACCCATTTAGTGTTATCCTGAAAATTTTCACATTTTCATCCTTGAAGCTGACAGACTTTTTTGTAGCTAAATTTAATCAAATGAAAGGGGTTTATAGAGGAAGTTATTAAAATTCTAAAAATATAATATACACCTCATAATAATTTTAATAGGAAATCATTATTAATTTTCTACATACACTATGTCTGATTTCCTAATAGATATATATATTGAAAAACATCCATAACTTTCAACATATTAATTCTTTTTTAAATCCAAAAGATGTGTCACATTCTAGGCTTTATTAGGTATACATTAAAATCTAAAAATTTTAATTTTCGTATATTTTTGACCAAGTTAGGTTGGCTGGAAATTTAATTTTTAATATTTTAAAAAAGTCACAGTAAAAAAATCATAAATAATTATTTATTTACTTAAAAAATTCAAAAAAATATGTGTCACATCCGCTTATGTGTCCTTTACTTAAATCCAAATCATGGAGGAAAAATATTAACTTTTTCTCATACTTAGGTTGGCCAGAATGACACATACGTTTTACATTTTTCTTAAAATATTAATAGTGCCTCATTGAAATATCTAATTTTCACAAAACTATTCTTAAAATTTTTTTTAAAAAAGTAGAAGCCCATAAACTACATTCAATTTGTTACAAATTTTATTAGTATCTTATTTCTAGATTGTGTAGATAACTCATTCAATTTTTGACATGAAGTTACTTAAGTCTATTTTTCACATTTATATTGCAACTTAGGGGTAGTGTTTGGCCCATCATGGTCCTGCACTCACCCTTCAGTACACCATCCAGAGACTGATGGATAGACAGAAGTGGTGAATAGGAGTTTGGGTAACCTGCTACAATGCTTAGTAGGAAATAAGCCCAAGGGATGGGATGTGATTTTACCATAGGTAGAATTTGCTTACAACAATTCTGTTAATAGGAGTACTAGTAAATTACCAATCTAGATTGTATATGGCAATAGCCCAAGAAATGCTTCTAAGTTAAGGAAGATGGATAAAGGAGAAAAGACAAGCATTGAAGCTGAAGACTTTGTAGAACATCTGAAGAATTTGCATGAAGAGGTGAGAAAGCACATTAATAAGATGAATATTCAGTACAAGGCTAAGGCATATCAAAAGATGAGATATAAGGAGTTCTAGGTAGGAGATGAAGTCATGGTTCACTTGAGAAAAGAAAGGTTCCCAATTGGAACATACAATAAGTTAAAAATGAAGAAATTTGAACCGTGTAGAATCTTGAAGAAGCATGATTCAAGAAATGCATATGAGGTAGAGCTATCGAGTGGGATCAATATTTCCCCTATGTTCAACATTTCTGATTTAATAGAATATCATGAAGGTGGCACAGAGGATGGACCAATAGAAGAACAATGGAGCATTCCAGCATCTACTTCAACGGAGGAGATAGAAGAGATCTTGGATAGCCATGTGGGAAGAAGTACTTGAAACAAGAAATATGAAGAATATCTGGTGAAATGGAAAGGAAGGCTTGTTGAAGATTCTTCTTGGTTGTCTAAGACAGAGGTTGATCGTTTGGGTTTTCCTCAAACAAACACCTAAGACGTGACAGGGTCACCTCTCAAATTACCCTGGGTGTCTGATGCATGAGCATCCAGTGGCGTAAGGGCAATCTTGCATCACTCAAAAAGAATTTGATTCAAAATCATTGCAGTTGTTTTCATTTCATTCCATAATTAGTGTTTTTGGTTCCATAATCTCTTGAATAATGATGTAGGATTTTCAGTTTTTCCAAACTGCTAAAAATAGCAACCTACCTATTTTGGAAAGTTTAACTGCCATTTTAGGAAAGTTTGCATTTGGGCATGATTTGAAGAAAAAACTTACAAAAAGCTTCATAACTGAAATATAAGACCTTTGGCAAAGGAATCAGGAAAAGATCATTTGTGATCTGAAGGATATTAAAGTTTTTGTTTTTTGAAAAGCCCCTAAAATTTTCCAAAATGAGACATGAGGCACTAAAACATCCCATAACATCCCAAAAAATTGATCGAAATCCATTTATAGATTTCTGGCGTGACAGTTCACATCGCAATCTTTCTGATGCTTAAAATGGTTTGTCAATTAGAATGCTTCCCAGAAGTTGACCTACTTTTGGAGGGAGTTGCAAATTTCAATATTTAGCTGGAGGCCACCAAAAAGTGTTATTTATGACTATTTTGGGAACCCTGGGCAGTAGTGGAGTTAAGGGGGCAAGTTTAGAGTCAAGAATAGGTGGGAAAATAGAAACCCTAGCTGATTTGGGGTTACATAAGGTAGATGATTCTAGAGTCTTGTGATAGGAAGCTGTGATGTGTTGCAGCCTATGGAGGATTGATTCCTCTCATTGTAATTAAGCTTCTGTAATGTAATGAGTTGCCCAGATCAATAAAGAAATATTATATTTCCTATGTTCTATTTTTGTTGTTGTGTGTTTTATGATTTACCCCCTTCATCAACTGTTCCACTCATCCACATAACATAATTTGTTCTTACCAGAAGTCAGAATGAGAATTTATCTAAGTTCGGGGAGCTAGAAACAAAGCATATGGCAAAGTTTAGTAGTTTGACCAACGGATCTCTCCAGTTAATCATTGTGTGTTACATATCTAAGGGAGTGTAGAGGGATGTTAGGACCATCCAAATCCAAGATTTTAGCCTCTGGTGACAAAGGGATTAAAAGTTATAAGCATCTAAGTACAGGGTCCTAATATGATAGAACAGTTCAGTGAAGAAAAGGCTGACTTGTGTTTGATCCCTATACGGATCTAATAGAAGTGTTTTGGTAACTTGCGTATGGGATATAATGTTAGTGGATGACATGTATTGTGACATGCAAGTGCTATTTCTGGTACGCATCTTTATCTGTGTATGGATTCAACTGACTGAACAGAGTATTTGTATTGTGTGTTGAGTTCTTCACAAGGCTAACAGAAAGGAGACTAAATTATTGATGCGAATATATATATAACTGATAGACTCGAGTATTGTGGTGTGTGATAGTGATGTGAATATGGAGTAAGTGCAAAAAGGTAGAAATAAGTGCGAAAGAGAAGAGATCTGAGGTGCAGATTATGGCAGAGTAGTAAACAGGGCAGAATAAAGATGAAGTGTGCAAAATCAGTATTTTGTGCTTAATCGGAACTGAATTCTTGCATTGGCAGATGCTACTCATCAGTTCAAACAATCTGTAATCCTTCTGTAGTCATTCTTGTAGGTACTAAGTCTCTCTTGAGCAGTGAGCTCTGGGCAGTGAGACCGAAGGCATGTGCCTTCTCCTTTTGTAATACTTTTAACAGAGTATAATCTTTGTGGGTTAACCCCCACCGTGGTTTTTCCCTTAACCAGGTTTCCACTTCAAAATATTGGTGTCTAATGTGTTGTTCATGTTTTTGCTCATGTATTATTAATTCTTGTTTTTCATTCTTATGTCATTAATCTGTTAAGAAGTGGTAAAGAAGAATTAATTGCATCAAGTTTTGAAAGTTTTAAGACAACTGATTCACCCCATCTCAGTTGTTAGCCCTAATTCCAACAATTGGTATCAAAGCAAGGCTCCTTGAAAGAAGCCTAATAGCTTGAGGAGGATCAAGGAAGGAGTTCCAATGGGTTCTCTCAGAGAACAACTTCAATTGGCTTTAGAAGATCTTGAACGGTCCAAAGAAGAAATAAATGATCTGAAAGAAAACCTTAAGGATGTTGATGATTGCATTGACTTGCTAAAAGATAAGGTAAAGAAATCAATGGAAAAAAGGAAGGAACTACTTCATCAGCTAGCTAATCTTACTAAAGAAGATGGCATGAATGAGGCTTTAGAAGAAAAGACAAAGGAATGTGAGAAGCTAACAAAAGAAGTTTTTGTTCTAAAACATGAGATGGAATCTGGGGTAATGAGGCTAACCAAAGAAATTGAGCAAAGGAAGAAGAATGAAGAAGACCTAAATCAAACTCTAAAAGATAGAACTGAAGAATGTTGTAGATTGGATAGAATAGCTGGCCATCTAGAGTCTAATCTACAAGAAAGTAGAGACAATGAGAGAGAACTTGAAAGGCAAATTGTTATTCTCAGACATGACCTAGAAGTTGCAAATGAATACAAGGAGAAGTTCAAGATAAGCTCAACTAAACTTGAAGCACTACTTGAACAACAGAAAAAGGCTAATGACAAGCATGGTCTTGGATATGAGAAAGGTGAAAGCTCTAGATCCTGACAAAGAAATTTTCAACCAAGGAATGGGAGAAACAGACCTAGAAGACCTCCGATAAGACAACCTAATGCTCAAAGATATCCATCTTTCAATGACAATTGTTTCAACTACAATAAATTTGGTCATAGAGCTACTCAGTGCAGAAGCAGAGTAAATCAAAATGGTCTATCCTTCTCCGGTCAATTCTTCAAGTGTAAGAGGTACGGTCATAGATCAAATGAATATAGAAGTATGATAATGAATAACTCTAACAATAGAGGAAATGACAACTCTTTAAATGGTTACTGCTTTACTTGCAATGGTTTTGGACACATGGCTAATTAGTATAGATCTAGAGGAAATCAAGCACATAGGAAAAGAAATGTTGTATGCTTTCATTGCAATAGATTTGGTCATATTGGAAGATCCTGTAGAAGAAAAAATAATGAAAGAAGAGGTCCGGTAAATAGAAAACCGAATGAGCAAAGACAAGACAAAGGCAAGGGAAAAATTGATGTGAATAAAATCCAGAATGAAATGAGCAAGACATGGGTCAAGAAAAGTGTTATGAATAATAGTAATGTGTCCACACTGGAATCCAGTGTTGATAATTCTGAAAGGAATTAAATTTGGAGATCTGTCTCAGGGGGATCTGCATTGAAAATCAAATTCTCCCAGCTAGTTAGTGGGTGCATGGATCTTGTACAATGAGAGAAGATATTTTGAATTATTTTAGAACTTTTGGAAGGATTTTTGAAAGAAAAGATGTTGGTATGGAAATTTGTGGAGTGATTCATGAAGAACTATTCAAGAAATAGAGTAACCAGATGAAGTTAGGGAAACACATTTATTACAATGTCAAATTAGGTTTTGCAGAGGATAAAGGTCACTTAGTCATACATTTGAGTCACTTTGCATTAGAAGGAAACAAGAAGAAGAGCATCTGAGCTGCAAATTCAGAGATTGAAGCATGAAGAGTGAATTCAACTAATAATTGATCAACCCTAACCCCATGGAAGAAAAAGGTACTTCTTTGTAAAGATTTGAATCTAAAATCTGTTGAGATGGCTACTCCTCTTGTTGTTAACATTACTGAAAGGCCTCATCCAAAATTTAAGAAGCATCCTTACAAGTCAGTCAAAATTGAACCATTAGGTTCATTCTCTGGTGTCCCATACAGAGTGCTCCATTTTGAAGATATTAGGGCATACATCCACTGCAATGTAGAAGAATTTGGGAATCTAAAGTTGTATGAATTGTTTAAGAACTATCTAAAGGATGATAACTATCAACTGAAACCAGAATTTGAAACCCTGGAAAGAAAACATTTTCTTCAAGTAATTGAATTTCTGACGTTTGATGAAAGTGAATGGGTTCGATATGTGTTGAGCCGGATACATGATGAATTCATATGGCTATTAAAACCATTCAAGATTACCAAAGATGTTATCAAAATTTTGACTGGTTTAAACTCAAACGGTGGATTACCCATGTTAAAATCTATGAAAAACCAAACTATTACTGATACAACCAGTGCAAAGTTTGATAAGAGGGCTATAACCATAAATGACATCATAGAATCATATGTGAAGTTTGCTTGCATGGTGATTGGCTACAAGATCTATCACTCTAATAGAGAGAATTCAATCTCCAAAACTGCTATATATGCATCATATCAAATGGTGAAGGAAAATGCAAATTATGACTTATGTGAGCTACTATAGAACCAACTGGTTGAAAATATGAGCAAAATCAAGAAGGATAAGAAAAACACCTTCAAGTATGGTTCCTTAATTATATGTTTATTCTTCTATTTCATGAATGAAGTACCTAGAGTTCAAGGTGCACACTGGACACATGATAGGCCAGTTGTAATTCAAATAAGGGATCATTTACATAGCATTAGAGACTCAAGTGCACAAAAGACTACAATCCAGGGGTACTTTAAAAAATTTTAGAGTATGATGCACTCAAGGGAAAGAATCCCCAAATCAACAGTTGAGAAGTATGAGAATGAAATCTGCTTTATGATAGACACTAATCAATGCCTAATGGAGGCTGTGGAACCCAGAACTGTATGGATTATGCCTATGGGCTATGAGGTAGATGAAAAGGTCTTGGACATGTATGCTCAACATCTCTTGAGAAAATCAAAAGACACCTCTGTTGAAAGGTTTGGAATGTATAAGGAGCTAAGTCTAAAATTGCATGTTGAGCTCAGGCAACTAGAGATCAAGAGAAAAGTTCAGAGGCAAGTTGAAAGGTATGCTAAAATCATTGGCCTAACCAAGGAGGTAGTGAAGCAGAATAGAGAAAGAATTGAAAAGGCTGAAAATGAAAAGTAGGTCAAGAAACAAGAAGATGCTCCACTGGAACCATCCTCCACTCCAAGGACTACTAGGAGCTTTGTTGCTGCTTCTATTCCCCCTAAACGTGTAAAACCAGAAGATAGGCCATCCGGTGAAGAAAGTAAGAGAAAGAAAACAAAGGACACAAGAATGTATGTGAGCACAAAAGATAATGAAGAGATGGAGACAGATGAAGAAGTTAAAAAGATAAGATCTAAGAGAGCCAAGACTTCAAGAGCTTCTGAGGACCAACCTTCTGGAAGCAAAAAGGCAAGTAAAAAGCAAGAAACTCATAAGGTTGCTATGACTGTTGATGAAATTGTAAAAACAATTACTGTTCATGGAAATCTAAGGCCTATCAGAAAATATTATGATAATTTTGATGAAGCAAATAAGAAAATCTTGGAGGATGTCACCATCCTATACTTGAATAAATTCAATAGAGCTCTACTGGAAAATTTGCAAGAAATTCCTAAAAGTTTAAGGAAAATACTAGAGATGAGGAAGGAAGCCGCCAAGGATAAAGTCATAGTACTTAGAGAATATGTCCTCTCCACCCTATGCCCAGTAATGACTAGAAGGGAAGTAGATAAAATCCTCAAGGAATTTAAGGAAAAATTTAGAAGCAAGATCCAAATGAACAAGCTAATGCTTGGTGAAACTGAGGAAGTTGTAAAGGAAATAGAAGAAATTTTGAAGAAGGCCCTAGATAAAGATAAATATTATATTGTTTTAGAAAAACAAGTTGAGGAAGACAATCCTTCAATTTTGAAACAAGAGACTTCAGAAGGTAAGATTGGAGAGGGAAATGATGACCAAAATGATACTCTAAATCCTCCAGAGAAAAACAATGGAGAGACACTAAGTCCTACTCAAGGTGACTCAGAGAAGAAAGAGGATGAGAAATCAAAAGAGGCTAAAGACAAAAGGGATACTCAGGATCAAATAGATAAAGTTAACACAGAAGTAAACATGGAAACATAAATTCCCACCGAAGTTAACCCACAACAAAAGAAAGAAGAAGAAGTCAAAGGCAAGGAAGATAAAATAGAAGAAGATGGTACAAATGTTGATGCACCCAAACAAAATAGTCCTAATACTGACACTTGGAAAACTCAAGGAAAGGAAAGTGGTCCAGAAATTGTGGCTAGAGACAATATAGATGCAGTGAAGAGTTTTCTGAGTAAAGAGATGCTAGAGTTTGATAAACCTAAACTGATTCAAGGACCCCTCAACATGGATACTTTCTCTCCAGTCCAATTGATGAAGATAGCATCATTTACACAAGCCAAGGCAAGAGAAAAGGTATTGAAATCTCACATCGAGGACAATGAGCTGCTAGGCCTTGCATCCGATATATTGGAGAAGATAATGCCACCGTTCCAGAAGAATCCATCTGACTCTGCCTCTGGAAATATGAAGAGCCTTCTGAATTCTGTATGTACACATTTTGAGTCCTTTGAAAAATCTGCAAAAGTTAAAGTTCATAATGAATTTAATAGCAAAAGATTTGATGCACTTACAGGCATGATTGGGATAGATAGATTAGTGCTAGATAACAGTATAAAGAGTATTCAAAATGCTCTTTCAAAAGGAGGCAATATATATAAGTTTTGTTTATCTACTCCTAAAGTCATAAAGGATATAGAAGATAAAAAAAGGACTCCAAACAGAAATTGTCAAGTATGTCCCAAGCTTTTGATCCATTGACAGTATCAATGGCAAGTAAGGAATGTCAAGCAATCAACCTGATGGAAGAAATAAAGAAGTTGAAAAGAGAAAAGGAGAACATTAAAGAAAGAATGGGTGAGCTTTGGGGACTTATTTCCCTTAAGATAGAAGAAATGTTCAAAGTTGTGATAGAAGCCCAAACTGCTGCACAAATAGGTGATCCCATTGACCTCTGAAAGGTTGAAGCACAAGCATTTTTGTTCAATGGCTGCATTTTAACTTTGAATAGTATGAAGAAGAGTTGGGATATAGAGTTGGCCCTACTGAAGAATATTTTTGGAGATGTACTTAAGTATATGTAAATATAACTTAAGGAATGGTTGTACATATGCAGCATTGTATACAAATGTTTGGGTGAATTTTGGTTTGCGGATTCCATCCTTTGCCATTGATGTCAAAGGGAGAGTGAAGAACAATGAAAAATGAGAAATCTAGCAAAGGGGGAGCTTTGGAAACATTGGAGAGTACAAGTACAGAGTAAGGGGGAGTAGCTCCGACAATTAGTCATTTTTCACTAAGTGTTGCCATCAATGCCAAAGGGGGAGATTGTTGGCAAGAGACACTGCTACGCATGAAAAGTGTTGTCATTGATGGTAACTAAGACTGTTCCACTCATCCACATAACATAATTTGTTCTTACTGGAAGTCAGAATGAGAATTTATCTAAGTCCAGGGAGCCAGAAACAGAGCATATGGCAGAGTTTAGTAGTTTGAGCAATGGATCTCTCCAGTTAACCATTGTGTGTTGTGGATCAAAGGGAGTGTAGATGGATGTCAAGACAATCCAAATCCAAGATTTTAGCCTCCAGTGACAAAGGGATTAAAAGTTATAAGAATCTGAGTATAGAGTCCTAGTATGACAGAACAGTTTAGTGAAGAACAGGTTGACTTGTGTTTGATCCCTGTATAGATCCAATAGAAGTGTTTTGGTAACTTACGTATGAGATATAATGTTAGTGGATGACATGTATTATGACATACAAGTGCTATTTCTGGTATGCATCTTTATCTGTGTGTTGATTTAGTTGACTGAACAGAGTATTTGTATTGTGTGTTAAGTTCTTCACAAGGCTGACAGAAAGGAGACTGAATTATTGATGTGGATATATATAGCTAATGGATTCAAGTATTGTGGTGTGTGATAGTGATGTAAATATGGAGTAAGTGTAAAAAGGCAAACAGAAGTGCGAAAGAGAAGAGATCTGAAGTCCAGATTATGGCAAAGCAGTAAACAGGGCAGAATAAAAATGAAGTGCGTAAAATTAGTATTCTGTGCTTAATCAGAACTAAATTCTTGCATTGGCAGATGCTACTCATCAATTCAAATAATCTGTAATCCTTCTGTAGTCATTCTTGTAGGCAGTGAATCTCTCTTGAGCAGTGAGCTCTAGGCAGTGAGCCTGAAGGCATGTGCCTTCTCCTTTTGTAATACTTTTAACAGAGTATAATCTTTGTGGGTTAGCCCCCACCGTGGTTTTTCCCTTAACTGGGTTTCCACATCAAAATCTTGGTGTCTAGTGTGTTGTTCATGTTTCTACTCATGTATTATTAATTCTTGCTTTTCATGCTTATGTCATTAATCTGTTAAGAAGTGGTAAAGAAGAATTAACTGTAGTAAGTTTTGAAAGTTTTAAGACAATGGATTTACCCCCCCTCTTAGTTGTCATCCCTAATTCCAACAATCTGATCATGCACTACAACAACGAGACTCTCTGTATCTTCTATTTCACATATTTTTCTTCAAATAATTCACTTCTGCAATCCAATAGAGTGTCTAGTTCCATTGTCCTGCAACAATCTTGGAATTTATCATTCAATTCAAAGGAATCAAATAATAAGTCAGTATTTATACTATTTTCTATGTCTCCTTTGGTTATTGCTATAGAATCTTCTTCAGTAGATGCACATTTTAATTCCTTCAATAGCTATTTACACTTCTTTAAAAATTCAATATTAAAATCAAATCTAGAAGCATTTACTTGACAAGCATTTTCTAATTTCAAAGATGCAATATACTTATTAAACATTTCAAGATTATTTCCATATTTATTTTCTCTCTCCTTAAATCCTTTTTCAATGTTCCTTGATGACTAAAAATAAGGTTTGATTTATTTCCTATAGTCTTTAAAAGATTTATACCTGTCATCTGCTTTATCTAAATTAGAATAGAGAAGTTGAGAACTTTCAGTTTTACCATGACATAGTTCAAGAAAAGGTGTTTGTAGTTGAACTTCACCGTCTTTGTCTTCTAGAACTGGTCCAACTATTGCATTTCTAGATAACTCATGACTTCTTGTTGCTCCAAAATTCTTTCATTTTTATGACAAGCTTCAGTCCTTTACACTTCTAAGAAATGAATTAGTTCTTTTAAAGAAAAATCCAACCTTGTAAGGAATGTTATACAATTAATTCCACCGTGCTTTGTAGAATCATGTATCCTGCATTTCCTGGATAAACCAACAATATAGCAAAACAGGCAATTAGCACCTAAAATAGCACCAAAATTTAGTGCATTTGAGTCCATGAATTGGACACTTCTACTGGCACCAAACTTGGTGCCCAATTGCATTTCACTTTTGTGTTAGATTTTGCACCAGGTTTAGCGCTGAGTTTAGTGTCAGTTATAATGCCAGGTTTAGCACCATGTTTTGCATTAGGTTTAACGCTGGATTTTTGTGCCAGGTTTAGCACTGGATTTAGCGCCAGATTTTGTTGCTTCCAGTTTGGCTTCCAATTTTGCTTCTATTTTTGCTTCTTGTGTTGCTTCCAAGTTTGCTTCTAGCTTTGCTTCTATTTTTACTTCCAGTTTTGCTTCCAGTTTTGCTTCCAATGTTGCTTCCAAATTTGCCTCCAGTTTTTCTTCCACTATTGTTTCCAATTTTTCTTCTAGTTTTGCTTCCGATTTTGCTTCCAGGTTGGTTTTCGATTTTGCTTCCAGTTTTGCTTCCAATTTTGCTTTTGGTTTTGCTTCCAATTTTGTTTCCAATTTTCCTTCCAGTTTTCCTTCTAGTTTTGCTTCCAATTTTGCTTCTAGTTTTTCTTCCACTTTTGCTTCCAATTTTTCTTCTGGTTTTGCTTCTAGTTTTTCTCCAAGTTTTGCTTCCAGTTTTCTTCTGGTTTTGCTTCCAGTTTTGCTTCCAGTTTTGCTTCCAATTTCGCTTCCACTTTTGTTTCCACTTTTGCTTCCAATTTTGCTTCTAGTTTTGCTTCCAGTTTCGCTTCCAATTTTATTTCTGGTTTGCTTCCAGTTTTACTTCCAGTTTGGCTTCCAATCTTTCCTCTAGTTTTGCTTCCAATTTTGTTTCCAATATAATGTCGCTTGTTGCTTCCAATTTTGCTTCGATTTTTTCATCTTTTGTTGCTTCTAAAATTACTTCTAGTTTGCCTTCCATTGTTGCTTCCTTTTTTCTTCTAAAAATGCTTCTTGTTTTGCTTACATTTATTAATTTAATATGTTTTAATTCAATTTAATTAGTTAAATATATCATGCCTCTTAAATAACTCATATGGTTATAGAGTAAGTAATTTAATTGTTTAACTCATATGATTAAATAACAAGATAATTATTATAACATGATCATCATCTATAATTAAAACAAGTGAGTCAAATATCTATAATTTAATTGAATTTGACACCATCTATCATGAGCAGTAAATTAAAATCATCATACGTAATAAATATCCATCAAAAAATCATCGACTGCTTTCAATATATATAAATTGACAAGTCAATACTGATAAGATGATCATCATATACAACTAAAACAAGTGAAAGTCAAATATGCCATTAGATCAATAACATGTCAAAATGATACATGTACAAATGATATAAGTAAAAATGATAAATTATGTAACTCAAAATGATACAAGTCAAGATGGTACATGTCCAAATGATATAAGTCAAAATGATACATAAATTTATGATACAACTCATTAATATGGTACTACAGGTCGTGAAAATGATACATATGATAGTGACTATGAAAAGAGGCATCATAACGATATATCAACAATGATCCATGATGCAATCTATATGATCATGAATGTCACTGGCTACTACTAGCAACTGCCTCATCATCATCATCACCATCGTGATCATCATCATCATGATCATCATCGTCTTCGTCGTCATCATCATCAGCCTCGGTGTCCTCTATATTTGTGTCATCATCATCCTCTGCTATGTGATCTGTACCAGAACCAACATAATCTAGATCTCTATCATGAGGATCATCTTGATCTTCTAGAAGACCTGTGTTCTGCAAAAAAAACATTTAAAAGGAAAAGTTATTATTTATTTCATGCAATAATTTATTTTTTTGTTATATATTTAATATTACAACATATGAAACAAAACCGTAATCATATTACATCATATCAAAGTGCACATACCATAATAAAATTTCAAAAAAGTTACAGCTAATATGTCATTCCAATGATGTAAAACATGCAACAATTCTAATAAACGTTAGTAAAGATCATAAGAAAATTTATTATAAATTTAACTCTCAACTGTAAATTCTATTATGTAACCTCAAGTGCCACAAATTTCTTGGTCCATGTATGTTCTTTTTCACTATTAATCTAATAACCTACATTAGACAGAAACATTAAAGAGTTTTTAAGTAGCAGTTGATTAAATTCTCTTACATGTCATTAAGGAATGCACAGTTTTTTTTCAGTAAATATTTATCTTAAGGTTCATGAGTAACCTTAACATAAAGGTCTATTTTGTTTGAAAAAAAAAATAAAGTTGGCAATATGGCTTTATCCAACCGATTTTAGAAAGAAAAAATGTTAGCCCTATTCCTGCTCACAGGTCTTCAATGTGAGCAGGAATAGGGCAAATTTGGGGATTTAGAAAGAAAGATAAAGTTTAGGGTGTCTTCAAGATAGCCAGCACAGGAAAGGAGGTCAGCCATGCACACAAAATGATCAACTGTAGGTGTAATGAAATAAGGGTTACAAATGTGATTGAAGTATGTACAGCTCTCATCCATTAAACCTGCATGCATGGCTGCATGCACCTAGAATACAAGCAAAGCTTACAATGTTAGGATATGTTCTAGAGTGCTTAATTAATTCAAATATTTTGAAAGTGTCCTTGCAAAATCCATTGTGTCCATATCCTGCAATCATTGCATTCCATGAGATGACATCTCTTTGAGGAATTCTATCAAACAATTCACGTTTTTTGTCTATGATTCCATGTTTTGTGCATATCCTACAATCATTGCAGTCTATGAGACCACATTTCTTTGAGGTATTCTGTCAAATAGTTCATATGCTTTATCTATGCTTCCACATTTTGCATACATGTCTAATAGGATAGTTGCAACTACAACATCTGACAAAATTCCTCTATCCTTTTCTGTTTATGATGAACAAAGTGCCACACTAAGGGGCAACAACTATAAACTATCTAGGGGTGGGAGCTCAAGCTCTTAATGCCATATACTTCCCTCTTGCTCAATAGATACCTAATTGCATCATATGTCATGAGACTCATGAAATTGTCCACTACTGTAAAAGTGAAAGAATGTTCCTATCAATTACTAGTGCAAGGTTTGTCACACATCAATCTCTTGAAGTGAGTCCAAATGGAGGTGGGCAGAATGAGCGTAGAAGTACTACTAAAGTGCAAATCAATTGCTAGCCTTGGGATCTGCAGGCTTTAATGAAGCCTCTGAAGACTTCTATAAAACAAGAGGCCACCATAGGAGAAACAGGAGAATCCTCAAGCAGGATACGATGGTAGACTCTAAGAACGAACCTGCAAATGGAGGCGGTCCAAATGATGCTAATGTACCACCTTCCCATAGGTGGAAAAATCCCATGCATGGAATGGTGATCCTCAGGATTGGAGGTTGGGGGAGAACTTGCCCACAGGCTTCTTTTTAAGCTAAGACGAGATTGAAGCAGATTGTACTGTTTGTTCTCAGGAATGGTCTAAACAAAGTGATGCCTCAGCATTTTGAAGTGGAGTGCTTCTGCAAGGATGGTGAAAACAGAGGGCAATAGATTGCGTATCTGTTCAACAAATCCTCCGATGAAGAAAAAGTGGCCATCTTGAAGGTGACCGGGCCTAGTTTCTGGTCAAGAGGGCACACCCATGATGAACAAGTGCTGGAATGTTTTTTTGAGAACTATGTATAGGTTGTGGGAGCAAGGCTCTGGGGGCTAAGAGCTGCGATGTGATTGGTTAGGGAAGATCTGATGGACATGGTCAGAACTACCATGGATGGTGTGGCAGTGGAGCCTGAACAGGGATTTGCTCTTTCCACCCTCAGCCTGAATGAGGAGAAGAAGAAGGTGAAGTTGTACAAAGCCCGGGCCCTCTACAAGAAAGGGTGCGGAGAAAGAAAATAACATAGTAGAGTTTTTGAAATTCCTGGAAGCCAACCCAGGTCTGATTGATGAAAATGTAATAGCTAGGATGGTGGATATTGTTGCAAGCATAGGTTATATATATCACTAGATGTAATGCCTCAGCTTTCTATGTAACTTTTTTTTTATATTTTAATATAGGGAGCTACCCCCATATCTGGTAGTGTTTACCAAAAAGAAAACATTTCTTTGAGGCATTCTGTCAAATAGTTCACATGCCTTGTCTATGCTTCCACATTTTGCACACATGTCTAACAGGGCAGTTACAACTACAACATCTGACAAAATTCATCTATCCTTTATGTATTAATGGATGTCCATACCCTATTCCAAAGCTCCCATTTTGACATAGGTAGGGAGGATGGTGGCAAAGGTTGTGGAATTTGGCTTTACACTAGCTAATTACATTTTCTTTAAAATTTCTAAAGCCTTTTCAACAAATCCATTTTGTGCATATCTTGCAGTCATTGTAGTCCATGAGACCACATTTTTTTGAGGCATTCTGTCAAATAGTTCACGTCCATGTACTTTTCATTTATTTAATCAGTGTCCCGACCATATCCACCTTTGACCCACAAAAAATTCATATACGGTGTATCAAAGCCTTAGTCGTTATGGAAGAACCTTCGACATATCGGCAGGACTTCTTCAAAAATCACTTTGACACCTCGAAAAATGTTAAAAGGTGATCGGGAGGTTAGTGTGACACCTTTAATGTGTCACACTGATAAAATAATTAAATCAATATCCACATACATGAACACTTGACAAGTATTTTGAGCTAACATTTCGAGTTCGAAGAGACAAAGATATCGAAGTGTCGGGATGAATCTTTTTTAGGTCTCTTCGACAATCCAACCTGAAAGAAACCTATCGATGAGATTACAAAATATAGTCTAAGTAACATTCCATTTCGGCATGACGGGGTGACTTAGAGATATGTCCTATCGAATGACAGATATTTTGAAGTGTCGAAGGGAGTCCATATTTAGTCTCCCCAAAAAAATGAACACACCGATAATTAAGAAAACATTAAGGAAACATACATATATCAAAAGGAGGGGATTTCGGCAAGATCACCATTTGAGCTATAACGAGGTCCTAATAAATAAAGAAATAATAAATCCTTCAAACAAAATAGTATTTTGGCGAGGTGAGAGGAGGTGATATGTTATGAAAATTTAATGTTTCCCTGATGATTTGAAAGCTGCCATTAATGATCAGAGTAGAGTAAAAGGTGAAATCTTAAAATATTTCGTTCAGTAAGAAAGCACAGTGTTAGGTCTCAAAAATGCAGGTTACAAATCCTAAGAGGATGCCAGACTCTATGATTAGATTGGCAACATTTTTGAACTAACGTGACAGAGTTAACCTATAAGGTTAATGACTCCCTGCACTTTAGGTACTGCTATACCTAGGCGGGTAGACCTTGAAAGTTAAAGCAGATTAAATGAGTATAAGTGTTTTGACTAAGTTAATGGATCTACCCACAGTGGCAAATGGTGTGGAATACATGAAATCTTGCTAACTAATTCTACTTGTAAAAGATGATTTGGTATAAATTGTATAAGCAATATCAAGGTAAGAACTAAGAAATGAATTTAACTATTGAAATGAGTAAGACTAGTGCTTTGTTGGGTAAATAGAGTTAAGTGAAAATCTAGGACCAGTGGCTTATATGGGGAAATAATTCTAACTGTTTGGCACAATACTTTGGTTTATAACTTGTATAAATGTGCAAGGGAATAATTGACAGACTCTTCTTAATAATCGAACTGACACAATCAGGTTTCTTGTTATTCAGAAGAAGGATTTTTAATTCTTTCTTGAAGGAACCAATTGAATAAACTATGCAAGAATAGCAAATAATATCAACTTGGAGACAAAATGCGAATCCTAGTTATGTAGTTCTTCTTAGTGATCCAAATTAATACTTCTAAATTACTGTGATTGACCATAAGGATTTTTTAATTCCTCCTTAAGGAAACCAATTAATCAAACCACACAAATGCAGTAAATGTGCATTGACAAATTAAATATATACTTGATATATCAATTTGAAGAATAAAGAAATACTAAACTGGAGACAACCAAATAATTGAATAACTTCAACAAATAATTGATGCCAATATAGAGCCATAGAATCAAAGATCTCATATTAACTTCTTTAATATAATATATGCAACATGGTCTTTTAAATATTATGAACTTCTTCTATTATCTCCTACTGTTGATGATGATTGATCATCATATGTCCAACTTATATAGAAATATTTGTGAAGAGACATAACTCTTCAAAATGTCTTTTGAGAATTAAAAGGATTAACATAACAATAACAAAGATAATGACCCTAAGATCTACTAAGCCACAGGTATATCTGAGCAACATGATCTAGGTACTCTTGGCTCTGATGTGTATCAGCAAATTCTATAGCATTTCTCGTAATCACATCTATCATCACCATCTTTTTGAAATGCTTGCAGGCCTCCCCAGTGAAAGGAAGCTAGGTGTGTGGAAAATGCTTCCTACACTAATCTAATGAGGAGAGGGCTATGCAAATTCAACTTTATCCTAACTATTACAGTAATGTTAAACCATTAACATGAGATATTGCAGCAAAACACAAGAACCAGAAAGAAGACAGAAAAGAGAGAGACAAGATATACGTGGGGAAAACCCTTATGGGTGAAAAACCCCACACTCCAAAACACAGCTCAAATGTATTACAGTAAACAATAACAGATTACAATATAGTTTCAGAGCCAATGCTCTTTCAGGAGTCTTTGAATGTCAAATCTAGAGATATTCTGGCAGCATAACAGTACTCATACAAAAGTTATCTATCTCCCATCCAAGCACCTATTTATATAGAGTTTACAAGGTAAATATGGAACCTTCTAGAGATGGGCATCCATCTTGGACTCATGCCCCAAAACCCATGTCTAAGGACACCTGTCCAACATCCCATCCCGAAGTGGGCGCCTAGTCCCAAGATAGGTTATGACAGATGCTCTTACACACCTTACAGCTGTCATAGAATCTATCATACACTGACTAAAAATATCATATTCCTTTTACATGTCATAACCTCCCTTGACCACCCAAAGATGCCTTTCTCTTGTGCAGAGATACTCACCAACACTTGTCATTAATTAAAAATCATTTGAGGTTTTGGGGGTGTTGCCCCTGAGCCCCCATGAGGGCACTGCTCCTTGACCCTGCCCTGTACTACAACAAGGAGCGCGCTAGGGGTGCTGCTCTTGGACCCCGCAAGGGGCTACACCCCTTGATCCTGTCTTGGGGGTGCTGCCCCCAAACTCCTGTTAATTATTCAAGGGGGAAACTACGGCTGCCAAAGTCACCAAAATTTACGCTGCTGCATATACACAAGGTGCTGACTATGCCAACTCAACATGGGATAAATAAATACAACATTAGGAATTTGTAAAGGTTGAGACACCTTAATTCCCAACACCCAGATGCCAAGTCTTTATCCTTGAGAGCTTCGAAAGCCTCATGTAATATTACCTAGCATTCTTTAATCCATTCATCTTTACTCTTCAACTCCTTATCATTTCTGAACAACATAGGTATACCTACCTTTGAAGTCTCAACACATTCCTTGGCATCATTTGAAGCTGGTCATGATATTTTTGATGTTGTTCGATCAGATCTTTAGCACTAGAGATACCTGTACTGTCAGGAGTATCCCTATTCTGTATCTCATGGAATTTATCTTGGAGCCTGTTATTCAACCTCTCATGTTCTTGGATAACCTTATGGTTTTCAGAGTAGACATCCCAGAATTTATTCATCCCATGCATCATATTGATATGCCTATTATGTAGTACTGCTGAAAGTGTGTCAATTTGAACCTGGGCTATTTGATCGACAGATGGTGATTGGGCACTTTGTGAACTCTCTCCTTGGGTTAATCTTTAACTGATCCTCTAAAGGCATTCTTGATAGTATCTTTTAGGAAATCATTTTCCTTTGTCAATCTTTCACAACTCAGTTTATATGCATCTCATTCCTTGATCAGCATTTGAGCCTGTGCTTTATTTAGTTTTGCAACATTTATACCAATGTCTGCAATAATCAAAGGATTAGTTTCTCCTGCTTTCAAAGTCATAACATGCCCAAAGGTTTTTTCAGTATCTATAATGGCAGTCTTCTTATGAGGAGGGTATAAGTCCCATATCATGAGTGAGTTTTAATCATTGTTATACTTGGTACCCATGTATATCTCTGTGACACCTTCATGAGTGAGTTTGTATTTGTCATCAGTATTGTGCAAGAAACTATCAAACACCAAGGCAAAATTTATGTCAAGTCTAGGAAATATCATGACACCTCTTCTCTAAGCAATTGTCTACCTCTTTTAGGAGTCATATCCCTCAACTCATTGTCTACTGTTGTCTTTAACACATCCATCAATTGTTTTTCATTATCATCTGTGACATCTTCAACTGATTCCCTGAGCTCTTTTCCTTTGCATTTATACAAAAATGATTTAAATTCTTGAGAATGAATAAATTGATCTACAATGAAAGAATCATATGCTAACTATCTGGGATCCTCATCACCAGGCCCCTCTTCATCCTGCTCTCTATTAGGAAGTTGATAACATTCTATTTTTCATCTGGAGATTCTAGTTGTTTGTTCATGGAGCTCCTCTTCACCTGCAGATTCCTCATCACTAGAAGACAACTCTATTTCTGAAAGTTGTTTTCTTTTCTCATCTAATTCTCTATTATATTTTTAAATTACCAATTCAACTTCGGCTTCTTCCATGTTCCTGATAATATCATCATGTGGATATGGAATATGTATATATCCACTGAGATTTTGTTTTCTCCTACTAAAATCAATGAAACCCTCAGGATCAAATCCTTTCCTTGTCTCAGCACACCTCATGTTGTAATGCATTAATTTATCCCTGATGAGACCATAACCTTCCTTAGACACCATAGTAAAATCCCTGAAGCACAGAGTACTAGGCATGAAGGATTGTTTATCATAGGCACTTAAGTTCATCACATTAGAACAGTTCATCTGCCTGACTATCTTTAAGTAAGCAATCCTATCAAGAACTATCTTCGGCAATATAAATGGGGTATCCTCAAAACCATAAATTCTAACCATAGTTGAGTCCTCAAAGCAATACCAATCTCCCCAATTGTGGGTGAGAATTGGGGGACCACCAAAATCTTTTGGTCTAAGAAACCTTTTTATTTCATCTGATAATGAATATTCACAGGGATGATTAAAGTATCTATACAACACTTTTACAAAATATTCTTCAAAATGAATATAACTGGAGTGGGCAAACCTACTATCCCATACCCTTGTCCACATCTGCACATGCAACTTTTGTGCCCTTTTGTCTACTTAAGCAACTCTGAGTTCACTTGGCCATATTCCCATTTCCTAGCCATAGTATAATACCATGTGCATGAGGAGTGAATAATGCTCAAAAGAAATTGTTGGGGCATTGTTCTTAATTGCAATTAAGCTAGAATTAATCTTTTTGAAAATATAAGCAGCATAGTAAAATTGTCTAGCATTATGACATTGGATGTCAGTTGCTATCACCATTAATAGAATTGTCATGAAATTAGGAACCTCTGACCCTAGGACTTGGCCAATGGAATAATATGTGTATTGCATATAAGGTTCAAACAAGGACACATGAATGGAGGTCCATCATTGTCATCAAAAGGTACTAATTTTTCCTCTGTCCTAGGCCTGTGGAGGAGCAATCTCCATCCATTGTATGTGGTGTCCATCCTCCAGTATTCTTTGTCTAAATCCTCATATACTATGGGAAGTGTACACAAGTCATCCAAATCAAATACTTCACAAATGGCATTTTTGGATAAGTGTACAACATGCTCTCTTTGTGGATTGCATATGGCTTTCAAGCTGGGATTGTAATACTTAGCTGAAAGTTTTAGGAGTTCCACATTCACAAACACATCTAGGACAACCAATTTGCCCAAATTCAAATGCCATGGATTAGACACTAGGACATTTCTAAATCTTCTGTCATAATGGAATTTAACCAATTCATAGCCCCTGATTGGTATCCATACATTTCCCAGGTATTTGCATTTGTCTTCTAACTTCTCTACCTCCACCTTGAGTTGTACAGACCTTCGGGCTTTAGGGGTAGACCCAGGAAACTGATCTATCAAATACTAATTTAGTTTTCTCTCTTTCATCTTTTCATTAGGACCTTTATCAATTTTCTATTTTTTAGGTTTACTGGTTTCACCTTGTTGTTTTCTACCCTTCCCCTTTACTGGTGTCTCCATTAGTTATAACTCTGAATAGCAAATTCAAATTGTAAGTCACCACACAAAGGTTTTATGTGTGTACCTATTGTCTGAGAGGATCACCAAATTCCATTGTTCTCTCCTCCAAATTCTCGCTTGCGTGCTCTTCTTAGATAATTCTTTTGAACCCAATTGTAATGATTTAGAATGACTTTTCAGGGGATTTCTTCTCAGCCTGTAATTAATACTTCCAATGCATTAATGTCCATAATCATTGTGAAATGTCACATCATCATAACGTCCTTCATCGGTAGGACTTTTGTAATGTTAGGGCGATCTAAACACTTCTTATGGCGCGAATATTTGTAGATGACTCAATCGATGTGACCCTTTGTTTCATCTCCTCGATGTCACTTTTCATGAAAGCATATATATGTTTATATCAGTGAGATATTTCAATGTCTATCTGATATAAGAATGAGCATAGGAGTTGTTGTCGGCCTGACTTACACTATCATTGTGAGAACAACATCCTACTCTGATATTTCAAATATCTTCGATGTTAATTATTCATATCGGTATGAGTCTTGTCGAAATGTTTATCAACTTCACTTTACAGGGTGGGTTAGTGAAATCGGTAAGACCCAAGAAATTGATACTGATATTGCTTGTCTTTATGACCTATTAGAAAGAGTCTCATCGATTTATCTGATCCTAGTTGTTTCCCTGATGCCTCCCTTTCTATTCATTATTCATCAGAATGATCATAGTCAGATGTCACCAAGATCCTTTGTCATTGTGATTATAGATTCGGCAGGACATATAAATCCTACTCTGATCTGTTTGCCGATGAGTTATATCCTTCTTATATATCAGTGTGAATTTGGCCAAAAATGTCTTATGGTCACTAAGACATCATAAGGTCAAAGAAACATTAATTTCTTGTTCTAATGTGCATCTCTTCCCGATGAGTTGATAGTTCCATCCGTTCCTTGAGTTGTTCGGCAGGACTCTTATCAAATTTTCCCATCAGTGTGATCTACGCTGTCGGGGGAATGTTCAGAGTATTCTCTGACAATGTTTTCTCATCCCAATGGTCCTTGTATTTGATTAATTCTGCGTGACTGGGGATTCTCCTTCTGACAAGGGGTCATCGGCATTACTTCTTTCATCAGAGATTCTTGAAATTCTCATTCTGACCTTACTCCTCATGCCGATACATCTAGTTTGCTTCAAATGGAACAAGGGTTGGTATGAAAAATTGAGGTCTTGCCGAAATCAAAGAACTGAAGGTTTTTTCAGATTATGGTTTGGGAGGTGAGATAAATAGTTGTGGTATGGATCTTATCATACAAATCATGTTATGTTTATGGAATTTATCAACTGTCATTATGATTTTGGGGGTATAATGTTCTGATTTGGTTGGATAGGGGGTGGATAAGGGTATAGAAAAAATTTCAAAATTTTCTTGTCCCAACACATAGGAGCTGGGGAAAACATTTGCAACCGATACAGTTCAGTTTTCCAAGTATTCTGAAGCTTAAGATTTTTGATTCAGAATTGCATCTAAGAAAAATCTCTTGCATTCCATCATGGAAGAAACATCTAACAACCCTACGGCTAAAAGGCAAAAGTTAAATGAAAGAAACCTGAACAAGGACTTAATAGACCAATGTCCAAAATCAGGGCAAAAATCCCAAAGGAATGCCCAATTAAATCCAAACGCAGAGAAATTAGAGGATGAATACAAACAAGTAGGAGATGTGTGGACTCCCGTAAGGGGGTATGATCTTTTCATCTACCACTACAAGAAAATGCATAGGCATTCCCTGTGTCAAACCCATGGTGGTTGAATTTAGGAAAGTTAGTAGTGCCAAATGTTTTTGTGAATGTGGAATTCCTGAAAATGTTAGCTGAAAGCTACAACTTGCAGAACCACATGATTGAATTGAAGGATGGTATGGGATTTTTCCCTGTCACCTGGGACTACATTTCAATGGTGTTCCAACTAGATAGTAGCTTTGATGTGAAAGTCAGAATTAGGGATTTAATTGGTGAATATTATAACTTGAGTAACAATTACAAAAGATGGAGGTTGCCTATGCACCAACCTTGTGATGGAAACAACAAATTAAGGTTTTTTTCAATTGCATAGGATTCCCCATTTTCCATTGAACTATTTGAAGAATACTTTCAGTATACTTATTACTCTATATGCCAATTGTTAGGAGTGGAGGCCTCAATGTTTATGGAAGTAGCTCCCATGGTTTTAACAACTGATATCTAAAGCCAATAGGCCCTACATTTTGATTATGCTGAGTTCTTAGCTAGTACCCTTCACAACAAACTAATTTAGAAGTTTTGAGACCAAAGGACAAGTATGAGACTAGAAAATTTGCTCATAATTGGGGATATTGGTATTCTTACACTAACTGTACAAAAATAAGAGTGTTTGGGTTTGAAGGGTCTCCTCTGCTACTACCAAAAACTTGTCCTGATAGGGTGGCTTATCTAGAGATCGTAAGATAACTTTCTCTTTCTGATTTTATGCACTTAAAAAGACATAATAAGTAGTCTTTTATGCTAGGCACTCTATGTTTTAGTGATTTCACAGTTGTGTTTGACAAGGGGTACCAGTTAATTGACAAAAAATGGAACATTATAGGCTACCATCAGGGAGTTGCAGATAAATATTTGATCCAGAAGGTTTCATAAATAGTGTCTAGACAAAACAAAAGCTTAGAGGATATGACCATGTTTTATTTGACGATGATGACCTAGTTAGAAACTATGATGAGCAAGATGCAATTGAAAGAAGAGATTTGTATTATAAGATAACACTTGTTGAGGCTTGGAGGGTAGCCAAAAACCCCACTTATAGCAGAGCCTTCATGGATGTGAATGATCCTATTGAAAGGATGGATACATTGATAATAAATGCTACAGATTTGATTTAAAATGTCCCTTCCTATGTTTTTTAAAGAAAAGGAAAATCTATTAAAGGAACTCGAGCAGAAGATGAGATTCCTATTTGCCAATTATCTCCTCAACAAACTCTAGAAATTTATTTTGAATAAAAAAGTGAAGAGGGGAAAAATAAAGACTTGCAAGCATCCTCTTCATTTATTGAGGAATATGAGCCCCCTGTGGATAGAGAGGAAGTTTGAATAGAAACTTCTGATTAATTAACAGATGATGTGAGATATTTGGCCAGTCAAAAATTCATTGTAGATGTTGATTACATTAAAACCTTAGAATTCAAAGCCTTCCTTTATGAGTACAAAGGAAAACTAGCCAGGGAAAGGAAGGACATTACTCCTGAAGTTCAAGAGGAAGTTCTACAAGAACTTTAGTCAAAAATAGACAATGCCATGAATGACATGACACCAAAGAAAGGTAGACAATTTCTCAAAGAAGCAGGAGTGGTATTGGTCCCTGGGTGGGCCATGACTTCAGCCATTATTTTTGATACCTTCAGAAAGAATGAAGATAAGAAAATGCAGCTTAGTATTGAGGCATTGGATAACTTTAAGAATGGATCAGGCTATGATCCTAATAAAAAGATATTGCTAATATGGTCCCTCTATCCTTCACATAAGAAACCTTAGGTTATAAATAATCCTGATGAAGCATTTGGCCATTTGTTGATTGAGAGAGTTGAGGACACAGACCCTCTTTAAACTGTTGACCTCAATATCAATGTGGCAAGATTTACTAAGGCTCAAATTGAGTAGTTGATAAAGAAAAACAATGCTTATATGGCTGAGAATACAAAACTAAGACAAAAGGTTGCCGCTTGCAAGGATAGATTGCCTTCAAGTTCTTATTCACCCTACTTGGAAAAAGATCAAAAGATCCTTAAAGCAAAAGTTGATTCAAATTACTGGAAGATCAAAGCAAAAAAGTTTCAAAAGAAGAGTGAATAACTTGAGGTTGAGATAAAATTAATCAAATACCCCATGCCCTCAACATTGATCAAAAGAAGATTTTATAAAATAATGAAGTTCAGTGACCAAACCTAGAGTATGCATAAAAGGACATAACTTGTACATCAAGAGAATAAAAGGCTTCATTTGAGGCTATTAGAAATGAAAGAAAATTGAGTGCTAAGTCAGGTCTCCAGGGTCAAATACTTGAGGAATATAACAACTTAATTAGCTAGCATGAAAAGTATAACACTACATTGACTGGTGACCTAAATGATTTTGATCAAAACCTTGAGTTAACATTTCCAAACTTCTTTTCTAGAAGTGATCTTTGAGATAAGGATGACTGGGTAAGGGAAATGAGCCAAATGCTGCAACCACTCCTGGATAAGGTGAACGATGAAGAAAAAGTATTGGATAATACCTATCAATGCCTCGAGAAGCTATTCTCCCTAAAATTTAATATAAGTGATATAATTGCTTCAGATGCATGTGTTGAACATGAGTACATTGATCACCTGGCCAGAGTAAACATGTTTATATCTAGGACATAGTGAATATACAGGAGTGTGGAGATACATTTTTTAGCAGATACCTTGGACATGTCAAAACTGATCCTAAAGATATGACTTTGCCAGACCTATGGGTCACGAGTCTACCTCTGATGAATAATCGAGCACAGTATTGATCGCCTTGTGTATCTGCAAATTATTTTCTTATTTCCTTAATCATTGCATTAGTTAAGAGTATGTTTATGAAAAGGCATGTCCTTTCGGCCTGAAGCTTGTTTCGCATCCCATAAATAAGGGATACAAAGGCCGCTTCAAATTATGAGAACAATTACAAGACTCATATATATATATATACCAAGGCCGCTTCAAATTATGAGAACAATTACAAGACTCTTATATATATATATATGCAAATCTAAAACCTGCAATACTTATGTTATGTTATATTCTCATGTGCTCTAAACTTATAATTGAATGCAAAGGAGTAGAAGCTATCTGGTGGATTATATTTTTGGTGTTCAATTGTTGTGTGGAATTTCATGTTTATGAGCTATGTGGTTGTTTCTAGAATGATTTCTTATATTAGTTCAAATTAATATATCAAGGGTATGTTTAATTTGTCAGAGCACAATTGTTTCTGTGTGATCAATTTCATTGTTTTATGTGGAAAGTTGATTTAATGCCTACTAAAGTTGCCTGTGTTTATTGGCCTCTACCTAAGAGTTAAAAATCTTTTAAGACTAGTCATCTTCTTACATTTCCTTTCCACTTGAATAAAAATCCTTTCCTACGATTACAATGATTTAAGAAAATATCATTGGGATCAGTAAGAAGAACCTTACAACTCAACATGTTTGCACATCTACACAAGGTGTAGATTAACCTAAGTGCCCAGTAAGCTGAGTTAAACCAATTATAGGGATCCATATACCATTAACTTTTGACTCTATTGCCCAATAGATGAAAGCACTAGTCATCACAAATATCATTTCACAATCCAATTCATAATTTTTAAACTTCAAATAGTTTTATTGTGAACTAATAGGTATTCTGTCAAATAGTTCACGTGCCTTGTCTATGCTTCCACATTTCCCATACATGCCTAACAAGGCAGTTGCAACTACAACATCTGACAAAATTCCTCTATCCTTTATGTATTGATGGATGTCCATACCCTATTCCAAAGCTCCCATTCTGACACAGGCAGGGAGGATGGTGGCAAAGGTTGTGGAATTTGGCTTTACACTAGCTAATTGGATTTGCTTTAAAATTTATGAAGCATTTTCAACAAATCTATTTTGCGCATATCCTATAGTCATTGGAGTCCATGAGACAACATTTCTTTGAGACATTCTATCAAATAGTTCATGTGCCTTGTCTATGCTTCCACATTTAGAATACATGTCTAATAAGGCAGTTGCAACTACAACATCTGACAAAATTCCTCTATCCTTTATGTATTGATGGATGTCCATACCCTATTCCAAAGCTCCCATCCTAACACAAGCAGGGAGGATGGTGGCAAAGTTTGTATAATTTGGCTTTACACCAGCTAATTGTATTTGCTTTAAATTTTCTGAAGCCTTTTCAACAAATCCATTTTGTGCATATCCTACAGTCATTGCAGTCCATGAGACAACATTTCTTTGAGGCATTCTGTCAAACAGTTCACGTGCCTTGTCTATGCTTCCACATTTTGCATACATGTCTAATAGGGCAGTTGCAACTACAACATCTAACAAAATTCCTCTATCCTTTATGTATTGATGGATGTCCATACCCTCTTCCAAAGCTCCCACTCTGACATGGGAAGGGAGGATGGTGGCAAAGGTTTTGGAATTTGGCTCTACACCAACCAATTGCATTTTCTTTAAAATTTCTGAAGCCTTTTCAACAAATCCATTTTGTGCATATTCTGTAGTCATTGCAGTCCATGAGACCACATTTCTTTGAGACATTCTATCAAACAATTCACGTGCCTTATCTATACTTCCACATTTTGCATACATGTCTAATAGGGCAGTTGCAACTACAACATCTGACAAAATTCCTCTATCCTTTATATATTGATGGATGTCCATACCCTATTCCAAAGCTCGCATTCTGACACAAGCAAGGGGGATGGGGGCAAAGGTTGTGGAATTTGGCTTTACACTAGCCAATTGCATTTGCTTTAAAATTTTTGAATCATTTTCAACAAATCCATTTTGTGCATATCCTTCAGTCATTGCAGTCCATGAGACAACATTTCTTTGAGGCATTCTATCAAACAGTTTACGTGCCTTGTCTATGCTTCCACATTTTGCATACATGTCTAACAGGGCAGTTGCACCTACAACGTCTGACAAAAATTCCTCTATCCTTTATGTATTTATGGATGTCCATACCCTATTCCAAAGCTCCCATTCTAACACAGGTAGGGAGGATGGTGGCAAAGGTTGTGGAATTTGGCTTTACACCAGCCAATTACATTTGCTTTAAAATTTAAGAAGCCTTCTCAACAAATCAATTTTGTGCATATCCTATAGTCATTGCAGTCCATGAGACCAAATTTCTTTGAGGCATTCTGTCAAACAGTTCACGTTCCTTGTCTATGCTTCAACATTTTGTATACATGTCTAACAGGACAGTTACAACTACAACATATGACAAAATTCCACTATCCTTTATGTATTGATGGATGTCCATACCCTATTCCAAAGCTCCCATTCTGACACAAGCAGGGAGGATGGTGGCAAAGGTTGTGGAATTTGGCTTTACACCAGCCAATTGCATTTTCTTTAAAATTTCTGAAGCCTTTTTAACAAATCCATTTTTTGCATATCCAGCAGTCATTGTCGTCCATGAGACCACATTTCTTTGAGGAATTATGTCAAAAAGTTCACGTACCTTGTCTATGCTTCCACATTTTGCATACATGTCTAACAGGGCAGTTGCAACTAAAACATTTGACAAAATTTCTCTATCTTTATGTATTGATGGATGTCCATACCCTATTCCAAAGCTCCCATTCTGACACAGGCAGGGAGGATGGTGGCAAAGGTTGTGGAATTTGGCTTTACACCAGCCAATTGTATTTGCTTTAAAACTTCTAAAGCCTTTTCAACAAATCCATTTTGTGCATATCCTATAGTCATTGTAATTCATGAGACCACATTTCTTTTAGGCATTCTATCAAACAACTCACGTGCCTTGTCTATGCTTCCACATTTTGTATACATGTCTAACAGGGCAGTTGCAACTACAACATCTGACAAAATTCCTCTATCCTTTATGTATTGATGCATGTCCACACCCTATTCTAAACCTCCCATTCTGACATAGGCATGGATGATGGTGGCAAAGGTTGTGGAATTTGGCTTTACACCAGCCAATTGCATTTTCTTTAAAATTTTTGAAGCCTTTTCAGTAGATCCATTTTGTGCATATCCTACAGTCATTGTAGTCCATGAGACAACATTTCATTGAGGTATTCTTTCAAACAGTTCACGTGCCTTGTTATGCTTCCACATTTTGCATACATATCTAACAGGGTAGTTGCAAATACAATATCTGAAAAAATTTCTCTATCCTTTATGTATTGATGGATGTCCATACCCTATTCCAAAGCTCACATTCTGACACAGGTAGGGATGATGGTGGCAAAGGTTGTGGAATTTGGCTTTACACCAGCTAATTGCATTTTCTTTATAATTTCTAAAGCCTTTTCAACAAATCCATTTTGTGCATATCCTACAGTCATTGTAGTCTAGGAGATCACATTTCTTTGAGGCATTTTGTCAAACAGTTCATGTGCCTTGTCTATGCTTCCACATTTTGTATACATGTCTAATAGGGCAGCTGCAAACTACAACATCTGACGAAATTCCTCTATTCTTTATTTATTGATGGATGTCCATACCCTATTCCAAAGCTCACATTCTAACATAGGCAGGGAGGATGGTGGAAAAGGTTGTGGAATTTGGCTTTACACTAGCCAATTGCATTTGCTTTAAAATTTCTAAAGCCTTTTTGACAAATCCATTTTCTGCATATCCTGTAGTCATTGTAGTCCATGAGACCACATTTCTTTGAGGCATTCTGTCAAACAGTTCACGTGCCTTGTCTATGCTTCCACATTTTGCATACACATCTAACAGAGTAGTTTTAACTATAACATCTGACAAAATTCCTCTATCCTTTTTGTATTGATGGATGCCCATACCCTATTCTAAAACTCCCATTCTGACACAGGCAGGGAGGATGGTGGCAAAGGTTGTGGAATTTGGCTTTACACTAGCCAATTGCATTTGCTTTAAAATTTCTAAAGCCTTTTCAACAGATCCATTTTGTGCATATCCTATAGTCATTGCAGTCCATGAGACCACATTTCTTGAGGCATTCTGTCAAATAGTTCACGTGCCTTGTCTATGCTTCCACAATTTGCATACATGTCTAACAAGGCAGTTGCAACTACAACATCTGATAAAATTCCTCTATCCTTTATGTATTGATGGATGTCCATACCCTATTCCAAATCTCCCATTCTGACACAAGTAGGGAGAATGATGGCAAAGGTTGTGGAATTTGTCTTTACACCAGCCAATTGCATTTGCTTTAAAATTTCTAAAGCCTTTTCAAAAAATTCATTTTGTACATATCCTGTAGTCATTACAGTCCATGAGACCACATTTCTTTGAGGCATTCTGTCAAATAGTTCACATGCCTTGTCTATGCTTCCGCATTTTGCATGCATGTCTAACAGGGCAGTTACAACTACAACATTTGAAAAAATTCCTCTATCCTTTATGTATTGATGGATGTCCATACCCTATTCCAAAGCTCCCATTTTGACACAAGAAGGGAAGATGGTGGAAAAGGTTGTGGAATTTGGATTTACACCAGCCAATTACATTTTCTTTAAAATTTATGAATCCTTTTCAACAAATCCGTTTTGTGCATATCCTGCAGTCATTGTAGTCTATGAGACCACATTTCTTTGAGGCAATCTATCAAACTGTTCACGTGCCTTGTCTATGCTTCCACATTTTGCATACATGTCTAATAGGGTGGTTGTAAATACAACATCTAACAAAAATTCCTCTATCCTTTATGTATTGATGGATGTTGATACCCTATTCCAAAGCTCCCATTCTAACACAGGCAGGGAGGATGGTGGAAAAGATTGTTGAATTTGGATTTTTCATCATGGGAACCTAAATTTTTTTCAAGAAATGGTAGGAAATTTTAGGTTCCAACAAGTCCATTAGTTGGAGGCAGGCAAACAAGGGTTTTTTGTGAGCATATGAGATAGCATGGCACACACAAAATGGTGTGGATAATGACCACATGATTAGGTTAATTGCAACCACTTTTTGTAAGCAAGCACAAGACTAGTATACTCATTATGATCCTAATGGCACCAAGAAGGGTCCCCAAAGATATAAGAGTAATCATTTGTCATCTAAAAGAAATCTTACATTTAAGGGCGCTAGGACCAACAGAGAAGCACTTTAGAACTCATCCTACGCATCAATAAACAACTCAACACAAGAAATGCAAATTGACATATTAACACTACAATATCCAACTAAGTTATTGAAAGTCAACAATTGATACCTTGCTCTCCATCCAGATTGTGTTGGATATCATCCATATTTCTCCTCCTGTCAAAACATGGCACATGGATTAGTTAAAGTAATTAATATGCAATCATTTACTTTTTCCTTGGAAATTAAAAAAAATATCATTTAACATATTAAATATACTTACAAATGTATAGATCAAGTCTTGTCAATCTTTCTAGCCACTGTGATGCATGGCATGATGTTTGTCAAGCCTAGCCTTGGAGGCCTTGTCCTAAAACATATACTAATTGAATGTAACTATGAACAAATAAAATTTAAAAATCGTTTAATAAATTTGATATAATCTTATGACCAAATTCAAATACCTGTGTACTCTCCTCATCGGACTTCCTCCGTGCATCGGACTTCTCATATGCTCTTACAAGCTCTTTCCATACTTTCACCCTTACATCAATTGGCCTTTTTTTGAGCCTTATCTCAAGAGTGAGTTTTTTTATCTTGTTTGTTTGGTTGCACCGAAATCTCTTGTAGTTTTGAGACATTCGTAGCTTTATCTTCTTTATAGACCAACCTGTGCCAAATTCAGTCTCCATGTCTTGGATAACTCCTTTTTGCAGGTGCATGGGTATCCTTGAGAATGGAAAATGTAGATGGTCTTTGAACCATTGAAGGCATGATTCCTTCAACCTATTCACAAATGTTTTTCCAGCATCTGTCATTCAGACTTCACCTGAAACCACATCATATTCTATCTTGGTAGTGTAGGTACCAATGCAAGATGCAAAACATGGCGTGGTGGTTGAAGAATTCTATGTCCCAAGAGTGGGTGGGACATTGGAAGCCTCTGTTCCCTGTTCCACAATCTTAGAAGTTATTGTTGTTGATTTCCTCCTGGATCTTTTTCTCGATCCAGGACTGGTTGGGGAATCAATTGATTCCCTTTAACACTGTTGATTTGGTTGCAATGTTTCAGGGGCTTTACCAGATCATTTTTCTATGTATCTGGCAAGCATTATCAAGTCCACCCCATCTAATTTGTTCATTGCCTCTACCCCCAATATGGAAGCCAATGCCTCTTTATCTTTGTCAGTCTCATGTTCCTATATATATATATAATTCTTGTTTTAAATTTACAAATAAAAAACT
Organism: Cunninghamia lanceolata; assembly: GCA_027924645.1. Taxonomy (NCBI): domain Eukaryota; kingdom Viridiplantae; phylum Streptophyta; class Pinopsida; order Cupressales; family Cupressaceae; genus Cunninghamia; species Cunninghamia lanceolata. Next base: position 24,152,653 of record BSBN01000867.1, read on the forward strand.
AAAAACTAAAAATCAAAGAAACAATGGAAACATTTACAAATCTATAAATTGACAATGAATTCCCTCATTGTGGCTAGAGTCTGCTCCCTTTGCTCTCTTCCCTCTATTGGTTGACATTTTGAGGTGACCTAGGGCAAATTATTTCTATTCGGTTTGTACAGGCAAAAGAAGTACACACTGCCAGGTATGAAAGTTTTTGTCTAGTTTTTTATATATTCCTCAAGGTTTTTGACCTTTACTTTGTAGAGAAAATCATGAAACTATTTTCCTATGAATCAATTGGTACCTTGGGAGGGAATCTATAGTTCTGGGCCTAATTTTAGTTTGCTAACCCTTGTCTCCAAAGCCCTAATTTTAGTTTGCTCACAATCGACTTGTCTTAAAGCACTCGACTACTTTTTTAGGAATGAAGCGAGAAAGTTGTCTTATGAGAAAGGTATTGATGGGAATGATAAGAGAACCTGGGCATTGGGGTTTGAAAAATACGTTCACTACTCTTAGATGCAGAGGAAATAATGCAATGTCTACAATTTTACCCTCCTCCTTTGTAACCACATGAGACTTGAACGATTCGCCTATAAACAAAACAATATTCACAATCCTTCACAATCCTCTCCATTTAATCGAAACAAAAATATTTTTTGGAATTGTTTAGGCTAAAATTGTATTTTATTAAACTTTTTTTGTTTTGATGTTTGAATCCTCGTTTCACCCTAACATTAAAGGATCTAGGGTCGACTGGCGAGCACTATCATACCCTAGGTCACTTGCAAATGAAGGGAAGCTTGGATTAGGGAATTAATTATCAAATTTTCCTTCTCTTATGTCCAATTAACCATTAAAACACTAATTATCCAAATACAACAACAAATTGATGAAAGACAGAAAAAGCTCTTACAGACAGGAGTAAAATAACAAATTACAGAATACCTATTTTCAGGGTTCCAAGGTGAAATAGTCGAGGACACTAGTGCGGGTGCCCAAGTCCAAGGTACCTACTTCTTTGGGGAATCTGGACCTCCTTCCAAGACTGATCTGCCATGTAACTTGTGTTTTCTAAAATCTGCCTATGGAGGACACTTTTACGTGCACCCTAGTCCTGAAAGTGCTCATTTGTCTAACTTTTCCTTAGATCCTGAATCCTTGATGCCTGCCACTCCTTCCTGCAACTCCACTTTTCCCAAATGCGACACCTGTAACCTATAATCACAAGACTTGGTTTGGGGGTTGTGGTATTTAGAGGTTTGCCTCAGTCAAACCACGGAGGACACTTAAGTCTCTGAACACCGTTATCAGACAAAGAGTGTGTACCCTTGTGAGGAAGAGGCAAAAACCAAAGGAATCAATGATAAAAACACAATATTATGTCACCTTGTAGTTAAGCTCTCATGGAGGAAGATGCTCTTCATGCCATGAGGAGTTTGATGCTCAAATTATCAAATATCAACACACAAAACATACAAGTTTGCTCTTACAACACAATAGAAAGCCTTTAATCACCTTGAGAATGCCTAGAGTTGACAATGATCATCTAATTGAAATCTAGTTTACAAATGAATGCCTACACATGCTTATATATGCACTTACAAGCATTCCCGCTAAGATTTTAAAAATCAAACTTTACCGTGTCAGAAAAATAACCACCTAAGGGTCATAAACTGACACCCAGAAATTGGCACTACTCTAAAATAGGGTAGGACTAGGGAGCGAGCGCCCAAGTCCTCCCCCTATTTTACGCAGGCTACAACTCAAGGGGTCCACCTAGGTCCTATTTGTCATGTGACATAGGTCTCATTCCATCAGGATGACAAGTTATGATCTAAAATGTCCTAAATGCACTCTAAAGACCCAGGAGCTAAACCTTATGAGGGAAAAGCCCCCAAGGGGACATTTTTTGACGTTACATTTAGCCCCACTTTAATGTATGTATAATCACGAGGTTGATACATGCATTAAAGTAAGGTCACAAACACAACAAACAAACCAAGCACGGAGAAGACATGCCAATCACATAGAAGACAGTAACAGGAGCACAAAACACGGAGAAGATAGTTATAGTCACGCAGAACATAGAGTAGACAGTTAATGCATAGAAGACACATTAATGCATGGAAGATATCTTTTCTTTTCTTTTTCTCATATATATGAAATGCAAATGCAAGTACTGGAAAGTAAACAAATCTCCCATAATACTGGATGCACTACCCGAAGGCACAGGTCCTAGTATATATGGGGCAACACACACGCAATACACGCAAAACCTCCCAAAATGCATACTGCATATGGGGCAAAGCAAGCATGCCCAACACACACACTTGAAGACACAGAGAAAATATGGTAGAAAAGCGATGGTGTGTTCCATATTTCTAGGCTCATCACCATCTCAGTCACATTATAGGCACACACCGACGATTGGGCTTCGCCACAACAATTTCTGAAAACACACTTAAGGGTTCAGTTAGTCACAGAACCACTCCCCGCCTTCACAGAGGACTTTGGAGAATGCCACCCCACCCGCATCATGGAGATGTCTTATAGTGAAAAGGAAGTATGGCATACTGCCCCACCCGCGTTACAGAGATGCCTTATGGTGAAAAGGAGGTATGAGCTCAAAAGTATACAACCCCACCTGCATCACGGAGACGCCTTATGGTGAAAAGGAGGTTTACGCAATAGATAGATTGATTGATTGCAAACAAACTCAGGATGGAGGAAGTACTCATCGCACTAGTCTACACCTGAGGACAAGCATATTGCTAACATCTATAACAGATAGCTTACTTTATATATGCCCCCACCTTAAGGTGGTTGATATCATGCAATGATATCAAGCACGTTAAGGTAGGAAGAAAACACATAAGGGAACATCGACTTTCACAAATCCTGTGTCCCTTAGAGGTGACATGTACTTTACGATTGCCAAATGCTCCCACAAATACATCCCTGCAAGAAACATGTTAGTGTCTGCAACATCATGATAAACAACAACATCAATGCATATGATTAACCACACAAAGAGCCAAGGTTATACAATGAATTTGGAGTTCAAGGATAACCGTGAGGCTATATCATGAAGCTCTCTGAATCGAGTACCACTAAGGCTAGATTTAAAGGTAAACAAAGGTGCACAAAGCAGTAGTATTGTTAAGGTTTGTAAATGCGATAGAAACATCATAAAATTCACTACGTGGAAAGCATGAGTGCTTCCACTAGCCAAGCGTCAGATAAGATCTACAACCCCATCATCATATTAGGAACTAAGTCCAATTTTTGATTGCTCTCGAAAGGGACACTAGGTCCGCATCAGTATAAATGCTTGTCACCATCCACCTGCTAGGTGGAAACACTAGAGGAAGGGAAACAATAAATAAGAGAGGAGAAAACAAGTGTCTTAGGGATAGTCACATAAGAGGGTGCCCCCAAGTCACCAAACACGATGCTATGTCCATAAGACACAACACACAATAATGAAATCAAAGAGAGAGGTAATATAGAAGAATGATGATACAAATAGAAGAAGGTCACAACAGAGGCGGTCTCCTGGTATCTCAAACCTTACGGGAGAATCTGAGGTCATCCCAAGAGGCCTAAACAACACATAACACATCACAGAGGAAGCACATCACGAGAGAGATAAAGGGTTATAGATACTTACCTATAGGGTCCCTGCCGAGCTAGAATTTGTTTATAACCAAATCATCGTCATCATCTTCCCACTCCCTAATGTTGGAGGATAGTGGGACATACGGTACCATATAGCCAAATTCATATATTGTTCATCATGTTGTTCATCGTTAGGATCATTATTATTTGCTTGAATGCTAGGATCAATGTTTTCTTGTTGAGAGGTAAGGTTTATAGCATATTCTTGTCTTCTTTTTTTTCTTTCTCTTACTTTTCTATTTCATTTTATTTTACCACTTATCTTTTGTAAGATAGGGCTATCCTCTTTCATAGGCTTGTGCAAATTAGAAGATGAAGCACCGAGATCAAACCTCATTTGTCATGGTGGAACACTTTGTTGTTGACAATGACCTCCCGATCCTTGTAAGGAATTCAGGGGAGGAACCTCAACATAGGGACCTTGTCCTTTCAGTCTAAAGTTCTCTTCACATGTAGGTTGTTTCTCTTCTGTCATTTCTTGTGTAGGAGGACTAGGTACCGGATGTAATAGTTTCGCCTTGTAATTTTGATAGCTCAAGAATGTAAAGTCTATTCGTAGCTCTAATTTGTTGCTAGTATGTTTGTTACAAAAGTAATCCAATTTGAAGTGTTGTTATGTAATTGAAAGTTTGTATGTATTTCAATGAATGGCATGCACTTGTCCATTCAAAGGAAATTTAACACATTTAAAGATAGTTGAAGGGACTACTTTCATAAATTTTAACCAAGGGATTCCAAGTTTTATGTTAAAGGTATCAGAATCAGGAGTAACATCAAACCATTGCTCAACATGCTTCTCAAATATAGTTACTATCAATGATATCTTACCCAGTGGTTTCTTTAAATCTCCCATATGTGTCTTAATCATCAATCTCGAAGGGTTATAAGGACCTTGTATTAATTGATTTGAAATGAGGAATTTTTTAGTGGAAACATTAGTCATGCAATTAGGATCAATTAGAGTTCCCTCCACATTATTTCCCATTATCTGGTCGGTGATGTAAAGAGGTCCTTCAGAATCACTGATTGTTCTATCATGAGGAGTGAAGACAATTTCAAGTTCAGGAGCCTTTCTTTTCATGTAAGGTCTAGGAGGGAACCTATTGTTGCTTTTATGATTAGAGGCCATGTTTATATTCTAAAACCAATGCAAAATCATATTTTTGAAATCTTTTCAAACTTGGTGCAAAAGACAAGAGCAAAAACAACCCAGAATGCTTGATTTTTCGATACTTTTTAATGCAAATGAATGAAACAAAGGATGTTGTATGGATTTAAGTCAAGGGAAGAAAGTTATATGTCTGATATCAGTCCAAAACAGCAATATAATCACTCTCAACACACTCTTGATGCAAATCCAAGATAATGCCAAGTCAAAATATAGTGAAAATATGTCCAAATAGGCACTTTTTCACCAAAATTCAATGCAAAAGAGCATAATAAAGGGTGTTGTGAGGAAAATTATGATGGATAGAAAATAATATCAATAATAACAGCCACTTAGTGCCAAAATACCGAGCACAACACACTTTTAGTGCAATTTAAGGTAAAACCCTACTGAGAATATAGCAAAATATGCAATTTTTTCACGGTTTTTCAATTCCAAGACCTAGAAAAGGAGGTGTTGTAAGGAATTTTAGGAGGTAAAAAAATAATATCAATAATATCAGTCATATCAATCCATAAAATTAATCACAACATGCTTGGAATGCAAACTAGGTCAAACCCTAGGGCCAAAATAGCCGAAATGTGTAGTTTTTCGCCAAATTTTCACTACAAGAGCGCGTTAAAAGGGTGTTGTGAAGATTTTTATGAGGGAAAGAAAATGAATACATTGATAACAGAAAATTAAATTAAAAATATCCTTAACAACACACCTATAGTGCAAGTTTAGAGAGTCGATAAGGCTAATTTTTGTGAAAATTGTTGTTTTTGAAGCTCTAGGTTTGAGATCTTGGGACAAAATTCTATTTGAATGATTTTAAGTATGATTTATGATTAAATTGACTTAATCTTAGATATGAAAATTATTTTCAAGCCTTAACATACAAATTGCCCATTCAAATTTAAGGAAAATGCATCAAAATTGCTTGTTTTTATTGAAAATTTCCATGCAAAATTGCAATTATTTTAAACCTAAATGAAAATTTACACTCAAATGAAAGACTAAAGCCAAATGTTAATTTTAATGAGCCTCTAAAATCAGTATAAAAATCTAAGAAAAAGATTTTGCCTACCAACCCTAGATTTTGGAATTACTAGGTTATATAAAATTGTCAAAATTTCCGCAAAACCCTAGCAATTAAATAATAAAAATGCAATGAAAATTTCTGAATTTTTGTATTTTTTTGTAGTTTATATTAGATCTGATGCAAAAATCATGAATTAGGAAAATTTAGAAAGAATTGATGCAATTTAGTAAGCCAAACAATGCAATTTTTTTGTATTTTCCAAAATTTTCAAATTTTTTTAATTTTTCTCAATGCAATGAAATGAATGACCAAATGAACGAATGAAATCAATCCAAATCTGAATACAAACACTCATAAAGTTGTAATTTAAGTCCAAACCCACGGGTTCACCAAAATGTTTAGGTGAAAATTGGGATTTTGTTAATCTTTATTGTTTAGATGTTAAAACCCTCCTTTCCACTAAACATTGAAGGATCTAGGGTCGAGTGACAACCACTATCATACCCTAGGTCACTTGCCAATGAAGGGAAGCTTGGATTAGGGAATTAATTATTAAGTTTTCCTTCTCTTATGTCCAATTAACCATTAAAACCCTAATTACACAAATACAGCAACAAATTGATGAAAGACAGAAAAAGCTCTTACAGACGGGAGTAAAATAACAAATTACAGAATACCTATTTTTAGGGTTCTGAGGCGGAACAGTCAGGGACACTGGTGCAAGCGCCCAAGTCCAAGGTACCTAGTTTTTTAGGGAATTTGGATCTCCTTCTGACACTAATCAGCCTTGTAACTTCTATTTACTAAAATCTGTCTGCGGAGGACACTTTTGCAGGCTCCCTAGTCCTGGAAGTGCTCCTTTGTCTGAATTTTCTTTAGATCCTGAATCCTTGATTCCTGCCACTCCTTCTTGCAACTCCACTTTTCCCAAATGTGACACCTATAACTTGCAATCACAAGACTTGGTTTGGGGGTTGTGGTGTTTAGAGGTTTGCCTCAGTCAAACCCTGAAGGACACTTAAGTCTTCGAACACCGTTATCAGACAAAGAGTGCCTACCCTTGTAAGGCAGAGGTAAAAACCAAAGGAATCAATAATAAAAACACAATATTATGTCACCTTGTAGTGAAGCTCTCATGGAGGAAGATGATCTTCATTCCATAAGGAGATTGATGATCAAATCTGCAAATATCAACACACAAAACATACAAGTCTACTCTTGCTACACAATAGAAATCCTTTAATCACCTTGAGAATGCCTAGAGTTCACAATGATCATCTAATTGAAATCTAGTTTACAAATGAATGCCTACACATGCTTATATATACACCTACAAGCATTCCTGCCAAGATTTTAAAAATCAAACTTTACCGTGTTGGAAAAATAACCACCTAACGGCCATAAACCGACACCCAGAAATTGGGGCTGCTCTAAAATAGGGCAGGACTAGGGCATAGACGCCCAAGTCCTCCCCCCTATTTTAGGCAGGGTACAACTCAAGGGGTCCACCTAGGTCCTATTTTTCGTGGGACTTAGGTCTCATTCCATCGGGATGCCAAGTTATGATCTAAAATGTCCTAAATGCACTCTAAAGACCTGGGAGCTAAACCTTACGAGGGAAAAGCCCCCAAGGGGACATTCTAATGTCACGGGAATGAGATTTTTTTATTGTACTTGTAATGTTACCTATGGTGTTGCAAACTAAATCAAATTTATCATCTCCTTGCTTGTTTTTCCCTTTTTTCTCCTCTCTTCGCGTGGCATTTTTCTTCTTTTTTTCTCCTCTAATTCATGTGGCATTTTTCTCCTATAATTATCAAATTTCTCATATAATTCAAGCAGGAAGTTTTTATTTTTTGTTTTTCCTTTACAGGTCCCACCATTGCCAAAATAAGGGCGAACACAAAAAACCCAAACGCTCGATCTCTGTACACCAAACGCTTGATCTCCAAACAAAAAATGAACACCAAAAATCAATAAAGTTTTGTTTTGTTTTGTTTTTTTTGTGAAAGGAAGCTAGGTGTACGGAAATTGCTTCCTACACTAATCTAATGAGAGGAGAGCTATGTAAATTCAATTTAATCTTTACAATTACAACAACATGAAACATATAATAGAGATATTGCAGCAATACACATAGAACTAGAAAGAAGATAGAAGAAAAGAGACAAAGATATAATGTGGGGAAAACCTTTATTGGGTGAAAACAACCTCACACTCAGAAACCTGCACAATGTATTATAAAAAATGAATATGGTTTACAATACACTTGCAATGTAAGCTTCAATAGTCTTCGACACTCATGTCTGGAGTCAGTCCGGCAGCATAATAGTACATGTCAATCACATACTACATCTCCTCCTCCAAGCACCTATTTATATAGAATATACAAGGCAAAATTGGCTCTATTTTGGAATGGGCATCCAAATTAGCCTCATGGCCCAAAACCCATGCCTATGGACACTTGGTCAACATTATAAGATATATCTGACACTTGTGCACAACTCCCATCCCAAAGAGGTTGCCTATTTCCAAAATGGGCTATGATAGATGCTCTTACGACTGTCATAGAATCTGTCATAGCTGTCATAACTTACAACTGTAAGAGAATCTGTCATACACAGGCTATAAATAGCATATTCTCTTACAACATGTCATAGTCCACCTTGGCACACCCAAAGATGTCTTTTTCAAAGATGTTTCATGACACATGTCTTCACCTATCTTACAAGCTTCTATTTCTGACTCTTACATGTGATAACTTCGTCATAGGAATCCGTCATAACTGTTTCGGTCAACATTCCCTTACACAACATCCAAGATGCTGACACATAGAAAAATACTCCTACCACAAAGTGGGATGCCTATCTCCTCATGTGAGGACAAAATTACAAGTTGTCATCTTCCATGTAGGATGACACCACCATGCCACATCCCACAAAATGACAATATGGAATTTATAATTAATTTACAACATAGGCAATGAATAAATAAATACAATCATAAATAATGCAAGGAATTACCAAGGTTGAGACATCTTAATTCCCAACATTTTGGGGTATGTGCTGGCAGGGATTTTTTTAATTTTTTTTATCCAGTAGTCGGCGCTATAGTCAGAGTAGTTACCGCTGACTTTAGCACCGACTTTTAGGTTGAAATGTAATCTTTTTGGGGTGCAAAAGGTGGCGTAAAGTGTGCCTAATTTAGCGTCAAATTTTAGGCCTAAATGTAATCATTTTGGGGCACCAAAGGTGGCACAAAGTGCACCTAATTTAGCACCAATAAGTGCAAAATGATGCATTTTGCTTGGAAGTTGATAAAAAAGTAACCTCACCAAATTTGGATTGTCCTTATAATAAGTAACTATATCTTGTTTCCATGATAGCATTTTGACTTCATGCTTCTCTTATGATTAGCTCAATAATGACTCACTCTTTCATGACCTTACACAGATGGTTGGTGACAATCCTTATGCAAGTGATATGGCTTTGGAAAAACCAAACAACTCTTCTCTTACTATCATGATGACATGATATTGGGAGTATATTGGCATCTTATGGAGTGTTCTTATGGTATTGTGATTTTAATTTCTATGTTCTCATTAACCTATTTTAGGTTGAAGCATAGTAACTAACCCACTAGCTATTATGACAGTCATACAATGACTAGACAATCCTCTCCACTTTGACTATGGCAGTCCTATGCATGGTGTTTCCTTCATGATAGTCCCCAAAAATGTGAATTATTGATAGTAGCTAGTTCAAATGGAGTTTTAGATGGTGTAGTAAGTTGTCCCTATGGCTCATGATAGTGCATGCCTTGGTTATTTCCTTGTGACATTACTCTCTAGATATCTCTTCTTTATAGTGACGAGGTTTCAAGAACATGACAACTTAGGTAAGGTATCAACTTGTCTCTTTAACCTCTGGATTGTCATTTTTCAAGAATTGATCTCATTGAAATTCAAAGACAACATGTTGATTGATAACTAACTACATTGTTACTATGATAGTGACTTAACCTGGTCACAAGACTAATGAGACAATATTATAGTAATAACTCTATGGATGCATACCTAGCTATCCTAGGTGTACTATGACAATAATTTATTGTTGCTAGTGTTGCTTTTAAACCTTTTATGGTTGTTACCTATGCCTCATGGTATGAAAACCTCTACAATGTTAATCCTCATGATCCCACTACAGTAGTAGATCAACACTATGATGGTCCCCTGACTTATCATTTTGACACCAATTATTTTAGTTGGAGCCATGACCTTCCATCTAGCATTTGAGAGTTGGATTTGGTATTAAGGACAACCTTAGGATGTGTGATAGGAGATTGACAAAATTTTAGCCAAGTCATGACACTCTTTGTTTATATTATGTGACTTCACTATAATCTTGAGGCCTGGATTAAGAGGCCATGAACTATCTCCTTCACTATTTGACAACCTTCCACTTCCTCACATACATATGATAGTACCATTTATACATCTATTTATTCCTTAAATCTTGTCAATCCTTAAGGCATGATGACAACACCCCTAAATACATATGGTTGGGGTTATGATAGCTAATGGAGGGTTTTCTTTTCAAAGGAAACCATTAATTTTGGAGTGAAAGGTAATGGCAAAATATAACATAAAGTCCCTATAAGTAAAGAATATTCAATGGCTAGGATTCACCTAACAAAGATCTAACGACGTGATTTCAAAATTTACATCCAAATTATCCTTCCCTCTATCAAGAATTTAAAATTTTGGTGCCAAAGACTCTTTGAGACTATTTTGAGGGTTCTATGATAGTTTTGAGGGTTTTGTGGCCACTTCGAAAGATATAGATTGCCTTAAAATGACCCATAAAAGAAAAAGGAGAGTCAAATATGAAATAAATGTCTTTTTGATGTGAATTTGCAGTCATCTTGTAATCATAAGATTTGAGCTCTAGTTGTCAAGATTTCGCGTGTAAACTTTTTCTGAAGAGCAAAATGTTGCAATATCCTATTTTGTTTTTCATAGTGCGTCTTAATGAAAAGTGAGTGTATTAACAAGATAAATTCAAGTGTATGATAGGATCCAAGGGAGACTATGTAGAGAGGATGTGGATGTCGTAGAACTACTAAATTTCAAAGAGGAAAGTGGGTGAAAATAGATATGACAACAGAATCTGCAGATATAATAGAGGTAAGAAGAGAAAGCAACCTCAACCAAAGGAGGAAGGTGTTTATGAATTCACAAATGCTACAACATAGAGGAGATAAAGTTATTTTTCTATCCATGAGGCCTCTAAGGTCAAACTTATTGGTTGAAAATGCACAGGAATGGTGATTAATTGTGATTCTATGATCAAGGGAAAAGTTTGAAAATTAGGATGGCTAAAACATGATATCAATATGTCAAATATATGACTAAAGTGAGGTTTTGTGTTGGATAGAATATTTGTTGAAATGATATAATTGATGTACTAAACATTATTTGCTATGTTGTGTATTATAGGGGTCATACGAGGCCATGGCAACAGATCATGTCATATCAAATGAGGACACAATGGATGAAGCGGGAAATCAGGTACTCAAATCTAATTTTCTTAGGAAAAAATGATGTGATGGAATTTTGTGATACGTCCATCTTTTTTCACAGTATTATTTAAATTTATAATGTATTATCCAATCTTGACATAAATTAATGCATGTTGTTGATTATTTTAGATGGAGATTGGAGCAAATGCAGAGTCTGATCCTTCAACTAGAAAACAAAAAAGATATGTACGTGGACTTGGACCTAAAACTATTAATCACGTAGATGACAGTGGGTGGAAGAGGATATGACAATGGATCCTATAGACACAACAAATGATTGTACTAAACAAGAGGTTGGTCAGGACTATAGTACATGGGATGAATACTTTAAGAAAATTATTGTTTGTAGATGTTCTGTATGTCGTGGAAAGAAACAATTCAAACAAGCGACTGTACAAAGATATTACATATATGATGAGCTTCCAGCTGGTAGTATGCCTCCTAATATTTATTAAAATCCAATAGGAATAGTGGTAAGCAATTTTCAAAATTGATATAAATAACATGTATACTTCGTTTAAACATTGTTTTATATTATTTAAATAACTAATTTTTTTCTTAATGGATACTTGCAGGATAAAGTTCTTGGTTTAAAGTTTCCTGGATCACCGATTTCTAGCCTAGAGGGCAATGATCATTTATCTGATGATACATCTAACAAAAATATGTGCCAATATATCAGCTTGGAAGATGAGGAATTAATGAAAACAAACAACAGAACAAGAACTGGTTTAAAGATGCATAATTTTCTTAAAGACAAGGGGAAGGTGGACTACATACCCTATGTGAATGAATGTGATGGAGATGATGACTTGCCCCTGAGTTTGAGATCAATTTACAAAGAGACATTTGATTGTCAACTATATTGCGCTTGGCCTAGTGATCAACAACTACCTAGAGTGTACGAGGTGTTTCAATTTTGGGGATACAACTACATGATACGACCCTCCAATAGTCATGGAGTGAATCTAGGCTACTTTATTGTTCAAAATGTACATGTGGGATCTAAACATAGAAACAATTCAGAACAAACCCCTAGGAGATTAATGCCATATTATGGTCCATCCTATTACAGTGGTGAATGGAGAAGGCTAGCAGAATATAAGCCTAGCATGTCAGCATATGGTCTAAATTTGAATATGTATACACATCGTCTCCAATTGGAAAGTAGAAAATAAATGAATAGAGGTCATCTTATGTATATAGATGGATGTGCATGCAAACACAAAAATATTGCAGAATTTATAAATAGTAGTAAGGGAAGGGACCCTACTGTAAGACTGAATTGTCAGTTTGTTGAGGTTATAAATGATAAAGATGGAGAAATGGAAAGAGACATTGATAGATTGATAATGGTTGAGGCTACTATGGACCTTACCATTGGGGATGAGTTACTGATTGATTACCTCTTCTTAAAACGCACTCCTGCGCAAAAGAAGAGGGAAGAACAAGGTCTCCCTAAGGATCTTCTTAAGGGCAGAAAACCAAAGAATAATAAATGAGTGTGGACTGATGTTTTATAAACTATGTTGTCAAAATTGTGTTTTATTTAAATTATTGTATAAAAAGGGTAGTCTATAAAATAATGTTCAATTATTCAATTGATGTATATATGTTCATACAATTTATATTTTTATTTTTTAAGCCATATTTAATTATATTTATTTGAAATTGATACATTTATGATTTATCCAATTGTTGCCAAACATTAAATAATGCTTGCATTTGTTGATGGGTAGAATATGTTGATGAAACACATACTAATACCCAAGATCCAACTGGGTTATTAAGATTTGGATGGGATGATCCAAACCATCCTTTAAACAATACCAGGGTGAAAAGAGCATTATTGAAGAGAATACTACCAGTTGACAATTTTGAAAAGCTGATGAGATCCGCATGCACTGATGACATGCCACCTAGCCTTAATGATGATGATCATGATAGTGAAAATGCACTGTATGAACAAGGATTGAATGAAATGCTTATAGATTTCTTTGGGGATAAAAACAATGATGACAATAATGATCATATGGTTGACAGTAACGATGATAGTAGGGGTAATTATTACCAATGTAATGTTGATGATAACAACCTAAAAGACTCCATCAAGCAAGTAGTGAAGAAACCTATGTTCAAATTAGGTGCAAGTAGAACCTCAAAACTAGCATGCACATTAATATTATTAGAAATCAAGTCACTATTTGGTTGGTCAGACAAAGGATTCACTACCCTACTAAAGTGAGTTGAAATCTATTTCTTACTTTGCAATTGTCAATTGGTGTACATAATTCATAAACATTCATCAACTTCGTTTATATTTCTTTAAGGGGAGTTTAAAACCATATATTGTATATAAATAGTCCTAGTATAGATTGGCATATCAAACATGTTCATCATAAGTCAAACATTCAATTGATTTAATCTCTATCAATCTCTATCAATCTTAGAGGGCACTAAAAACTAAAATATTCCTTGAAGAGAATGTGTTGCCATCAACTTGCAGAGAGCCACGTTTGTTGTTGGTTGAGTTGGGGATTGAATATAAGCAAATTCATTCATCTAAAAATGATTGTATTTTATACAGAGATGAATATCAAAACAAGGTAGAATGCCCTAAATACAAAGAGAAGAGATATTATACAGATGTATAAGGTCCTACGATGCCAAAGAAGGTTTTACGTCACATGCCAAATATACCTAGACTTCAACGAATATTTCATTGCAAGTCACTTGCACAATTGATGGACTAGCATGCAAAGAACATGAGTAAAGATGGATTGATGTGAATTCTGGCCGACTCTAAAGCAATGAAACACATAGAGGAAAAATGGCCAAGAAAATTCAAAGATGAACCTCGTAGTATTAAGTTTGGTCTTGCACTTGATGGAGTGTGCCCATTCTCTTTCCTAAGCTCAAATTATAGTGTTTGGCCAGTCATATTGATAGTATACAATATTCCCCCATGGATGAGTGTTAGAAAGGAGAACCTTATGCTGACTCTCATTATTTCAGGAAAACATCAATTTAAAAACATGGATGTTTATCTTGCACCTTTTAATTATGAGACACAGGCATAAGAATGTATGACATATCACGTCCCCCATCAAATAGGTCATTCATGTTGTACGGTGTGCTATGTTGGACTATTCATGATTTCCTAGGACTTGGTGTTTGTTCTGGTAAGATAAAATATTTACGTATTTACACTCATAATTTATTTTTTGTAACATCAGAAAATGTCCCCTTGGGGGCTTTTCCCTCATAAGATTTAGCTCCTGGGTCTTGAGAGTGCATTTAGGACATTCTAGTTCATATTTTAGCATCCCGATGGAATGAGACCTAAGTCCCATGGTAAATAGGACCTAGGAGGACCCCTTGAGCTATACCCTACCTAAAATGGGGGGGAATACTTGGGTGCCCATGCCCTAGTCCTGTCCTATTTTAGGGTAGCCCCAATTTCTGGGTGTTGGTTAGTGACCGTTATTAGGTCCCTTTGCCGACACGGTAAGTTTGAATTTCAAATATCTTGGTGGGAGGGCTTGTAGATGCATATATAAGAATGTGTAGGCATTCATTTGTCTAGATGATTACTAGCAAGCTATTGTGTTTTCAAGGTGATTCAAGGCTTTCTATTGTGTTGCAAGAGCAATCTTGTGTGTTTTGTGTGTTGATATTTATAGATTTGAGCATCAGTTCCTTCATGCAATGAAGAGCATTTTCTTCCATGAGGGCTTCACTATAAGGTGACTTATCATTGTGTTTTCATTATTGATTCCTTTGCTTTTGTCCTCTTCCTCACAAGGGCACGTCCTCTTTATCTGACAACAGTGTTCAGAGACTTAAGTGTCCTTCAAGGTTTGACTGAGGCAAACCTCTAAACACCACAACCCCCAAACCAAGTCTTGTGATTGCAAGTTACAGGTGTCACATCCGGGAAAAGTGGAGTTGCAGGAAGGTTGGAAAGACATCAGGGATTTAGGATCTAAAGAAAAGATGGATAAAGGAGCACTTTCGAGACTAGGGTGCTCACTGCAGTGTCCTCCGTAGACTGATTCTAGAAAATAGAAGTTACAGGGCTGATCAGTGTCTGAAGGAGGTCTAGATTCCCCAAAAAAGTAGGTACCTTGGACTTGGGTGCTCGCTCCAGTGTCCCTGACTATTCCGCTTTGGAACCCTGAAAATAGGTATTCTATAATTTGGCATTTTACTCCCGTCTGCAAGAGCTTTTTTCATAATTCATTAATTTGTTGTCGTATTTCCATAATTAGGGTTTTAATGGTTAATTGAGCATAGGAGAAGGAAAAATTGACAATTAATTCCCTAATCTAAGGTTCCCCTCATTTGCAAGTTACCTAGGGTATGATAGTTTTCGCCACTCGACCCTAGATCCATCAATGTTAGGGTGAAAGGAGGATTTTAACATCTAAGCCACAAAAGATTAACGAAATCCAATTTTACCCTTAACATTTTCATCCCAGCTTTCATACTTAGTTTTATGCTATATTTTTGATGGTATTAACATTACTTATTGAATTGCAGGGCTTCAAACAAAGGGGATATTTTCATGTCCAAGATGTGCAAAACAATTTCAAGGGCAGTATTCTAAAGATCTACATAAATTTATTTATGCAAACAATAGGGTTTTTCTACCACTAGATCATAAGTTTAGAAATCACTTGAAAAATTAATTTGATGGAAAAGTTGAAAATAGAGGCCCTCCCATGATTATGGGTCCAGGTGACTGGCTTAAGAAGTATGAAGATGCTGAATTGAAAGGTTGGGAGGATTTTTTTATTGGGATGATTCAATTAAAGAACCAGAACAAGTTATAGTTAATATGCCAGAAGGAATGAAAAGGAAATCCATATTTTATGAGCTCCTTTACTGGAAGGATCTATTAATATCTCACCTATTAGATCCTATGTGAAAGGAAGCTAGGTGTGCGGAAATCACTTTCTACACTAATCTAATGAGGAGAGGGCTATTCAAATTCAAATTTATCCTAACTATTACAGCAATGTTAAACCATTAACAAGAGATATTGCAGCAAAACACAAGATCCAAAAAGTAGACAGAAGAAGAGAGACAAAGATTTATGGTGGGGAAAACCTTTATCGGGTGAAAAACCCCACACTCAGAAATCTGCATAATGTATTAACAAATCTGAAAGTTGTTTACAATACACTTGCAATGCAAGATTCAATGGTCTTCAACACTCATATCTAGAGTCAATCTGGTAGCATAACAGTACCTATAAACCTGTGATATAAACTCCATCTCCAAGCACCTATTTAAATAGGAAATACAAGGCAATATTGGACCTTTCTTGGAATGGGCGTCCAACATGGCTTCATGGACCAAAACCCACACCCAAGGACACTTGGTCAACATTGTAGAATGTGCCTGACACTTGCCCATAGCTCCCATTCCAAAGAGGTCACCTATTTCCAAAATGGGCTATGACAGATGTTCTTACGACACTTACGACTGTCATAGAATCTGTCATAGTGGTTACAGCTTATAGCTGTAAGAGAATCTGTCATACACATGCTATAAATAGCATATTCTCTTACAACATGTCATATTCCACCTTGGGGCACCCAAATATGCCTTATTCAAAGATGCTTCATGACACATGTCATCTCATGTCTTATAACCTTCTATTTCTGACTCTTACATGTCATACATTCGTCATAGGAATTCGTCATAACCATTTCAGTCAAACATTCCCTTACACAACATGGAAGATGCTGACACATGGCAAAATGCTCCTACTACAAAGTGGGATGCATATCTCCTCATGTGAGGACAAAATTACAAGTTGTCATATTCCATGTAGGATCGACACATCACCGTGCCACATCCCACAATATGACAATATGGAATTTACAAGTATTTACAACATAGGTAATTAAGTAATAAATGCAAACATTACAAATGTAAGGAATTACCAAGGTTGAGACACCTTAATTCCCAACATTCTCCCACTTGTCGAACACCTTGTAAGAGCCAATAGAAAGACATGATTTAACTGCTATAGGCCAAGAGACCGATAGACTCCAAACACCATCTAAACTTCTCTGTGCTCACTGGTTTCGTCAATGCATCTACAAGATTCCTCAAAGTATCTACCTTCTCCAAATTTACCTTTCCATCCTTAACCATGTCTCGTATGAAGTGAAACTGAACATCAATATGCTTTGTTCTAGCATGGAAAATTGGATTCTTCGCAAGGAAAATTACACTCTGACTATCACAACTAATCGTGATCTGACCTACATCAACACCAATATCTGAACACAATCTCTTAAGCCAAATGGCTTCCTTACAAGCATGAGTTGCTGCCATATACTTATCTTCTATTGTGGACAAAGCAACAACAGGTTGTCACTTACTCATCCAGCTAATAGCACCACCAAATAGTGTAAAAATATAAGCACTGGTGGATCTCCTACTGTTAATGTCACCTGCCCAATCTGAATCCACAAATCCATGAATATCAACAGAATGTGGAGGTCCTAAAAAATTACCATGATAGCAAATGGAATACTTGGAAGTACCCCTCAAGTGTCTGAACACTCGCTTAACTGCATCCCAATGAACCCGTCCAGGATTAGCCATAAATTGACTAAGGACTCCCACTACTTGGGCAATGTCTGGTCTTGTACAGACCATAGCATACATCAAACGACTCATGTCCTCCACCTCACTAGGAGATTCTGGACAATCCTCAACAGACAACTTGGTCCCCAAGGAAATGGGAACACACAATGGTCTACAATCTGCCATGCTGAATCTGTCCAACACAGTCTTCACATACTTACTCTGGCTTAACCAAAGTTTTCTGTTGGTTCTGTCTCTTCTGATTTCCATTCCTAGAAGGTACCTGGCTGCCCCTAAATCTTTCATTTCAAACTGAGATGACAACTAAGATTTAAAATCAGAAATCATATTCTTACCCTTCCCAATGAGCAACATATCATCAACATATAGTACAACAATGAGAATACGATCACCATCAAATTTATAATACACACAATGATCTAATTTCGATCTCACAAATCTAATTGACAACACAAAGGCATCAAACTTCAAGTACCATCTCCTAGGGGATTGCTTCAAACCATACAAAGACTTTTTAAGTTTACAAACCAAATTTTCTTTACCTTTCACCATGTAATGCTCTGGCTGTGACATGTAGATTTCTTCCTCCAAGTCACCGTGAAGGAAAACTGTCTTCACATCCATCTGTTCTACCTCCAAGTCATAACCTACTGCGAGAGACAACAGGAATCAAATGGATGTCATCTTTGCAATGGGGGAGAAGATCTCACCATAATATATACCCTCCACTTGTGAATACCCCTTCGCAACCAATCTGACCTTATACTTCTCAACACTGCCATCTGCCCAAATTTTCTTCTTGAACACCCATTTGCATCCAACAGGTTTTCATCCAAGAGGCAAAGGCACCAAGTCCCAAGTTTGATTCTTTTCCAAAGAAGCCATTTTTTCCTCCATGGTCTCCTTCTAGGAACCTGTATCTTTCATATCCAAAGCCTCTAACACAGTTTTAGGTTCATCACTATTAGTGATTAAAGCATAAGCACAACTAGAATCAAGCAATATAAAACCAAACCTTTCAGGTTGCTTTCTTATCCATGTAGACCTCCTCAAATGCTGAGGTTGAGGTTTAGCTTCTTCATTTGAGTTTTTAGAGCTGCCAGAGCTCTCCTCATCATCAAGTCCAACATTGTCTTTCTATTCAGTCTTCTCAGGGGTAGCAGGAAACTGAACAACATCCTCTTTCTTTACTATTTCTTCTGGCTGTAGACTAGTGGAAGAAGGTGTAAGCTCTCTAAAGATGACACTTCTACTATACAACACTTTTCAGCCTTGGGGTCCCAAAGCTGATATCCTTTCACACTAACACCATAGCCAATGAAGATACACTTAACAGCCTTGTTCTCCAACTTTGACAACTTCTCCCTAGGCACATGTGCATATGCCTCACAACCAAAAACATGAAGATGTCTTATTGAAGGCTTTCTACCAGACCACACCTCCATGGGTGTCTTTCCAACAAGAGATGATGTAGGAGATTTGTTTACCAGATAGCAAGCAGTGGCAACAGCTTCAGCCCAAAACTTTTGTTCTAGGCCAGCTCCACTAAGCATACTCCTAGCCTTCTGCATCAATGTCCTGTTCATCCTCTCTGTAACTCTATTTTGCTACGGGGTTTATGGAGTTGTCTTATGTATTTCAATCCCAAGCTCCTTGCAATACTTATCGAATTCTGTAAAACAGAACTCACCACCATTGTCAGTTCTCAAACATTTAATCTTTTTACCAGTCTAATTTTTAGCAAAGGCTTTAAACTCCTTAAACTTGCTATAGACTTCAGATTTTCTTATGAGAAAATAAATCCATGTCCTTCTACTGTAATCATCTATAAAAGAAACAAAGTATATAGATTTTGATAATGAAGGAACATGAATAGGACCAAACACATCAGAATGAATAAGGTCCAACACACCAGAAGACTTATGAGAACTTGAGTAAAACTGAACATGGTTTTGTTTTCCATAAATGCAATGTTCGCAAAAGTTGAAGTCAAGATTACAATCATCTAACCCCTCAACAAGGTTCTTATTTTTTAGGGTACGCAGACCCTTCTCACCAATGTGGCCAAATCTCTTATGCCATAACATTGTCTTTTCAGCAGGAAGTTTAACTTCCAGTGCACGATTACAACCATCAAGACTAGAAACAACAGATTTCTTCACTACTCGTTCAGATGGTGGGGATGAAGTGACTGCTGCCCTCTTTCTTGAGTCAGAAGAACTATTGCATTGTGAAATGCATGCCTCTAGCTGAAACAGAGTATCTCTCTTAGTACCCTTAGAAAGAACCATAGCTCCTCTAGTCATCTTGCATCCTTCTTTTGAAAAGACAACCTGCACACCTGCATCATTCAACATAATTACAAAAAGTAGGTTTCATGCTAAACCTGGGATGTGCATAACCCCAGAGATCCCCTTCACTTGACCATCAGGGAATCAGATAGAGACTCTTCCACAACCAACAATCTTCAGATGAGAGTTGTCACCTAGATACACCTTTCCACCATCGAACTCCTCATACTTAGTGAACTAGTCTCGAGGCGAGGTCATGTGGAATGATGCACCAAATTTGATTACCCACACATCATCAGATGCATGGGTTGTAAGGGCTACGATGAAAGCATCACCGTCATCTTGTGACTTGTGAGAATCTGAATTAGGAGCTTTCTTCTTCTTCTTCTTCTTCTCCTCTTTGTATTCCTTTCAGAAATATCCAGTTTTGCCAAAGTTCCAACAAAGAACCTTGGACTTTCCAGGAGATTTGGATCTCCCACGAGATTTGGATCTACCCTTCTTAGCTTTCTTGTCCTTCTTCTTCCCTTTCTCCTTGGGTCTTCCATAAACTGCAAGGGCCTCTTTGGCTATCTCAAAAGACTTTCTTCGCATCTCTTTAGACAATAGCGAAGAAACCACTTCTTCCATTTTGAATGTGGATGTGGTGCTTCCAATTGCCATGACAAGATGATCCCATGAGTCTGGTAGAGAATTAAATAGGGTCATACACCGATCCTCCTCCTCCATCTTTACCCCAATAGATGTCAATTGTGCAACCAGCATGTTAAAAGCATTCATATGTTCAGCAATGGATCGTCTGTCCTCCATTCGAAGGGAATACAACTTCTTTCTCAGGAAAAGTTTATTGACTAGGGATTTGGCTTGATACACATCCCCCAACTTCTTCCAAAGTAGTTTTGTAGTAGTCTCCTCATGAACATTTAACAACATAGAATTAGTAACACTAAATCTTATGAGACCCTTATCCTTCCAATCCTTGAGATCCCACTCATCTAGTGACATTGCATCTAGTTTAGTTCCATTAACACTTTCCCAAAGGTCTCAGTCAACAAGCATGTCTTCCATCTTGAGCTTCCACAACTCAAAATTACTATCATTGAACTTCTCCACTTCAAATCTTCCAGATGTGATTGCCATCTCCTTGCTGTAATAAGATACAGAATGCTCTACATAGACTCCCACTCAACCTAAGATTAGCTCAAAAAAACCCTACCCAAAAACTAGGACCAAAGGTGATCAAGCTCTGATACGAACTGAAAGGAAGCTAGGTGTGCAGAAATCACTTCCTACACTAATCTAATGAGGAGAGAGCTATGCAAATTCAAATTAATCCTAACTATTACAGCAATGTTAAACTATTAACATGAGATATTGCAGCAAAACACAAGAACCAGAAAGTAGACAGAAGAAGAGAGACAAATACTTACGGTGGGGAAAACCCTTATCAAGTGAAAAACCCCACACTAAGAAACCTGCACAATGTATTAACAAATCTGAAAGTTGTTTACAATACACTTGCAATGCAAGCTTCAATGGTCTTCGATACTCATATCTGGAGTCAATCCAGCAGCATAACAGTACCTGTAAACCTATGATACAAACTCCATCTCCAAGCACTTGTTTAAATAGGAAATACAAGGCAATATTGGACCTTTCTTGGAATGGGCGTCCAACATGGCTTCATGGACCAAAACCCATGCCCAAGGACACTTGGTCAACATTGTAGAATGTGCTTGACACTTGTCCATAGCTCCCATTCCAAAGAGGTCACCTATTTCCAAAATGGGCTATGATAGATGCTCTTATGACACTTACGACCGTCATAGAATCTGTCATAGCGGTTACAACTTACAGCTCTAAGAGAATCTGTCATACACATGCTATAAATAGCATATTCTCTTACAATGTATGTCATATTCCACCTTGGGGCACCCAAATATGCCTTATTCAAAGATGCTTCATGACACATGTCATCTCCTGTCTTATAACCTTCTATTTCTGACTCTTACATGTCATAGATTTGTCATAGGAATCCGTCATAACTGTTTCAGTCAAACATTCCCTTACACAACATGGAAGATGCCGACACATGGCAAAATGCTCCTACCACAAAGTGGGATGCCTATCTTCTCATGTGAGGACAACATTACAAGTTGTCATATTCCATGTAGGATTGACACATCACTGTGCCACATCCCACAATATGACAATATAGAATTTACAAGTATTTACAACATAGGCAATTAAATAATAAATGTAAACATTACAAATGTAAGGAATTACCTTTTATCGGGCTGATTCAATTGAAGAACTAGAACAAGTTGTAGTTAATATGCTAGAAGGAATGAAAAAGAAATCCATATTTTATGAGCTCCCTTACTGGAAGGATCTATTAATATCTCACCTATTAGATCCTATGCACGTCTTCAAAAATGTCCTAGATTCTATATTTTGACATATATCAGGCAAAGAGAAGGACACCTTGTCTTTGAGGAGAGATATTGCTCTTTTGCGTACCAAAATTGATAGAAAACATTTGTGGCTAAAAAAGGAAAATGAAACATATGTAGAAGCTCCATGGATTTTGAAAAAAAAAAGAGCTAGACCAGCTAAAAAATGTCATTCGTTCAATAAGGACACCTACTGGCTATGGGTCATCATTAGCTAAAGATTTTACAGTTGATGGACATATCACAGGATTTAAAACACATGATTTTCATAATTTTATGAAGGTATTATATATCATTATTTAACATTTACTGGTAACATTGATTAAGTAATAAATATATTTTGATATTTTGTTGTGTGAGAAAAAATTACTAATGACCTTTTCATAAATGTGTTTGATAGCATATCATGCCATTAGCAAATAGGGGGGATTCTTGTCTTACAGTTGACTTAAGGAATGCCATAAGTCAATTGTCAACATTTACAAGGTATGTGGTTATATGAAATGTTCATGTGTGAGAGACATAGAGATATTATATTGCATTTTAATTTTTGACTAAAGGTTCATACTAATTTACTATTCTTATATTAGGTGGGTGAACTCCAAGGAGATCCATGAATGTGAAATGCCAAAATGGAAGAAGGAAATTGTAGAAATTGTATGTGTATTTGAGAAGGAGCTCCTTACAAGTTTCATGGACCTACAAGTCCATTTACTTATACACCTAGTCGATGACATTGAATTGGCAGGTGTCGTATCAACAAGGTGAATGTTTTTCTTTGAGAGGTATATGAAAACTCTAAAAAGATATGTCCAACAAAAGGCACATCCAGAGGGTTGCATGGCTGAAGGGTATGTATTGAATGAAGCATTTTTCTTCCTATGTGAATTCCTTGGTAAGGATTTTGAAGATGGGTCACGCTTCTGGGATGAAGAATGAGCATCAGATATTACTAATGGAGAAAAACCACAATCTAATGGTGTTTAAGTAGAAATTAGTAAGTAAATTCATGATCAATGTAGTTTTTTTCTTGCAATAATTAATTTACTCTGTAATTTATTTGTCAAATTAATAGCATGACATTTGGAGTTTGAAATAAACATGTTGACATGTAATAGGTGTAGACGAAAGTGCTATGCTCAACAAGTTCATTCTGTACCACATGTACTTTATGAACAAATGGATTGATCTGTATGATAAAAAGAGAGAAGAAGTGTTAGAAGCAAGGAGATAATTTAAGAGATCAAACCCAAGGAATACTCACTTCCCACTGATCTGCTTGGGGAATGGGGTAAAGATTGCACACTAGAATGGGTTACTAAACAAATTCAAAATCAAATAGAAGATGCAGGTATAGATTCAAACATAATAAAAGATGAAATCAACATGTCTAGAGGATGTGAAAGAAAGGTACAGTTGGAATTTCACAAAATGTTGTTTCCTTACAATTTTGACACTATTAACTATTTTAATATTTGTCATTAAATTTGTTTTCACTGAAATAAATGGCCTTTCACAAGCTAGGAAATATCCAGCAATGTGGACATATGGTCGACATTATCGTGTAGAAAGTGTAGATGTAAAGAGATGATCCTTCGATTATGGCATCATGGTTGACTTCAAGCAATCCAGTTGATCAAGCTCAAAAGATAAGAATATAATTGAAGGGAATCTACAATATGTTGGGAAAATACAAGAAATTATTGAGTTGGATTACTGCTCTTTTAAATGTTGTATTTTTAAGTGTAGACGGTATTAAGCATTTGAGAGGACAAAAAGACATGATACCCATAGTGGATTGTTTTCTATAGATTCCTCATGTTTCCTACCGTAGGAAAAGGAGCCTTATGTTCTACCAATTCATTGTGAGCAGGTATTTCTTTAACTCAAACAAGAAGCAGTAGTGATCATTAATCTATTAATTCATAGTTTATTGCAAATATATACATGTGTTTATTAATCAATAAAATTGTTATACCAAACGTCTAATATATGTATGTCGTTCATGTGTAGGTATTTTTCTATGAAGATATTTTGGACCCGAAATGGATATTTGTCATACATTATGATCCAAGATTAAGGCATGTATTTGATGATGCATTAGTGGATACTGAGAAAACCAATGATGGCCAACAAAATCAGAGAGGGATTAGAGAACATCGAAGAAATTGACATCCATGATGATGTTGAAGATGGTTATGTTCAAGCACAAGAAGACAACAATCCAGAGTTGGATGATGTTATGGAGGACAACAATATAAATGGTATACAAAATGATGATCCAAATACATCTAGTAACAATATAGATGGTCTACAGTTAGATTTCAATGATGATGAAGATGATGCAGGTCAAGATGAGGATGATGATAATATTAAATACTTGAAAGAATGTATGAACATTGACAATGATACACTGGATGACATTGTAGCAAACAATAATGTTAATGATCAAGACTTCTAAATTTTCAAAATTATTTGCAATCCATGTTTAAAAAGGATGATTCTTATGGCCTAAACTTTGAAATGCTTCAATAATATTATTTGTGTCAATACAAATTACCTATTGCAATATCCTTAAATTGTTCAATCTTTGGTATGAATTGTTGGCAGAAGAAATTAGGATTACTTGGATGCAATCTTTAAATCCTACTCCTAAAATAAAAAAACAAAATTGGATTTTAAAAATATATACAAGGGAATGATTTTCAAAAGAGAATGACCGGTGCCTGCCACATGAGGAGTTTGTTTATCTTTAATTATTTTTCATATATATCCTTAATTGTATCTATGCCATGTTATCTAATTGTGATAAGTACTTGAGTAAGACCATCAATGAAAAATGAAGTGGACATATTATCATCTATATTAGCTAATTGATTGCACAAATATTTCAATTTATCAACGATCTCATGTTTCTATTCATTTTCAACTCTTTTAATAAAGACATCATGATCATAATATTCTTCTTCGTCATTAGAATAAAATATTGAGATATTAAGTAATTAAGATAGAGAAATGAACATACAACTCATAAACTCACAACAAAGATAATAGAATAGCCTAGAAAGCTTTGCATTTTCCTTAATTCTTCAAAATTTTCCAAGTCTTCAACAACGAAAAATGAGTGATATAGTTCCATTATATAACAGGAATGTGTACCCTCAACAATTAATACATTGTCTTTCAAATTCAATGAATACAGAGAAGCACCTAAAGGCATTGGAGAAACATTAATTATACCGAAGGAAACAGAAAGGAAGGAGTGGTTGGCCTTGAGAAACACAAGGAGCTACCTGGGGATCTGCATTGTTGTGGTTGGAAGATGATAGCTAAGTTGTCATTATTTAGATGAAGATCCATATCTGTCGTCCCACCCACCATATGTTCTTTCAGCCAGCCAAGGAAATGAGATGATTTCTTCTATCTTACCATTGTGGCTGACATACTATGTATCTAGGATACCTTTGACACTTTTACCAAATAATTCAAATGTAATGTCTACAATGTGTAGTCTTTCAAGTGTCCAACTTAACACATGTTGAGTTGGGTCTCCTTTATCATAACAAGATGGAATTAATTGATTACCATTATCAATGATTTCCTTCCTCCACTTATTCAAGTCTTTTGTAGTCCCATCAGCTTCTAAAATATGAGGCAACCATTTTTTTCCCTAGTTTTCATCAACTACCTGCATTTTATCCTTTAATATTGTATCCAATTTTAGTTGATAAGCAGCGACCTCCTCAAATTTTTCCAATATTCCTCCTACCAACTATATCTCGAGAGAAGCCTCTGAATCATATCTAAAACACCTAAGAAATTCACTAATTTTCACAGTCCTTGGCAGCCACTTGGTCTTCATAGCTGATAGCCTCTGTTTGTCTGACTCATGTTTTTCACATGCTATCCTTAACAGGGAGTAAGACTTATGGGTCTTCTCCAACCTAGCCAATATCTTGTTAACTCTATACTTAACTAAATTTGTGGCCACATCCTTCATTTTACCTTACATTCCTTCATTCAACTTCTTATTCTCTTCTTTCAATTCCTTTATATCTTGAAGCAGGGGTTGTGTGTCCACTGGCAATGATTTTGCAGTCTGTATGATTCGGGGAGTTTGGGATGGACTAGCTTCCACTTGAGGTTAACTCTCATAGACACTAAGCCTAGCCATTGCATCTATGTATTTCCCCAATAATTCATTATAATCATTCTACAGTTTAAGTGTTGTTGCCTTTGCAAAATGTGTTATCTGTACATTCAAGTTGGTTGCCTGAGGAGCAGGGGTGTCTGACACCCTCTTGATGATCACATTACCAATTAATTCCTCCAAGCCTACCTTTTGTTTATTATCATTTTGGGCCAATGCCTAGATAGCCAAGGTATCAAATTTAGGGTCAAAGATAGCACCCCGCAACGCTCTCTTGGCCTGTTCTCTACTTACATCTACATCATCCCTGGTAATGGTATCAAATACGATAGCATTTGATAATGTCCAGTGTGGAAATAGTAATATTTTTATTTTCTTCACAAGTGCTCTCCCTTCTTCAGGAGTCATGGCACTGATATCCTTGTTCACCTCACCCAAACCCTCCTTGTGATAGCATCATATTTTGAAGGGTTTGCACCACTTTTTGCTTCTTCTATCCTTCTCTGGAACTCTTCACTCCTTGTTCTCAACACAAAGGATTTGAATTCTGGAGTGGCAATGAATGCATCATCAAAGATAAATTGATTGCATGCCACTTCCCTCACATCTTCAGTGTCCACCTCATTGTTGACTATTGACCTTATCAACTTATTCTCTGGGGAGGCATATGGTGCTATCCTTGGGGGAGAATGCAAAATTGATGTGGGGGCTATGGATCTTGTTCCTCTGCCACCTCTTCCTCCAAATTCACAACTTCCATTTTATCTTCTATCTCAAGATCAATTATCTTTGCTCTTTTTGGGGTAGGGGCATTAGGGGAGTGAGGGGAACATTTCCTGATATATTTGCCCTTTCAACTACTTAGTTGATAAGTGGGCCTTTCATCTCCAGTAGGTGCCTCAAAAATCAATTCATCTCCCTTTTCAAAGAACATTTTGATTCTTTCAATTGGGTCTTGAATTTCAATGAATGCCCCTTGATATACAGAGTTGGCATTTTTCTTCCTTTTCTCTACATCCATTATCAATTTCCATTTATTTCTCAAGAAAAACACTTGCTACATTGATTCACATTTCTGACAGTATCCTCATCAAGTAGGACATGGTGTTGATATTCAGGCCTACCCATTTTATGCCTTTTGTCATGAATAAAGCCTTTAAGATCAAAGAGCCTTATTGCCTCCATATTCATCATATAACATTACAACATGAAACCAATCTGGTCTAAACCATTCTTGTCAATTGTAATAAAATCATGAAGCTTCAGAGATGTTGGGATAAGAGATCCCTTCTTATGCTTTCTAAAATGTTCCTTATCTACTGCATTCAATTGTCTGATGATCTCCATAAATCATATTCTTCTAGGAACAAATTTTGGTAAGGAATAGGGTGGAGCCTCACACCCATAGATTCTGATACAGGTTGTATTTTCATGTAAAAACCAATCTCCCCAATTGTGATTGATATTCAAATGGGTGTTCTCTCCATTGACCTTAGAAAGTCCTTAATTTCCTTTGGTATCCTTTCTACAATAGGCTCCAGGAATCCCATTACTTTCTTCACAAAATGCTCCTCAAAGGTGACATAACTAGCATATTTGAAGTGCATGTCTAACATGTAGGTCCACATCTAAACTGGCATGCCATTGCCTTCTACATCAATCATTCTCAAATGCAATTCCTTGCCCCAATAGCCAGACAGAGAAAACAGAATCATGTGGCACATTAATGAATACCAAGTGAACCTTACATGGGGGCTTGGAGTATACATTTTGTTCTTAATGGCGATCATCTGTTCATGCATCTTCTTTGACAAGTACCCTACATGATCATATGGCTTGTCAGCTTCATAATCTTGGATATATACTGCCATCATCATTAGAGGCACTGACATTCTATCTGATGCATCTATCCTGAGCACATGACACAAGCTATGATAAGTTTTAACAAAATATTCTGTGAACAGGTTGCATTAGAGAGGTTCATCTTCTATGACAAGGATTTTGATCAGAGCTCCATCAACCCCCTTCAATCTATGCTTGGTCAAGTTGTAAGATCTATATACATACCTAAGACCTATATATTTTTCTCTAAAAGCATTCAAGTTTATAGGTATACCAGTAGTAGAATTAAGATTGAAGACAGTAGTAATGCAGGTCTTTGTGAATCTAATGATAACACTACCATTTCCAGACAAGACAGACATGGTCTTAGGGTCATACCTAGTTGCTACATCTCTCACTAAGTCTGTGTTTATGAAGACATTAGGGCATATCAATTTGGCCAAGTCTAATGTCCAAGCATGGTAGACCAGGGCTCTGTAGTCACTTCATTTGTGCCAATGCTCAAACAAACTCCAAGTAGAAATAGGGAGCCTAGCATCTCTACAATCTACACAAAGGTTGTATATTTTATCATTTCTACCAACCTCTCCTAAATTTGTCAAAGGTCTTTTAGATGAACCAGGACACTGAATCATGATGTCTTCATCAAGGCTGCGTTTGGAGGTCGAAGCTTCACCGAACTAACTCATTTTGTATTTTATACAGGCAACCTGGGGTTTATGCAATTAACGGCTGCCCTAAATGTTTTAGAGAATTCTTATAGATAGAAAACTAAGTGCAGGGGAGAGACAATGACTTACTGGTTTTGGACATCACAGAGGCTTTGAATTGCTTCTTTTTGCTTGTTCTAATGATTCTCTAGCTCTGAATATGATTGCTTCTTGAAGAATGACAGGAAATAACTTGAATTATGCTGTTATAACATCGAATTCTTGTACCACTCTATATATTAATGGAGATCATGGCAACCATAACTCTACTCGTGCCACAGTCGTTCAAAAATATTTATTGTTTGTGTTTTTTGAATATGGACCATTGATCTTTTGTTACCTTTCCTGAAATCTATGGCTTTGATTCACTAACTAGATTTGACAATCTTAGTCGTCTTGGTTGACAAGTCATTGTTCAATGGGAATGAGCCAAGTCTTCAGCATGGACTGGATGTGTGTCACCTCTTCGTGATGCCACAGTCAAGGAGGGCCCATGCACCTTTATGACAATTTTTAATCGGTGGATGCCAAGTGTCTCTATCTCGCCATCTCATGGTGAATATTCCTTCTGAGAAGATTCCCTTGTGCTAGCAAGTAGCCGTTGGATCTAAACACTCAACACTAACATGTGGCTGAGGAAGACACTTCCCAGGAAAAGGTTACATGGATAGGTAGCGGCCTGTCATGATGTTGCGATTGGGTAAGACGTCATCTTGACATGCTCAAACAGTGCGATTTTCATTTTATAAGCCTTTATGAATTACCAGCGGGAATAGGTAATGACTGGGCTAAGGGGCTAGTCAACCCACAAACATCAAAACTTAAGGTTGTGACTTATAGGATTGACAACCAGAAACAAATGGTCAACACAAGAACATAACAATGGATTAATGTTTTCTATAAATCTTTAAGCCATAGTCCTAAAACAGTAAAACAAAATTGGATTTTGGAAATATATACAAGAATAAGGATCCTAGATGTTTCTTAGGAATGCAAAATTAAAGGTATTGCGTTGTTTCCAACAAATGCAAACCACAAAAATCTCAAAATAAAAAATCAATCTTCTTTTATCCTAAACATAGGCATGGAAATTGTGAGTTCAAAAAAATGTAGGGAAATAAATCATACCCTATAATAGAAGATTTAAGTCCAATCCTAGATTTGATTAAACTTTAAAGTACAAGAAGTTGAGAGTAGAATAAAATATTGAGATATTAAGTAATTAAGATAGAGAAATGAAATAGTTGAGAAGAAATACAAAACTTATTTGATCTTTTTAGCATGATGTCAAATGTGAAGTGTGTGATTAACTAATGCATTATGAAAAAAAGAACTCTCTCTCTCTCTCTCTCTCTCTCTCTCTCTCTCTCTCTCTCTCTCTCTCTCTCCTAGTTAAATCCTTTT
Source organism: Cunninghamia lanceolata (assembly GCA_027924645.1). Lineage (NCBI taxonomy): Eukaryota > Viridiplantae > Streptophyta > Pinopsida > Cupressales > Cupressaceae > Cunninghamia > Cunninghamia lanceolata. The sequence goes on from BSBN01000867.1 coordinate 24,183,565, forward strand.
CCTAGCTTTCCTAGTTAGTTTTCCTTTTCCTTTCCAATTTCCCTTTAGATCCCACCAACTTTTTCTTTATTTTACTATTAATTTCTACCTCTCCTTTCATCATTCTTCCCATCCAATGAACTTTAGTTTTATCTTGTTTCCATTTCATCCTGCCAATTTATATCCTCATCCCTCTTTTCATGTCCTAGTTTTCTTGTTTCCATTTGCTTTGTTGATAAGGGAGACGGGTAGAGGCAAAGAGGAAGAGACTAGAGAGAGAGAGAGAGAGTCCTAGTTTTCTTGTTCATTTTCTTCATCAATAAGGGAGAGGGAGAATTAATAGATTAAGGGAGAGATAGGAAGATATAGGTCGAATGATAGGGGCAGAGAGGCAAGAGATAGAGAGATAGATAGACATAACTAGGTAGAGAGAGATAGAGAGGAGATAGATAGGCAGAGATAGAGGAGACAAAGGGGAGAGATAGGGAGATAGAGTGATTAGAGAGAAGTCTAGAGAGGCAAGAGATAGGGAGAGATAGATAAATAGAGAGACTAGAGAGTGTTGGTGATTGTTTTGATGCAAACATAGAGAGACTAGAGAGTGTAGGTGATTGTTTTGATGCAATCATAACAATTAAGTTAAAATTCACATATAATGAACTGAAACTATACTTGAAAGATATGAAGGAATCATTTAGGATTCACTTAATCCCAAGTCTACAGTGGTCAAGTCTTGACCTGTTGGTCAAATTTAGTTGGTCAATGTGAAGCTGTAATGTTCAAGGGGCCTTACGTGATTTAAGGTTGTTTTTTGGTTAACTGGACTCAAACTATGCAAAGATATCATGAAATATGGGTGTGTTTGTCCATTCTTTGCATAAAAGTATTACTGTGCTGCAAATCTTAGATGGTTTTCTTGAATTATTGTAGCTTTCTCCTTTATACATTTATGAAAACTGTCTACCTTTAACTCTGTTAAGCATGCTTCTTCAAATTTGAGACAACTTCCTTTAGATTTCTACGTTTTCAGCTAAATATTTTAGATGGGTTGGGAAAAGTTAGAAAGATCTAATCTACACCTCATTTAAATCTACCAAAGGATCTAATTGTTCTGTTATGCACTATGTAAATCATACAGCAATTTGATCAAATCCACAGTAAAAAAACCTTAAATGTATATTCTGAGCATTTTCACAAACATACATTTAAAATTGCAAGCTCTCAAAGAAAATATTTCAAAACACAAAGAAGAGCAGGAGAACACTCAGAAGATAGATGCAGAACTTCAGATTCTATTGTATTAGAAACAAACAATCATACATGATTTACAATGTTGGAATGACTCTTAGTTTCAGTGATCAAATTACAGAGAACTTACAAGCTTTACAGATACAGTAAGGAAGCCAGACATTCCATGCACTCCTTACTGTAGACAACAGGCGACCTCCTTCTTCTACTCCTAAACTCTATGCTAAACTACTAAAAAACTATGTGTCTTCCTGAAATTTCTGTTGTAGCCCCTGTGTGTAAAATCCCTATTGTAAAGTATTACAGTGCAGAGAGGCACAATATATAGACTTTCTAATTGTCCTCACTACAGCAAAAAAAAACCCTAACTAAACCCTTGGTTCAAATGCCTGGTTATGACAACAAATGCAGGTGAACCAGTTCCCCAAAATACCTCTCAGCATACATGAAATCTAGGTGAAATATTGCCCCTTCTGAGAAGCTCTGGTAGCTCAGTAGTAACTTCTATTTGTCTGCTGCAGTAATGCTCTCAGCTGCACTCTGTCCTTCTCTTGAACGGACCCTTTGACTTCTTTACACTTCATCCCTACTTCTTGCTCCTGAGATCGGATTTTCTTCTTCTTCTATGATGTCATTGCCATCAAGTTTTAGCTACTTCTTTAACTGCAAGCCTGCATATAGACAAATCAACCATAAGTATCTTGCCATCAAAATGAACAGCAGGAAATTAAAACATCCATTGAAACAAGGCATGACTGTGCCAAATGTGGAAATCGGGCCCAAAAAACTCTCAAAACACGCTCAAAATGCATACAGATGCCCAAAATGTCACGGGTCAACCATCGCTAACTGGAAAAATGCTACGAGTGCCAAAATGCATTTTAAAATTCCCATCGCTTTCTTTTTCCCGCCCATCGGCATGATAATCGCCATCGGCGAGCCCAAAAGGAGATTGGCCGATGCTCATTGTTTGGCCGATGGCCTTTTGTCTCTTTCTTCTGTTCATCGGGCTGATATTGCCCATCGGTGTGTCACAAACCTCCTTTGCCGATCACTGTTGTTTGGCCGATGTCTATTAACGGCATAACCTCCACCGAAATAGCCTTTTGGCTTGCGTTTTATTCCTATCGGTGTGATAAACATCATCGGCGAGCCCCAAATGTCTCGCCCTGATTGCTAATGTCATACCGATCACTCTTCATCCTCCCATCGGCATGACAACCCTTATCGGCATGGTCTCATCATTTTACTCTGATAGCCATCCATTTCGCCGATGGTTCTTCTTCGGTGTGACTCTTACTGACAAACCCTATATTCTTCATCTATCGCCTTATCAGCGAGAGCTTCTTCTATTGGTGCGAGCCAGAAAAACTTGGCCAGCAACTATTATTATGCCGATAGCCCACGGCTATCAGCGAGATCATATCTTTCGGTGTGATAAATTCAAACTTGGCCGACGGCATTTGTTACACCGATGGCAAAAGGCCATCGGTGAGAGGCCTTACTTCGGTGGAACATTTCCAAACTCCACCGATGACATTTGTTATGCCGATGACCTTACCATCACACCCACATAACACACTTTTGTTGTAATGCAATAAGGCCTGCATGAAATATGCATATTGCCCAAACGTTAAATGGACAAACTTTGTATAATAACCCCTTGGGCCTGCCATTTTGATAAGTGCACCTGTGCATTTTCCTGTCAAACAGACAATTGTGAGATACAGAGTGGAACCCAGATAAAATTCATTTTAACCTGAAATCCACTAAGCATGAATATTTCAAAATTTAAACCAGATGCCTTCAAGAGAAAAAAAAAAGACACACAACTGACTTCGTTACATGCAAAACGTGATTGTATATTTTACCTAAATGATCATAACTTGCAAAATATGGTGAATTTTAAGACGGTTCAAAAAGCAACCCTGGCTCATTTTTCACAAGGAATCCAACCATATCATGCACTGGTACTAAAAACATAATTTTCTCTATTTTTGACGAAGGTTTGCAAACTATTGACTCTTTTCCCCTTACCACCAAACAGAACAACACAAGCAAAAGCGAAAAAGCAAAGCAACAGCAGGGGTCCTCATTTGGCTAAGGAGCAAAATGGGGCGTGTTGTGAACATCACAACAACTAGCAACCAAACAAAACAATTATATTCAAAGTGTTCAAGAAAACTAGGTGAAATAAATCCATAACTTCTGACTATCTTTCCTGTAAATTACTATTCAGCTTGAGACTTAAGGTATTCAATAAGGGTGTATGAATTTTCATTTTCAGTTTAAGTATGGGCAAGTGATTAATTATCCTCATCTTGAAGATCGGTTGAACAAACCAGTGACTGACATTAACCTACGTAGTTGAGGATATTCCCTCATAGCCGACCGAATAGAGCCTTGCTGCCAGCGAGCGTTCATAGCCCCGGCAAGGTTATCATTACAATTCTCCTAAGTAGAGCCCCACTGCCAGCGATCGTCTATAACCTCGGTAGAGTTACTTAGATGGCTTAATCTGAATTTTCAGTATAATCTGCTTTATTTTTTTTATTTTTATATTTTTATATTTTCTAATTTTGAAAGATTTCACAATATATAGCAATTTGTAACTTCATGATGCAAGGAGTGAACACTTGCCTAAATTAAGCTGAGAATTGTAATGGTAGCAAGGGTGACCTCAGATTTTTTACCTAATATCTACACTGGTAAGTTCAAAAAACCCAAGGATTTTAGGTGTGTCATCGTGAGAAACCTCCTTGAATTCTCAATCACATTTATTGAATACAAAATTTTAGAAACTAAACAACTCTCTACATTCATGACAGTCATAAAAAGTTATGTGTAAATTGTAAATGATTAACTTGAATGTTCTAAATTTTATACTATTTTCAATGGTTGTTAGTTTGCTCCTTAATGCTCTAAAGTAAAACAAAGATCCCTGCTGAGGAGACAACCAACAAACAACAGACAGATTGTACAAGGAAAGCAGAAACGGAAAAGAGAACAAAACTGTACAAACAGAAAGGAACAGAAAACAAAGCTATACAGATAGCCAACCCAAGAAAAGAAAAAACAAAAGAAGAACTGTACATTACTTACACCATTTACACCAAAATGGACTGCCCTTTACCTTAGGCCTAGAAGTAGTGTTTCAAATGTTGGCCATTAACTGGTAATGGCACGTCTTCTCCAGTCAAGGCCTTAAGTCTAAATGTGTTATCTCCTATTATTTCTGAGACTTGTAATGGACCTAGCCATAGTTTATCGAATTTTCCATGGCTTCCTTTCTTTTCATGTGCTTTGTCCTAGCACAACACTAAGTATGATATCCTAAATATTTTGACTCTTGCCCTTTTATCAAACCACCTCTTAACAACCGCTTGGTGCTTGGCAAACTTCTCGATGGCTTGACCTCTTTTCTCATCTAATTGTAGCATTTGTACTATTCTGGCTTCCCTATGGTTATCAAAGCCTAGATACTCATTCGCAAACTTCCAGGTCGGTATTCTCAGATTGACTGGAAGTATGGGATCAGTCCCATAAACTAAATGATAAGGTGTGCTACCTAAAGCTGTTTTAAACTTGGTCCTATCTACCCATAATGCATATCTTAATAGGGTATTCCACTCTCTAGGACTCTTTGCAATTAACTTCTTGATTATGTCTAATAAAATTTTGTTCGTTGATTCATCTAATCCATTACCTTGAGGGTAATAATTTGAAGAAAACCTAAAAATGATCCCGTATTCAAATGACCATGTAGAAAACTTTAAAGAAGAGAAAGCAGGGCCATTATCACATACCAATGAATAGGGAGTTCCAAACCTGGTGATGATGTTTTCTTCAAGGAACTTGATAACTACCTTAGTTGTGGAGAATTTGCAGCAGGTAGCCTCAGTCCACCTTGTACAGTAGTCTTTCACTGTCAGTATAAATTTGTGTCCCGCAGAAGAAGGAGGATTGATGACTCCAATAAAATCTAACCCCCACTGTGCAAACGGTCTTGATTCAATCACAGGTCGTAGTGGATTGGCCTGATTTCTCCCCTTATCTACTGCAGTTTGACAGGTGTGACAACCTCTGATGTGACTCTCAGTATCCTTGAACATTGTGGGCCAGTAGTAGCCCGCCCTTAGTATTTTGTGTGTTGTAGCTAGATGGGAACCATGGCCAGTTCCGTACTTGTCATGTAGTTCTGTCAACACTTTATTTGCTTCAGTTTTGTTTAGACATCTCAGATAAATTCCATCAAGGTTCTTCCTGAATAGAAGACTTCCTTGCACCATATATTTTTGTGCCTTAACCTTCAAAGCTCTCCTTTGAGAAGCTTTCATCCTGTTTGGGTACTTTCCAACTATTAAAAAGGTATTTAAATCTTCATACCAGTCTGATGCATTCTGGGAATTCAATACATACTGCTGTTTTATCAAATCTGGATCAATATTTGCTATTGTTTGCACCAACGCCTGCCCTCTGACCAGCTTCATAGGAATGATTTCCATGTCGAATTCTTGCAGCGTGGTGATCCATTTGGCTCTCTTTTCTCCAGGTTCATTCTGCATCAGCAACATCTTTACTGCTGCGTCTGGCACTATGGCTTTGATCTGGCTGCGCAGAATGTAATGTCTGAATTTTTTCACAGCCCTCATCAATGCAAATGCTTGTCTCTCAGTGTCTAGATATCTCAGCTATGCATCCTTCAGAGGCATGCTCATAAATGTGATGGGCCTTTCTTCATTGTTTTCACCTTTCTGTGTCAAGGCAGCCGCGACTGAATGAGAAGATGCAAAGGAGTATATGTAAAGCGGGCTTGTGTAGTATGGACTTGCCAATAGAGGAGCATTAGAAATTGCCTCCTTGATATCTTCAAATGCAGCCCTAGCCACAGGCGTCCATTCCATCTACGCATCCTTTTTTAACATGGCATTTAACGGTTGCACGGTCTCTGCAAAACGTGTTATAAACTTCCGAACAAAGTTAATTTTACCAAAAAATGATTTCAACTCTTTCCTACTGTTTGGTATTTGCAAATTTTTTATGGATTCTATTCTATCCCGATCAATTGAAATTCCATCTTCAGAAATGACATGGCCTAATAATTTACCTTCAGTTATGCCAAATATACATTTCTTAGGATTAAGGGAAATCCCGTGCCTTTCACATCACTTGAGTATTTTCCTGAGATCTTCAGCATGGGTGGATGCATCCTTGGAATACACAGTCAAATCATCCATATACACAACAATGCACTTACCTGATAATCCACGGAATGCAATGTCCATGGTTCTCTGAAAAATGGCACCTGCATTGATCAGACCAAAAGGCATTCTCCTATATGCATAATTCCCCCATTTGCAAGTGAAGGTGGTTTTTTATCTATCTTCTTTGTCAATTAAGACTTGGTTATAGCCTGAGAAGCCATCTAAAAAAGACATCATCTTTGCCCCGTTTACTGCTTGCAGTACTTCGTCTATTGGAGGTAGAGGATAATTATCCTTTTCAGATGCTTTGTTTAGATTTCTAAAGTCTATGCATAACTTGATGTCTCCATTTTTCTTCCTCACTGGTACTAAGTTAGCTACCCAAACTAAATGTCTGACTGGGAAAATTATTCCAGCAGACAGCAATTTTTTAACTTCCTCAAAGATCAAAGGCTCTAGAATGGCATTCACAGGCCTTTGTTTTTTCCTGAATGGTTTAACTTCTCGTCTTAAAGGTATTACGTGAGTTATGATGGATGTATCATATGTTTTCAAGTCTTCATACATCCATGCTATGACATGTTTATATTCTTTCAGAACCTCTAAAACCTCTTTTCTAATTTTCTCAGAGCAAGCTTTCCCAATTAGTACATTTTGTGGACTTTGCTCTGTCCCTAAGTTGTATAAATCACACTTACCCCCTTTTATTTTGGGCAAGTCCTTCTGTCTCATTACTCCATCGAAGTCAAAGATATGTTCTAATTCAATTACTCCTTTGGGTAAGAAGTTGCTCTTCAAGTTGATTATATCCTCTTCATCCCATGTTGTTTCGGGCCTCTCTTGCTCATCAATGATTTGAGCCTCAAATGCCTCATTACAAGTTAGAAAATCAATAATTTGCTGATCCCCCCAAATACCTGAAAGTGTGTAACATTGTCTAGAATACTGGGCACATTAACTAGCTCAATAGCAAATCATCTCAATCCTGATAGTGTGAAGGGTTCTAGTGTGCTAGCAGCAACTGCTAGTGCATCTGGTCTGTGGTTCAGCTCTCTAGGGATGTGCTCTATGTTAAAAGCATCAAACGAATCTATTAAACCCCATACTCAGTGTCTATAACTAACCTTTTTTTTTAATTGCAGGCATATAGTTTCCTCACTTGTCTGACTACTAATTCAGAGTCTAAAAATACTCTAATCATTTTCACCTTTTTCTTGATGGCCATGAGAAGTCCTAAAATTAGGGCCTCATATTCAGCAATATTGTTAGTACAGGAAAATTGTAATCTATATGCTGCCAGATGTGATTTACCCTGAGTTCAACACCTGCAGCCCTGCCCTGTTTTGATTTGGACCCATCACATTTTAATGTCCACATGCCATCTTTACTTTCCTGACTTTTTATCTTGGCATGCTTCGCCTCTTTTATCATCTGTGGGGTGTTTTCCTGTTCACTCATGGGCGTTTCTGTTTGGTCAACTTGCATACATGTATTTCCATCTGGTAAATCAGAAAGACAACTGCCCTTGTCTTCTATCTCTTCTCCTAAATCTGGGATCAAGGCATCAACATCACCCTGAACATATTTCTGTGTTTGATCAAAATTCTCACTTTCCTCCTATGACTCTACCCTCCTTATGCATTTTTTGTATTCATATTCAATGATGTCTTTGCAACATTCCACAACTTTCCTCAGAATGTGGCCTATTGTGGACTCTACACCTATTTTAATACAGTTTGCATTAGACTGGCAGATTTTGTTTAACGCACTCTTCCACCTCTTGTCTAATGGCATGACCAAATTTGTCTATTGCATTGTTCTCTTCATCTGAAGAATTTCCATCAGACTCAACGAATAATGCTGTCTCCTTGTTGACACATTTTTTCCTAATGTTTAACATCATGATCTCTTCAATCTGGACCCCATTGTTGGTAATTCTATAGACACCAGGTTCAACAACAGCATATAATATTTCATTCGTTTGATTATACTCTATTATCATGTGCTTCATCCTAGGCTCTGCCTCTATTCTAATCTGGTTTGGGACACCTCTCCAAGGTAGCCACATATGTGAAAAGTCAGTGGCCATATATCTGTTTAATGTCTTGGACCAGTCCCTACTCAGCAACATTACATAATTCACGGGTATATCCACTACTTGAATGTCAATGATTTGGCTTACCCTAGGGTCTGAAGCTAATTGCATTTGAATGTTCATGAGTTCTCCTATCACGCTAACCTTAGTTTTATCTAATTGTGTGACAACCTTAGCAGATTTGGTGGGAGTCAGCCCTAGAGTTTTACATATTCCTAAGGGCATTACGTTGGCTGAGGCACCAGAATCTACCATGCAATTGTGTATGTTCTTCCCACACAATCTAACAGTTAACAAGAAAGGGGGAGTATCCTTCTTATCCGCATGTATTACTACATTTGTATTGGAAGGCTGCTCAACTTTCTTACTTTTTTCTTTAGGCGGTGAATCTCTATTAGGACCAGTTATATTAGCAGAAACCTCATCTGTCATGGATGTATCCAGGGATTTTATAAAAGCATTTCTAATCCCTGGAGTTTTCAATAATTCACTTAGAGGTATACTGACCTTAATTTTCTTTATTTCCTCTGACAAGTAACTCATTAATCTTGTGGTCTCTATTGTTTCAATTTTACTTGTTTGACCTTTTTGTACTGCTGTTCCGCTATTTCTGTGTTGATTAACTTTAAGTATGGCAGGATTGTTGCTGGCATTCTGATCTGGGGGTGTGTTGAAGTTGTTCAGAGGAATGGAAGTGGTGAAAGGTCCTCCTGGCCTAGGGTTGTTCCTCAAATTGTAGGTGTGGTTTTTATTTGTCTGTTGAATGGCCTACACCTCTTCTGTTTTAGTTAATACCTCATTTTCAGTTTCAAAGGGAAACTGAAAAGGATTTAACACAAAGGCTGATTTAAGATAAATATTTTCACAACAGTATGGTCCATCTTCTAGCAATTCATCCTCTTTCTCTTCTGCAGTTGCAAAGATAAACATTTCTAAGACTAAGGCTGTATCATATCCTGAGGGTACTACCTCATTACCCTTGGGAATGAGAAATTCAGAGGTAGGAGGTTGCACCTCTATATTAAAAATGTTGGCTGCTAAGTGGAACTATGGACAGTCGTGCTCAGCATGGGCATTGGTATTGTGAAATCTGCACCAATTTTTGGGTGTTGTACTGGCCATTTGGATGCTAGCCGTTTGTTTTGCGTCATGATTATCTATATTCTCAAAAGGAGAAGCTAGAGTACCATTGTTAGGTCCAGTGTTCCATGTCTTGGGTGGCCTAGGTTGACTCTAATTTTTGTTATTATTGTCTGAGGTCCTATTATCTATCACTAGCCCTCTACTTTGCATTGGTTGCCCCTGGTTAGGGCCTTGATGCTGATTATAGTTTTGGTTCTAATTGTATTGCTAATTGTAATGTTGATTTTGACTGGAACTATAGTTCTAATTTTGGCCTTGGTTATAATTCTGGTTTTGATTGTAGTTTTGGTTGCCTCTTCCATAGAGGTTCTCATTTCTTAGTTGTGTCACTTCAGTGGTTAACCTTTTCAAATGTGCAGTGATCTCTTTGATTTCTTCCCTTTCCTCCTGTGCTTTTGCCACAGTTATATCCCTAGGAGGTTGGAAGAAAGGCTGACCATTATTTTGACTATTATTAGAAGTGCTACCCGTGTAAGGAGTTATAGCTTGGATTGGGGTAGGACTATACACAGGTGTATAAGAAGGAACCAGATTTAATAATGGAGTGTGATGCATGGGAACTCCATTCCATGGTTGTGCCTGATTCTGCACCCCAAAATTCCCTCCACTACCAAATGGGCTATAAGTAGTGTGCCTCATCTCTTGGTTCACTGAGGCTGCTTCTTTATAGGCTTTGGATATTGAATCTATGTCAGGTTTTCTTTTGACAAACATGGTAGTTAAAGGATCCAAGGCTGCATAGTACATATCCAACAAGGTATCATCATCCACAGTGTAAGGGTCTACTAACCTAGAGTAGGCCTTCTGAAATCTGTAATTGAAATTATCAATCAACTCTCCCTCACCTCGTTTTATGGTAGCCAATTTATGATACAAGATGCAAGGATCAATGGGCCCTCTAAATCTTGACAGAAATGCCTCTTCCACAAGTGACCAGGAAGAAATGTAACCGTTGGGTAGGTTCACATACCAGTTAGAGGCCTGTTCACTAAAGGTGTAGGGAAACAATCTACACACAACGTCCTCGTGCTCTAATCTGGCCCTAAAACATGCTTCCTTGAATATTCTAATATGATCTTCTAGGTCCTGATGTAATTGATATTTAGGACATATCTTCTCCAGATTTTGGGGCATCTCATGATAATCATTGAAAAATATGGGAGAATTGACATTGAAATAAGCCATTGGAGGTGTTTGAGCTTGACCTGAGCTTGTAGGAATACCTGGATTGATTGGTGGGATAGGATTTACAGGAGGACTGAGACCTCCAGGAGTGCCTAAACTAAGATTTAAAGATCTGAATAGTGATCTGTCAGGACTCACAATGCTACGGATGTTAAAAGGTGACCCAGGAGGTGTTCCAGATGAACTTCCTTCTTGCAATATTTTAGGATTCCAAATCAAAGGGTTCTTACTTCAGATTATATCAGGTAGTCGCACAAATATATCTCCTAAACTGGATCTAGACCTGGTCACTCTATCACTATTATTAGCCAGTTTGAAACAAACCCTAACTCAAAAGGGCCCTCCTAGTGCTAGAAAAACTGTTGGTGATTGTTTTAATGCAATCATAACAATTAAGTTAAAATTCACATCTAATGAACTGAAACTATACTTGAAAGATATGAAGGAATCATTTAGGATTCACTTAATCCCAAGTCTACAGTGGTCAGGTCTTGACCTGTTGGTCAAATTCAGTTGGTCAATGTGAAGCTGTAATGTTCAAGGGGCCTTACGTGATTTAAGGTTGTTTGTTGGTTAATTGGACTCAAACTATGCAAATATATCATGAAATATGGGTGTGGTTGTCCATTCTTTGCATAAAAGTATTACTGTGCTACAAATCTTAGATGGTCTTCTTGAATTATTGTAGCTTTCTCCTTTATACATTTATGAAAACTATCTACCTTTAACTCTGTTATGCATGCTTCTTCAAATTTGAGACAACTTCCTCTAGATTTCTACGTTTTTAGCTAAATATTTCAGATGGGTTGGGAAAAGTTAGAAAGATCTAATCTACACCTCATTTAAATCTACCAAAGGATCTAATTGTTCTGTTATGCACTATGTAAATCATACAGTAATTTGATCAAATCCACAGTAAAAAAACCTTAAATGTATATTCTGAGCATTTTCACAAACATACATTTAAAATTGCAAGCTCTCAAAGAAAATATTTCAAAACACAAAGAAGAGCAGGAGAACACTCAGAAGATAGATGCAGAACTCTAGATTCTATTGTATTAGAAACAAATAGTCATACATGATTTACAATGTTGGAATGACTCTTAGTTTCATTGATCAAATTATAGAGAACTTACAAGCTTTATAGATACAGTAAGGAAGCCAGACATTCCACGCACTCCTTACTGTAGACAACAGGTGACCTCCTTCTTCTACTCCTAAACTCTATGCTAAACTACTAAAAAACTATGTGTGTTCCTAAAATTTTTGTTGTAGCCCCTGTGTGTAAAATCCCTGTTGTAAAGTATTACAGTGCAGAGAGGCACAATATATAGACTTTCTGATTGTCCTCACTACAACAAAAAAAAACCCTAACTAAACCCCTAGTTCAAACCCCTGGTTATGACAACAAATGCAGGTGAACCAGTTCCCCAAAATACCTCTCAGCATACATGAAATCTAGGTGAAATATTGCCCCTTCTGAGAAGCTCTGGCAGCTCAGTAGTAACTTCTATTGGTCTACTGCAGTAATGTTCTCAGTTGCACTCTGTCCTTCTCTTGAATGGCCCCTTTGACTTCTTTACACTTCATCCCTACTTCTTGCTCCTGAGATCGAATTTTCTTCTTCTTCTATGATGTCACTGCCATCAAGTTTCAGCTACTTCTTTAACTGCAAGCCTGCATATAGACAAATCAACCATAAGTATCTTGCCATCAAAATGAATAGCAGGAAATTAAAAATCCATTGAAACAAGGCATAACTGTGCCAAATGTGGAAATCGGGCCCAAAAAACTCTCAAAACGTGCTCAAAATGCATACAGATGCCCAAAATGTCACGGGTCAACCATTGCTGACCGGAAAAATGCTACGGGCACCAAAATGCATTTTAAAATTCCCATTGCTTTCCTTTTCCTGCCCATCGGCATGACAATCGCCATCGGTGAGCCCAAAAGGAGATTGGCCGATGGCCTTTTGTCTCTTTCTTCTGTTCATCAGGCTGATATTGCCCATCGGCGTGTCACAAACCTCCTCTGCCGATCACTGTTGTTTGGTCGATGTGTATTATCGGTACAACCTCCACCGAAATAGCCTTTTGGCTTGCGTTTTATTCCTATCGGCATGATAAACATCATCGGCGAGCCCCAAAAGTCTCGCCCTGATTGCTAATGTCATACCGATCACTCTTCATCCTCCCATCAGCATGACAACCCTTATCGGTGTGGTCTCATTGTTTTACTCTGATAGCCATCCGTTTCGCCGATGGTTCTTCTTCGGTGTGACTCTTACCGACAAACCCTATATTCTTCATCTATTGCCTTATCGGTGAGAGCTTCTTCTATCGGTGTGAGCCAAAAAAACTTGGCCGACAACTACTATTATGCTGATAGCCCACGGCTATTGGCGAGATCATATCTTTCGACGTGATAAATTCAAACTTGGCCAACGGCATTTGTTACACCGATGGCAAAAGGCCATCGGTGAGAGGCCTTACTTCGGCGGAACATTTCCAAACTCCGCCGATGGCATTTGTTATGCCGATGACCTTACCATCGCACCCACATAACACACTTTTGTTGTAATGTAATAAGGCCCGCATGAAATATGCATATTGCCCAAACGTTAAACGGACAAACTTTGTATAATAACCCCTTGGGCCTACCATTTTGATAAGTGCACCTGTGCATTTTCCTGTCAAACAGACAATTGTGAGATACAGAGTGTAACCCAGACAAAATTCATTTTAACCTGAAATCCACTAAGCATGCATATTTCAAAATTTAAACCAGATGCCTTCAAAAAAAAAAAAAAAGACACACAACTGACTTCGTTACATGCAAAACCTGATTGTACATTTTACCTAAATGATCATAACTTGCAAAATATGGTGAATTTTAAGACGGTTCAAAAAGCAACCCTGGCTCATTTTTCACAAGGAATCCAACCATATCATGCACTGGTACTAAAAACGTAATTTTCTCTATTTTTGACGAAGGTTCGCAAACTTTTGACTCTTTTCCCCTTACCACCAAACAGAACAACACAAGCAGAAGTGAAAAAGGAAAGCAACAACAGGGCTCCTCATTTGGCTAAGGAGTAAAATGGGGTGTGTTGTGAACATCACAACAGAGAGGAGATATATTGGGAGAGATAGAGGAGATAGAGGGAGTGATAGGGAGATAGAGAGTGAGTGAGATGTATAGAGAGATAAGGAGAGAGATTGAGAGGTAGAGGGATGATAGAGAGTCGAGGGAGATAAGGGAGAGATAGGGAGATAGAGGTTTAGGGTTGCTCAGGCCATTTAAGGTTTAGGGGTTAGGGGTTAGGGGCATTATTTAAGGTTGAGGGATTTAGAGAGAGAGCGAGAGAGAGAGAGACTTCTTTTGAAATGCAACAGTAAACCCTTATAAACAATGCCCCTAGACCCTAAACCTGAGCAACCCTAAACCTCTAAACCTTAAATAATGCCCCTAAACCCTAAACCCTAACCCCTAACCCCTAATTCCTAACCCCTAAAACATATATAAACCCTAAAAAATGCCCCTAAGCCCTGAGTTGTAACCCCTAAACCATAAACCCCTAAATCCTAAACCCTGGCAAACCCCTAAACCCTAAACACTAAACCCAAGCAACCCTAAACCTCTATCTCCCTATCTCCCTATCTCTATCATTCATCTACCTCACAATCTCTCTCCCTATGTCTCTAGCCATGTCCCTCACTCTCCATATCCCTATCTCCTCTGGCTATGTCTCTGGCCATGTACCTCACTCTCTATATCTCTCTATTGGTCCTCTCTCTCTAAACAATAAACCCTAAAACTCTAAACACTAATTAACTGTAAACCCTAAATAATGCTCCTAAATCTTAACCCCTAACCCCTAAACCCTAAACCCCTATCTCCCTATCTCTATCATCCCTAGTCTACCTCTCAATCCTTCTCCCTATCTCTCTAGATATCTCACTCAATCTCTATCTCCCTATCTCTCCCCTCTATGTCTCCTATATCTCTACCTATCTATCTACTCCCTCTCTCTCTTTATCTAATTATCTCCAAACCCAAGCAACCCTAAACCCTAAATCCAAGCAACTCTAAACCTAGTCTATCTCCCTATCTCTCCCCTATCTCCCTATCTCTATCATACCTCTACCTCTCAATAATCTCTCTCCCTATGTCCCTAGCCATGTGCCTCATTCTCTATTTCATTATCTCTCTCCATTGTCTCCTCTATATCTCCCTATCATTCCTCTCTCTCTATAAACCCTAAACACTAAACCTCTAAACCTAACCCCCTAACCCCTAAACAATAAACCCTAAACCCTAAATTATAGTGCCCCTAAATCCTAACCCCTAAACCCATGTAACCGTAAACCTCTATCTCCCTATCTCGCCCCTCTCTCCCTATCGTCTTTGTCCCTCTACCTCTCAATCTCTCTCCCTATCTCTCTAGCCATATCCCTCACTCTCTATCTCCCTATCTCTCCCCTCGATCTCCTCTATATTTTCCTATTGGTCCTCTATCTCTCTCTAAACCCTAAACCCTAAACTTTAACCCCTAACGCCAAAACCATAAAACCTAAACCTTAAATAATACTCATAAACCCAAGTAACCATATATTAGCTACCAAATTAGGCACTACATTTGGCTCTAAACTATGCGCTAAGTTAGGCACTAAATCAAGCACTAAAGTAGTTGCTAAAATGAGCATTAAGTAGGTGCTACAATAGGTGCTAAAGTAGGAGCCAAATTGGGTGCTAAGTAGCACCAGAATTAGCACCTGCTTGATCTGATCAGCGCAAAAAATGCCAACAATAGTGCCATCCTGATAAATAGCGACGAATTTTTGAAAAAAATGGAGAAAGTAGATTAAAATAGTGGGTGGAAGCAAAAAAGGGAGCTAATCACAAGGATTTGTTGTAGTACAAAGTTAGATAAATTCTGATGATAAAGTTGCTCATTTAAAATTTCCTAAAAGAAAAGAATATCAACTTGAAAATTTTATTCTTCATATGAGTTTTGAGACAATCCTCTAAAAAATGGAGGGGTCCTAAGGCTAGGAGCTTCATATAGATCCATTGAAATTTTTAAAATTGAAGGAGATCTAACATATCTCAGAATAAGAACTTGAAAGCTCAGAAATTCTGGTCAATTTTTGAAGCTTTAGACTGGATCTTTGCAAACATACAATTAATCCTTCTTAAACAAGAGTTATTTGCAACTACTTAGATTAAATGATGAAATATTAATGCAATATTTGTAGAAATATCAAGCCTTCAGTGTCATGGCCCTCCTTCTAGAACCGATTATGTTGATGTGATTATTAGTCTCATTAACACGAATAAAAGTTTACACAACAAACCTTTATCATCTTGAAAAATATGATAAATTCAGGATGAATTTATGATCCCAACTCTCTGTTGGTCAGGTATTGACCTTCTGACAGTCACTCAGGGTTGATGTGTGTTACTATTAATCATTTTAGGACCTTACATGCTTTGATAATTCCTACAAAGTTCCTCAATATTCCTTATAAAATCTGGTTATTTATGTCTATTCTGCACAAATCTTCAATAACTTTGTCAAATCTTACACTATTAAGTCATGATTTAAACAAATAGATTTGAATTTGATCCTAGCTTTGAGTAATTCACATGAATATGTCTCTTATTTAGATTGATTATGAATATGTTTCCAACTCTGATTAGTTCTTCTACAATTATCCCTATCTGAACTAATCTTTGCTTCTACACTTTAAATTTCCTCAAAGATTGTGCCTATACACATGTATTTCAATGTAATTTGCCATTTTTTGTATGATATTCACTAGGATGTGCAATTCTTACTATAATATGCTCTCGATATACAAATATTTGTACTAATTCTGTATATTCTCACTACATTTTCTTATGATTTATCATTATTTGCAATTATGCATGACTATTGATGAAATTGAAACTTAGAAAATAGAGTTTAGAGATTAAGATTCCTAAAATTACTTAAATTTGACCAATGATCCACATAAATGTTCTGATACTATAATGAAGAGAAGTAAATTAAATCATACTTCACCTAGATGTTCCACAACTAGATATGATCAGTTTGAATCTTCAGAGGAAAGTTGACAACAATATGCAACAAAATGAAAGCACTTCTATAGAATGTAACATTTCACCATTACATATCCAGAAATCAACTGGAAGATTACGTAAACTTTACAATTAGGATGTAATTTGTAGCTTCATCTACATCAAGTATGCAAAGAATAGATACATTTACAGAGGTCTTGAGAAAAAACCTTGCGAGAGAATTCACCAAGTTGCAAAAAATGACAAACTTGTGCTCAGAATTGAAACAATTCAGTCACCCTAAGTTTCAACAATTCAATCTCCCTTTGAAAAGAGAGGTCATGGTCCTTTTATAGAGTAAGGTCTAGAAATAGTTACATTTGATCTAATGGTCAGGATCCATCCATAATAATCAAGGTTCAAGATTAGTAGCACATGATTGTCAGTTGACAATCAATCTGTGGAGTACAGCTGGCAACAGTTGGCATCCTCACAATTGGTAGGATATTCTAGCATCTTTGACTCAGCATCTGATAATTTCTTCATTCTGTAGCATCTGGCAATCTTCATTCTTTAGCAATCCAGATTTATTTTTCTCACCTTTCGCAACATCTGCATAGCAACCTACAATTGCAAACATACATAAGTTAATTATTTGCATTTATTAGTTGAATTCGGCCCTTACTTGCATGGAACTATGCCGCAAATCACCCTGGACAACATCGAACTTCCTTGCAGTGTTAGCTCAAACCATTTGCAATAACCATGTACAAATATGCATAAGAAAGTCACATCAAATATCACTGACCAAGAAAGCATATAGTGGGCTCTAAACATCCTTTGAAATCAAGAAAAATGACAATCCATGTCAAAAGTACTTCCTTACAGAATATTTGGGTTTGAAAAGTCCATGAAATAAGTCCACATTACATGTGGTCATTAGACCATGAAATCACAAAATAGCCATGTAGGCAGATGCAAAAAATACTCAGGTGATGTTTATGTACCTATCGCTAAAATTTGATAGTCAAATGACCGTATTCTATCATTCTGCGGAAGAGATCTCCATGTGCACAGTGATACTCACGGAATGGCAGAATCATGCCATGTGGCAAATTTTTGCTTACATGTGTGGCTTAAAGGATTTTTGTTGTCTCACAAAGAGTATCAAAAGCTTCCCGCAAAGATACAAAATAGCGCCACATGGCAAATTGGGATTTAAAAGTACTTGTGTTGGGCTCTACCATGCTTACGTGGCGAGCATGAAATGAATTTCTCTGGGTCACTAGAGGTATTAAAGGCTTCTGAGGGCACACAAAATAGCACCACATGGATGATGTAAACAAATTCTACTAGACCACTGAAGCTATGAAAGACTTCCCGTGAGGCCACGAAATGGCACCACATGGACTAAGTCTCCAAGTTGGACTATGGGGGGCACAGAGCTGATGTGGCACGATCTTGTACATTTTGCCACTTCGAAGAGGGTGTTCAAAGCTTTGTGTCGGCATGCAAAAAGATGACACGTGGACTATGTTTAAATAGGTTGGACTTCAGCCCTCTAGGCCTATTCAAAGTTCGCAAGTTGTAGCTTCTGCCTTCCTTCTTCCATTGTAGGAGGAAAGGGAGAAATCTAAACTCTGACTCTCTGCTAAACTTGACTAAAGGTACTTTGGGCCTTGGGCATTTGTTCTCTTCTTTAAACTTAGAACAAGTCAGAGATAAACTCTAAACTTTGACAACTTACACTGCATCAGACTTCCGGGATTGAGGCTTCCTCCCTTCGAGCTTCCGTTTTGCAATGAGTCAAAAAGGACCTCCAATTTTCGACTCTTCGATCCTTTATACTTAATCAAACTTCACCTACCGGGCCTTCTCTCTTTCGGCTTTTGTTCTATGAGTCAGGGAAAATCCTCGAACTCTGACTCTCCAACAATTTAAGCTTAATTAGACTTTCTCGATCGAGCCTCCTTCAGCAGACCTTTTTTCCTTTACAACAAAGAGAAAGAACAAGGTTGAGGCTCCAAACTCCGCCGAACTTCAAGGAAGAAAGCTAAAACTTTGAACTCTGACTTTGACCAGACTTTGACCGCCTACAACTTCTTCGTTTTTATGAATTTTGACATGGTTCAAAAGGTAATGTTGCACCAAATTTCATTGTCTAACCATTGATTACCATTTCACAAGAGAATTCAAACCTTGAATTTTTAAGGTACTAAGACATGACTTTTACCATACCACCTAGGGGAGAGCACACAAGCAAAACAAAAGAAAAGAAGAAAGCACAAGGTTGGGTCCCTATTTTGCTAAGGCAAAATGGGGCGTGTTGTTAGACCACACAACAAAACATTTTATGTCTTTGCAGCTATATAACAAAAAGATAGAGACTTGCCTCTTAATCTCTAATGTTTGGTCCCTAACCATTGATTTTAAATGGATCAATCGGAGGCACTAGATCTTAAAGGTATTTAGTGAACCCAATGGCGGTAGTAAAAGAAAGAGAGCCAACCTCCATGCATATGTGTTATGATATGTCATGATCCCATTTGGTTGGTCGGTATGAATTGAATAAGGTTGTAAAAGGGAAGAACAATAAAATGGTGCCATCAAAGAATAAAGGTAGTGGACTTATGATCTTGTGGAAGAAAAGACTACTTGGCTATATCTCACTGCCAAGATAAAACAACCAAAGAAAAAAATAGTTATGCCCATTAACTAAACTTGTTTTATCCCTACTCCTACACCATCCCATACAATACTTTTCACAAGAAATTTGTGCCGCTTTTAGACAATTCTAAAAACAAAGTTAAAATTTTATTGATAGACAACATACTTTGAATACATTTTTCTCAAATCGTACAGGTTTACACTAAAAAATTTAACTACAAATGTAACTGATAGTTAATTCTTGATATCATCACCATCTAGATACCGGGGAACCAAAAGGAGATTTTACCAACCTCATTTAAAGGTAATGTTGAGGTTGGATTTTGTTTAAAGATATGCAAAGTGTATTTAATGTGATGAGAAAGATGTATGAATTCTTGAGTGCCTCGTGTGCGGGAATAGTCTAGTCTGACGTATGTAGTACATCTTATTCAAAACATGAACCCCATTTTCATGTATGACGTCATTGAACTTACTTGCCCAAGTGATATATGACGTCATTGACACTTGTCCAATTGCTGTGGGAAGGAGGAACATGTGTTATTTGTACGTAATACTTCGCAGGAGTGTTGTCCACAAAAAATACAGCAACAATAAGTGTTACGTACAAACCAAGAAGTTGCATACCCATCGTACTAGATAAACACATGCTTCACTTCCCTTCCCTTTGGCATTGGAGTTTTCCTTATAAGGTATTTGCCTCAATACCAAGTGGATCGTGCGTGCTTTGGAAGGGGAGGCCCCTTGGAAACATCATCCAATCTGCTTCTACTGGTCATTCATGGAACATGATTGATTGCGCAGATAAACTCCTACTTGCCCCTTTTTTCAAAACACATGGGTCTGCCCCATTCAATTCCATTTGGAAGGCTTGGCAAATCACTTCAAAGAAGTTGACTTGGTATGACCAATCCTTTAGTCATGGCCTGAGCTTTGCAAACTCATGTATCTGGTGGAACCGCCTTTTCTAGCACGAGGGTAAGCCACTTGGCACTATCAAATAGCTTAAAGGAAAATAATTGTTTAAGAAAGGGATTCAAGTGTTCCAGGACTTATGGGACTCGACTACCTTCAAATGGAAAACTTGGCAGCAACTCCAACACCAGTTCAATCTGTCTTCTTCCAACAAAACAACAACTTCTTGAAGTCCAACAGCTTATCCCGCCGGAGCTATCTAGCCTTTTGTCCCTCCCTTGTCATTCTAATTTCCTAAAGATTGGAGGTAGATTGATAAGTACAACATTCGCTACTTTCCCCTTATAATAATATATAGACAACTCCTTCCTTCAATAGCCTTAGCAACCCGTCTCAATACTTCCTGGAATTGCAAATTTTGTCGATCTAAATGGAACAAGCTTACCCTGAATATCTGGAAATCCAAAGCTAATGCCCAATCTCAGCTTACTGCTTGAAAAGTACTTCACTTTAAATTGCCTGTTGGTAATCGTCTCAAATTTTTGCACCCTCCTCCATCTTGCCCCTTTTCTTTGAAAATTGAAACCATGAAACATGCTTTCTGGAGTTGCCCCCATACTCGCAATATTTGGTTTTCCCTTTTCTTTGTGATACTTGCCCTCTTCCCGTAGGCCTGGTCATGGAAAACTACTCTTCTTGGTACCTCTCCCCACCACAATATCCTGACACACACTTGTAGACATGTTATAATCAACAACATTTAGAAATTCTATTGTTTGGCTTCTTTTTTAGGAACTATATTACCCTATCAAATCAAAACCCAGATGCTATGCTCAAATTTGTCTCTCTAGATTGGCAATCTGTCAGTTATCCTACGTGATCAATTGAAGACTAATTCAGATTTAAAGAGACTCTTATGCACTCTTCAAATGCAGCTCCAAGGTGTTATTAAACAAAGTGCTTCCAAGAATCTGTAGATCCATGCTCTAGGTTTTTCTGCAGTTATCCTCCTTGCAGATATATTTTCCTCTGGAAATGACACTGAACAAGCACTTCTTTTATAATGATATAACTGGGATACCTTGCATTCTGGAGGTTTCCTTCTTAGCTGTGTGGTGGATGGTGTAAATTTCATTGTTGGGTATAGATTGAACGTAGTCCGGCCTTTTCCTTGATGCTTCTTCTAGAATGACAACACAATTCCTTGATTTTGTTTTGGCAGCTTGCACCATTCCAGCTGGTGATTTTATAACAACAAAGCTTTAGGGGTATTTGGCAGGGGACTACTCTGGCTACTAGACTGATTTTGTTATGGAAGCTTGCGGCCTGCTTGTGTTAGCCTCTTCTTGCTTCTTTGACCATTGCATATTGACAATCCTAGTGTGTCAGGGACATGGTTTGGTTTCACTTTTGGCTTTCCTATACTTTTATTTAATTGATCCTATATAACTGAAAGGGCCATAGAAAGAGTAAATTTTATGTAGTTGTCTGTGAGGGATCTTCTCTTTTCTTGTTGAGCAATAGCTGTGAACATCTTATTGTTGTTTTGCTTCTGTTGTAGCTGTTCTTACAGCTGGCTATTGTATATGTTTTTTTTTTCTGATTTGCTTTATCCAATAATTTTTTTTTTGGCATTTACTAAATAAATCTTAGGCAATCCTAAAAGGTTTCACCTTTATTTCAATGGCTAAATCTCATCCCATGCATTTCAAGCACTCACAATCCAAATAAAACATGAATAGTTCAAAATGTAAACATTCACACATACTACTGTAAACAATATGTTCCCACCATTACATGTTTTAATCTAGGGTTAGATAGCTAAAACCATAGATTAATGACAAAGACGCTGATAAAACTATAACCAACAATAAAAGATTTGGCCAATCTACATTAGATTTGAGCATTTCATAAAGACCTTCAAAGACCACATGATGGATATTCAAACACAAACCTTCATCTATTGAATACTTTGGCATTTAGTTGATATTATTTTGACTCAAATCAAGTTTACAACATAGAAGTTATTTAAGGGTTTCTTCAAACCTCAACTAATGCTTTAGAAGACATGGAAGGAAATAAAATTAAGAAGATGGATAAATAAAGTTGTTACTTCATGCGAATGGAATGCCATTGAGGAGAATAGCTAAAAGTGGTCATTACAATGGAGAAGTCTAGAATGTATGAGAAGTCAATACGTACATTCATGTCAAAAAAAGTCCCACCATAAGAACTAGGAAGTATTAAATAGAGGTCCTATTCTGTTAATGAGCTATTAACTTTCTAAGAGAGCAAATGTTGATTCTTTGAAGAATCAATTTATGGCATAAAAATGTGTAGTTCAATTATTATAATATTATTAAGATTGTTTTGTAAATAGTAAATAATGCAACTCTAGTGAAGAATTTTTGAAGAAAAGATCATACCTACTTAGTTAAGAGTTATTTTTTAATCTTTGAACCCATTGGTTTTTTAATATCATGGAGCTAATGGCAGGGGTAGAAGCACTTAACAAAGTGCGAGCCCTGCAAGTGCAATTAAATTTTATGTTTGGCTATGAGAAATATGAAAATGAGTTTTAATAAACTAAAGGTTGGATAAATAAAGGATAGTAAGAATAAAATCAAATATTAAAGCCTTTGCAAAGGAAGATGATTATATTTTAAGCAAATTAAAATTTATGTGTCCACATGTATATATGTATACACACACCCACACACAAACACAAACAACTAGTATAGTTATCTTAGAAAAATCTAGTTCTTACCTATTTTTTATAATTAAAAAATGAAAAAATATATTTTATATTTAAGAGATAATGTTAAACATTTTCAATTAACATTATAATTTATATGTATATAATATATAAAGTAAAAAATATTAGATTAAGACTTAACTTAGTTTGAAGTTGATCATCTGTAACAGTCCAAGAAGATTGTGCTTTATGAATTTGTTCATACAAATTGTTGAAAGTTTTGAACCTTTCCTTCAACACTTCCATGGAAACACTGCTAGAGAAATTTCCACTGACATATATCCCCTCATCTTTTAAACAAGAGAGGACAAGTTGCCCCATGCAATCCTTTGGTAGTTTTTGTGCTATTGTCAAACTTTTGTTGCATTCTTCCATACCCAATCATCACCAACTAAATAACCAATTTCTGAATCCTTGACTTTTTGTATAATATATTGGCCACCATTCATAAAAAAACAAGTAACTCAGAGAAGAATCCTTGTACAATTTAGACTTTGCATCTAGATTGTCTTCTAGAAGTTCCATAATAAAAAATATAATTGAATAATATCGTATGTTTCTTGTATTAATTTTTCAAGTTGTAAGTATCATACTGAATCTTTGTTTGTTATGAAATATTTATGCCATAAATCTTTAACAAAAAACTATAGAAATAAGTATGCAATGTTATTTTTTAATTCTTTCTTTTAAAAGAGATCTAATACTCTATCTTTTCAAAACATGTCTTGTGACAATATATTATTGCCAATTTACTATTCGAGAAATAGAATACATCAACAATTACATAACAATAGATTTGAAATATACTTGAAACAATGGCAAATATTATCAATGTTGAAAATTGTATAAAACACAACGAACATTGTGTTGCTGACATCGACCCCATACTGAAAAACAAACACTTATTTAGGCTTGATTCATTTCTTTACACTCTAGGAGATTGTTTATTTAACACACTTGAAGTTCTCCATTTTTTTGTCACTTCTATCAAATTGCGTAATGGATCGGTTGATCATTTCTTGTTTTGCAAAGAGAAGCATGATTATGATGCATTACATGCATTTGAATATGAATTGTATCCATAAATTTTGTATGAAATGGATGGTGTCTTTGATGTCAATACATATTTGTCAAGAATGTGAATATCAGTTTCAGCATCTCTTTCTCAAACAGAAAGAGGCCTTTGGGGTGATACGTTTTGCATACGATGGATTTTAAAATGGTTCAATATATCAATTGCACTATGGTCCACAACTATGAAAAAATACTTACATTTCAACACAAAATTGCATACAAATCCTTTTTCAATTTTGTTTCATGACAAAAGCCCTCGTTAGTGTCATTACGAGCCATTGCTATGTAGAAAATTTTTGGAAACTAATATGCTCATTTCATCGAATTGTCTATCAATTTTTTTGTGAAAAACTAGAAAAGAAAACTATTGGGCATCATTTGAAATTGAAATGTAAATTTATGGTTTGAGAAAAGAAAATGTTAACACCTTAGATTATGGGGAGAGTCTTTTTAGTGCAATATGTTATTTAATGAACAGATAATTTGATGTTCAGTCTCTAAGACTATACATTGCACAATCTTTTTGCAACGCAAAAAAAGGTAACCACCCTATTGCAAGTAATTGCTTAAATGAGTACTTAGAGAACAATATAGTTGAAACAACTCCATGCATTGTAAATTGGGAAGGCCATTTTCAAAAGGCAAAATTGAAGGGCACTCATTTTTCTTACAATGGACAACAACAATGTTGAACATAAGAATTAACTTATGGTCTATAGATACAAGAGAAATAGAAAATGTTTATTAAACCAAGAAATATCCAAGAAAAACATATAACATAACGTCATTCAAAACAAATACTTCACACATACACTATGATCCACTGGTACTTACACATGTTAATGACCAACAATTGCATCATAACAACATGTCATGACCCGCTTCTACCCCTCAAACATATTTTATGATACTTAGAGCTTCAAGTTTGATTAGAGTTATCATATCATACTATGCATAATTAATTACTTTTTACTTTAATCTCTAATGGTATGCATTTTATTATTCAAATCATATCTTTTATATTACTAACACACATAAAAGGATAATAATGACCCTTCTAAATAATGTCAAGTCAGCATAAAAAATAATAATAATAATAACAATAAATGAATTTTTATTTGACACAATTTAGAATTTTAAATAAATAAACTAAATAAAAAAGGTACACTTCTAGAAATTCAACTCCCCCCACTATCCAAGTCAACTTTCAAAGATATCATTTATTGATTAAATGAGGATTTCCACATGAATTTATTGCAAATTGGAAAATTGAAAAAAAGAACATTTATTGAGTAGACTTGACTTTCAAAGCCAAGATTTTTCCACCATGTTCTTGGAAAAAGATTGTTCTAGACAAGGGTTGAAATTTTCTGTAAATTATAGAATGGAAATATGAAGGGAGGGAGACACATGGAGATAGTTTGAGTTGGATGGCTGGAGCATTTTGTAAGATCAATCCTTCCTTTCTCTTTTGAAATTTTGTCAAAAGGCTCATTGTTTTTATGATTTCATGAATTTTTAGTTTGAATTTTTTGTATGAAGTTAGTATGTAAATTTGGTTGTTTGCATTTTTCAAATAGCCTAGATCTATGTAAAAGAGATTATATTCCCTTACAACATTGTAAATTGCAACCCGTTGTCTTCCCAATACTTGGACTTCTTTGAATTTAGAGTCTAGACTTCGAATGCAGTTTGTAGTCCACTATAAAACAACTATGAAACTCATAAGTTTGGTTTGTTGTGAACTTTGGCATTTTCTTCAGAAATTATTTTGTCAAATAGTTCACATGCTTTGCCTATGCTTCCATGCTTTTTATACAGGTCTACCAAGGCACTTATAACTACCACAAATGACAAGAATTCCCCTTCCATTATGCCTTGATAGATGGCCATCCCCTATTCGAAAGCTCCCCATTTTGAGCACAGGCAAGGGGGACGCTAGTAAATGTTGTAGAATTAACCCTACACTTGCCAGTCACATTTTCTTGAATAGTTTCATGTTCCTGACTAGGGGCAGGTCTAGAAATATTTTTTTGTAGAACTAGTTGTGGCCATCAGTGTAGCATTTTAAAACTTGTTTGCTAAAATATTAGCAGTCTAAAGAATGAGGAATCAAATCTACTAGCATGCATCTACATTTATTTGGTGGAAGAATGTTCCTTATGGTGAGAAGATATGTGTAGTGTTCTTTGGTTGTTGTGTTTTAAGCCTTTTTCAACTAATCCATTTTGTGCATATCCTATGATCATTACAGACTCTGAGACCATACTTCTTTTAGGCACTTTGTCAAACATTTGTCGTACCTTGTATGTGCTTCCTCATTCTGCATGCATGTCTACTAGGTCACTTGCAATTACAACATTTGACAAAATTTCCCCTCCGTTATATTTTCATGGACGTCCATACCCTATTCCCAAGCTTCAATTTGAGCGCAGGTAGGGAGGACATTGGCAAAGGTTGAGGGATTTGGCTTTATGTCTACCAATTTCAATTTCTTAAAATTTTATAGACTTTTCAACAAATCCATTTTGTGAAATCCTACAGTCATTGCCTTCCATGGGATAACGCTTATTTGAGGCAATCCTTCAAATAGTTGACATGCATGGTTTGGGCTTCCTCATTTTGCATATATGTCTACTAGAGTATTTCCAACTATAATATAGATGACAAAATTTCTTTATCCTTTACGCTGTGATGTATGTCCATGTCCTGTGCCAAAGCTCCCATTTTGGAATAGGCAGGGAGGATGTTGCCATAGGTCGTGGAATTTTGCTTTACGTCTGCCAATTGCATTTTCTTGAAAGTTTCTAAAGCCTTTTCATCAAATCCATTTTGAGCATAACCTGCAATCATTGCATTGATGCATTCTGTCAAACAGTTCATGTGTATTGTCTATGCTTCCACATTTTGCATGCATGTCTACCGAGCCACTTGCAATTACAACATCTGGAAAAAATTCCCCTTTCGTTATGCTTTTAGGGATGCTCCTTCATTTATACTAGAAATTTGACATTTTTGGTGTGTGTATATATGTACTACTTGTTTTATATTTTTTTTTCAGTTAATGTCTTCAATACATAAATTCAATGTATAATTTAATAATTTTAACATGCATATTGCTTTTATATTTGAACCTTGTATTATGATATGTAACATCTTTCAATTTAAAATTTACTTGATCCAACTACCATCAATTTCTTTATCATAGATTTGATTTAACCTTTAATTATGTCCCTTAAATTGGATTGTGTTGTGTCCTCTATTTTCAAAATTCAAGTTCTTGTATTAAAAGGATTTGATTGTTACCCATTAACATGGGGAATAAGAAGTTTGAACTATGTGTCTTGGGTTTTGTATTTAAAGACATCACTAGCTTGGATACTTGCACATCATTAGATCATGGAATAACATATTGAAAGGGATTACAACGCTACTAGTAAAGAGGTTTTTTTTTTTCATTTTGTAAGAGTTAATCATCAATCCTCATATCCTAGTGCATTAGGCATCAATAATAATCAAAGGTCAGTAAATTGATAGTCATTTTCTAAACACTCCAAGGAATTCTTCATACATAGTCACATGTTGGCTTGCATTAGGCTTCAACAAGATTCAATGATCAGATCAATAACATTCATTGCCTCCACACATATTGACAACTAGGGAATTTGCCTCTCAAGAAATACCTTATCACATGCATTCATAGTGAGTTTTTTTGAAATAACCAAAATGTGATCCAATAATATTGCTTATGTACTAGGGGAAGGGGATAATTCAATAAGTTTATTTTGAAAGATTATAGAACAAGCACAAAATATGGAAGTTATAAAATTCCTATGAAAATATCTTAAATTAGAACACAATAGTTGGAGAATAGGCATATATATTACCATGCCATCTACATTCTACACACCTATGAAAATGTCTTAAATGGAGTACAATAGTTGTTAGTTAAACTCAAAGTATGGAAATATATATAACCCCACCAAATGTAGATTAAAATGCCTAGGGAATCTCTTAAAATTGAGCACAATAGTTGCAATTTATACACAAAATACAAAATGGTGAAAATTATACTTGGTGGTGCCGCAAATAGCAAAATAATATATTAGTTGTTATGGATTCTTTGAACAACCATGGAATATGAGTGTAATTACTAGGTGAGTTATGAATTTTGGATATTTGATAATTGGTATCCAATTTCATACCTAATACTATTATTGATAGAAGAAAAAATAGCATTGTACATTTCAAAAGTAATTATTGAAATAGATATTAGATTTTGATTTCGACAAGTGAATATGTATGAGTTTATGACCATGGGATTTGTGTTATTAATTAAGTTAATTGTTAGCAAGCAATGAGAGTAAGTCAATTTCACTTTATATTGTTGACTCCTTCGTAAATAGTGTTGTAAGAAGAATAAATTATATTTTATTATATCAATCCTTTTTTTTATGGATACTACCAAAATAATAACTAAATTGATTAAATAAATCGATAGGATAATTGCTTAATAGAAATGAATTTGATTTGTGATAAGACAAAATGAATTTATTGAAAACAACATATATTGATTTAGTAAATTTAGAATGTCGACCTTTATATATAGGTACATAAGTTATGGGTGTCGAAATGGGAGATGTTTGGAAATTGAATACAATTAAAGACATCATTAGATAAAAGCACATTAAAAATATTTTGAGGCAACATTAAAATTTACCGAATAATAAGTGGAGTAAATGAAATACCTTGTCCCTTGAGCATGAAGTTTCAAAGACAAAGGTCTTTGAAATGAATGAATGTTATAGTAATATAAATTATGGTCCCATGGAGGAATCATGAATAGAATCGTGAAGTTCTTTAAATTGGTTGTTAATTGGAAAGTTATAAAACCTTAGAGCAATGATTTACCAGTTTTAGGTAACAAGAATAATTGTTTAAATCTTTGATCAAGTTATATTCACAAGTTTATTAACAATGGAAATTATTTAATTTTAATAAAGTATAAACCCATTTAGGGAGTTCAAAGCAGACCTCTTGTTGAGATATCTATCTTATTTTACAAATTTTATTAAGTCCTTATTGGTTTCAATTAAAAGTAAGTTTGTAATGATCATGTAAGAGATTGAATCAATTCGTTACTTTTGGAACAAAGTCTATTTTATGTATGACAAAATAAGTTACCAAGATTTCCTTTTTTTCCAAGACTGAATCTTTACATACATTATTGATAGAAGACCTTTTCTAGTTATGTTACGTATAATTATGAATTAATGAAATTGATTAAGTATCTGCTCTAGTACTATTCATTACGTATAAGAGAAATGATCGAGCATCTTACTATACTTTACTTGTAGTATGTTTTAGAGAAGTATCTTTCCTTTGTCAATTTCTTTATTAGTGATTATGCAAGTTCTTCTTTTCTACTAGATAGGTAAACTTTGTAAATAAAAGTCCAAACTCAAACAAATCACAGTGTTTAGTTTTTATGGTACCTCTATGTCACATTTACGGGTAATACCATCTCATTGAACCAAGTACCTCACGCCTAACATAGCTGCAACAATGACATCTGGGCACCGTCCCTCTAAATCATCGGGGAGTAATAAGGGACATGTCGAAGTTAAATCTGCAGGAAGGGAAAATCTCCTCAGATATCTCATTAAGAAGATTAACTAAAAAGAAAGGACGAGTCTATTGAAATAATTGTATGATGATTACCATGTGAATTTTTAAGTACCGAGGCTAAAATGCTCAATTAGGAAACCTTTCAAACTATCAAGAGAAAATGAGACTTGTTGACAACACAAGTCTAATTTGAAGATAGCTTAAAAATTGTTAGATAAGGCAACCAGTCTGGTGTAGGGCACCTAGGACCACCTTGGTTCCTAAAGGCATTTTGATGCATTTTGAGAAGTTATGTTTTTTTTGTTCAATGTGTTTTGTAATAAGGCTTTTAGCCATTGTTGTTTGGTCCATTTTGTATGGTCAAGAGGTTTGGGGTGACTATATAAACCTCAAATCCTTCTTAGTCCATTTGGACCCTTGTTGTGCCAATTAAGCCTAGAAGGTCTAAGGATTGGTTTTGAGTTTTTTTTTTGTTGTTTTAGTGTTTTAGTATGTTGGAAGGAGTGTGTTGATCATTTGGACTCCATTGGACAAGCCAAACAAACCAACCTCCTTGTGTTAATGCAAAACACCATAGTTGTCAAAGGTGTTATGTGTTGGGTCGGTTCAAAAAAACCACTTTGGGCAGTTGAATGCTGTTGTAGAAGTTGGAAACTAACTTGGATGGGTTAATATGGTGGATATCTGACTCCAGTATAGAGGAAGAGTTTTTGTATGTAATTTTGGGCACAAAAATCAAGAATTTGACTATTTTTCTGAAGAAAACGTGTTTCTGTATGGACTGTACCAATTTTTCAAGGGTGCAAATGTACTTTTTTCTGAAATTTCTTGGAGTCAGGGTTCCAATGAAACTAGTTTGAGGTCCTAAAGTGGTCGGGATCAAAAGTTATTGATTTTTCTTTCAAAATAGGTCCAGAAACCCTGTTTTCTAGGGCAGCCATAGATATCTGGCCCTAGAATGCATTCCAACTAGTGAAAATTCACAAAAACTAGTGAAATGTAGGCTAGGGATATGTACTATAAGATTCCAAAATATTTTTGTCGGGAAATGCAGTCTTCTATTTTTAATTTGATGCCCTAGGTCAAGTATTACCATGTATTTGGCCTATTTTATGCTATTTGGTGTTGTAGGTGACAGAATCCAGACAAGGTGAATGAAATAATGGTGGTTTTGTGTTGTAGGGACCTGGTAGAGACATTATAAATTCCTACCCCTAACCTATGAACCCAATTTGAACCCTTTGCTTTGTAACCCAGGCCTAAAGTGATCAATTAGGCCTAGAGACCTAGTGGGGGTTTTGAACAGCTGGAGTAGAGTTGGGATTGGAGATTTGGAGGTTTGTTAGGGTGCCCTAAAGGGTGTTCGATTCCATCATTTTTTTTCCTAGTCTTTTGGGATTTTGTCATTTGGTGTGAAGAAAACTAGTAGAAGAGGGCTAGTAGCCTCACTAGGCCTAGTCAAGGTTAGAGGGTTGTGTGAAGTTGGGAACCAAACCAACTGTTGCAAAGGTGTTTCCAGACCTTCTGTAAGGTGTAGAAATAGTCTTAGGGGTTAGACAATAGCCTAGACCACAAATCCATAATTTGCACTTGGTGAGTGGCTTTGCTTGGTTGAAGACTAGGTGAGTGGGTTAAGGAGAACAAACCAAACTTATCTTGTGTTGATACCTTCCCTTCTGCCACTCTGCATCAGGTGGTATCAGAGCCATCAAAGAGATGGGAGATAGAGAATAAGAGGAGGAAGTCCCTTCAAGAGTGACTAATGCTGAGTTGGCAAAGATAGTGAGAGAGCAAGCAACCAAGAACAAAAGGATGGAGGCTGAGATAGAAAAGTTGAAGAAAGACAAAGACAAGAAGAAGAAGCCAGAAGTCATCTTAGATTCAGATGAAGAGGATCAAGATGAGGAAGAAGAAGTGCCAATGGAAGAGCCACAAGGAGGCATGTCAGAGAGACAATTCCTAGATGCACTTGGAATGTTGAGGAGGAAGGACACTAAGGCAGACTTACCTATGTTTCCTGGTAAGATGAATCCAGAGGAGTGCCTTGATTGGATTGAGGCAATGGAGAACTATTTTGAATGTGAAGAAGTGGCAGAAAATCAGAAAGTGAAGATTGCCAAATCAAGAATGAAAGGGCCAGCCTTGAGTTGGTGAAATTTAATTCAAAATGAGAGGATAGAAGATGATAGGAATCCTATCTCTACATGGAGGAAGATGGTACTTGAAATCAAGAAGCAATTTGTCCCTAAGGATTATGAAGTCAACTTGAACAAGAAGTTGCACAACTTGAGACAGAAGGACATGGACGTGAGCACCTACACAGAGGAGTTTCACAAGATGACATTCAAAGCCAAGATGCTTGAGAATGAAAAATAGAAGCTTGCAAGGTATCTCAATGGCCTCAAGTTCTCCATTCAAGATGAATTAACTCTCTTTAACCTGGAGACAGTCCATAAGTGCTTTCAAATGGCACTGAGGATTGAGGATAAGCAAAGAAGAAAAGGGGATTTTGGCAGCAGCAGCAGAGGTAGAGGAAATCATAACTTTAGGGGTAGGGGCAGATTCCAAAACAGAGATAATTTCTCTAGACTCCAAGGTGGCGGATCACAAGAAGGCAACCAAGGGTAGGCTGATAAAAATAGTGCTGATAAGGGTCAGTTTAGGGGCAGAGGAAATGGTAGAGGAAGAAGTGGGGGCAAAGTTCCCAATGTGTTTACTAGAAGGTGTTTCTCTTGCAATCAGATTGGACATCAATTCTTTAGATGCCCGGAGAAGATGGGAAACACTGCTGCAAATCAGAAAGAAAGAAGAGTGCAACTCCTTCAAGAAGAGGACTGTCAAAGCACCACATCATACCAAACAGCCTCTTCCAAGTCTACAGCACCTGAGAGTGGAGAATGCATCATGTTTAATAGATCCCTCATCATGCCAGCCACCAAGGAGCAGCCCCAAAGAAACAACTTGTTCAGAACCACTTGCAAGGTGAAAGGAAAAGTTTGCAAGGTGATAGTAGATTCAAGTTCCTCTGAAAATTTGGATTCTAATGAAATGGAGACTAAGTTAGGATTGGAAAGAATGCCTCATCCTAACCCCTATAGAGTCTTTTGGCTAACCAAGGAACAACAAATTGTGGTGAAAGAGCAATGTTGGGTTGAATTCAAGATAGGTGAATATCATGATAAGGTTCTTTGTGAGATAGTGGATATGGATGCATGCCACCTTCTTCTTGGAAGGCCTTGGCAACATGACACAAGTGCCCAACATGATGGTAAGAACAATGTGATTCATTTGTCCAAGAATGGTGAAAAGTTTACAATGACTCCTTTGATTGATGATTGCAAAAAGAAAGTCATTTCTAGTTTAGTTATGTTGGTAGGTGAAAAAGAGTTTTTGGCTAACCTCAAGGAAGAGAAAGTGCCATGTTTTGCAGTAGTCATCAAGCCCAAGGATGTGAATCCCAAGAAGGTCAAAGTGCAGCAACCTCTTAGGAGGATTGGACCAAAGGAAGTGGAAGAACTATTGGAGAGGTTTCAGGATGTGATAGCCGATGAAGGCAAGGATGCCCTTCCACCAAAGAGGGAGATTAGTCATTGCATTGATCTCATCCCTGGATCCACCCTACCAAACCAAGCAGCATACAAGTTGACCCCAGAGCAAAATGCTGAAGTGGCAAGACAAATCCAAGACTTATTGGATAGAGGACTTATCAGGAGGAGTATTAGTCCATGTGCAGTACCTGCAGTACTTGCACCCAAGAAGGAAGGAACATGGAGACTATGCATTGATTCTAGGGCCATCAATAAGATTACTGTCAGGTATAGATTTCCAATGCCTAGGATAGAAGATTTAATGGATTGCTTGGGTAGGGCTAAGTATTTTACCAAGATAGATCTAAAAAATGGTTATCACCAAATCAGGATAAGGGAGGGGGATGAGTGGAAAACCGCCTTCAAAACCAATGAAGGACTATTTGAATGGGTTGTCATGCCTTTTGGCTTGTCAAATGCACCAAGCACCTTCATGAGATTGATGAATGAAGTGCTAAAACCTTTCCTTAACAAGTTTAATGTTGTATATTTGGATGGTATACTGATTTTTAGTGACAGCAAGGAAGACCACATAAGGCATATCCATCAAGTGCTCAGGAGGCTTCAAGAGGAGAAGTTGAGAATCAATCTTGACAAATGTGTCTTCCTACAATAAGAGTTGATATTTTTGGGGTTTGTCATCTCCAAGGGCAGCCTGAAAATGGATCCAAGTAAGGTTGCAGCCATTCTTAATTGGCCAACACCTACAACAGCCTCAGAGGTAAGGAGTTTCCATGATTTGTGTAGCTTTTATAGAAAGTTCATTAGAGGGTTTAGTGGCATTTGTTCTCCACTTGTTGACACCATAAAAGGGGGCAAGAAATGTGTATTTGTGTGGACAAATGAAGCCACTCAAGCCTTTGAACTGTTAAAGAAAAAAATTTTAGAAAAACCAATCCTAGTGCTACCTAATTTTGACAAGGTCTTTGTGGTAGAGTGTGATGCAAGTAAGAGGGTTGTTGGGGGAGTCTTAAGTCAAGATGGGTGGCCTATAGTATTCTTTAGTGAGAAGTTAAATGAGGCAAAACAAAACTACTCCACCTATGATCTAGAGTTATATGCCATGGTTCAGTCATTGAGGAAATGGAGACACTACTTATTGCCAAAGGAATTTATAGTTTTTACTGATAACCATGCATTAAGCTTCTTGAACAGATAGCAAAAGTTGAATCACAAACATGTCAAGTGGATGGAGTACATCCAAGCATACACCTTCTCCATAAAACATAAGAAAGGAGTGGCCAATAAGGTAGCTGATGCCTTAAGTAGGAGGAATCTTGTTGTGCAGACCATACAGTTGGAAAGTACAGGTATTCAAGCCATCAAAGATTAGTATGCAGTAGATGAGGACTTCAAAGAACCATACCTCTCTTGCAAGGCCATGATAGGAAGGTATAATACTAATTTTTTTGATTTTTTGTTGCAAGATGGATATCTTTTCAAGGGTAGCATGTTGTGTATCCCAAGAGGGTCTGTTAGTGAGAATATAATAAAGGAAAAGCACTGTGGCAGCATGTCAGGCCACTTTGGTATTGATAAGACCCTAGAATTGGTTAGGAGGTACTATTTTTGGCCCAAATTGCCAATCGATGTAAGGAAGTTTGTTGAAACTTGTCAAATTTGCCAAAGAGCAAAGGGGCATACATCCAATGTAGGTTTATACACTCCTCTACCTATTCCTTCAAAGCCTTGGGATTCCATCAGCATGGACTTTGTACTTGGTTTGCCTAGGACAAAGAATGGACATGACAGCACTTTTGTGGTTGTAGATAGGTTCTCAAAAATGGCTCACTTCATCCCTTGTAAAACCACACATGATGCCTCACACATAGCAAGTCTTTTCTTCAAAGAAATAGTCTGTTTACATGGTTTACCTTTGTCAATCATCTCAGATAGAGACCCCAAGTTCATAGGACACTTCTGGAGGACACTGTGGAAGAGACTAGGTACAAACTTGTCATTATCATCTGCCTATCACCCTCAGTTTGATGGACAAATAGAGGTGATTAATAGGTCACTTGGCAACCTCCTAAGATGCCTAAAAAAGGAGCAGGGTGCTAGTTGGGATTCAATTTTGGCTCAGGCAGAGTTCTCATACAATGACATTGTCAATAGAAGTACCGGCCTATCTCCTTTCCAAATTATTTATGGCACTCACCCAAGGGGTATTTTGGAACTTAGGGAGGTTAAAGGACTGGAAAACGGTAGTGCCTTGGCTGAAGACTTCATTCAAGTCATGAAAGATGTCCATGAACAAGTACAAGAGAAATTGTTGTCCACTTCATAGAAGTATAAACAATTTGCTGACAGGAAAAGAAGGGATTTGCAGTTCAAGGAAGGTGATTTGGTAATGGTCCATCTAAAGAAGGAGAGGCTCCCTGCAAGTAAACATACCAAGCTACTCATGAAGAAGATTGGGCCTTGTGAAGTGCTCAAGAAATGTGGAGAAAATGCCTATAAAATTAGACTTCCGGATGGCATTGCTTTGTCTCCAATTTTTAATGTTTCAGACCTTTATCCCTATAAAGGATCTGATCCTTAGACTATTGTGGAAGAAGATCAAACTAATCAGACACTCCAGGAACTTATTCCATCATCTCCAAATTAGATTGAGTGCATTTTGGACAAGAGGATTGCAAAATAAACTAGAAGGCACACCTATCATGACTATTTGGTGAAGTGGCTAAACAAACCTCAGGAGGATGCCACTTGGATGAGCAAGTCAAACATTGAGAAGGCAGGTTTCACATTTGATAGCATTCTAACTCAAGAGACTTGAGTTCTCTTTGACAGTGGGTGTATGGTGTAGGGCACCTAGGAGCACCTTGGTTCCTAAAGGCATTTTGATGCATTTTGAGAAGTTATGTTTTTTTTTGTTCAATGTGTTTTGTAATAAGGCATTTAGCCATTATTGTTTGGTCCATTTTGTATGGTCAAGAGGTTTGGGGTGACTATATAAACCTCAAATCCTTCTTAGTCCATTTGGACCCTTATTGTGCCAATTAGGCCTAGAAGGTCTAAGGATTGGTTTTGAGTTTTTTTTTGGTTGTTTTAGTGTTTTAGTATGTTGGAAGGAGTGTGTTGATCATTTGGACTCCATTGGACAAGCCAAACAAATCAACCTCCTTGTGTTAATGCAAAACACCATAGTTGTCAAAGGTGTTATGTGTTGGGTCAATTCAAATAAACCACTTTGGGTGGTTGAATGCTGTTGTAGAAGTTGGAAACCAACTTGTATGGGTTAATATGGTGGATATCTGACTCTAGTACGGAGGAAGAGTTTTTGTATGCAATTTTGGGCACAAAAATCAAGAATTTGACTATTTTTCTGAAGAAAATGTGTTGCTGTATGGACTGTATGGATTTTTTAGGGGTGCAAATGTACTTTTTCTGAAAGTTCTTGGAGTCAGGGTTCTAATGAAACTAGTTTGAGGTCCTGAAGTGGTCGGGATCAAAAGTTATTGATTTTTCTTTCAAAACAGCTCCAGAAACCCTGTTTTCTAGGGTAGCCATAGAAATCTAGCTAGGGATATGTACTATAAGATTCCAAAAGCTTTTTGTCAGGAAATCCAGTCTTCTATTTTTAATTTGATGCCCTAGGTCAAGTATTACCATGTATTTGGCTTGTTTTATGCTATTTGCTGTTGTAGGTGACATAATTTAGACAAGGTGAATGAAAGAATGGTGGTTTTGTGTTGTAGGGACCTGGTAGAGACATTCTAAATTCCTGTCCCTAACCTATGAACCCAATTTGAACCCTTTGCTTTGTAACCCAGGCCTAAAGTGATCAATTAGGCCTAGAGACCTAGTGGGGGTTTTGAATTGCTGGAGTAGAGTTGGGATTGGAGATTTGGAGGTTTGTTAGGGTGCCCTGAAGGGTGTTCAATTCCATCATTTGTTTGCCTAGTCCTTTGGGATTTTGTCATTTGGTGTGAAGAAAACTAGTAGAAGAGGGCTAGTAGCCTCACTAGGCCTAGTCAAGGTTAGAGGGTTGTGTGAAGTTGGGAACCAACCCAACTGTTGGAAAGGTGTTTGCAGACCTTCCATAAGGTGTAGAAACAGTCTCAGGGGTTAGACAATAGTCTAGACCACAAATCCATAATTTGCATTTGGTGAGTGGCTTTGCTTGGTTGAAAACTAGGTGAGTGGGTGAGTGGGCTAAGGAGAACAAACCAAACTTATCTTGTGTTGATACCTTCCCTTGTGCCACTCTACATCACAGTCCAAACAAGAAACCCTAACTATTGTATGCTCTCACCTCACCTTTGTGGATCTTGGTGATCAGAAAGCACTAGGTAACCTCAAATGGACTCAGTCACCAAATACCCAAATTATTTTATGCTAGTGAACTAGATTCCTTAAGCTGACACCTGGTAGGGATTCCTCAACACTAGGACTGCACAAACTCTACCCCTTTTAGGTGGTTGTGATAGTGGATTTAATTTCATCCCTATTTCGCCTGAGTGGGTGGAAGGTAATGAAGAACTGTTTGGGGTAGGGAATCACCCTAGAAAGGTTTGCATACCCGCTCACAGTTGCATCAAACAAAGTGCAAAACAGAACTACATATTCGCATTCCCTATGTCAATCACATCTAAAGGAGGGGGGCCTTGATCTTGTGGATATAGGATATGTAGGCAGTTTGGACAGTGAAGGATGCCCCCAGTGCTTGTAGTGAGTCAACATCTCTCGTGGGATTCGTAACATGGCTTAACCGCCTCCCGTGGATTCATTAACTCTAGCAGTTGTATCGAGCATTAATAGGTCAACCTTTTGGTGCAATGACAACTCTGTTTCCAACAATTGGTACCAGAGAAAGGTTCCTTGAAAGAAGTTTAACAGCTTAGGAAGATCTAGGAAAGTATTAAAATGGATTCATACAAGCTTCAGAAACAACTTAAACTTGCTTTAGAAGATCTTGATCAGTCCAGAGTAGATGTCAAAGAACTGTAAGAAACCTTAAAGATGTTGAAGACTTCATTGAGACCTTAAAAGAAAAATTGGGCAAATCTAATGAAAAGAGAAAGGAGCTACTTCTTCAACTAGGAAATCAGAATGTAGACAATGACATGGATGAGGCTCTAAAGAAGAAGACAAAGGAATGTGAGAAGCTAGCCAAAGAAGTTTCTGTTCTAAAACATGAAATGGAATCTGGGGTGATGAGGTTAACCAAAGAGATTGAGGAAAGGAAGAAGAACGAAGTAGACCTAAAACAAACTCTGAAAGAAAGAACATAAGAGTGCTGCAGATTGGACGAAATAGCTAGCCATCTAGAGTCTGATCTACAAGAAAGCAGAGATAATGAGAGAGAACTTGAAAGGAAAATTGCCATTCTCAGACATAACCTATAAGTTGCAAATGAATACAAGGAGAAGTTCAAGATAATCTTAGGTAAACTTGAAGCAATGCTTGAGAGTCAAAAGAAGCCTAATGATAAGCATGGTCTTGTGTATGAGAAAGGTGAAAGCTCTAGATCTTGACAAAGAAATTTTCAATCAAGAAATGGGAGAAACAGACCTAGAAGACCCTGAGTATGATAGCCTAATGCTCAAAGGTATCCATCTTTCAATAGAAATTGTTTCAATTGAAATAAATTGGTCATAGAGCTACTCAGTGCAGAAGTAGAGTAAATCAAAGTAGTCCATCCTTCTCTGGTCAATGCTTCAAGTGTAAGAGGTATGGTCATAGATCCAATGAATGCAGAAGTATGATAATGAATAACTCTAAAAATAGAGAAAATGACAATTCTTTCAATGGCTACTATTTTGCTTGCAATGGATTTGGACACATGGCTAATCAGTGTAGATCAAGAGGAAATCAAGTAAATAAGAAAAGAAATGTTGTGTGCTTTAATTGCAATAGACGTGGTCATATTACAAGATTCTGCAGAAGCAGGAATAATGAAAGAAGAGGTCCGGTAAACAAAAAATTGGATGAACAGCGACAAGACAAAGGCAAGGACAAAGTTGATGTGAATGAGATCCAGAATGAAATGAACATGACATGGGTCAAGAAAGGTGAAATGAATAATGGTGATGGGTCCGCATTGGAATCCAGTTCTGGTAATCCCTCCAGAAATTGAATTAGGAGCTCTGGCTCAGGGGGGGCTGCTTTGAAAATTTAATTCCCCTAGCCAGTAAGTGGGTGCCTGAATTTGGCACAATGAATGAAGTTAGAGAAGCCTATTGCAATCTATTCAAGCTAATTCTAGAACAAGAGAAGCTAATGTGACTGATTGTGGAGCAATTAAAGATTGACTGTATCGAAAAATAGTGTAACTGGATGTGTTAGGACAGAGCATTTATTACAATGAAGAATTAGGTTTTACAGAGGATAAAAGTTCATTCATTCAAGCATTTGGATCACTTTGCATTCGAAGAAAGCAAGTAGAAGAGTACCTAAGCTAAGATTTTAAGGATTTGAAGTGCAACCGGTGAATTCATCCACTAACACTAACTCCATGAAGAAAAAAGGTATTTTCTATGAAACTTTAAACTTGTGATCTTTTGCTATGGCTACACCATTGGTTGTTGATATTACTGAAAGGCCCCAACCCAAATTTAATCTAAGCATCCACACAAATCAGTAAAAGTTAACCTGTTAGGTACATTATCAAGTGTTTTGTATGGTGTATTACATGTTGAGAATATTAGGGCCTACATTCATGCCAGCATAGATGAATTTGGAGACTCAAAGTTTGTAGATTTGTTTAAGAATCATTTGAGTGATGAAATTCATGGTCTTAAACCTAAGTTTAAGGCGCTACATGATAAACATTTCATTCAGGTTATAGGGTTTCCATGCTTAGTTGAAGATGAATGGGTCAGGTATGTCTTAAGCCCTATGCATGTTGAGTTTATGTGGATAATGAAACCCTTCAAAATCACCAAGGAAGCCATCAAGGCCATGACAGGGTTAAACTCATCTGATGGACTTCTAATGTTGAAGGCTATAAAGAATCAAAATGTGAATGATGCTACTGGTTCAAGATTTGACAAAAGGGCAATGACTATCAATGATATTATTGAGACAAATGTTAAGTTTGCTTCAATGGTGATTGGATACAAGATTTATCATTCCAGCAGGGAAAATTTTGTATCTGGTATGTCTATATATGTAATTTATCAGATGTTGAGAGAGAATGTTGACTATGACTTGTACGAGTTGTTGCAAAACCAACTGATGGAAAATTTGAATAAGATAAAGAAGGACAAGAAGAACACCTTCAAATATGGTACACTGGTCTTATGTTTGTTCTTCTATTTCATGAACGAGTTACCTGTCAAGAAAAGAATGTGTTGGACCAGTGATAAACCTATTGTTATTTAGATAAGAGAGCACTTCAACAGTATTGGAGATGCCAATGCCCAAAGGATAGCTCTCTGTGGATTCTTCAAGAATTTTTAGAGCATGATGCATTCAAGGGAGAGAATTCCTTCTTCTACAGTTGAAAAATACAAGGATATAGTATGTTTATGGTAGATACAGATTAGTGCTTAATGGAAGTTTTTGAACCAAGAATGGTATGGATTATGTCTATGGGTTATGAAGTTGATGGGCAAGTATTAGATATGTATGCTCAACACCTTTTAAGAAAGCCAAAGGATACCACAGTTGAAAGATTTGAAATGTATAAGGAGCTAAGTATGAAATTGCATGTTGAGCTTAGAAAACTAGAAATCAAAAGGAAAGCTCAGAAGCAAGTAGAGATGTATGCTGAAAGTATTGGCATAACTAAGGAAGTTGTGAGGCAGAATAGAGAAGGGATAGAAAAAGATGAGAAGGAAAAGCAGGATAAGAAACAAGGAAGTTCTCCGGAGGTCTCCTCCAGCCAGCCTAGAAAAGACAAAAGTTCTGCTACTGCCCTTGTTCCCCCAAAACTTGCCAAACCTGAGAAATTGAAAGGCAAATCATTTGGAAAAGAAGGGAAAAGGGTGAAAACTAAGGCCTCCTGGACATATAAAAGCATGAAGAATGATGAAGAAGAAACTGATTCTGATGTTGAAGTCAAAGAATTAAAGGCATCAGGTAGAAAAGCAGGCAAGGTTTCTAAGGAGAAGCCCTCCAAGGGCAAAAGAGAAAGCAAGAGGCAAAAGACTAAAACATATGTTGAAAAACCTACTCTCTCTGTAGATGACATCATCAAATCAGTCACTGTAGATGGTAACTTAAGGCCAATGACTGAATTCTTTGATTATTACAGTGATGTTGATTAAAGGGTTCTAGAAGAAGCAACAATCAAATATTTGAACATCTACAATAAGGCTTTGATTGAAATAACTTATGAAATCCCAAAAAGTCTTGCAGATATTCTGGAGTTAAGAAAAGAAAATGCAAAAGGTAAAGACATTGAGATTAGGGAGCATGTGTTGATAAATTTGTGTCCTCAGATTACTCCAAATCAACTGAACATGATATTCAAAGAAGTGAAGGATGACTTCAGGAGTAAGAAGAGAATGAATAAACTCATGCTTGGAGAAATAGATGAGATAGTCAAAGATACTCAAGAGATTCTTTTGAATGCATTAAAAAGACATAATCTTCCTATTGTTGAAAAAGAGATTGATGATGGGATTGACTCCTCAATCCTGGATGTTGAAGAATTGAAGATCAATGAGCAACAAACTGAGTTAGATGAATCCTCTGTTCTAGAAGAGGAAACAATAAACAAGAAATATGTAAAGATGATAGATGAAACTGATGATACAGGAGGTATTCAAACTCCTCTGGATCAATCTTGCAAAGAAGATATAGAGATAATGTTAAAGCAGATGATCAAATTGAAGATGATTAGTTAAAGAATAAAGAGCATGAATTAGAAGAAGGAGAGGACCAAGAACTAGAAAAGGCCAAGGAGAAAAATGAAAATGAAGAAGAGATTGCAAAGATTGATAGAGAGCCCAAGCAGGACAATCCAGTTGACATTACCAGTAAGGATCAGATAGATACATCATCATTTTGGGAAAGAGACACTGTAGAAGTAGTAAAGGAAATTCTAGAAAGAGATAAACAAATTGAAGAAGATCAGGACATAATTGAAGGTCCAATAAATTTTGATACCTTATCTCTAATATAGAAGATAAAGTTGGCTTCTATAGCTCAAGCCAAAGCAAGAGAAGATATACTGAAGTCTCACATAGAAGATAGCGAGCTACTTGATCTAGCTTCAGGGATCTTGTAGAAGATCATGCCCACTTTTCAGAAGGACTATTCAGCATCCCCCTCTGGACATTTAAAGAACCTGATAAACTCTGTAAGTACCCATTTTGAATCTCTTGAAAAATCTGCAAAAGTCAAGGTTCAAAAGGAATTTAATGATAAAATATTTGATGCTTTAAAGGGGTTAATTGGAGTAGATAGAATGGTGTTGGATGCCAGTGTAAAGAGTATTCAAAATGCTCTTACAGAAGGAGAAAATATATATAAATTTTTCTTATCCTATCCTAAAGTTATAAAGGATATTGAAGATAAAATAAAAGTGTCAAAGTAAAAACTATCTACTGTATCCAAATATTTTGATCCTATGATAGCATCAGTGACAAGCAAGGAGATTCAGGCAAATAGCTTGATTGAAGATATAAAGAAATTGACAAAAGAGAAGGATTGCATAGAGGCAAGGATGAGTGAGCTCCGAGGACTAATTTTCCCCAAAATGGAAGCAATGTTCAATGCTCTGACCGAAGCTCAAGTTGCAGCTCAGTCAAGTGATCCCATTGATCTGCGGATGGCTGAATCTCAAGCATTTCTTTTTAGTGGCCACATCTCAATTTTGAACACTATAAAGAAGAGCTGGGATAGTGAGTTGGCACAGTTGAAGAATATTTTTGGAGATGTACTCAAATATATGTAAATAAGACTTAAGGACTTTTTGTACATATGTGGCCTACTATGTAGAATTTTTGTTCAAATTTTGGTTTACGGATCCCACCCTTTGCCATTGATGTCAAAGGGGGAGTGAAGAATAGTGAAAAATAAGGAATCCAGCAAAGGGGGAGCATTGGAGATCAGTGGAAAGCATAAGTATACATAGAAAAGGGGAGTTGTTCTAACACTTAGTCATTTTTCACTAAGTGTTGCCATCAATGCCAAAGGGAGAGATTGTTGGCAAGAGACACTGCTATGCATAACAAGTGTTGTCATTGATGGCAACTAAGTCTACCTTACACATCCACATTGCATAATTTGTTCATACCAGAAGTTAGAATGAAGATTTGGCTAAGTCCATGTAGTCAGAAACAGAGCATGTGACAAGGTGCGATATCATGGTCCGGACCTCTCCGGTGGTAATTCACAGTATACTACAGATCTGAGGAAGTGATAAGGATCGTCAGGACTATGTAAATCCAAATATTTACCCTCCTGTGATAAAGTATTCAAAAGTTATAAGGATATGAGTATTGGGTTCCAGTTAGTCAACACAGTCAGAAGAAGAATAGGGCGACCTAGTATTTGATCTTGGTCCGAATAAAAGAAAGTTGTTAGATAAGAAATTAGTGATAATCAGTGACATTGGATGACATGATTGATGATTTGGGAATACAAGTATTTGGTCCACATTGATATTTGTGCATAGATTCAGCCGACAGAGTAGAGTTCTTAATAATGTTCTAAGTTTTCTTGAAGCTGACTACAGTTGATTGAAT
The DNA here is from genome assembly GCA_027924645.1 of Cunninghamia lanceolata. Taxonomy (NCBI): domain Eukaryota; kingdom Viridiplantae; phylum Streptophyta; class Pinopsida; order Cupressales; family Cupressaceae; genus Cunninghamia; species Cunninghamia lanceolata. The sequence continues at coordinate 24,227,751 of BSBN01000867.1, forward strand.
TTCTTGATGTAGATATATATAGCTGATGGATTCAAGTGTTTTGGTATGTGATGGTGATATGATGATGGAGTAAGTGTGAAAAAGGCAGAAAAAGGTGCGAAGGAGAAGAAATCTAAGGACTGGATCATGGCAGAACACTAAATAGGGTAGAGCAAGGATGAAGTGTGTAAGATTAGTATTATGTACTTAACCGAAACTGAATTCTTGCATTGGCAGATGCTATTCATCAGTTCAAATACTCTGTAATCTTCTTGTAATCATTTCTATAAGCAGTGAGCTCTAGGCAGTGAGTGTGAAGGCATGTGCCTTCCCCATTTGTAATACTTTTAATAGCATATTAATATTTGTGGATTAACCTCCACCGTGGTTTTCCCTTAACTAGGTTTCCATGTTAAAAATCTTGGTGTCAAGTGTGTTATTTATGTTTCTACTTATGTGTTGTTGATTCATGCTTTCATGGTTATAATAATGATCTATTAATAAGTGATGGAGAAGAATTAACTACAGCAAGTGTTAAAGTTTTGTGACAACTGATTCACCCCCCCTCTTAGTTGTCTTTCCTAATTCCAACAATTGGTATCAGAGCCAAAGGTTTCGGGTTCGAATCTCCCCCGCGAGTGATGTGGGATCCCACGAGTGATGCTAGGGGGATTGTTGGCAATGAGTCAGCATCTCTCATGGGATTCATGACATGGCTTAACCACCTCCCATGGATTCATTAACTCTGGCGGTTGTATCGGGCATTAATAGGTCAACCTTTTGGTGCAACTGCAACTATGTTTCCAACACCCAGTACTCAGGTCCCCTATATATAAGGTGTTCTTTTATAGTTTTTGTGTAGTGATTTCTGAGTCGTGTTAACATGAGATTGTTTAGTTAAGTTTGTGTAGATGATAAGGATACAAGTCACTAGTGAGAAACCAAGTTGTCAGAGGTGAATGTAGGATGTAACAAAGAACTTAAGGTATGTGTGATCCATTGTTCTTATAGGTTATATTACGTAATGTACCTTCTCTCGTAATGTACTCTCTCTCTTCACTAGATTTAAAATTGGTGATCTTTCAGAACCTGAAGATTTTAGAAAACTAAACTCAAGTTCATCTCATCTCTATAACATGCATGAAGTATTTTTTAGAATTAATAGAAAAATTTCACATTTCCTGCATCTGTTAAATCAAAAATTTTATTTCCTCGGTATCTTCAAATTCAGAGTTGGTATTATTTGGTTAAGGATGAGTCAGGTCCTTACATGTGGTATCAGAGTTGAGGCTCAAACACTAGGCCTGGAGGTCAGCTAACCTAAAGCATGGTAAGAATTAAGATATAAGGTTAATGGTATTCCCCCTCTTGCGATCTAACGATCGTCCAGTTATTGATAAACGTGGAGAGAAACATGCAAAGAAATGGAAATGGTAAGACCATAGATAAATCCTTCCTAGAGGGTGAGATGCATAAATTGATACTAGTGACAATATGTAATGAGACGATAGTAGTCTGGTGCATGACAACCATGAGACTTGTGGATTCTCTTTTGGGAAGTGGCTATCACATTCGATGGCTAATTCCTTTTGTGGCATATCTTAATGAATCTTTTCATAATGGCATGCCCTGGGTTGTATAGGGACATGTGAATATTCGTGTGGATTTTTGATACAGAAATATGATAAGGATGTTCTAGGTTGTGTGGGGAATGCTTAGTGTGACATGGTGATTTATCATTGTTCTCTATGTGGTTGAGATCATTGTATGATTTACCTATTTTAGTAATAGAAGTCCACCTAGTTCCCCTACTCCCCTTAGGTGTTCTTGTTGTAAGGCTACATGGTGATTATAATGTGCAAATTTTATGAGATTGTTGGATTATTTATTCTTGTGTTAAAGGTTTTACTTAAGTGTTAAGTTGGAAGTGTTTTGTTCTTGGACTAATTAGTTGTTTTAATTTTGAGATGGTCCTTTTCCCTCAAGGACTTGTTCGTTGCTCAATTTGTGATGTTGCAATGGTTTCTATCCTTGATCTTCACTTGTTCTTGGCTCGTTTTATTGTATTCTAATTGAGGATTTAACTTATGGACTTGTTTTACTTAAAGTCTTTCCTAACTTGAGGACATTTATTGTTGCAACTATTGGCATGTGTGCAGTAATCTGATTTCTATAAACTACCATGTTCAAGAGGGGCCCCTGGTAGGTTTTATAGGGGAGTAGGTGACCCGAGGAATTCTATTGTGAGGATGGGGGTTGCAAATGGGACTGGTATGGGACAATCATAATCCATCCATCCCCCTAGATCTATGTGTGTGTTTCTTTCATACCTTCCTCTTGGAGGATAACACCTTAAATGAACGCAAGCAAGGTATCAGGAAACATGAGGAGGGGTCCTTGAGGGGTCCCTGAGACCATCTTTCTTTTTCAGTTACTTGACACTAACATATTAATGATATTGGTTTCCTTTGGAGGTGAGACTACTAACTAGATGAGTACTAGAAAATGATGTCATGGACTCATAGTTTGGGAAGAAACTATCAATTTTGGTATGTTAGCACTACTTTTGATAACAACCCTAAGGTGGCACTAATTGATGCAACAGTTGCAAAGAGAGAGATGGCTGGAAAGTTTGGAAGAGTTGTTGATGTGGCAGTCTCTACAAATATGCATGTATGATAGCTAGAATTGTTACCTTTCACTTGAGTGTTGATGTGTGTGCTTGAGCACGTATTCATTCTAAGTGTAATGTTTATATGATATCAGAATAATGGAAGTCACTGATACTCAGAAGACTCGAGAGGATTGACCTTGCACCTGGATGGTTGCTCGCAAACCCAAGGGAGGGTACAAGGTCCTCAGAACATTCTTATCGAATGAACTTATAGAAATTCCTCGGTGCAATATTTAGGCCTATTGCGTAATGTCCTATAAGTGACTCAGGATCCAGATTGATCCCGATGAGTCTAATTCTTTGTCAGAAATTTATTGATTCCTATCCTTGTTAGCCCGTATGGCTGTTGTGTTTACCTATTGGATAAAGTTTTGATCCATTTGACTAGTTTAGGCCTATTTGGCCATTATTTTGGAGGGAGAATTGTGTGAAATCAAAAGGTGTAATTCAGAGTTGTTGGAAAAGATAGAGGAACTAGGAGAAGAAAAATATGATGCCCTTGAAGAAGAACTAAAAAATGCAAGAAGCATAAATGAAGAACTAGAAGAAGAGTTGATATTGTTTGAAGATATTGAAGAGAGATTTGAAGAGTTGGAAGGTGGAACAGAGGAAAAGAGATCTAGAAGAAGGTTTGAAAGAATTGAAAAGGGAGAACAATTTACAGAAGAGTGAAATAGTAGGATTCAAAGAACATGTTATTCAGTTGGAGAAGTCACTTACAACATGTAGAGAAGAAAATGAAAACTTGAGAGCATAAACTTTGTGATGTTTCTTGTGATACTAATGATTTGAGTGATGTTACAGAAGCTTCTTTAGAAAGTGAAAATGAAGATAACAGTGTGACTGAACCGCATTTATTGGGAAGAGATAGGGTCTATTAGACTTGGTTCTGTATGAACCAGTTTTCCCAAAGGATAGAAGAGCTCGGTTGACTTTATTTCATTATGTCCCATTTCAGACACTTTAGCCCAGATTAGCTATTTGAACTTCCTGAGTACTCATATTGACTAAGATAATATAAATTCTTCTAAACTATGGTGGTGTATCATTTCTCTTGGATTCTAACACATGTTGGAGTAAACTTCAAACGTAACTAGAAATTTTGATAATGATGGATTACCAAGAGAGAATCTATGAACCTAAATTTTTTTTACCAAACTTAGAAAGTTGATTTTGAGGTTTTATTATCTTTAATGATGGAATGTTAAAGTGAATTTCAAGCATTATGATCAAGGTCATGACAAGTAATAGCAACAAAAGGAGGTTTTAAAATGAGAGAAAATTAAGGATATGAATAATAAGATCAGATAATTGGGCTTTGAGTTCAGTACGATTTTTATTATGATCAAGTATGGTTGAAGGAAAAGGAGAACAATAAATGTGACCCTCTTATGCAGGAGAGAAACTAACTTAAAGGTGGATTTAGAAAGATAACTCGGTATAAATTATGATATATCTCAGAAGAGGGAATAATTAGTAAAGGAAGAAATTTATTTAATGACGTTTTGGATATGTTGACTTTGGATAGGAACAATTATATCTATGAATATTTCATTCTCTATGAAGGGAAATAGTCAAAAACCAAAGTGAGGAGCAAGTACTAAGGTAAGAGCCTTCTTATATGGAAATGAATCTCCTGAAGAGAGATAAATAAAAAATAATATTTTGATCCTTGCATTTGATATGATAATAATTTGGTCTCTTGACATTAAAATCTATTTTGGAATACTCTCATATACCATTCTCATGACGAATCCCTGAGTACTAAGGAAGCTAGGTGTGCATAAATCACTTCCTACAGTAATCTAATGAGGAGAGGGCTATGCAAGTTCAATTTAATCCTTACAATTACAGAAGCATTAAACATCTAACAGAGATATTGCAGCAATACACATAGAACTAGAAAGAAGACAGAAGAAGAGAGACAGATATAACGTGGGGAAAACCCTTATCGGCTGAAAAACCCCACACTCAGAAACCTGCACAATGTATTATCAAAACTGAACATGGTTTACAATAGACTTGCAATGCAAGCTTCAATGGTCTTCGACACTCATGTCTAGAGTCAGTCCGGTAGCATAAGAGTACCTGTCAATCACATACTACTCCTTCTAACAACACTTGTTTATATAGAATATACAAGGCAAAATTGGCTCCACATAGGGATGGGTGTCCAACATGGCCTCATGGCCTAAAACCCATACCTAAGGACACTTGATCAACATTGTAGAATGTATCTAACACTTGTCCACAACTCCCATCCCAAAGAGGTCACCTATTTCCACAATGGGCTATGACAGATGCTCTTACGACTCTTACGACCGTCATATAATCTGTCATAGCAATTACAACTTACAGCTGTAAGAGAATCTTTCATACACATGCTATAAATAGCATATTCTCTTACAACATGTCATAGTCCACCTTGGGGCACCCAAATAAGCCTTTTTTAAAGATGCTTCATGACACATGTCTTCACTTGTCTTACAAGCTTCTATTTCTAACTCTTACATGTCATAACTTCGTCATAGGAATCTGTCATAACCGTTTCGGTCAAACATTCCCTTACACAACATCCAAGATGTTGACACATGGAAAAATACTCCTACCACAAAGTGGGATGTCTATCTCCTCATGTGAAGACAAAATTACAAGTTGTCATCTTCCATGTAGGATGACACATCACTGTGCCACATCCCACAAAATGACCATATGGAATTTACAATTAATTTACAACATAGGCAATGAATAAATAAATACAATCATAAATAATGCAAGGAATTACCAAGGTTGAGACACCTTAATTCCCAACATTCTCCCACTTGTCGAACACCTTGTAAGAGCCAATAGAATAACAGGATTTAACTGCTATAGGCTGAGAGGCCCATAGACTCTGAACACTATCTGAACTTCTTTATGCCCACTGGCTTCATCAATGCATTTGCAACATTCTTGAAAGTATCTACCTTCTCCAAATTTACCTTCCCATCCTCTACCATGTCTCGCATGAAGTGAAACTAAACATCAATATGCTTTGTTCTGGCATGGAAAGTTGGATTCTTCTCAAGGTAAATCACACTCTGACTGTCAAAACTAATTATAATCTGACCTACATCAACACCAATATCTAAACACAATCTCTTAAGCCAAATGGCTTCCTTACAAGGATAAGTTTCTGCCATATACTCAGATTTTATCATGGACAAAGCAAGCATAGGTTGTCGCTTACTCATCTAACTAATAGCACCACCAAATAGTGTAAACACATAAGTACTGGTGGATCTCCTGCTGTCAATGTCACCTGCCCAATCTGAATCTGTAAATCCACAAATATCAACAGAATGTAGAGATCCTGTAGTATTACCATGATACCATATGGAATACTCAGAAGTACCCCTCAAATATCTGAACACTTACTTAACTGCATCCCAATGTACCCATCCAGGATTAGCCATAAATCAACTAAGGACTCCCTCTACTTGGGCAATGTCTGGTCTTGCGCAGACCATAGCATACATTAAACTGCCAACAACACTAGCATAAGGTACTCTGCTCATGTCCTCCACCTCACTAGGAGATTTTGGACAATCCTCAATAGACAACTTTGTCCCCAAAGAAACAAGAACACATAATGCTCTACAATATGCCATGTTGAACCTATCCAACAGGGTCTTTACATACATACTCTGGCTTAACCAAAGTTTTCTGTTAGTTCTATCTTGTAACATCCACGTTCTAAAACACATAGTAAAGCCAGAATTTTACCATAGAGTAACTCAATAAGGTAAATAAAATGAGATAGAGAATAATTTTTATTTTATTTTATTCAACTAATAATCAAGTAGCTACAATTACAAGATTTCTTTTACAAAAATACAATAACCATATTGTCTTTCTCATTTAAAATGTTTACAAATGTAATTCCATTACTTGTAAAAATTTGGATTAAGTACTGCATCTAAATATTTGACATCTTCATCACAAGTCCTGGCATGTTTCCTGCTTGGAGAGAGAGAGCATCTTTCCAGTGATTTACCTCCAACCACAGACTGGCGGTCTCCCACGCATCTTCCACATAGGAAGTGGCCCTACCCTTCACATGGAATATAGACCATAGGTGACCAATGGTTATTTGCCTTTCCCGAGTACATAGTGTTGTATTCTACTCAACTCTATCAACCATACAACCCTAGATACCCTCTAGCTATGTATGATTTCTGATAGGATGAGCAATCCAATTACAGTGAACTGACAATGCATGTAGAAAACAAATGCATTACTTTGGCCAAAGTTTTTAATATCAATATCGTTCATATGAACGTAGTCGTTGTTTTCATCCACCCCTACTCGACTTGGATAATGTCATATTCTTGCAGTTATTCATCCTGACTATCTATACATAATTGGTTAAATCACCATGTCCTAATAATAGTCTACTTAGACTTAGATAAGTCTAAATGACATAAACCTTCATTTGGTTCCTAATCGACTCTAGGGTTTTAAAACAACCCTTGAATAATAAAATACTTCTACATTTATCATATCTCATTAAAAATTATAATAGACCTTTGGTTTAACACAACCATAAATAGGTTTACAATAAATCTTGCTAAGGTATTATCTTCTATTCAACAAGATAATGAATACCTATTCAATTAAACCCTACTTGATGCCATTGCTCATCACTTCATAAATATACTCATATATGCTTTACACAAAGTTATTTCTATATACACATAGTCTTTTTCTACAAATTGGTTTACTATAGGTTGAACTCATCATGATTCTAGTATAGATATGAGAATATCTTTGACACTTTATCATATTCATCTAACTATCCTTGGTTTTTCTATCATTCCAAAAAGTTACCTCATAGTCACCATAGATCACCAAGAATCTAGGTTCTTTGGATAAGATATCGTTTAGACAATGCATGGAAAGGTAAACAAGATTGGTTTCAAATAAAATTGAAATCATTAAATACTCTATTTTGTATTACTCTTGGTTGGTGAGTTTACTAAACGAATATCTTTACACTAATCTCCTTGAGAGTTTAATACATATTTTTCCTATGATAAAACAGTCGACTTATTTATGAAAGATTGGTCTTTTCAACTGAGCAGCTGGTTTTCTAAACATTAGAAGACTATAACAGTTTCCATTAAAGAAAGTTTGTATATATATTTCCTGAATAGTAGAAGGGTCTACCTATCGGTTAAAGCTAGATGCAATATCAACTCACTATGATTATTCAAAACTGATTTCATTGCAAGAGCTTGCATCAGCCCTTTTTAGGCTAAACGATGCTTCTTGGTTATACTAAAACTCACATACACCATCAACTCAGACAAACAAGTCACAACGATAGTATTCAAGTTGACACAGTTGGCTTATCACATTGCATAGTTTATACAAAATACTCACAGGATAACCAAACTTAGTTAAACGATTGTCCATTGAAAGGAAGCTAGGTGTGTGGACATCGCTTCCTACACTAATCTAATGAGGAGAGATGTATGCAAATTCAATTTTAATTCTTACAACTACAGCAACATAGGAGATCTAACAGAGATATTGCAGTAATACACGTACACACAAAAAGTAGACAGAAGAGAGAGAGACAAGATATACATGGGGAAAACCCTTGCGGGTGAAAAACCCCACACTCCAAAATACAGCTCAAATGTATTATAGTAAACAATAATAGATTACAATACAGTTTCAGAGCCAATGCTCTTTTAGGAGTCTTTGAATGTCAAATCTGGAGATATTCCAGCAACATAATAGTACCTATCCAAAAACTACTTATCGCTCATCCAAGCACCTATTTTTATAGAGTTTACAAGGCAAATATGGAACCTTCTAGAGATGGGCATCCATCTTGGACTCATGCCCAAAAACCCATGCCTAAGGACACTTGTCCAACATCCCATCCCAAAGTGGGTGTCTTGTCCCAAGATAGGCTATGACAGATGCTCTTACGCACCTTACAACTGTCATAGAATCCGTCATAACTAACAGCACTTACAGCTGTAAGAGAATATGTCATACACTGACTAAAAATATCTTATTCCTCTTACAACTTGTCATAACCTCCCTTGACCTCCCAAAGATGTCTTTCTCTCATGCAAAGATACTCACCGACACTTGTCATTAAATAAAAGTCATTTGAGGTTTCGGGGGCGTTGCCCCCGAGCCCCCATGGGGGCACTGCCCCTTGACCCCGCCCTGTACCATGACAGGGAGTGCACCAGGGGCGCTGCTCCTGGACCCTACAAGGGGCTCCACCCCTTGACCCCGTCTTCGGGGTGCTGCCCCAAACCCCTGATAATTATTCAAGGGGGAAACCATGGCTGCCAAAGTCACCAAAATTTAGCCTGCTGCATGTACACAAGGTGTCGACTATGCCAACTCAACATGGGATAAATAAATACAACATTAGGAATTTGCAAAGGTTGAGACACCTTAATTACCAACATCCATAACAAACATTCATTATGATTATCTTTGTCTTATAAAATATAACATGCAAGAATATCTACCTGACAATGTCAGCTTACAAAGGTGTATGGGCTGGTGGTAAGCTTCTGTGTTCATCCCAGATGACCACGTTCTTACTTAACCTTTACCAGCTTCCTCACTGCCCATTGTAAATCTCCATCTACTTCTTAACTAGACCTTGCAAACTAAACATAAGTACTTCCCAGATATGCCATCAACTATCCAAGTTGTGGCTTTAAGAGCTCAAAACAAACTCATAATGAGTCATCCTATCTATTTGCTCCCACTCTAAGAAGTTCTAAAAACTCATTAAATTCCAATGGTAATGCTAAACGGTTCGACTCCAAACATAGCTATAAATGTGTAAACATTGACAAATGTTGATGATGAAAACATCATTTGAGGAGATCAGCGATGGTGGTTGAGTTATCTGCCACTCCTCCTATAAGAGGCCGCCATCTCTTAAACTAACTTAAGCAACTGGTTACTCATAATGAGTGAATTCGATCCATCATGCTTTTTAACATTTAAGGCATTCATCAATAGATACCTATGGCTGCTCAACTTAAAACCATACTATTATATCATGAGGTATTTCCTCATTCAACTCATATATATATATTTGATTAAATCAAATATTATTTACATATCATTATCTTTATTTGATTTTATGATTTAATCAATAAGACAATAATACTAAAACAAAAGTTATGGATAACGTGATTGAATTGAGCTAGTCTCCTCATCACGATCCCTCGACAAAGCATGTCATCTTAACTCGACGATAAAGTCTTAACATTAAGAATTGGTTAAAACACTTCAAGTGACTTAGTAATAATATGCCAACCTTTTTACGACAATAACATCATCATATTTACGTTAAATGTAAATAGTTGTAAATTAAACTTAACGACGTCGTTAATGTTATTAATGACTAAGATGACTTAATACGACTTAGAAAGATTGTAAAAAAATATCGACTACCTGTCGATTAGGTTCAAAAGTAAACTAACAAGACAAGGCTTACCTCTTACGACACATTGGTTCACATTTTCATTAAACACTTACAACTCAGTTTGGCAAATAAACCACTCGTATCCCGAGGTCTATATCTCTCTCCTGGAAAGATAGTCTTTGTCTTCTCTGAGAGTCATCTGGTAACTTGAAATCCTATTTCACTTGTCACCAAACAATATGTGATCAGTGCATCATTATTCAATTAATTCAACTAATAAATCAAATCTCATAATGCAAATATTAAATCAATAATAACATAATCATTCCCATGATTTCAATAAATGACATTCAATAAAAACCATGTTTTTCCCTTGTCATTAATCTAAATATCACAACAAATTTACTTATGTCCAAATAAAAGTCAAAAGTAAAGCAAGACAAAAATTGGGGATGTAACATATCCTTCCCCTAAAGATTCATCGTCCTCGATGATATAAGGTATCAAAAAGTAACTAAAAAGCAAGTTCATTGCTTCAACTCGTAACATTTTCAAATAAATGAGGAAATTTTTGATAAAATTCATGGTAATCCTCCCATGTAGCATTTCCCTCAGCATACTAGTCCCATTGGACCTTGCATTCCAAAACCTCTCTATTATGCAAGTGGAGCTTGCGCATTTCTAACACCTTGAGTAGCTCGATCGTGACCACCCCTGGGTCTTGCATCTGTAAGGAATTCCAAGTCAAAATATGATTATTACCTACAATATATTTCTTCAAATAAGACACATGAAAAACATTGTGCATTCTAGATAAGACTGGTGGACTGGTGGTAGAGCAACTCTGTAGGCAACTAGATTGACTACTTCAATCACTTCAAAGGATCCCACATATCGAGGGGCCAACTTAGAAGACTTCCCAAAATTAATAGAACTTTTCTGAGGTTTAACCCTTAAAAGAATTCTTTCTCCAACCAAGAACTGCCTTGGAACATGTTTTGCATCCTCATAGCTCTTTTGCCAATCTTTCTCTTATTAGCTTAACTTTCTCTTCTATTTCAGTTTTCATTTCTAGTCTGATGCTAATCCTATCCTCTAGCTTATCCCAGCTTATAGGAGTTCAACATCTTCTTCCATAGAATGCTTTGAATGGCGCCATCTTAATAGCAGAATGATAGGAATTGTTATATGCAAATTCCACAAGTGGTAAGTATCCTTCCCACTTATATTGTTGATCCATGCAATACATACGCAACAAATCTTCCAAGACTTGGTTAACTCTCTCAATTTGCCCATCAGTTTCAGGATGGTAAGCTGTACTCACATTGAGTTTGGTCCCCAGTGTAGAAAACAAAGTTTGCCAAAACCTTGGCATTACATGTGCATCTCTATCTGAGATAATCTTTTTAGGGAAACCATGCAATCTAAACACCTCTTGCACAAATTTACGAGCTAATATAGGTTCTCCATCAGTCAGATTTCCTGGTATGAAATGTGCTACTTTTGTGAGTTTATCAACCACTACCAAAATGGCATCATGTATATTCCTTGACATAGGAAGTCCTTGAACAAAGTCCATGCTAATAACTTGCCATTTCCACTCTGGTAGATCACGTGGATATAACAATCATGTGAAGTGATGATGCTCTACTTTTACCCTTTGGCATTCTAAACAACTTGCTACAAATCTTGCAGCATCATTCTTCATTCCTTTCCAGAAATAAAGAGGTTTAACATCTGCTAGAATTTTGGTCACTCCTCGATGTCCTAAATACGGTGCTGTATGAACTTCTTTCCATACCAAATCCCTTAATCTAGCTGAATTAGGTACATAAATTCTTTCTTTATATCTCAATAGTCCATCTGACTCAAACAGATAACCATCAGATCTTGGAGCTTTATGATTTTCTTTTAGAGCCTGCTTAACCTACTCATAAAACTCATCACCTGACAAATTTTGCAATACCAAGTCCTTGAAATTTGTACGAATAGAAATAATAGAAGCTATATGTCTTCTACGACTCAAAGCATCAGCTACTCTATTCTCTTTTCCTTTGATGAAATTTATCTCAATGTCATAGTCAGATATCAATTCTAACCATCTCCTTTGTTGAGCATCCAAATGCGGTTGTGAGAAAATATACTTAAGACTTTGATGGTCTGATTTAAGTACAAAAGTCTTTCCCAACAAATAATGTCTCCACATTTGTAAGGCATGATTTACTGCTGCCAATTCCAGATCATGCGGCACATAATTTTTCTCATAAGATTTTAATTTCCTTGACTCATATGCTATGACTCTTCCTTGTTGCATAAGCACTCCTCCTAATCCTTCTCCCGAGGCATTTGTGATTACCTCAAATTGTCCTTCGGGGTCAGGGACTTTCAAGATTAGAGCAGTTGTTAACTTTTCCTTTAAGAGGTCAAATGCTTCCTGACATTTGTCTATCCATTCAAATCTCTTTCCTTTCCTCTGTAGGGATGTGATTGGACTAGAAATGCTGGAAAAATTTAGAACACACTTTCTATAATATCCTGGCAGGCCCATGAAACTACGCACCTCATGCACATTTGTTGGTACCAGCCAATCCATAATATCTATTATTTTTGTAGGATCAACAGATATTCCATTAGCTAATATAATATGACCTAGGTATTGAATCTCCTTCTGGAAGAATGTGCACTTAGATAGCTTCCCATATAACTTATGTTCTCTTAACCTTTGGAGAAAAATTTGTAGGTGTCATTGATGTTCTTCCTCATTCTTAGAATAGATGAGTATATCATCTAGAAAGACTAAAACAAACTTATCCAAATAATCTCTTAATATACTATTCATTGGATTCATGAATGTAGCAGGTGCATTTGTCAAACCAAATGGCAACACTGTGAATTCATAATGTCCATATCTAGTTCTAAAAGTTGTCTTATGAATATCTTCATCTTTCAATCTTAACTGATGATATCCTGATCACAAATCAATCTTTGAAAACATAGCAACTTCACGCATCTGATAAAAAAGATCATCAATACGTGGTAAAGGATATTTATTCTTTACCGTTGCTTTGTTAAGCATACGATAATCTATATACAAACGAAGGGTTCTATCCTTCTTCTTAACAAAAATAACCGGGGCACCCCAAGGTGAAACACTAGGTCTGATTAAACCTTTTTCCAACAATTCTTGTAATTGTGCTTTCAATTCCATTAACTCCATTGTTGTCATATAGTAAGGTGCTTTTGATATATGCTTAGATCTTGGTTTAATGTCAATAGAAAAACCAAACACCCTCTTGGGAGGCAATCCTAGAAGTTCTTCTAGAAACACATCGTGAAATTCCCAAAGAAAAGGATACTTTTCCCCAAATGATAAACTAGGGTTTTCTACCCCTTCCTCTACTTGTTCCATTTTGACTACAAATAACTGACATCCTTTCCTTCTAGCCCTTTTTAATTTCTTGGCAGAGATAGTTCTAATTTTAACTTCTCTTTGAATCCCTTGGAATCGGGTCAGATTTCTCAAGTCATCCAAGCATTCTACTATTTTTGAAAAATAGTCAACCTTAGCTCTATGTTTCCATAGCCAATTCATTATAAGGATCACATCGTAGGAACCTAAAGGTGCTACATACAGATTTACTTCAGTTGAGAAACTAGGAAGGTCAACTTTGGCTTCAAATAAGCATTGCTCTACCTAAGCCTTAGATTGATTAGCATATTCTACTGACCAAGGTTTGGACATGTAAACTGTGTTTCTAGAAAAATTACTTAAAATTCTAGAAGAAACAAAGTTTTCTGTGGCTCCTGTATCAATCAAAATAGATATAGGGACTTTAAACAAAGTACCTGTCATCTCAATGGGTGTGATCTGATACTCTGCTTGATAGTTGTCGAGAGATGCATGAATCCTTTGTTGGAATGCTTCTTGCTGAGTAGGTAGTGGAGTACCTCTTTGTTGACCATTTTTATTTTTGTTAGGGCAATGATTTGTATCATGGTCGCCCCCACAAGTAAAGCATCCTCCAATGGGTCCTTTCTTATCTGAAGTCTTCCCATAGTTATCCTCATTTCTTTTATAGTTGTCATTCTTCTTCTCATTGCCAAATCCACCTCTACTCCTCTAAGGTCCCTTATCTTTTCTCTTGTTATCATAGCTCTTTTCATATCTTTTCTTGTAGGGTTTATTTTTAGGAGTTCCATTAAACCTCTTGTGGTTTCTATCACAATAAGCTGAGATGGATTTCATCTTTTGCTCTTGCTTGATTGCCTTCTTGTACACTTGATCCATTGTTGTAGGACCATGTACATCCACTTCACCACCAATTTGAGCATTTAAGCCCATGATGAATTTTCTAATCCTGAATCTCTCATCCTTTTGATATTGTGGAACGTATTTCAGGAGTCGAGTGAATTTTTTTCCATATTCTACTACTGTCATATCTCCTTGTCAGAGATTCTAAAAATTAGTCAGTTTCTGATCAAAATAGAGTTGTGGTAACCATTTTTTTTGAAAAAGTTCCATGAACTCATCCCAAGTTACACTTAGAGATCTCAGATTCAATTCCATGTTTTTATTCATCCACCAAGTGGATGCTTCTCCTGCCAATTGGAATACTCCCCATACTACCTTGGTCACCTCTGAGTAATTTCTTATCTCAAAGTACTTTTCCATCTCTGTTAACCAAGCTTCTGCAGCATCTCTAGTTTCTGTCCCATCAAATTTTGGTGGAACAACCTTCTTCATATCCTTTGAAAGCTCCAAGGTCAATCTATCCCTTGCCTCTTTATGAGGTTTAGTACTCTTACTTTGATCTTCATGATTTTCTCCACTCTCACCATGAGAGTTTTCACCTCCCTCTTCAGTATTCCCTTTATCATCCCCCTTCTTTTCCAAATCACCCAATCTTTTCTTTGTTTCCTCAAGCATGGTTATGATTTGGTCCAACTTATTATTTGGCGGGTGGTTTTCCTCTTCACTTTCTCCTTGGTTAGTTCTTGTTCGCACCATGTTAATCAATTTCTCACACCTGAGAATATTGAGTTGTCCATTAGTTCAAGATTATAATGTAACCCATTAAATCTAAACATAATACTCAATTTAAACAATAGTTTGGCACAAAAACAACTCTTTTATTTATTATTTCTTTGCAAAAGTAAAGAGTTTCCTTCCTTTTTACAAGAAATGACTTCAAAAGTCATGATCAAGAGGAGTATATCCCTCAGACTCATTTTCAGATACATAATCTTGAGGTATATAACCCTCTAACTCACTATCAGACCTAACTTCTATGATTTCAATAGTTGAGGGTATGCGGGGGTCTCGCCTAACCATAGTTATTTCCTCATCTTTAACCCTTTCCAAGTACTCCTTTCTCACTCACTTGATTCGAGTTAAGGTAGTCACTAGAGTTTTTGTATCACTTAACCAAATGTCACTCTCATCATTGGTTCCCTCAAATGTTTTAATAATGGCCTCACGTTCTCTTTTTGCTTTAAGGAAACGTTGACTCAAGTTAACAGACTTTCTTGCTGTCTTTTTAAAACATACCATCCTGGTACAAAATTTTTCAAACATTAGCTAACCGCATAATGCTGACTACACACAAGCATAGTGGTCTCATAAGCCCTAGTGCTGAACCTGGTAGCTCTGATACCATATGTAACATCCATGTTCTAAAACACATAGTAAAGCTAGAATTTTACCATAGAGTAACTCAATAAGGTAAATAAAATGAGATAGAGAATAATTTATTTTTTCTTTTATTCAACTAATAATCAAGTAACTACAATTACAAGATTTCTTTTATAAAAATACAATTACCATATTGTCTTTCTCATTTACAATGTTTACAAATGTAATTCCATTATATGTACAAATTTGGATTAAGTACTGCATCTGAATATCCAACATCTTTATCACAAGTCCTGGCATGTTTCCTTCTTGGAGAGAGAGAGCATCTTTCGAGTGATTTACCTCCAACCACAAATCGACGATCTCCCAAACATCTTCCACATAGGAAGTGGCCCTACCCTTCTCGAGGAATATAGACCATACGTGACTAGTGGTTATTTTCCTTTCCCAAGTACATAGTGTTGTATTCTACTAAACTCTATCAACCATACAACCCTAGATACCCTCTAGCTAAGTATGATTTCTAATAGGACAAGCAATCCGAATACAATGAACGGACACTGCATGCAGAAAACAAATGCATTATTTTTGCCAAAGTTTTTAATATCAATATCATTCATATGAATGTAGTCATTGTGTTCACCCACCCCTACTTGACTTGGATAATTTCATATTCTTGAAGTTATTCATCCTAAATATCTATACATAATTGGTTGAATCATCATGTCCTGATAATAGTCTACTTAGACTTAGATAAGTCTAAATGACATAAACCTTCATTTGGTTCCTAATCGACTCTAGGGTTTTAAAACAACCCTTGAATAATATAATACTTCTACATTTATCATATCTCATTAAAGATTATAATAAACCTTTGGTTTAACAAAACCATAAAATAGGTTTACAATAAATCTTGCTAAGGTATTATCTTCTATTCAACAAGAATATGAATACCTATTCAATTAAACCCTACGTGATGCCATTGCTCTTCACTTCATAAATAAACTCGTATATGCTTTACGCAAAGTTATTTCTATATAGACATAGTCTATTTCTAGAAATTGGTTTACTATAGGCTGAAAAAATCATGATGCTAGTATAGATATGAGAAGATCTTTGAAACTTTATCCTGTTCATCTAACTATCCTTGGTTTTTCTATCATTCCAAAAAGTTACCTCATAGTCACCATAGATCACCAAGAATCTAGGTTATTTGGATAGGATATCATTTAGACAATGCATGGAAATGAAAACAAGATTGGTTTCAAATAAAATTGACATCATTAAATACTCTATTCCATATTACTCTTGGTTGGTGAGTTTACTAAACGAATACCTTTACACTAATCTCCTTGAGAGTTTAATACATATTTTTCCTATGATAAAACAGTCGACTTATTTCTGAAAGATTGCTCTTTTCAACTAAGCGACTAGTTTTCTAAACATTAGAAGACTATAACAGTTTCCATTAAAGAAAGTTCATATATATATTTCCTGAATAATAGAAGGGTCTACATATCGGTTAAAGATAGATGCAATATCAACTCACTATGATTATTCAAAACTAATTTCATTGCAAGAGCTTGCATCGGCCCTTTTCAGGCTAAACGACATTTCTTGGTTATACTAAAACTCACATACACCATCGACTCAAACAAACAAGTCACAATGATAGTATTCAAGTTGACACAGTCGGCTTATCACATTGCATAGTTTATACAAAATACTGATAGGATAACCAAATGCAGTTAAAGGATTGTCCATAACAAACATTCATTATGATTATCTTTGTCTTATAAAACATAACATGCAGGAATATCTACCTGACAACGTTGGCTTACAAAGTTGTATGTGCCAGTGGTAAGCTTCTGTGTTCGTCCCAGATGACCATGTTCTTACTTACCTTTACCAGCTTCCTCACTGCCCTCCACAAATTGCCCTCTACTCCTTAACCAAACCTTGCAAACTAAATATAAGCACTTCCTAGATATGCCATCGACTATGCAAGTTGTGGCTTTAAAAGCTCAAAACATACTCATAATGAGTCATCTTGTCTGTTCGCTCCCACTCTAAGCAGTTCTAAAAACTCATTAAATTCCAATGGTAATGCTGAACGGTTCGACTCCAAACACAACTATAAATTAGTAAACATTGACAAATGTTGATGATGAAAACAATATTTGAGGAGATCAGCAATGGTGGTTGAGTTTTTCGCCACTCCTCCTATAAGAGGCTGCCATCTCTTAAACTAACTTAAGAAATCGGTTACTCATAATGAGTGAATTTGATCCATCATGCTTTTTAACATTTAAGGCATTTCTCAATAGATGCCTATGGCTGCTCAACTTAAAACCATACTATTATATCATGAGGTATTTCCTCATTCAACTCATATCTATATATATATTATATTTGATTAAATCAAATATTATTTACATATCATTATGTCTGTGTGATTTTATGATTTAATCAATAAGAGAATAATACTAAAACAAAAATTACGGATAACGTGATTGAGTTGAGCTAGCCTCCTCATCACGATCCATTGACAAAGCATGCCATCTTAACTCGACGATAAAGTCTTATCGTTAAGAATTGGTTAAAACACTTCAAGTGACTTAGTAATAATATGACAACCTTTTTAGGACAATAACATCGTAATATTTATGTTAAACATAAATAGTCGTAAATCAATCTTAACAATGTCATTAACGTTATTAATGACTAAGACAACTTAATATGACTTAGAAAAATTGTAAAACAATATCGACTACTTGTCGATTAGGTTCAAAAGTGAACTGACAAGACAAGGCTTACCTCTTACGACACATTGGTTCACATTTTCGTTAAACACTTATAACTCAGTTTGGCAAATAAATGACTTGTATCCTGAGGTCTATATCTCTCTCCTGGAAAGATACTCTCTCTCTTCTCCGAGAGTCATCTGGTAACTTGAAATCTTGTTTCACTTGTCACCAAACAATATGTGATCAGTGCATCATTATTCAATTAATTCAACTAATAAATCAAATCTCATAATACAAATATTAAATCAATAATAACATAATCATTCCCATGATTTCAATAAATGACATTCATTAAAAACCATGTTTTTCCCTTGTCATTAATCTAAACATCACAAAAAAATTACTTATGTCCAAGTAAAAAGTAAAAGTAAAGCAAGACAAAAATTGGGGATGTAACATGTCTCTTCTGATTTCCATTCCTAGAATGTACCTAAATGTCCCTAAATCTTTCATTTCAAACTATGCTGACAACTTAGATTTAAAATTAGAAATCATATTCTTACCCTTCCCAATGAGCAACATATCATCAACATATAATGCAACAATGAGAATATGATCACCATCAAACTTATAATACACATAGTGATCCAATTTTGATCTCACAAATCTAATAGACAACACAAAGGCATCAAACTTCAAGTACTACCTCCTAGGAGACTGCTTCAAACCATACAAAGACTTCTTTAACTTGCAAACCAAATTTTCTTTACCTTTCACCATGTAATGCTTTGGTTGTGACATGTAGATTTCTTCCTCCAAATCACCATGAAGGAAAGTTGTCTTCACATCCATCTCTTCTACCTCTAAGTCATAAGCTACTGCAAGAGACAACAGGAATCAAATGGATGTTAGCTTTGCCACAGGAGAGAAGATTTCACCATAATCTATACCCTCCACTTGTGAATACCCCTTCGCAACCAATCTGGCCTTATACTTCTCAACACTGCCATCTACACCAAATTTCTTCTTGAAGACCCATTTGCATCCAACGGGTTTCCATCCAGGAGGCATAGGTACCAAGTCCCAAGTTTGATTGTTTTCCAAAGAAGCCATTCCATCCTTCATGGCCTCCTTCTAGGAACTTGCATCTTTCATATCCATAGCCTCTGATACAATTCTAGGTTCATCACTGTTAGTAAGCAAAGGAAAAGCACAACTAGAATCAAGCAATGTAAAACCAAACCTCTCAAGTTGCTTCCTAATTCATGTGGACCTCCTCAAGAGCTAAGGTTGAGGTTCATCTTCTTCATCTAAGGTTTCAGAGTTGCAAGAGCTCTCCTCATCATCAGGTCCAACATTGTCTTTCTATTAAGTCTTCTCAGGGGTAGCAGGAAACTAAACAACATCCTCTTTCTTTATTTTTTCTTTTGGCTGTAAAATAGTGGTAGAAGGTGTTAGCTCTCTGAAGATGACACTTCTGCTATACAACACTTTTTCAGCCGTGGGGTCCCAAAGCTTGTATCCTTTCACACCGACACCATAGCCAATGAAGATACACTTAACAGCCTTGTTCTCCAATTTTGATTGCTTCTCCCTAGGTACATGTGCATATGCCTCACAACCAAAAAAATGAAGATGCCTTATTGAAGGCTTTCTACTAGACCACACCTCCATCGGTGTCTTTCAAACAAGAGCTTATGTAGGAGATCTATTTATAAGATAGCAAGCAGTGGCAACAGCTTCAGCCCAAAACTTTTGTTCTAGGTCAGCTCCACTAAGCATACTCCTAGCCTTCTCCATCCGTGTCCTATTCATCTTCTCTGCAACTCCATTTTTCTATGGGGTGTATGGAGTTGTCTTATGTCTTTCAATCCCAAGTTCCTTGCAATATTTATCAAATTTTGTAGAATAGAACTCACCACTGTTGTCAGTTCTCAAACACTTAATCTTTCTACCAGTCTAATTTTCAACAAAGGACTTAAACTCCTTAAACTTACTATAGACTTCAGATTTGCTTCTAAGAAAGTAAATCCATGTCCTTCTATTGTAGTCACCTATGAAAGATACAAAATATACATTAGAATGAACAAGGTCCAACACACTAGAAGAGTTATGAGAACTCGAATAAAACTGAACACGGTTTTGTTTACCATATATGCAATGTTCACAAAAGTCAAACTCAAGATTACAATCATCTAACCCCTCAATGAGGTTTTTATGTTTCAGGGTACGCAGACCCTTCTCACCAATGTGGCCAAATCTCTTATGCCATAACATTGTCTTTTCAGCAGGAAGCTTAACTTCCAAGGCATGATTACAACCATCAGAACTAGAAACAACAAATTTCTTCATTGCTTGTTCAGAAGGTGGGGATAAAGTGACTGCTTCCCTCTTCCTTGAGTTAGAAGAGCTATTGCATTGTGAAATGCATGCCTCTAGCTGAAACAAAGTACCTCTCCTAGTACCCTTAGCAAGCACCATAGCTCCTCTAGTCATCTTGCATCCTTCTTTTGAAAAGACAACCTGCACACCTACATCATTCAACATACTTACAAAAAGCAGGTTTCATGCTGATCCTAGGATGTGCATAACCCTAGAGATTCCCTTCACTCATCCATCAAGGAATCGGATAGAGACTCTTCCACGACCAATAATCTTCAGATGAGAGTCATCACCCAGGTACAACTTTCCACCATCGAACTCCTCATACTTAGTAAACCAGTCTTGATGCGAGGTCATGTAGAATGATGTACCAGAATCAATCAGCCACACATCATCAGATGCATGGGTTGTCAGGGCTGCGATGAAGGCATCAGCATCATCTTGTGACTTGTCAGAATCTAAATCTGGGTTCTTCTTCTTCTTTTTCTTTTCCTCTTTGCATTCCTTTCAGAAATGCCCAGATTTACCATAGTTCCAATAGATGGCCTTGGACTTTCTAGGAGATTTGGATCTCCCACGAGATTTGGAGCTACCCTTCTCAGCTTTCTTGTCCTTCTTTTTCCCTTTCTCCTTGGCTCTTCCACAGACTGCAAGAGCCTCTTTGGCTACCTCAGAAGACGTTCTCTGCATCTCTTCAAACAATAGCAAAGAAACCACTTCATCCATTTTGAATGTGGATGTGGTGCTTCCAATAGCCATGACAAGATGATCCCATGAGTCCGGAAAAGAATAAAGCAAGGTCATACAGTGATCCTCCTCCTCCATCTTCACGCCAACAAATGTCAATTGTGCAACCAGCATGTTGAAAGCATTCATATGTTCTGCAATGGATCCTTCATCCTCCATTGGAAGGGAATACAACTTCTTTCTCAGAAAAATTTTGTTAACCAGGGATTTGGCTTGATACACATCTCCCAACTTCTTCCAAAGCAAGTTTGCAATAGTCTCCTCATGGACATTTAACAGGATAGAATCAGCAAGACTGAGTCTTATGAGACCCTTAGACTTCTGATCCTTTAGATCCCAATCATCTTGTGACATTGCAACTGGTTTTGTTCCATTGATAGTTTCCTAGAGGTCTGGATCAACAAGCATGTCTTCCATATTGAGCTTCCACAACTCAAAATTAGTTCCATTGAATTTCTCCACCTCTATCCTTCCAGATGTGCTTGCCATCGCCTTTCTGCAATAAGATTTAGAATACTCTACACAGACTCCCAATCAACTTAAGATTAGCTCAAAAAACCCCCACCCAATAGCTAAGACCAAAACTGGCCAGGCTCTGATACTAACTGAAAGGAAGCTAGGTGTGCGGAAATCGTTTCCTATAGTAATCTAATGAGGAGAGGGCTATGCAAATTTAATTTAATCCTTACAATTATAGCAACATTAAACATCTAACAGAGATATTGCAGAAATATACATAGAACCATAAAGAAGACAGAAGAAGAGAGACAAAGATATAACGAGGGGAAAACCCTCATCAAGTGAAAAACCCCACACTCAGAAACCTGCATAATATATTATCAAAACTGAATATGGTTTACAATACACTTGCAATGCAAGCTTCAATGGTCTTCAACACTTGTGTCTAGAGTTAGTCTGGTAGCATAACAATACCTGTCAATCACATACTACTTATCCTCCTCTAAGCACCCGTTTATATAGAATCTACAAGGCAAAATTGGCTCCACATAGGGATGGGTGTCCAACATGGCCTCATGGCCCAAAACCCATGCCTAAGGACACTTGGTTAACATTGTAGATTGTATCTGACACTTGTCCATAGCTCCCATCCCAAAGAGGTCACCTATTTCCAAAATGGGCTATGACAGATGCTCTTACAACTCTTACAATCGTCATAGAATCTGTCATAGCAGTTACAACTTACAGCTATAAGAGAATCTATCATACACAAGCTATAAATAGCATATTCTCTTATAACATTTCATAGTCCACCTTGGGGCGCCCAAAGATAGTTTTTTTAAAGATACTTCATGACACATGTCTTCACCTATCTTACAAGATTCTATTTCTAACTCTTACATGTCATAACTTTGTCATAGGAATCCGTCATAACCATTTCGGTCAAACATTCCCTTACACAACATCCAAGATGCTAACACATGGCAAAATACTCCCACCACAAAGTGGGATGCCTATCTCCTCATGTGAGGACAAAATTACAAGTTGTCATCTTCCATGTAGGATGACACATCATCGTGCCACATCCCACAAAATGACCATATGGAATTTACAATTAATATACAACATAGGCAATGAATAAGTAAATACAATCATAAATAATGCAAGGAATTACCAAGGTTGAGACACCTTAATTCCCAACAAGTACAAGGACATTTACTTTAGTTTTATATCACATGTTTGAGTTCATGATAATGATACATGTTTAATTTGAGGGCTCCATTCTACGATAATTGTGAAGAATTTATATTATGATGATAATGTTCTTAATGATGACGCTCTTGCAAGTTAGATTTATTCCTTAATTTTTAGACACTTACACTTATTGTTGCATTTAAAAGGCTCCTAAATATAATTATGAGGAAGGTACTTACGTGATGAAGTAATTATTTAAAAATGACATCTTTGGTAACCTTAATGATTTATTACTTTAATTGGCTTATTCAAAGTACTTTGTGATGAATTGCTACACAGTGACATGAAAATCTTAGAAGCATGGCTGAACAACACCGTGATTAACATCATAACATGATATGTCTGACAACCTCTGCAATTGTTTATTTTAGACATAGGAAAATTTGAATGAACGAGTATACGGGGATAATTAACATTCCTGACTAGAGGACAAGCTGCAAGGATATGCTCAATCAAGTTTGAAAAGTTAAAATTTAGTTTCTTAAACTCACATTGTTATAATAATACGTGGATACTTTATCATTTTGGAACTTGGTAGAATTTTGAGTGCTTTTGCTACCTTAATTTACGAACTATAGTTAGTGATGTTTTGCATCGGGATGATGCAAAATTTTACAGGGGAAGTATGTCATGACCCGATTCTACCCCTCGAACATATTTTATGATACTTAGAGCTTCAAGTTTGATTAGACTTATTATATCATACTATGCATAATTAATTACTTTTTACTTTAATGTCTAATGGTATGCATTTTATTATTCAAATCATATATTTTATATTACTAGCACACATAAAATGATATTAATGACCCTTCTAAATAATGTCAAGTAATCATAAAAAAATAAAATAATAATAACAATAAATAAATTTTTATTTGACACAATTTAGAATTTTAAATAAATAAACTAAATAAAAAAAAAGGTACAATTCTAGAAATGCAAGTCCCTCCACTATCCAAGTCAAGTTTCAAAGATATTATTTATTGATTAAATAAGGATTTCCACATGAATTTATTGCAAATTAGAAAATTGAAAAAAAAAACATTTATTGAGTAGACTTGACTTTCAAAGCCAAGATTTTTCCACCATGTGCTTGGAAAAAAATTGTTCTAGATAAGGGTTGATTTTTTCTATAAATAGCATGGAAATATGGAGAGACACACATGAAGATAGTTTGAGCTGGATGGCTGGAGCATTTTGTAAGATCAATCCTTCCTTTCTCTTTTCAAATTTTGTCAAAAGGCTCATTGTTTTTATGATTTCCTGAATTTTTAGTTTGAATTTTTTGTATGAAGTTAATATGTAAATTTTGTTGTTTGCATTTTTCAACTAGCCTAGATCTATGTAAAAGAGATTGTATTCCCTTACAATATTATAAATTGCAACCCGTTGTCTTCCCAATGCTTGGACTTCTTTACATTTAGGGTCTGGACTTCGAATGTAGTTTGCATTCCACTATAAGACAACTATGAAACTCATAAGTCTGGTCTATCGTGAGCTTTAGCATTTTCTTCAGAAATCATTTTATCAAACAATTCACATGCTTTGCCTATACTTCCATGCTTTTCATACAGGTCTACCAGGACACTTATAGCTACCACATCTGACAAGAATGAACCCCTTCTGTTATGCCTTGATAGATGTCTATCCCCTATTTGAAAGCTCCCCATTTTGGGCACATGCAACCCCTGGAGGATGCTAGTAAAGATTGTAGAATTGACCCTACACCTGCCAGTCGCATTCACTTGAATAGTTTCCTATTCCTGACTAGAGGCAAGTTTAGAAATATTTTTTTGTAGAACCAATTGTGGCCATCAGTGTAGCATTTTTAAATGCATTTACTAAAATAATAGCAGTCTAAAGAGTGAGGAATCAGATCTACTAGCATGCAGACATTTATTTGGTGGATGAATGTTCCTTACAGTGAGAAGATACATGTAGTGTTCTTTGGTTGTTGTGTTTTAAGCCTTTTTCAACTAATCTATTTTGTGCATTTCCTACGATCATCACGGACTTTGAGACCATACTTCTTTTAGGCACTTTGTAAAATAGTTGTCGCACCTTGTCTGTGCTTCCTCATTCTACGTGCATGTCTACCAGGTCACTTGCAATTACAACATTTGACAAAATTTCCCCTCCATTATGTTTTGATAGATATCCATACCCTGTTCCCAAGATTCAATTTGTGCATAGGCAGGGAGGACGTTGGCAAAGGCTGAGGGATTTATCTTTACGCCTGCCAATTTGAATTGCTTCAAATTTTATAAAGCCTTTTCAACAAATCCATTTTGTAAAATCTTGTAGTCATTGCCTTCCATGGGATCACGCCTATTTGAGGGAATCTATCAAATAGTTGACGTGCCTTGTCTAAGCTTCCTCATTTTGCATATATATCTACTAGAGTATTTCCAACTATAATATCTGACAAAATTTCTTTATCCTTTACGCTGTGATGTATGTCCATATCTTGCACCAAAGCTCCCATTTTGGAATAGGTAGGGAGGATGCTGCCATAGGTTGTGGAAGTTTGCTTACATCTGCCAATTGCATTTGCTTGAAAGTTTCTAAAGCCTTTTCATCAAATCCATTTTGAGCATAACCTGCAATCATTGCATTGAGGCATTTTGTCAAACAGTTCGCATGCATTGTCTATGCTTCCACATTTTGCATGCATGTCTACTGGGTCACTTGCAATTACAACATCTAGAAAAAAGTTCCCTTCCATTATGCTTTCTGGGATGCCCCTTCATTTATACTGGAATCTCACATTTTTGGTGTGTGTGTGTGTGTGTGTGTGTGTGTGTGTGTGTGTGTGTGTGTGTGTGTATTACTTGTTTTATATTTTTTTTTCAGTTAATATCTTCAATATCTAAATTTAATGTATAATTTAATAATTTTAACATGCATATTGATTTTATATTTGAACCTTGTATTATGATATGTAACATCTTTCAATTTAAAATTTACTTGATGCAACTGCCATCATTTTGTTATCATAGATTTTATTTAACCTTTAATTATGTCCCTTAAATTGGATTGTGTTGTGTCCTCTATTTTCAAAATTCAAGTTCTTGTATTAAAAGGATTTGATTGTTACCCATTAACGTGGGGAATAAGAAGTTTGAACTATGTGTCTAGGGTTTTGTATTTAAAGACATAATTGGCTTGGATACTTGCACATCATTAGATCATGGAATAACATATTGAAAGAGAATACAAAGCTACTAGTAAAAAGGTTTTTTTTTTCTTTCTGTTTCGTAGGAGTTAATCATCAATCCTCATCTGCTAGTGCATTAGGCATTAATAATCATCAAAGGTCAATAAATTGATAGTCATTTTCTAAACACTCCAAGGAATTCCTCATACATAGTCATATGTTGGCTTGCATTAGGCTTCAACAAGATTCAATGATTAGATCATTAACATTCATTGCCTCCACACACATTGACAACCAGGGAATTTACCTCTAAAGAAATACTTTATCACATACCTTATTACACTCTGCAATATGAATGCTTGATTTGCGAGCAATTACATTTTAGACATACCATTGGAAAATTATCGAAACAAGACAAAGAGAATTATCAATTTCTGACAAAGAACAATATTCCAAATATAGTTGAGAAAGTATGCAACTCTTGCAAAACATCACTGCAAAATGCAAAAATACCATGCTTTACAACACCACAATTAATAAGATGAAACAAAGAAATAAAAATTTTGGCATCTCTCTCAGAACTTGAAGAAAGGATTATATCACCTTGAATTGCTTTTGTACAAATTAGGCAATTAGGGTATAAAAGATCACAAATGGGCCTAACTGGATCAACCATTAATGTTCCTATAAATATAAATATTATACAAAAAGTGCTTCCATGATCAATAGATGAAACAATAACAATTGCAATTGCATTAAAAAGAAAATTGGAATACAAAAATCCATATAAAGTTGGTGTGGTTCATCCAAATCTCATTACAAAAGCATTACAACTGTTATGCCATAGAAGTTTATACAAACTAGAAACTATTTCAATACACCATAACTTCAAAAAACAAATTCAAAACAAGAGATATTGATAATTCTCAAGAAAAAGAATTGTTTTTCAATAGCGATATTGATAACAATGAAATGGATTGTGTAGATGAATGTGAAACATATACTGGTACACTAATTCATGGATTTATAGAATCTTGGTCTATTTATGATATGCATGATAAAATAATTGAAATAGCAACTGTAGAAGCAAATCAACAAATTGGAATATTCAAAGACAACTATGCAAAAAAATTGAACTTTCCAACACTTTTTTCTGGACAACCACGAGATGACAATATAATAAAAAGGTTTACGTATCAAAAAAATTGTGCAGTGGGAGTTGCTACATTCAAGTTGTGACTTTTCTAATCATATCGTAAATTTATTTTTCAAAACAATGCGTGTTATTATAAATCAAATCATTTCAAGTATATCAATAAGAATTAGAAAAGGACAATTAAAAGGATGAATGCTACTTGCAAAAGATGTTAGAAAAGACAAATTTGGACAAAATATTAAAATCAAATATTGGATACATGGATTTCAAGCATATTTGTATTTCCCACATATGTAAGTCTATTAATTTTTACCTCAGGATTGGTTTTAATATAAACTCAGTAACATCTGAAGCTGACTGTTGTAGCTTAAGAATTATTCAATCCATAAAAACTCTACTCCAATATCATGTAATTCAATGGTCAAATAGTCAATAGTAATTTTACACCTCATCCATACTAAAATGTGGTAAATATTTGTCCAATTTTTATTCAACAAAATTGACCTTTGATTGTTAAACTAAATGATGTTTAAGAATAGTCTAGATTTCCTAGAATAGATCCTAGGTGATGACTTGTGTGAAGTAACCTCTTAGTGACACATGTTCCCCCAAATGGAAGAAGCATTGTTCACTAGAAGAATTGTAAGGAAGCTAAGGTAGTGGAATAACTTCCTACACGAATCTTGGGGGGAGGGATATGCAGAACGTTTCAGATCTTTACAAAATTTACCAAAATAAACATAAATAGAAATCATACCACAACACAGTAATTGTGTGGGGAAACAATTTCGAGAGAAAAACCCCACTCTAAAGCCACCCAATATCTTATTCAGGAATCAAGAATATCACAATATACTTGCAGAGAAAGCTTGCATAGGAGTATAACAAACTAGAGATCCAGAGGCAACTCAACATCTATAAGAATCTTACACACAACCTCCATCTCAAGATCCTGATATATAGGAGATATAATACAGTAAATTGTCAACGGTAATTACAAAACCATGAGCCAAAACCACCCAAAAGTGGCACCCAAATTATCTCCAATCAAAGACATGCCTTGTGATGTGCCAAATCACACACCAAAATATGGAACTCTCCCCTTTACAACTCTTTTAAGTGTCCAACACATTTTCACATTCCCCAAAATAGGAGGTCCAACTTCTGAAGGCCATAACTTTTGATCCAAGCGTCTGATTGATGAATTGTTTGATGTGTTGGAAATATTATTAAGATACCAATCAATCTATAAGCCAGTTCATTGCTTATGACAAATCTCAGGGAATTTAGGGATCTCTAAGTACCTCAAATCTAAGTTTGAAACTTTTTTTAGGAGTTTCAAAAAACGAAAACTTTAATATCTTTTAATCCAGGTATGATCTTGAGTTGAAACTCACCCAAGGTTTTTAATTGGCAATTCTGCACCTTTTGGAAATTTTTTGGGTCCATCCATGCTCAAATGTAGAGTTACTAAAAATAGTAATCCCTACCATTTTTAGCCCCTTTTGGAAACTTTGAAAGTTCTAAACTATTCTTCAAGATAAAGGGTACTTGAAAAGACCAAAATTGAGAAGAATATAAATTTTTTTTAGTTGCAAGGTTGAAACACCTTGCAAGAGCAAAGGGAGTATTAACACCATGATTTAATTTCTAGGGAACAAGAGGCCCATAGACTCTGAACACCATCTAAACTTCTATATGCTCACAGGCTTAGTTAATGATTACACAACATTCATCAAAGTCTCTACCTTAACTAGCTTCACCTTGCCATCCTTGACCATATCACTAACAAAATAATATTGTACATCAATGCGCTTGGTCCTAACATTAAATGTTGGTTTCTTATCTAGGAAGATTTTACTCTGACTATCACAATAAACTGTCATTGCACCTTGTTTTATTCTAATATCTAAACACTACCTTAAACCAAATGGCTTCTTTACAAGCATGAGTAGCTGCCATATACTTAGCTTCAATAGTAGATAAAGCAATCACAACTTGTCACTTACTCATCCAACTAATTGCACCACCAAATAAAGTAAATACATAAGCATTGGTGGATCATTTGCTATCAACAGCACCTGCCCAGTCTGAATCCACATAACCATGAATATCAAGGGAATGCATGTCTTCTATCAAATTACCATGATAACATAATGAATACTCTGCAGTACCATACAAATATCTAAAGAATCTTTTAACTACATCCCAATGAACTCTACCAGGATTAGACATATATCTGGAAAGAACTCCCACTGCCTGGGCAATGTCTAGTCTAGTACAGACCATAGCATACATCAAAACTTTCGACTGCACTCTGGTAAGGCACTTTGCTCATGTCTTCCATCTCTGATGGGAATGTTGGACATTGTGAAGTATATAACTTCATTCCAACTGTAAAAGCAACACATATTGGTCTACAATCTTGCATGTTAAATCTCTATATAACTAAATTAACACACTTAATCTAGCCAAGCCATGGTTTTCTGTTCACTCTATCTCTACTTATTTCCATCCCAACAATGTGTTTAGCTGCACCAAGATCTTTCATTTCAAATTTAGATGCAAGTTGAGACTTTAGCTCCAAAATCATTCCTTTCTTTTTACTAATAAATAACATATCATCAGCATATACTGATATAAATAGGAAATGATCACCATTAGATTTATAATAAACACAATGATCAGATTTAGAATGCTCAAATCCCAAACTCAACACATATCTATCAAATTTTTGGTACCACATCCTAAGACTTTGTTTGAAGCCATACAAATATTTCTTCAACTTACAAACCAAATTAATTTTACCTTTCACCATGTAGTGCTTTGGATGTGTCATACAAATATTGTCCTCCAAATCACCATGAAGGAAAGCTATGTTCACATTCATTTCCTCAACATCTAGATCATAAGCAACAATAATAGAAAGCAAGAATCTAATGGACACTAGTTTTTGCAACAGGAGAAAAAGGAGAAAATATCTGACTATAATCAACACCCTCAACCTGAGAGTAACCTTTTGCAACCAATCGTGCTTTGTACTTATCAATATCTCCATCTAGACCAATATTTTTCTTGAACACCCTTTTACAACCAACATGTTTTCATCCATCAGGCAATGGTACTAGGTTCCATGTATCATTCTTTTTCAAAGATGTCATTTTGTTCATCCATAGAAATCTTCCAAGACTCTGCATCATTCATCCCTAATGCCTCTTCTATAGATCTAGGTTCATCTATGTTAGTATTCAAAGAAAAAATACATTTCCAGTCATTAGGTGAATACCTTTCAGGTGGTTGTCTATGCCTTGTAGACCTTCAAACAAGTTAAGTTCGAGGTTATTCCATCTCTCTTGAAGGTTCATAGCTAGATGAGCTCTCCTCAACTTCATGTCTATCTATGAGCCTTGATTCAACTGTCTCAGGCATAGAAGAGAGTTGAATCACATCTTTCTATTCACTTTGTTCTAGTTGCAATGTAACAGAAGAAGGCTAAGTTTCTCTAAAAAATAACACTTCTATTATATATTACCTTTTGTGCAATAGGGTCCCAAAGCTTCTATCCTTTCACACCATAACTATACCTGATGAAGATACATTTCATAGCCCTGTTCTCAAACTTTGCTCACTTCTCCTTTAGCACATGTGCATATACCTCGTAACCAAAAGCTCTAAGATGTATCAGTTAAGGCTTGTGCCCCTACCATGCTTCCATATGCATTTTATCAACAAGCGTTGATGTAGGAGATATGTTAATCAAGTAGTAAATAGTAGCAACAACTTCAGCCCAAAACCTTTGTTGTAGACCAGAACCACTAAGCATACTCCTAGCCTTCTCCATTAGTGTCCTGGTCATTCTTCTTCAACTCCATTATGTTGTGGAGAATACAGAGTTGTCCTTTATCTCTGAATGCCACAAATTTATACAATCTATCAAAATCATTAGAGCAAAATTTATTGCTATTGTCAGTGCTCAAACATTTATTTTCTTTCTAGTCTACAAGTCAACCATTGCTTTAAATTATTTAAATTAAGTGAAAACTTCAAATTTATTCTTTAGAAAATATACCCATGTCCTTCTGCTATAATCATCAATAAATGAAACATAATATGTGGATTTTGTAATGGAAGGAATATCTACATGACCAAACATATCAAAATGAATACAATCCAATACATCACAAGATTTATGAGAACTTGAGTAAAATTGAACACAATTTTGTTTACCATATATTTTATGCTCACATAAATCAAAATCAAGATTACAAGTAGTCAACCCTTCAACAAGGTTTTTATTTTTCAAGGTACTTAGACCCTTTTCTCTATGTGGCCTAATCTATGGTGCCATAACATAGTCTTCTCTGCAAGTAATTTTGATTCAAAAGAAAGAGCACCCTTAGGTACCTAGAAGCCACAACTGAAAATAAAACCCTCTCCTTTTCCAATGAAGTAGTCATAGATTTGCTTTTTGTAGAAGTACAATTGCACTCAACAAGGCATACATCAATCTTATACAATCTACCAAATCTAACACCTCTAGCAATCAACATAGCGCCTCTTACCATCTTGCATCTTGAATCAGAAAAGACTACCTGCACACCTACATCTATAAGTTTGCTCACAAATAATAAATTTCATGTTAATCCAAGGATATGTAACACACATAATCCTTTTTATTCTATCATCAAGAAATCTGATTTTAATTTACCATGGCCAAAAATATTTAAATGAGAATCATCACCCAAGTACACCTTACCTCCATCAAGTTAGATTCATATTAAGAAAACCAATCTCTATTAGGGGTCATATGGAAAGAAGCACCTGAAGCAATTAACCATGTGTCATTACCTATACGAGTGGCCAAAGTTGCTCCTTATGGAAGTGTCCATGCTTATTGCAATTTAAGTAAATAACTTTAAACTTTATAGGAGATTTGGATCTCCCCTTGGACTTGGATTTGTCACACTTCTTACTCTTCTTTCCTTTTTCTTTGGCTCTTCCATGAACACTTAGGGCTTCTTTGGCACTAATGGATGCCTTCCTCCTCATTTCTTTAGAAAGAAAAGAACCCACAACATCTTCAACTTTTAAGACAACAGACGTACTCTCAATCACCATAACAAGAGAATCCCATGAATCAAGCAAAGAACATAGCAGGATTTGAAATCTCTCCTCCTGATCCATTTCTACACCAATTGATGCCAATTGAGCCACCAACATATTGAATGCTTCTAAATGGTTTGCAATTTGGCCATCCTCTTGCATTCTCAAGGAATACAATTGCTTCCTCAAATCTTGTTCACTAAAGATTGGCTTAATATATCTCATCAACTTTCTTCCATAGTTTCTTTGCAGAGGGCTCTTTATGGACATTGATTAAAATAGAGTCTGTTAGGCACAATCTGATTAGACCTTTGGCTTTACGGTCCATAACATCATATGTAGTAGCCAAAGTAGCATTTGTGGGCCTTGAAACATTTTCATCAATAGCACCCCATAAATCTTGATCAATTAACAGATCCTCCATCTTCAGCTTCCACATCTCAAAATTGTTACTAGAAAATTTTTCTACCTCTATTCTCCATGACATGCTCTCCATCTGAAAATCCTTGCAACAAGATCACAAAGTATCTTCTGCACAAGCTCTCGCTCAAAATTGGATTAGTTCAAAAAATCTAACAACCTACAACTGAAACCAAAGGTGATCAAATTCTGATACCACTTATAATGAAGCTAAGGTATCGGAACAACCTACACTAATCTTGAGGGGAGGTCCATATGCAGAAAGTTTTAGATCTTTACAATAGTTACTTAAATAAACACAAATAACAATCATACCACAACACAATAATTACATGGGGAAACCCTTTCAGGAGAAAAACTCCATACTCCAAAGTTGCCCAATATATTATTCAAGAATCAAGAAGATTACAATTTACTTGTAGAGCAAGATTTCGCAGGAATATAACCATCCAGAGATCCAGAGGCAACTCAACATCTATAGGACTCTTACAAACAACCTCCATCTCAAGCTCCTGATATATAAGAGATACAATACAATAAACCGTTAATGCTAATTACAAAACCATGAGTGAAAACCACACAAAAGTGGTGCCCAAATTATCTCCATTCAAATATGACTTGTGATGTGCCAAATCACACACCAACATGTGTAAATCTCGCTTTTACAACTCTTTTAAGTGTCCAACACATTTTCACATTTCCCAAAATAGGAGGTCCAACTTCTGGAGGCCATAACTTTTGATCTAGGTGTTTGATTGATGAACCATTTGATGCGTTGGAAATTTTGTGAAGAGATCTATCAATCTATAAATCACTTCATCGGTTACAACAAATTTCAGGGCATTTAGGGACCTCTAAGTGCCTCAAACCTGAGTTCAAAACTTTTTGGAGAGTTTCAAAAAATAAAAACTTTAATATCCTGCAATCCAGGTATGATCTTGAGTTGAAACTCACCCAAGATGTTAACTTGGTAGTTCTGCACCTTTTGGAAAAAATTTGGGTCCATCCATGCTCAAATGTAGAGTTACTAAAAATAGTAAGCTCTCTTCTTTTTAGCCCCTTTTAGAAACTTTGAAAGTTCTAAACCATTCTTCAAGATAAAGGGTATTCGAAAAGATCAAAACTGGGAAGAATAGAAACATTTTGTAGTTGCAAGGTTGAGACACCTTTCCTAACAAGAATGACTTCGTAAAAGGTAAAATTAAAATATGAACATGTTACTTTTAGTATGGTTTAGCTCTATAGGACCCTTTGGGAATAACAAATTGTGAAATATGGAATAAAAAAGAATAGGTAAATTTGAGCTCCTAGTAATTTGACATTTACGAGATACTTTGAGAGTATTTGATAAGTAAATCTAGAAATTGAAAAATTCAAGTAATTCAATATTTATAAAAACCTCAGGTCCATTGAGTAGCTAATCTCAGTAAAGAGGCCCAATAAGATTAGACCAACTGAGAAGCCACGTAATGCTTACTCACATTTGCATCTTCTCCATAGCATTAAAACCCAAACTATAGATCTCATAATATGAATTTGTCAATGTTGGATCTAGGGCATACAACTGAGAGGGGGGGGGTGAATCAGTTGTATAGAACTTCTTCTATTTCAAACACTTAATTTTCTGTTGTTAGTTAGCAGCATATCAAATAATCATTCATGGAAGCATAATACATAAACATAAGAGCAGATAAGCATCAACACATTGAACACCAAGATTTTGACGTGGAAAACCCGGTTAAGGGAAAAACCACGGGGTGATTAACCCAAGAATTATTCTCTGTTAGAAGAATAAAGAAAAATGAATGGCACATGCCAATAAGGGCTCACTGCCCGAGCACACTGCTCACAAAGAGGCCCACTACCTACAAGGAGACACACTGTCTACAAAGTGATAAAAATCACAGTCTTGAACTGGAGAATGACATCTCTACCATGTCCGGATCAGTTCCAATTAAGCCCAACAATCTCTGCTCTGCCTTTCGCACCTTTCTTCGCTATATCATGCTCATCTTCACACCACACACTGAAATGAACTCACAAATCATTATTTATACAAGACATCGACTTAGGAACAAGCATCTAAGTCGGCAAACAACCATAGGAGTATCCACAAGATGAATAACACATCCGGTCGGCCATCTCAAGATCATTCGCAGGATGAACAACTCATCCGGTCGGCTACACAGAGCAAGAACTTCATCCGGAAGAATAACTTCAATTCCGGGCTCTATCATCAATGCGGACCAACAACACAACCTAAACATGATCCAAGAACCTTCACAAGCCTGTCTGAGTGTCCGGATACATCCGCACTTCCTCTGCTTACTTGGATCTCTTGTCTTCCTCATCCGGAACTTTAAGAACACAGTCTGTCGCCACTGTCATAATGCAGGAGGTACTTCCGGACCTCCAAATCATACACAAATCAGGATGATACATCACAAGGACATCCCAAACACTCCTTCCAATCCGCAGATTAGGATAATACAATTCCGGACCTCACCGGACCTTTTTGTGATCCTCTGTCACCTCCGGATACTTGCCGGACCCGGTTCTATACCGGTAGCCACAACTCCTTCAGATCTTCATGCGGACCTCTGAAATCTTAACTGTAGCATCTCAAGACTCATATCTACTAACCCTTTAATCCGCATCCTCCGGTTCTCATCCTATACAGTACATTTACCTTCTTCTCATCACTGTTCTTCACTGTTCCTGACTGAGACTAATTTTCTCAATATCCTCAGTACACAGCTCATCAAATCCTTCTTGTCAATGCAATATGAGTATGTTGACATCAATGACAACACTGGATAACCTCATACTTGCAACAATCTCCCCCTTTGTCATTGATGGCAACATATGATGTGAAAAACCATTAAGACAAGAACTTCAACTTTTCATATGTCTTCTCTTCCTTTGCTGCTCCCCCTTTGATCATCAACCACTTGTTTTTCACATGTTTTCTCTCCCCCTTTGACATCAATGGCAAAGGGCTCATACTTGCAATTCTCATACATCAGAATCATACCAGCTGCTCCCCCTTAGTTGCAGCTCCCCATTTGTCCGGATCACAAGATATGACTGTGATAGCCACCGGACTGATGCACAACAGTGCATCTTAGTTCATTACCGGAGGGGCCATGACCCCTAACTTCTCCCGGAGATATTCAAAAGAGTCCTTGGGAAGAGGTTTTGTAAAGATATCTGCAATCTGATCCTTGGAGGGAACATACTCCAATCTGACTTCTTCCTTGTTTACTTGTTCTCTCAAAAAGTGAAATTTGATAGATATGTGCTTAGTCTTAGAATGCAATACCGGATTCTTGGAAATATTAATTGCACTTGAATTATCACAAAAAATTGTGATAGGCTCCTCATATTCAACTTTGATGTCTCTTAACATCTGCTTCATCGATAAGATTTGAGTGCAACTACCTGCTGCTGCAATGTATTCTGCTTCAGTTGTAGACAGAGATATTGCATCTTGTTTCTTGCTTAGCCAAGAAACCAATCTCTTCCCCAAAAAGAATGCTCCACCACTAGTGCTCTTCCGGTCATCCACATCTCCTACCCAATCTGCATCTGTGTAAGCATGAAGAGAGAAATCCGGATCTCTAGGATACCATAGACCATACTCAACTGTTCCTTTCAAGTATCTAAAAATTCTTTTGATTGCCATAACATGAGATTCTCTAGGATCAGCCTGGAATCTTGCCACAAGACCAACAGCTTGCATTATATCTGGTCTAGTTTGAGTGAGATACAACAATCCACCAATCATTGATCTATACTTTGTCTGATCTGCCTTTGGAGAATCATCAACTTTGCTTAACTTACATCCGGTTGCCATAGGAGTGTTCATAGGCTTTGAGTCCTCCATACCAAATTTCTTTAACAATTCTTTCACATATTTGGTTTGAGAAATGAAGATCCCTTCTTTTGTTTGAGTAATTTGCAGACCCAAGAAGAAATTCATTTCACCAAGCATAGACATTTCAAACTCACTTTTCATCTGATTTGCAAAAGTTTTACACATACTATCTCTTCCTCCAAAAATGATATCATCCACAAATACTTCAACAATCAGAATGTTTTCATGATCAATTTTGAAATATAAGTTGCTGTCAGCAGTACCTTTGTTGAATCCAATCTGCACAAGATGCTTATCCAACCTTTCATACCATGCTCTTGGGGCTTGCTTCAATCCATACAAAGCTTTCTTCAACTTGCAGACCATATCATTATTATCAGACAATTGAAATCCATCCGGTTGTTCAATGTAGACTTCTTCTTCCAGATCACCATTTAGGAAGGCAGACTTGACATCCATCTGATATACCTTGAAGTCTTTGAAGGCAGCAAATGCAAGAAGTAATCTGACTGCTTCAATTCTTGCTACCGGAGCAAAAGTCTCTTCAAAGTCAATTCCTTCTATTTGAGAGTAGCCTTTGCAGACCAATCTAGCTTTGTTTCTGATTACTTCACCAGCTTCATTTAGTTTGTTCCGGAAGACCCACTTGGTTCCAATTACATTCCTGTCTCTAGGTCTGGGAACAAGATCCCAAGTATGATTTTTCTCAATTTGCATCAGTTCATCTTCCATTGCTTTGGTCCAGTTTTCATCATTGCAGGCTTCATTTATTGTTTTAGGTTCAATCTTTGAAATCAGACAACATTCATTCTGATCTTGAGCAATATTCCTTCTAGTTTGTACACCTTTGCTTCTGTCACCTATGATCTGATCTTCAGAGTGATTCAGTCTTACATACCTTGGAATTTTGGGAGTATCCAGCACTGCTGTTTCTTGATCAGGCTCATTCAAACCTATCTCTTCTTCCTGATTTACCGGATCAGGCTGACTCTGTCTCACCGGAGAGGATTGAGGTCCTTGAACACTGTCTTGATCATCTTCATCAAACTCATAAAATCTTGAAGGCTTCTCAATTCCTTCATCAACCTTTACATTGGTGCTTTCTATCATCTTCCTCAATCTCTTATTGTAACACCGGTATGCTTTGCTTTGAGTGGAGTATCCCAAGAAAATTCCTTCATCACTTCTAGCATCAAACTTTCCTAGATCTTCATCTCTTTTAATATAGCACTTGCTACCAAATACTCTGAAATATTTCACAGTAGGAGTGATGCCAAACCAGAGTTCATAGGGGGTCTTACCGGTGTTGTTTCTGATTTGAACTCGATTGAGTGTGTAGACTGCAGTGCTGATAGCTTCTTTCCAAAACATTTGAGGAACATTTGCTTCCAACATCATTGTCCTAGCAGCTTCCTGGATGGTCCGGTTCTTTCTCTCAACTACTCCATTCTGCTGTGGAGTCTTAGGAGCAGACAACTGTCTCCTTATACCCTGTTTCTCACAAAAGTCAATGAATTCACCAGATGTAAATTCACCACCTCTATCAGACCTTAGACACTTTAGTTTCAATCCGGTTTGATTCTCCACCATAGCTTTGAAGATTTTGAACTTTTCAAAGGCTTCTGATTTTTCTTTTAGAAAGGTAACCCACATCATCCGGGAATGATCATCAATTAACAACATGAAATATCTATCACCTTGCAGACTCTTGATTCTTGTCGGACCACATAGATCAGTATGTACTAATTCCAACAATCCGGTAGAAGACTGATCTTTGCTTTTAAAAGAGACTCTGCTTTGTTTGCCTAACTGACATTCTTTACACACACTATTTGTAGGTTTTATCAACTTTGGAAGATCTCTCACAGCCTGAGTATTGCTTATTTTGATGATGTTATCAAAATTTACATGACACATTCTTCTATGCCATAACCAACTCTGATCAATTTGAACAAACAAACAACTTTTATTTGAACCAACCAGATGAAAGATGTTACCTCTTGTCTGAGTACCGGATGCAATTTCAGTTCCGGAGCTTGTAAAGATTCTGCATTTTCCATTCTTGAACTGGAGATCATAGCCTTTGTCCACTAACTGACCAACACTGAGAAGATTGTGCTTCAATCCTTCAACATATAGTACATTACCTGTTTTGCTCTTACCATCAAAGGAAATAGTTCCCCTACCTCTGATTCTGCCAGCAGAATTGTCACCAAACTTTACCATTCCTCCTTCATATCTTTCCAAGTCTAAGAACTTATTCTTGTCACCAGTCATATGGTGAGAACATCCACTGTCAATAACCCAGTCATCCTTTTCTTCCACTTGAGCAGCTAAAGCTTTTTCAACAACTTTGTGATTGACAGATTCAGAGAGCATGGAATCTTCTTCCTTGATGGCTATAAACACCCACTCATTTCCAGACTTGTTTCCTGGTTCTGATTCATCATCTGTTACTCCTTCATTGTCATCTTCTTCATGAACATAATAGCAATTCTTTTGAAACCTTTGTCTGTGAGTATTAGATCTTGCAGATCTTTCCGGACATCTTGAGGCAAAATGACCAATCTTATTGCAGTTGAAACACTTAAAGGGTAGTTTTCCTTCATACTTACCGGATCCTCTTGGCAGTCTTTTTGCAATGAGGGCTTCAAGTTGAGCTGTTTCTGCTTCTTCTTCTTCCATGTCTCTTCTTGCTTGATCATACCATGACATTTTCCTTGATGAGTTTTCACCCGGATCAAATCTCTGTTTGCCTTTCACATAGGCACTGGCTTTGAAAGCAGATTCAGTCTTGGGTGGATCATCTCCAAACTCGGTCATTTCAAATGCAGCTAGTTTGCCAGCCAGTTGTTCTCTTGTGACAGTTGTGTGGGCTCTGAATTCATCAATGGCAGCAACTTTGATTTTGTAGGCAGCAGGAAGGGATCTTAGGATTTTGCAGACAATCTCATTTTCATCTAAAGTTCCACCAGCATTTCTGATTCCACATACTAGCTCATTTACTCTTGGCATAAAGGTAGTGATGTTTTCATCATCTCTCATTTTCAATCTTTCAAATTTCCCTTTCAGACTTTGCAACCTTGCACTTTTGACAAACTCATCTCCTTCATATAGAAGTTCCAGTTTAGTTAGGATCTCATATGCAGTTGGTAGGTCAATGACATTCGAGAGATCTGAGTCATTCAATGCGCTTAGAAGAGCTTCCTTGGTCCGCAGATTGTTTTTAGCTTCTGTGATTTCATTCAGAGTTGTCGGACCACCTTGTGGAGGTACATATGGTTTTGAAATCATACCCAGGTATGCTTTTCCCATGCATTCCAAGTGACACTTCATGCGACCTTTCCAGAGAGTGAAGTTGGTTCCATCGAACTTCGGACTATCCTTCTTGTATGACGACATCCTGGATCTCCTCAAGCGGTTAAGCTCTTGTCAGAGGAACTTAGCTCTGATACCAATTGTTGGATCTAGGGCATACAACTGAGAGGGGGGGGGTGAATCAGTTGTATAGAACTTCTTCTATTTCAAAAACTTAATTTTCTGTTGTTAGTTAGCAGCATATCAAATAATCATTCATGGAAGCATAATACATAAACATAAGAGCAGATAAGCATCAACACATTGAACACCAAGATTTTGACGTGGAAAACCCGGTTAAGGGAAAAACCACGGGGTGATTAACCCAAGAATTATTCTCTGTTAGAAGAATAAAGAAAAATGAATGGCACATGCCAATAAGGGCTCACTGCCCGAGCACACTGCTCACAAAGAGGCCCACTGCCTACAAGGAGACACACTGTCTACAAAGTGATAAAAATCACAGTCTTGAACTGGAGAATGACATCTCTACCATGTCCGGATCAGTTCCAATTAAGCCCAACAATCTCTGCTCTGCCTTTCGCACCTTTCTTCGCTATATCATGCTCATCTTCACACCACACACTGAAATGAACTCACAAATCATTATTTATACAAGACATCGACTTAGGAACAAGCATCTAAGTCGGCAAACAACCATAGGAGTATCCGCAAGATGAATAACACATCCGGTCGGCCATCTCAAGATCATTCGCAGGATGAACAACTCATCCGGTCGGCTACACAGAGCAAGAACTTCATCCGGAAGAATAACTTCAATTCCGGGCTCTATCATCAATGCGGACCAACAACACAACCTAAACATGATCCAAGAACCTTCACAAGCCTGTCTGAGTGTCCGGATACATCCGCACTTCCTCTGCTTACTTGGATCTCTTGTCTTCCTCATCCAGAACTTTAAGAACACAGTCTGTCGCCACTGTCATAATGCAGGAGGTACTTCCGGACCTCCAAATCATACACAAATCAGGATGATACATCACAAGGACATCCCAAACACTCCTTCCAATCCGCAGATTAGGATAATACAATTCCGGACCTCACCGGACCTTTTTGTGATCCTCTGTCACCTCCGGATACTTGCCGGACCCGGTTCTATACCGGTAGCCACAACTCCTTCAGATCTTCATGCGGACCTCTGAAATCTTAACTGTAGCATCTCAAGACTCATATCTACTAACCCTTTAATCCGCATCCTCCGGTTCTCATCCTATACAGTACATTTACCTTCTTCTCATCACTGTTCTTCACTGTTCCTGACTGAGACTAATTTTCTCAATATCCTCAGTACACAGCTCATCAAATCCTTCTTGTCAATGCAATATGAGTATGTTGACATCAATGACAACACTGGATAACCTCATACTTGCAACAGTCAAACCCTTAGATCATGCCACACATTAATGACACTAACCTTAAGCATATGATATTTGCGTGGTGATTGGTGCAAATTGTAACAATTTAGAGGAACCTTTTATGCCTTCACAACTAAATGACAAAGAGCCACAGACTTTCCTTTTAGTCGGATCCACTAGATCTTAAAAGCGACGTTGAGGTTGAATTTTGTTTAAAAACACGCAAAGTGTATTTAATGTGACGAAAAAGATATATGAATCCTCGAGTGCCTCGTGTGTGGGAATTGTCTCGTCTATGATGTAGGTGTTACACCTTACTAAAAAACGTGAACCCCGTTTTCATGTATGACGTCATTGCCACTGACTTGCCAAAGTTTTATATGATGTCATTAACACTTACTTGTCCAATCACTGTGGGAAGGAGGAACATGTGTTATTTGACAATGACAGAATTCGTAATACCAATTACTCTTATTTGGAAACTTGGCAAAGATGTCGTGGTTACTGCCTGAAACATACATCAACAATAACTGTTCCACACCAACCAAGAAGTTGCATGCCCATCGAAGTAGATAAACACAAGCTTCACTTGTAATGAAGTTCGGCGTTTACTAAATAAAGCTTAGGCAATCCTAAAACGTTTCACCTTTATTTCGATGGCTAAATCTCATCCCACGCATTTCAAGCACTCACAATCTAAACAAAACGTCAATAGTTCAAAATGTAAACATTCGCACAGATGGCTGTAAACAATACGTTCTCACCGTTATATGTTTTAATCCATGGTTAGATATGAATAAGAAGTTTCAAAAAAATTATTAATTTTGTTAAAGAATTGTAGATAGTTGATGAAGATGATGGTATGTTTTTTATTGTACCATTCATTAAGCTTCAAATTTTGTAATGTACCATTGGGTCAGGTTTGATCTTTGGGTGATTCTAATGGATGAGTTTCCCCTGCTCATGGCAGCTTAACTAAAAGTCAACTTTGGGTTTAGAGGTATGCTTACTTATAACGTTGTAAACCAGAAAATATAATGGCAAATATGCTCATAAAACTACAACCTACAATAAAGGATTTGCCCAAACTACATTAGATTTAAGCATTTTATCAAGGCCTTCAAAGACCACAACATGGATATTCAAACACAACCGTTCATCTATCGAATACTTTGGCATTTAGTTGATATTATTTTAACTCAAGTCAAGTTTACAACACACAAGCTATTTTAGGGCTTCGTTGAACCTCAACTAATGCTTTGGAAGACATAGAAGGAAATAAAATTAAGAGATGGATGAATGAAATTGTTACTTCATATGAATGGATTGGCATTGAGGAGCAAAACTAAAAGTGACTACTACAATGGGAAGCCTAGAATGCATGAGAAGTCACTATGTACATTTGTGTCAAACAAAGTCACACCATGGGAATTAGGAAGTATTAAATAGAGGTCCCATTCTATTAATGAACTATTAACATTCTAAGAGAGCAAATGCTTATTCTTTGAATACTTGAGTTATGACATAAACATAAAAATGTGTGGTTTAAATATTTGTTAAATCCCCTGAGATGCTTTGCGATAAATATAGACAATTCATGACACATAATAAGCACATGTCTTCATATATCAATTTATGGAACTGATAATTGCAATTTTGAATGGACAATAGTCAAACACAAAATATAAATTTATTCAAGCTTGCTAGGAGTTTCTTAAAAATAGATTCTTCCACAATTGATCACAATACTATATGACAATAACATTCACCTTTTTACAAAATGTAAACAACCATTTTATGTAGAAAAGAACAAGACTCGTCTCAGTTGGATGATTGACACTCACTCAATTGCTTTACAATATTGAAATCATGATTAATACTTAAAGTGCAACTAAGAACTAAAATTTAGTAAGGGTGCAATTCAATTTGTTGCTAAGAATTTTATTTGTAGCATAAGAGGCTTTGCATGATAAAATTGGATGTGGTGGAGAAAATCCCCTCCCACCAACATATCCTCTATGTAATGCCCCATCTTTTACACTAGGACATTAGTGAACAAATATGGGATGAACAAATTTTTATGATGCAACTATAACACTCACATGTCACAGTTGCATACTTGAGCACAAAAAACACCAAAGTGCCACACAAAGGAACATGAGAGAAGGTGGAAACAACACACACACTTCTTCAAAATATGAGCCACCAACATCAAAAAATTGCCCGCAAGCCAAGCAATGTCGACAAACGGCTAACAAACTAAATGGAGGATCAATCTCAACACCTCACAAGGATGACATGTCCAACATGGATCTAACCACAATGAATCTACTCACTAAGCATTAATCCAACATGATAACCAACTCAAGAGCACGATTACAAAGAAAATATAGATAATATACATTTTCCAATATATACAACATACATGCCAAATATGAGAAATGTTACACAAAATGCCACACTTGTTCGACACCAATGTCGAGATGGGCCACATACAAAAATGGGATTCTAAACCATGATGTGGTAAAAATACAACCCAACCCATAACCATAAAATAAAGCAACAAAATCATATATAGAGGAATGATTAAACATGCCAATATAATCATTTCTAACAACAAAACAACTTTATGAACATGACAATTTCCTTATAGAACAAGGATCATTTTCCAACCAAATGATCATATAAAATAATAACATGATGGAGGCTACTTCCCAAACATGGAAGGATCACACTCTAGTAATAAAATGATATAAAGAACAAATATACATCAATAATAAGCAACTTCCAAGCTACTCTAATAATCACAAAATACAACATGAACA
Organism: Cunninghamia lanceolata; assembly: GCA_027924645.1. Lineage (NCBI taxonomy): Eukaryota > Viridiplantae > Streptophyta > Pinopsida > Cupressales > Cupressaceae > Cunninghamia > Cunninghamia lanceolata. The sequence continues at coordinate 24,272,352 of BSBN01000867.1, forward strand.
TAATATTAAATAATGCATAAGGAACTCTTACATCTTCCAAGGGATCTTCAAGTAATACCAATGGGAAAATGTTACCCACCACCCTACCGTATTACCATAATCGCATGTAATTGATATCTATGCTACTCTAGACAACCCTCGAGCTACAAAGAAGAAGATCATGGCAACACTGCTATCCAAGTGATGAAGGATATTGCCCTTACCAACCGAAACACACAACAGTAATAAAGAATAAAATGACTAGTGAAAGAAAGAAATGCATGTTTTCTATTATCTCAATGTAATGACATTACAATATTCAGAAAATTTTTAAGTTACAACCACATGGGCTTTCTAATTATAAAAATCTGCAAGTCAAAGCCACCATTTGCACTATTGAACCCTCTGTAACCCCCATTCACCTCCTTTATCTAGAATGCATAACCACTCCAGAATATTCTAGAAATTGGAACTCCCACCAAGAAGATTTTTTTTTTTAATTAATTTCGGTAGTACAACTTCACGAGATCATAACTTTAGATCTGACCATTGGATTTTCAACCATAATATATCATTGGAAAGATCTTGAAAAGACTTTGGGTATAGTTTGATTTTTGACAAATTTTTAGGCCCATCCAGAGCCTCTAAATGCCTCAAAATTAACTTCGAATATTTTATTAAGATTTTGAAAAATGAAAATATTAATATCCCACATATGAAAAATCATATTAAAGTGATTTCTTTGCCACTAGATTCAATTCACCATTCTAGAGGTTTGTGTAAGATTTCGTGTCCATATGTGCACAAATGCCAACTTACTAAAAATAGTAACCCTACCAATTTTAGCCCTTATTGAAAAATAAACAATAGTTTTGGGTGATGCAAGATTGCACTTACACCCTAGATACTCCTGCATCACAAGCCAAAACTCTCACACATTTAAGGATTACATAGAAACACTCATGCGAATCAAACATACAACAATATATGAAACATGTGACAACTCACAATACAACTAGTATATAAGGCAACATAAAACACACATGCCAATAAATGCACACAACACACATGTGGCACAATTGCCAAGCAAATGCACACAAATATGAATGGCTCACACAAGCTACCAAGCATAACATAATACCATCGCAATAATCAAGCATAAGGGATTCTCACAACCTCAATACACTCCAAACAAGGCATTAAACAACACCATCACACATACATATATGAGAGAACTATATATAGGCAAACAAAACTAGATCTCGAATAGAATCCCCAATTTTGCATACCTATCTATTTCACATGGTTTTACTGAACACAAATTTGGATACTCATGATCCAACTGATAAGGACTAGGGGAGGGACCTAGCTAAGACATTGGAGTGGGCTTCCCCTTGGTTCTCCTTAACCATGATAGAAAGCATAAAAGGCCACAAAGTTCTTAGGTAAACACTCACTTGGTGAATGTTTTTAAGAGTTATTGAGGGTCTATTACAAGGAAAACATGCTTACCTAATGTAATGGGCTAGCTACAAGAGGTACCTCTACTTACCTCTAGTAAAAAGGGTCAATTGCAAGACGCGCCTACACCTACCTTGGGTCAAACAGTCAATTGTAACATGTTCCTACTTACCCAAAAATACATCTCATCCATAGGTACAAGTTTACTTCCCAAGCAATGCACCCACTTACCTCAAATTTGGCCACCACAAGCCTCCTACAGATATACCCTATCTGTGAGGCCTAGTTGGCCCTATTATGGATACTACTATTTAGATACCTTGTTTTGTTTGATTGACTATTGTGTAATGGTGTGTTATTTTCTTTACAGTATAATATGTTAGATGTGTGTGTGTGTGTGTGTGTGTGTGTGTGGACATTATCTTAGATCATATTTAGTATTGGATGGCTTAATTGGATAAAATGCTTTTAATTATGTGATTTATATGATCGTGTATTTAAATGTTAAATTCACAAAAAATGAATGGTGTCATTATTTATGAAATTTAATGAATTATTGGAAATGAGGATATTTTGATTTATTAATCTTTTATTCGTAAGATATTCTAGGAATTTGATATATAGTTTTATGTTGCTTTAGATATCTTATTTCCATGATATACTGATGTTCAAAGTTCAGTTTTGTAGGTGGGCAGCCCAGACCATTTAGTTCAAAGACATTCTAAAGACATTTATTATTGTTTGGTTTTTGTTAGCTTTGTGTAACCCATAAAGGGGTAGAAAGGCATTCCTTGATTGGTGGGAGTTATTTGCGTTAATTATCTTGTATTTTTTTGGATTAATTATTTATTTATGTGTATTATTGTTTATTTTTAATTATGTTGGTGTTGGAGGGTTAAATGATTTTTATTCATTTATATTGTTTATTTTTTTGTTTGTTGAGTTATGAACTTAAGTTAAAAGATTTATTGTTTTTTTAGAACATCCATGTGGGAAGTTGAAAGGTGGGGAGTTGGGTATATTTTTATTTGGGAATTTCATTTTTCCTATATACGAGAATGGTTTCTCCCCTTTTGGGATGGGAGGAAGAATGTGGAATTACTTGTTGAAGAAGGAATTTGGATGAAGGAGGGTATGAAGGTGCAAAAATTTCAGTTTGAGTGGATTTCTAGTTGTATTGGCTTCGATACTTTGGGCTGCTCCTAACTTGGACAGCCAAGATAGGGTTTTGAATATTTATTTTTCTTTATTGTTTTGAATGCAAATAAATTTTTTGTTGTTGTTGAATCTAAAATTTTCAGTTGCATCTTAGGTTTCTATTGTTTGGTTTTAGGTTTTTGGGTAGTACGAGCAAATCTCCCCTAAGGGGTGAGAGCCTCCCTTGTGTGGGGTTGAGAGAGGTGTGGAGACTCTCTTGGGGAAATTTTGATGGATATTGTGATTATTGGTAGATGGAATGGTTGTGGTGTTGTGGGTATGCAGTTGTATGGGGGTTTGGAGGAATATTGAGATGGTGGCTATGGTTGTGATTTGTGTAAAAGAAAATGTGTTTTATTTTTGTGGTTATATTGGCATTCTCTAAGAGGGACGAGTATCCCCTCTCCCCCCTTTGTAGAATATGGAATGGGTTCTTTGTGAGTCATCCATTTGGGAAATTTGTGTTGTTTAAATCTAAATTTTGTTTTTTGATTGCATTGTCTATTTGTTTGGATATTAAGAATGTCTCCTTCTCAAGCGAGGGTTTTGTAAATCAAACCCTATGATCTTGGGTGGAGAGCAAGACTAGGTTGTTCATTTTGTTGCAGGTATTTATGTCCAACTAGTGAAAAGATTTTGAGCTTGCATGCTCTATATCAATGGATAATTAAATCCATTTTGCAACTGTAGATGTTGCCCATTTTGTAATTTTATTGGAATAAAATATCTCTGTGTAAACCTATTGTGTTACAAGATTTCTCAAATGCAATTGTTTACCTTTTAAGGGAGAAAAATTGTATTTAATTCAGTTTTACTCTCTGTGTGTTATATGGCTGGAAATATACCTCTAATTTTGAGGAAATTTCATAAATATGGGCATATGAATTATTTATGTATGCCACAAATGGTTGTAAATTCATATTAATTTCCAATGTATATGGATTGGGTATCATTTTAGTACCACTGTATCAAATTATTCTTATTATAAAAGGGTGTTATTCTGTTCAGAAATACATTATTTGTTGTTACTAATGGTATTAGTTTTATTTTAAATGTAATGAAAAATTGTTTAGAGTTTATTCTTTAGACCTTAGGCTTCCATGGAAGCCATGGAACTTCCACAATGACCATGGCCTCTTAGGAGCCATGGGATCTGTTAGAGCCATGGATCCCATGGTTGGTGGCCTTAGAAAGGTGTCGACCAAAGCTAAGTGATGCAGGATCATCGACCAAATTTCCAAATTTTTGGTCAAGTGGTAGGATTTAGGAGGATAGAAGTTCCTATCGCCATAGTGACATGAACAATGACTAGAAGACGTTAGTTAATAAGAACCGAATAGTTGAGATGTGATGACTTAGAGTCAAATTGTTAGGAAGCAGTTGCAAGAATTAGTTGAGGAGGTCAATAGCTAGGCAGTTGAAGATGAATAGTTCTGGAAGGTGAACGGTTGGAGATAGTTGGAATGGATGGAAGCTGAATGGTGAGAGAAGGTGGATAAAGGAGGCATTACCCAAAAACATATGGAAAGTGGCCAGAAAGAATAGAGAATGAGCCAAAACGGAGGAGTAGGAGGAGATAGGTGAAGTCGATGATAGGATTAAAGGGGGAGAATAGGTTGTAGGAGAACAACAGGAAAGGAAAAGAAGATGGGAAGGAGAGTAGGAAGAATGTAATCTGTCCACTAAAACAAATGAATAAAGAACTACTATTCTAAGATTGTCTATTTGCTTCTCTAAATTTCCTATTATCGATGATCAATATCATTATTGTTTTCATTGCTTTTTCCCTTGTTCTATTTCATTACTTTGATGGTGTATGTGTCTTGAGAAACTAACTAGAAATGTATACCCTGTTTTGAATTACTATCATAAGTAATTATAAATCATCAAAGAATTATTGTTCCAGTTTGTAGCTTTGCCAGTAGATTGCTACAATCATTTTAGTATCAGAGATTAAATTTGAGGAAGTGTGCTATTAGAGTGGTATCAGAGTGCAGAAGGTTCTCAGTGCTAGTAGATTCCCAAGGTGAGGCAACCTAGCCAGGACCTACGGGTAGTAGAGGAAGGAGAGTGTGAGTGTTGCAAAAAGTTTAGAGCCTAAAAGATTTGGGTAGGGGACACTAAGGTGTTATTGATTAATGGGTAATATTGTTTGAGTATACATAATGTTTGGAAAGTGATGTGTATATGTTGTAGATTGACAGATGCCCAAGAATCTGAACATAGTATATAGAGGGAGATATTAGTTCTTGTTGAAAGGTGAGATTATGGTTTGTTGTGTGGATGGATGGATGAGATAACAGGAAAGGTGAAGCACCAAAAGATATGGGCACAACTATTTGTGTGTCATGATACAAAAGCATGTAGATATCAAACAAATGCACCCAATGACAGTCAAAAGCATTAATATATTTGACAAACATGCCAATCTATGTGTCTAAAGCATAAGTTTATAGGACAAATGTGCTAAATGATAGTTTTTTGTTTATTAGAGAGCTTTCTTGGCAAGAGATTGATCAAACAATAAAACACAAAGGATGATATCATTTCAAAGTGAAAATGATGCAAATTATCACTAACCTTCACAGATTGTAATGGCTTTTACTAGTATTGAACATAAAAAACATGCCAAAAACTTTAGCACATTCCTAGAAATTATTCAATTGGGTATGTCTTCATAGTGCAGGCCCACACAAAACACCTCACAAAAGGGGATAGCTAGGGATCCAGTGGAACAAGGGCTCACCTTATCCATTTCTTTGGAGGCTTCAATTCCTTTCCTAATGAATTTTTATTTCCTCTCAAGGAGGAACATGGTGAGTATCTTTAAGATTGTTGTTGAACCTTGCACCACACTAGAAGATGTTTGAAGGGTCTTATCTAGGCTATTACATACTCTCTTGTCAAGTCCCCAATATACACGAGGTACTACGCAACACAAGTCCATGAAAACTAGTCCATAGAAGGCATGTGACATAAGCGATTAAGCAAATGCCACTTCATCTTGTGTTTAGAATCACCTAAGACCCCAAGGCTATGCTAATGATGATGCAACTAGATTAAGGTACAAATTTCACTCTCCCCTTTGTATACCCCACCAGAATGCATCATTGAGGTTGTCCCTAAGGGTGATGAAATCCCCTAGCAAGCCTCCTAATGGGAAGGATTTATACTAGTTGTTTTTTATCCTGAATCTCACAAGTTAGGTACAAGGGAAGAGCATACACAAGCTATCTTAACCTTAGGATCTCATCTATAACACATAGGAAATTTGACGTGTTTGATATCCAAGATCATGTAAGGTACGAGGAGAGAGCATATGCTAGAAAACTTCCATAGACACATCAAAAAAGTTAATGAAATGTCTAAGCTAATTTAATGTTCTTAGATTAGTGAGAAAATAATGTCATGGATAATTGACCCAGTGGGACAATTATGTTAGTAGTTTGGATTTTTTTTTCTCTTTGATAATAAAAGAAAAGGTTACACAAATGGATTAGTCTACAAAATCACAAAGGTTAGATGAAAAAAGGTGATATTAAATATTCTGAAACAAAAGCATAGTTTGACAGTCATAAGCTCAACTGTACAAAACAATTGCATCACTTTACGTAACAAATGCATCTCTTTAGAAAATAAATGTGCAGTTTTTATGAAATAGAAGAGAAATTTTATGAGATATAAGTACACAAATACATGAAAAAAGTGAACTATTATAGAAAAATGCACACATATAATTGACAAAAGTAAACTATTATAGATCATAAGCAATCTTTAAATAAATGAAAGCACATAGATATTAAACAAAAGAAAACTTTTACATAACAAAAGTGCACAAATACTTGATAGAAATGAACTTTTACAAAACAAAAGTGCCAAATATAGAATGTAACAGATGTACATACCTAAGAACATATGTGTGGATTTATGATGCAAATGTACTATTATAGGTGACAAAAGCACAGCTAGACAGTTAGAAGTGACTACCTGAAACAAAGATTTATAGATCTACAAACAAAAGATTAGTTATCTACAAAAAAAATAGTTAGCTGAATCAAAAAATCACTATAGAGTTCAGAAATAGATAGAAGCCTAGAACTATCATTTTTGGAACCCCAGCTGGGTAAGGTCATAACTCCTAGTGATTTGGTTAGAATTTAGACTTCTTTACATCATTGAAAAGATCTTTAAGAGAACTAGTTTGTGTTTCTTAAAACTATGCCTTTGGCTTATTGATTTTAGCAACTGATCAAAGTTTCAAGTCCAAAATTTGCTCTAAATGCCTCTGAAAATGTGATTTACTGAGATGTAGAAATACCAAAAAAATAGATTTTTGATATTTTCTAGTTTTAACCTTGTAGATGCCACCCAAGTGCCCCTAGATTGATATGTGATCACTACAAACAAATTATTAGTCCTCTATAGAACAAATGTGTTAAACCAATGAACAAATGCACATGACTTTGGATCAAAAGCGTGAATCTACATACAAAAGTGCCAATATGTAGAATAATTGTGTTGAAGCATTGAGGAAAGGTGCTAAATTTTTAGATAAATGCATTGAATTAGCAAACAAACACACCACTCTATAGATGAATGTATATTTTTGGAACTTGACTTCTAAAACACGGAGTTCTCATAAGGAAAAGTTAGATCTAGGGACGTGGGTCACATCAAGTGTGTCAAAATGTGGATAAAAAAAGTACAAATAAAGACCAAACAATGAATACAACACAAATAATACATATACCTTCCCTTCAAATGTAATTCCTCTCCTCAAGGGAGCAGAAAGGAGTAAAACCAAGCTCCAATAGCTGTGTTTCCTTGATTTGATTGATATGAACTTATGTGGATTGCTCAATTACTTTAGCATAACTTTGACATGTGATAATGGAGGATTTTCGATATGATGTAGCAATATAAACTTGCAATATGAAGGTATTTGAAGTTGGTTTGAGAGAATTTATTTATAGTTTTCCAGAAATCATGATCAATGGTGGAGGATTATTGAAGAGATCAATGACTGAGAATAAGTGATAGGATTTGGAGGAACATGAGAGTGACAAGTGTCTTTGTCCTCTCCTAAGTTATGGGAGTTAACAAGCATGATTGGCTAGTTGACTGAATTGATTGATCTCTCATCTAAATATATTGATTTGTCAACTAACTTGATTGATCTGTTAACATAATAGATTGAGAGTTATTGATGGAGTTATGAGAGGAAATTATGGTGAGAGGAGATAATAGGGAAATTAAATAAATAAATTATTTAATATCATGTGCAAATGGATAAATAAATAAAATATTAAATTTTATTTATTTGGAGGAAATAAAATATTAGTTTTAATTAAATAAATCATTTAAGTTTATATAATTAATGTGTGGAGGGAATTTAGACTAATTAAATAATTTGGAATTATTTAATTAATATGGAGGAATAAGATAAAAATGACTAAAGAGATGGATGAATTTAATTAAATAATTAAGAATTATTTAATTAATATGGAAGAATGGAAATCAAATAAATAAGTTGAGAAGTGACATGAATGCAATGTAGTGATACAAAAATGTTTTGGTGAAATTTTAGGTGTCTATAGATAAAACTAGTTTGTTTAGGGAAAACCAAATATGGGAGGAGTAGCCTAACCTTGATAGTAAAAGATTTGACAATGATCTTGTAGGAGACATTGAACAAGGTGATGGGCTACTAGTTCCAAATTTCCTTTGGCTCACCAAATGTAGGTATGAATTGGATATTCCCTTTGTTAATTTTGTTGCTTAATGAATTCTCGTGGAAAGCTTCTAGGTAAACTTTGTGGAGGTAACCACCTATAATATCCCAAAACATTTTATATAACTTGTCTAGCCCTATTATTAACTTATAAATCTAGTATAGTAAAAGCATGCACTCCACTCAACAGATCAAGATATATCTTATCAAGCGACTCACAAGTTATAATGTGCTACATTTACAATGTAAATCTAGAGACATATTTTCTTTGATGACACCTATACTATATGTATAGCTTAAGGATTTCCAAGAGTTGTCCTAAGAGGTTGTGTATAGAAAAGAAGATCTATATTAAAATGAAATCTATGTTATGAACTTTAATCAAATAGAAATTTAATAGTAGTTGCTACGATCTATCATTAATGCTACAGGTTCTATTACGAATAGATTATTACTATGCTATAGGTATTTGCTACTTCTATTGTCAACCAATTATTTATATGTAGTAAGTATGACTAAAGGTACTAAAATTACCAACAACTAATAATAACAAGATATTATAGCTTTACCTCAAGTGGGCCCTTGCTTAGGTGAATTGTACTTATTTTACTCACAAAATCTTAATCAGATCTCTTAACCATTCATTGCATAATATTGACTAAACTGAATAATATTTTATTTGATTTTAGGAAACACAATACAAATTTCTGGTAGAAAAATCTCCCTTTTTATTTTACACAAAATCCCTTGAGTATATATAGACTCATTGTATACATCCTTAACTAATATCAACTCTTAACAGCCTAAGCTACATGTGGCAACTCTTTCCTAGGACATATGAAGAAGACTACTTTTATTTCAGCAAAACACAAATAGGAAACATGTGGCAACTCTTTCCTAGGACATATGAAGAGGACTGCTTTTATTTCAGCAAAACACAAATAGGAAACTTAGTTGCAATTACACTATCAAAGAGTAATTATCCTAATATAAGTTTTCAACTAAAAAAATTAAAAAAATAGAAGTAATGGAGACATGTAAACAAGGGGCATAATTTATGCAATCCTTACTGAAGGATCACTCTAGTTATCTATCACTAACTACCAACACTTTGAGTTTTCTCTTAGTTTTCGTAGAAGATATTATTGCTGCTGGACAAGTCATTGGTGATTGAGGTCATGGCTACAGAGACTGGCTCCTCATATTCAAGCATTTGCTCGTTTAGCTAAATGAACATGTTCTTATAGCTATAGATAATTATTCCTATGGTTGAAGAATCACAACAACCTTGGCTATGGGTGTCCGATGTCTTGCTATTAGCTCTTTTCCATAATACTTCTATACTAAAATTACCATAATCAATATAATATAGCATCACATTTTGAGTATAATAATCAAAACATATAGTCATTTATCAAGATATTATATATTAGATATGGTGCTTCAAACATTAAATATTATAGAAAATTTTAGGTTCTAGGTGAAATTATTCAAGGAAATATTTTGTGAAATAGAAAATAAACATAAGAAATAGGGGCAATTGCATGTCCCATCAAAAATCACATAGGAATCTATCCAAACTTGGGGCTTTATCATTGGATAAAAATGATAACCTCTAGGAAGTCTTTCCTAGTGAGAAGTTGATCACAAAGAATGCACTAAGATGTGAAAACTTCAAATGGAGTGATAGTTAGACATGACTACAAAGCATTATTCCAAGCTGGAGTATACTCTCGACTAGAAAATACTCTCATAGTATCAGACAAAGGCCTGGAGAATATCGGGGAGCTCTGTAAAGAGGTTCTACCATTCGTTTGAAGAGGTCAACCAAAGTGGGAATCTATGACCTAATTTTTGTGGTGAATAAAGCCACACAAAGATGATCATCAATGTCCAAAGGTTACACCTTCAAAGTAGCAATGGCTTGGCAAGGCTCTAAGGTGGTGTCCTTATATGAGTAATGACAGAAATGGACAAGTTGATGCCCATATATGTAGAGGAAACAAGAGGTACAAGTGATGGCACCATTCCACTAGACTATCCATCGTGTCTATTGCATAGTACATGACTTCGAATTCTAAACACGTTGAATAGGGGATGACATGACCTTGTGAGTGAGCAATGACATGTTTAGAAAAATTGATTCTTCATGGCCTTGGATTTGGAAAGTTGCCACTCAAAATGAAATTGTATTGGAAAATGGTTTGAAATAATGACATCTGACAAATGGTCCACATAGAAATAATAATATATAGCAAAAGAAAAGAATGATAGAGTTGATAGAATGGCTTTATCTAGATGGTTGAGGACCCTATCAGATCCCACCTTGAGATTCTTCCACATATACTACGTGATATGATCTTGGTGGTAACCAAGAGTGGGGAAAAAGCCTTAATTTATTACATAGAAAGAACCATGCCTCTCTTTAGGAAACTATCCATCACATAGGTATGACCTTACATTTATAATAGTTCATTTCAATCATATTAAAATATCTGTAGAAAATCTAAGTGGAAGTGGGCATTAAATTTATTGTAATCCATCTCTAGAGGGAAGATCTCTCAACAACAATATTCAAGGTATAAATATTAATAAATCCAAAAGAATGATTATTATTGTTGAAAAGAGCCCACAATGCTTATTTGGTGGCATCACATCCTTGGTAAACAAAGTGTTGAGGCCACATAAGAGAGAAAGGTGACAACATCACCATGACTGACATCATGGTTACTAGACACAAAAATAATAATTAGAAGGTTAGATAACAAGGAAAGCTACAGAAAGTAAAAATCAAAAGTTTTAACCTCTTGCAAACAAAGAATGTCTAGACCTAGAAAAGGTTGTTGAGCATCATGAATGAAATTTTTTTTAGCAGGTCTATCAAACCTTGAATGTTCTAGGAGACAATTCATAAACAAGTGGCAAGAGTCATCTCCTCGTGATCTAGCTCATCTATAGATGAGTAACTATACTTCATAAACCCTTGTTTTGAATTGAAGCTACTTGTTTGAATGGGGGCTATGTTTCTCTAGAACATATTATCTTTCTTCTATCTACCCCAATGGGCTACAAGACCTTCATTGCATAGTCAGTGTGAGGAAGTATGTTGGAAAATAGTGGCTTTTGGAGAGGACAACATTGACATTACTAATGGTTCTCAAGAGAATTTCACCTCATCAGGCATCTCCTCAAGAGGAGAGATGATGGATTTCCATGTCTCTAGAGGTTTTGAAACTATTTTAAGGACTATCCGCTAGATCCAGAGGAGAGTTTAGGAGGGGGTCCATTATTACTAAGGTTAGACTGGATTTGTGACTAACCACTATAGACCAACCTTCCTTTTTTTGTAGGAGGTGGGGACCTAGAAGTAGGTTGTGTATTAAGCTTAGAATGGGGAGAAGCCAAAGGGTAATCTTGGATCTTATGCTCAAAAGATTGACATTGATAATAAGTGTTAAACAAGTTAAGATCAAGAACATTTTGAGCATATCTCATTTATCCAATTTCAATATCCATTGTCTCCTTTAAATCCTTGAAGAGATCTTCTTCTACATAGATTCTCTTTTGGGGTTGAGCGAATAAAAATTGTCTAGTTTGACACATGATAGTGCCTAAAGAGGAGGTTAATTGTGTCAAAAAATTCTAGCATGGCAAGGATAAAATAGGAAATTCCACCCAAATAGGCATTTATAGAGCTTTCTCATGAGAGATGATGATATTTTTAGTCCCAGGTTTTAAAACAAGTAGAGAAGAGTGGACAAGCCAAGGACCATGTTTGAGGATAACTTCAACATGGTTGGCTTTAGCAAAGCAAATAAGAAAAAAAACTTTGGTAAGGTTTTGCATGGCATCAAAGTGAATCCTATATAGGACCTAGGCCTGGGTGACCTAGTCTTCGAGCATTCTTTCAGGTGGGGGCCTTCTCACAAATATCCCTTTTAAAGCAAAGTTCTTTAACCAATGAAATACATTATCAAATTTTGGAATGGGAGAACAACATCTAGGGGTGTTTTAATGGATAGACTTCATGGAACACTTTGGTGACAAACTTCCTAAGTCTCTTGAGTGGGGATGCCATTATTATGTGTCATCAAACCTTCAAACCGAGCAGCAACTATAGAGTTATAGAAGATTAAGGCAGTTTAAGGGGGTAGAAAATGCTTGTAGCATAGCAGCCTAAAAGTGTCGCAATAAATACAAAAGAACAAAACTAAACTCCTACTTCAGAAGAAATAGGATGACATCAAGAGAAGCAAAGCCAAAACCCTAGCAATTGAAAACCTAATCCTAACATTATCAACTTTTAACTTGGAAATATTGACCCAATCTTTTGATCCAAAATCTATTGCGATTATTACACTTATTGCTAAAGTTGTTGAACCCAAATTTGTATAATATACAATAAAAAAAATGGTACAAGAAAATATGCCATTTGCAATCCCTAGTTTGAATGCATGCATAGAATTATTTCACTTTTATAATTTTCAAATTGTAAGAAATAAGACAATAATACTCAAAGCGAATGAATAATGTATTGATATGCAAAACAATATATGGGTATAAATCTACTATGAGTGATTTCATGAAAGCTACATACAAATTTTCATTACAATAAGCATTTGTTTGCTCCAAACATTTCCTTTCATGTATTCTTGAGGTTTATTATATGTTTGGTCTATAAGTGTAACATTCAAGCGATTGCATCTGGAGATAGGTGAGTTTTCTCAATGATTTGGTTCTAAATATCTTGATTTAAATATTAAATGTATTTTAAGGTTCATTTATTTATTTAAAAAATAAAGGAAAAAATACTGTAACTATTAAACCCATCAATATTTAAGAATGGGAGTTACAAACTATTGAAGAAATGAAAACTCAGTCTATCCAAATGCAAGAGTCCAAGAAAACATACTTTCAACTTCTGTAAGCCAAAGTAAGACTATATTTTAGGAATTCCTAATCTCGCTCAAATCCCTGTCACTAAAAAAGTACGGTTGTCTATAACGTTAAACTCACCGTGATCATGGAAGCAGAAAAGAAATGTTTATGCTTCACATACCATGTTCATCTAAAAGCTTAACAATAATTTAAAGTAAGATGCTATATATATAATAGAAGTTATATATGTAGGGCACTTCACTTAAATATCATTCACTTCAATGGTCAAACATCTAAAAGCTTAACAATAATTTAAAGTAAGATGCTATATATATAATAGAAGTTATATATGTAGGGCACTTCACTTAAATATTATTCACTTCAATGGTCAAACAATGTAGGGACTATCACTAGACCAGTTAAACTTGTTTAAAAAGTAGACACAATGATATTAAAGAAGCCAGATGACCTGGTTTACAATGTATAAACACAAGTACTAAATATCATTCCAATATTTGTGAGCAAGTATGGAAAATCATCTAATCAATCACGCTTGCTTACAATATACATAAACAATAAATTTAAGGCATCTTTTTATTTTTGACCAAACCTAGCACTGTAAGAAACTATAACCTGTAAGCTTCTTAAATCCAATAAATATGGAGCATTTATTAAATCTAAACTTGCCAGACATGAAGCGATGTCAAGCAAACTTGCAAAGAGAGCAAATTTGGTAGAAGCGATTAGGCGCCACTCCGTAGATGATTTGGAATTTCCTTTCATGCTATACGCAACAAAATTGCATTATTCAATGGGAAAATCAAGTGAGAAAAAAAATTGCTACATTGTTAAGGTAGAAATATGTATAGAAGGTAAAATTCAAACAGAGGTTTTCTGGGATGTACTTGTCTTTTTCGACGGAGATGCCTTATCGAGCCTCATTTTCTTTACATTTTTCAACTTCTGTTTCTTCTTGAGATACCGTCTTCCCTTGGTCTTTGTAGTTCTACAAAGGCCAAAGATTTCAATTGGAACTTTATAGATGTTCAAAACAAATAAATAAAATCTATCCAATTTTTAAAGCATGTTATACCTTGGAACTCGCTTTTCATGCTTTGTAACTCAGAAATAATCCGGAATGCGAACCTGGTTCTTTGTGCTATTTTTTTTCAACGCTCCAAACGCCAAAGATTACAATTGAAACTTTTGTAGATTTTGAAAACAAATAAATTGAAACTTTTGTAGATTTTGAAAACAAATAAATTAAATCTATCTATGTTTTAAAACATGTTATACCTTAGAAATTGGATCGGATTGGAGGGTTCATTCAAATATATTTCATCATCTATGCGAGATCTTTTATTAGAACTTTCGTCATTTTCTAGTTTGGAATTTGAAACTGAGCACTTCCTCCCTGCATATCAATAAAGACTTTTCTCTTAAATTTATACCTATTCTAAGTATATCTAGACCACTAAACCTCTAAAAAACTAGAGTTTTGGTTTTTTCGCTTGCATAGTCTAAACTCTAAACTCATCGCACATGCACAAGCAACACAGTTTAGTTCAAATATTCCAGTCGTTTGAACAAGCATGTCAGCTTCGGTCATTTGCACCTGCGGACAAAGGGGTTTCTTATCCGATTTGCATAAGACTAAAATTTTGAGTTAAATTTGTTTCAATAAATTTCTTTTGTTATTCTATATCAAAAATTTAACCACATCAAAACATATCTTAACAGCATTATGTAATAATAAAATATTATCCTTTAAATTATTATAAATAATAGTTAAAACTAAAACATTAGAATTGAATGAAGTGGGCATATATTGTCATTTGGAAAAAAAAATATTGTAGCTAATTAACTAGAGGGCATATAATATTCATTCTTTACATTTTTTTATCTAATTAATTGGAATGAAATATATATTATCATTAGCATTCCTTCGTAACTATAATTGAAGTGGTTTTATTTTGACAATTATGATCATGTGTAGTACTAGATAGAGCTTTTGGCATAGTCAAATTCCTTTCCATATAGTTTGGAGCCCTTATTGAGCTTCTTGCAAAGTCAGATTCCTTTCTGCAAAGTTTGGATCCCTTATTGAGAATCTTTCAAAGTCAATTCCTTTTTGGTTAGTTTATAGCATTTTTTTGAGCTTTCTACATAGTAAGATTTATTTCTACATTGTTGAGAGCCCTATCACTTTTCTGTTAGTTGGAATCCTATTATTTTTCTGCTTGCTCAGAGCCCTACTACTTTCCACTCATTTAGAGTTAGAATTTGTTAACCATACTCTTTTTACATTTTGTGTGTAGACAATTTTAAACATTTATTATTATTATCATTTTTAAATGTTGGATAGATGTTACTTATAGGGACTTTTTCAATGTCCTTGCATGGTTGTTGAGATCATTATTCTTGATGCATGCTGGCCTGAATAAATAATAATTCACTAACATTATTCTGAAATCATTAACTTTTCAATTAAATATTTCTTTCAAACATTACTCATCCAATACAATTTGACTGATATTTGTTAATTATTAATCAAATGTCCATCATCAAATGACATAGAATATAATTGTATTGATAGTAATGATGAATGGGTCCTAATTGTAGAGTCCAAGGCTTCTATTTTAATACAAATATTTAACCAAAACAAAAAATTGTGGGGTAGAACATATAATTTTAAAATTTACATGCACCTTAAAGTGTTAGCAAAATGTAATGGTGAAATTATCATACTCATATTATTTTTCATTTAGTTCTCTATCCATTGTGAGGAAATCTTGTGATACATACATATCAATAAATGGCACAATCTTGTTAGAAGTTAGTTTCATTCTCATAGCCTTTAACTATTCCTATACACACATGTTACCACATACTTATCAATCAACATATTCGACTATGGATATACTACGATACATTCACCTAATCTTTGTTGAAGATAAAATGTAGCTAAATGAAAAACTAAAATAGATAAAGAATCACACACACACACATAGATAAAAATAGAGACACAAATTTAACATGGTTCACCAACAAAATAGCTACATCCACCAAGGAAAGCAGGACACACTATTTCATTAATCAATCCAATTACAACAGTCTTCATCTCTACCAAAAAGAGAATAAGAAGGGAATTATATAAACTCTTCAGGCAAGTGAAGAGTCATGGGAAGAGGAAGAGGAAAGGGCAGTGACGGTTGGGCTTCATTTCCAACAATCTCCCACTTGAAGTCCAAACTGCACTGTTGTCCCCACTTTCCTTGAAACTCATTGTTACTTAACTACAATACCAAGTAACCACTCCATTCGCTGACCAATCCCGGTGAGAATTCCAACTAGCTTAACCAAACTGACACCAGAATAACAAAACCATGTCTTATCTGATATCCACTCTTCATTTATGTCCTCATTTAGGTGAGGCAGTATCTGCATCACCTCTGGACCTCAATTGTTAATTCTTATGTTGGATCCAACAGCATCAGTAACATTAATGCTCTCCATGCCCTTTAGTTCCTAATTTCTTGCTTTGAAAGCAAATGGTTTTGAGATAAGGGCTCCAACAAGACAGATATCTATCACATTCCATGAATGTTCACTCGTCATCAATCTTTCTACATAGGTACCAATCTCTTCACCACTTCCACGTCCCAAAATACCAAGGTCTTGCACTCCAGCAACCTTAGAAGCAAACTTGACACACCTTGTAGACTAGGTACACCTGGTCATGACAAGGTTCTTATCCACCACAGATCTCTTGGTCTCCGTGAAACACCCACGATCTAACTCGAATGCCATTGGCTGATCTTGGAGATCACACTTCCCTCCTTGATCACAAATTGGGTAATCCAACAAGTGATTTATCAGAAAGAACTCCACAATTGTATTAGAAACCTTGGGTGAGGGAAACAGAGAAAATGTCAACATCATTCTATCTAAGTACTCCTTCCAGATCTTTGAAATCAATAGGGTACCTATTCTAGATCCCGTACCTCCTCCCACTGAGTGGCGCACTTGAAAGCCTTGCAAACAATTACAATTCTTAGCCACCTTTCTGACAACATGCAGAACATAATCAATAAGCTCAGCGTCCTCAGTATAGTGCCACTTTTGAACAACAAAAGTCATTGGGGGCTGGTAATTTGGTTCAAGTGATGCACAAGCCCTACGAATAGCATCCAGCTCATAAAGTAGAACTTGCTAAAATTGTCCTTCGCTTACACCATCTCTGTAAAATATGATTCTCAAAGGCTTTTGTCCTATTGCTATGCGGAAGGAGATCAATAGCTCCTTTATCATGCCTCTAGTTACAGTGCCTTATACAGGATCTTTCTAGACTTTATACAAATCTTGAATAAACTCTTGTCAGTGTGCCTAAGCACAAACTAGGCTTGCATACTTGGTGACTTTAGGACAATCTTGAGAAGCAACAACTACTGCTATCGATGGACTAGAATCTTCTCCAGGGTGTAGATGAGTAACAACTACCCCAAAGATAATTGTAGGTATATCACTAACCAGAGGTATCCTTCGAGAAATTGCATCAGCAAGGATAATGTTTGTTCCACCAACCTTTACATTATTTTTATGTGTCTTGGTTCTACCACCTTGGTGTTTGGATAATTGAATATAATGCTTTTCGCAATAGGAACGCTCATGCATTGCACGAGTAGCACATCTCCATTGTTTCCCATCTGACCATTTACAATGGAGCTCATCAAGAACAACACAAGGCCATGCTTTTTCTTCACCATTCAATGTGTGACTAGAGGACAACTCTGGCAAAGTTGATGCTTCATCATTTATTATCTCAATGCTCTTGTTGGTGTATTTCTTCTTATCTTGGGTAGTATGAAAATTGAAAAGCTGAAGGCCACCTGCTTGGGACTACTAATTACGGCCTCATCAAATACCTCTACAAAATCAAGCCCCGCGTCGAGGACCAGAGTAATTTCCATCAATCCATTAGGAAGAATCTTCTTTGAGTTCTCCTTCCTAATCCTCACCCCTCCCCTTCCCCAGGAATAATCAAGATCCTCTTGCTCCTTCCTAATTTTTTTAATGAGGTTTCTCTGGGGAGGAACATAATCGCAATCAAGCTCCTGGGCCTTCCGCTTATGGTTCTTTCTAGGTAGAATCATCTTTGAGGACTCATAATCAGGATCCTCTTGCTGCTCCTCCTCCTCAACCACCCTCATTTTTTTCATGGTGTTTCTCTGGGGATAATGAGGAACAAAATCGCAATTGATCTTCCGCTTTGAGAAAAGACTAAACTTCCATCCTTTCTCTTTGCTACACTGCCATCCTTTCCCATCCATGTTTTCTTCTAGTTTTCTTTCCCTCTCCTCCATGTCCATCTCCATCTTCTCCATGTTTTCTTGCATAAATATTTGATCAAAATCCAATAGGTTAAGAAATTCATCAATGACGTAATTAACTACATCATCTAACCTATCGATTTCACTTGAAGAAAGACTCTCTATGACATACAAGGTGCCTACTTTGCAGCCTCGAGCAATTACCAAGGCCCCTTTTGTGACTTTCCATCTATTCAATTTAAAATCAACTTTACATCCTTGTGAAAACAACTGTCCAGCTGAAATAAAATTTTGTTTGAGCTGAGGGACATATCTAACATCTTGCAACAGCCAACTATTTCCATTTTTTAATTTTAACAAAACATCCCTTTTGCCAATAACATCATAAAATTCATTATTGCCAAGAAGAACCTTACCAAAGTCACCGCTTTGTAGATTAATGAAGTACTGCTTGCATAGAGTGGCATGAAGTGATGCTCCCGAAGAGAGCACCCAAACATTTGGTGGTATTTCTCTTGAAGCTGAAATAATAACACCAATTGTTGCACCAGCATCCTCTTCACGTACCGGATTCACTTCATCATCTTTTGGTTGATTTTTAGCCTTCTTTAAAAACAAACAATTCTTCTTGATGTGGCCTTGCTTGCCACAATACTAGCAACCATCATCTCTCTTGTTGGATTTTACCCTCCCTTATGATTTCCTATGACTTCCTTCATCAGTTGGCATTGCTCCCACTCAAACTCAAACCTCTCATGTTAAATGACCAAGCACCATGGCTCTAATACCAATTGTTGAAGATAAAATGCAGCTAAACAAAAAACTAAAATAGATAAAGAATCACACAGACACAGAGATAAAAATAGAGACATGAATTTAACATGGTTCACCATCAAAATGGCTACATCCACCAAGTAAAGCAGGACACACTATTTCATTTAGCAATCCAATTACAATAGTCTTCATCTCTACCAAAAAGAGAATAAAAAGGGAATTATATAAACTCTTCATGCAAGTGAAGAGTCATGGGAAGAGGAAGACAAAAGGGTGGTGATGGTTGGGATTCATTTCTAACAATCTTTACATACATCACATTTATTAGTATGCTTATCTCCATATATTTTGTATTCCCCTTGATCTATGTACTTACCCAACTATGGTCTTTTTTGTAGTTTCACACAAGATGACTGCACTTGCAAAATTGACCCCTACCTTTCCAAAATTTAAAATTCAAATTTGACTAAGTACCACCTTTATTTTCTCATAGTGACTTGACTAAGCACATGTTTTATGAAATTTGAAAAAATACAAAGGAAATTACTAAGATAATAATCAAATATTAAATAATAAAATGTAATCTAGTTTAATTTTATATCTGAGTATGCATTTCAATGGATTAGCCTAGATTATTCATAGCCTAAAAGTTTATTTACCTTTACAAATATAATTGATCTATCCAAAAAATTACACAAGAATATTTACTCATAGTATGTATGTGAATGGTTATTTATTAATTGTGCAAACACATACACACAAAATCTAGATACATAATCATATAAATTAAGAGATAGTTTTGAATTATTTATAAGTCTATATATTAATATAGATTTTTTAAATACATCTATCTAAAATACACAAAGAAATATTAGTCTCAAGTTGCCTATCTATATTTGTCTAACATTGATATCTTTCAACATATATTAAATAAATGTATTTAAGATATCTATGCTAATTGAAATGAAAAAATAGGGTTCATATATTTCTAGTAAGGGGGAATATAGGTTAACTAAATCAATGAGACAATCAAGCATTAATCAATATTAAGTGTTTTGTAGGGTTTTCTATAGTGGAAAGTAATGAATTAGATTATATAATATCAAATAGTTGGAACAATCATGACATAAATAGTAATCAATGGAGATAAAGAATTAGCTCTATGACTAAAGTTAAATATCAATTGATGAGGAAGGTGAAATCAAACAATAAAATCTATAAATGGTCTAGAAAGTCATATATGTGGATCAAAACTAAAATATTTCTTTTTTCAAGGTTGTATTGGATTGTCTTCACAAGTTTGTGTCATTATTTTGCCTATGAACTTGCTATGTGTTTGTAAACTCAACCTACAATGATATTTATGTTCTGCTCTATGAATTTCATGAAAAAATATTGCTAGATAGCAATATCCTCTACCAAGCTCTTAGGGTTTTTCTTTTGAGGTGGTGGTATTTAAAAATACTATAACAAATAGCATGCTTCAAACATGCACAAGAATGAAGTCTAGAATAATTACTAAGATGTTCTTGGATGAATATGATTAGATTCTTAGCTTGATTTAAATATTGAATGTAGGTGTCAATGATGGTAAGTGTAATGATTTTCATTTTGTATTCTTGAATGATCTTTTGACTTAAGCATTATTAGAATTCAATGCAATGAATGCCTTTTTGTTTTGCCTTTTTATAAACAAATGTAACTCCAAAGTACAAATATTTGTATAAAGTCAATGCACAAAAAAGTGTAAGATGAGGCCAATGGGTTAAGTGTTTGGTTTTAATTTTGTAGTTACAAGGACCAAGATTGTTGCAATGAGGGCAATGTCACTCATGGACATAACTTGAGTCAAACAACTATGTTGGATCAATATTCAAGAGTATTGGATTGGATAAATGATCAAAAGTAGTTGGATAAGTCAATTGGACTAGGATTACATGTACATAAACACAAGGATGGGTGATAAGCATAGTGCTATGTGTAAGAAAGGCTAGGTATGTGGGCCCAATTATATATAAAAATGCACCATTTGTAGCTATATACAAACATAATGATATTGCCCTAAACTAAACACACAACTAAATAGAAAAATACTTTGAAATATGCTTTTCACCAATATACTGATTTATTTTTTTATTAATAATAATATCTCTTATTGTTGAGTGTTTAATAACACTCTTCCAGATATAAGTAATTTTCTAATTCATTTAGCATTAAATTAAATGGTGATTAAGTGCAATATGCATAAGAAGGGTGAACAAAATAGTTGGTGATAATGAGAATGGAAAGAAATGTCAATATCTACATGGAAAATGTTCAAAAACTCCACATTCCATTCCATTGTCATGAAGGTATTTAAAAATAAATACACTAATCTATACATGTATTGTACTATGCAACTCCTCAGTTTCTTGAAAAACATATAAAAGCTCTTCTTTATTGACTTTAGAGTGCAATACTCTTCAAAATACCACCAATCTTCTAATCAATGAAAGAAGCAAAGCAAATGAAGATCAATGAGGTTATAAGAGAAGTGAAAGCAAACATTTTGTAGGGGAAAATCTCACCTTAGAGGAGGAATTTATTTTCATGGACTTGACTCAAATTGTGAAACTTAACCATCAATGGAGTATAGTCTCAATGCAAAATTTAAGGTTATTCATTGACATAGAGCTTGCATTTTCATAATAGACAGAGAACATATTCCAAAGTTTCTTCCAATAACACTCACTCATTAAACATCAAAATGTGTATGTTTAATTTCTTATTTACTTTGTGGCATTTAGCATTTAATAGTAGAAAATAATGTCCCATTGTTTAATAAATTTATTAATTTAGGTTAATTACTTCTATTTTTATGCATTTCATTAGATCAACCTAGATTATTCATAATGCAAAAGTTTATTTTCCTAAATTTAAATAGAATTGGCACTCATAGTTCATAATAAATAGACGATGTAAAATTTGATTAATGAAATAATTTTTTCAATGGCCTTCATTCATAATATGTATGTTATGTGAATATTTATTTATTAATTGCTTATACACACATTTATATACATACATATATGAATGCATGCATATAAATGTTTATATATACTATATGTATGTGTATGTATATATTATATATATTGTATGTATTTATATCTACACACATTAGATGCATGATTATATAGTTTAGTGATACCTATTAATTATTTGTAAGGCCATATGTTAATATAGAATATCTTAAATATATTCATCTAAACTATGTAGAAATATAATAGTCTTGAAGTGGCTATTTATATAAGTTCCTCACAATGATATTCTTAACAATATTAAACAATAGGAATGGTGACATTAATAGTAATTAATGAAGAGAGAGAATACTTGGTTCTATGACCAAAGATGAATGCCAATTGATGTAGATGGTGAAGTTGAAGTACCTCAAAGTCTATAGAAACTCTAGATATTTGTGTATGTGTATCAAAATTAGAATTGGGATTGTATGCACATAAGCATAAAGATGAGCAATAAACATAGAGCTATGTGCAAGAAAGGATAAGTTTACGGGCCCAACTATGCACAAAAATTCAACATTTATTATACCAAGATGTGTTATAGAACGAAATAAAAGTACCTCATGTCATGAGTGTGTATAAATCTTTTTTTTTTTAAATTATATGGCCCACATAATTACAAAAATACAAATACAACTAAATAACTAACAATAATAAATTACAACCAACATAATAAAAAAATAGAGCTAAATAATTAACAATAATAAACTATAACTGGCATAATAAAAATACTAATAGAACTAAATTAAATGAATAATACTACCTAAATTAACCTATAAGACATCTAATAACTTAACTAACCTTATGATCTTCCAAGAAAGAGAGAAATATAGAAACAGAGAGAGACAATGAGGAAAAAAGAGAGACAATGAGAGAGGTAGGGAAATGAAGAGGATGGAGAAACAACTAGATAGATGAAGAGAAGTGGAGACAGAAATGGGAGAGAGAGATAGGGGAAGAGAGGGAGAGGAGAGAGAAATAGATAGAGAACTCTCCCTCTATCTCTACTTCCCCTCTCAATATCCATCTCTCTATCTCTTTCTATATTTATCTCTCTATCTCTCTATCTCTATTTTTTTGTTTCTCTTTTTATTTGTTTTCTCATGGAATATTGAAAGGTAGTTAAGCTATTAGATATCTTATAAGTTAATTTTGATAGTATTGTATTTAAATATATATATTATATATGTTTTATATTATACTTATGTTATTTTATATAATATAATAATAAATTTATAATTCAATAGCAAATGCATATTAATATTAACTAGCATACCTATCTTTAGAAAATCTATTTAAAAGATATAGAGATATCATTCTCTAGGCACCTATTCCACTTAAATCACAAATTCAATAAAAGCATAGACGCCCTCAAGAATGATATCTCTCCATTTCTTTTACATAAACTTTCTATAAATAAATATGTTAGTAACTAGATATAAATACATTAAGACATTGTTCCAAACTAAAAATAAGATTAAATAAAAATTACATAGAAAATACATTTTTCAAAATAGATTCTTTATTAATAACAATACTTTTTTTTAGTAAATGAGTAATAACACTTTTCTAAATAAAAATCAATTTCTAATTCATTTAGCATTAAAAGAAATCAAGATTGGGTGTGACATGTATAAGAAGGGTTGGGGAAATAGTTGGTGAAGATGAGAACGAAAAGCAATGCCATACGTACAAGAGAATAGTGAAAGAAAAAATAATTGCCTTCCCATTCCTTTATAAAATTGCATTGCCATTTAAAAATACATACAGTAATCTCTACATGCAGTGTACTGCGCAACTCCTCAATTTCTCGACGAACATCTAGAAGCTCTTCTGTGTCCTTTTCAGAGTGCGCCATTATTTGAAACGCATGTTAGACCTCAATTTATTGTAAACAAACCTATCTAACGCCAAATAAATAAAAATGTATTAATAAATATAATTGTAATAAAGTGCAATTTCAAAAAAAATTGAGTTTTCTAAGTAGCCATTACTGTATCTTCGCATTTTTTTCAAAATTGGAGAAGGCGACTAAACTGCCAATTGGAACCACTGTTGAAGGGGTAAACTACTTTTTATTATTTTAAAATAAATCAGTCAGAAAAGATGCCGCTGTAGCAAAGCCACTTATCTTTCAACCTGCTATATCTAATTTTAAATACAAACTGTTCAACAGTGTAAAATTAAAACGTTTCCGCATTGTTTAGTTTTAGTAACTCCTAATTGGAGCAATTGGCAAGGACCAGGATGTTGCACATTATGTTTATCGGAGGTTCAGACCATAGACCACCTTTTGATCACATGTCCATATGCGGTCAAAGTTTGGACCAATATGGAAGAATTGATAGGACAGCGAGATGTATGGATTGATAATACTGTTTTGGAGTGCTTGAGAAAATGGTTTAAGACGGTTTGTTTACACAATTTCAAAGACTCTCCGGTTTATTGTCTCATGGGGTATTTGGTTAGTTAGGAATGTTCCATCTTTGAAGATAAATTGACTCACTTTCAATGCTACGCAGAAATATACTCTTTATTTGTTCATTACAAAATCAATAAAAAGGTCATAACATCTTGGTCAAACAATCCTCCATTAATTGATAAATTCAGGCCTTGGAATTATTTTGACGGAGCTTATCAAGGGAATCCAGCCAATTGTGGTGGGGTGAGATTGTATTTCTAAACTCAAAACATTTTATGTTTGGATGAGGGCACGAATAATTATATTGAAATTATGGCTCTGAAACTATTGATCCTGTTGGCCAAGGATAGGAGACTCACATATTACAAATCTTTGAGGATTCCGAAATCATCATTAAATAGTTCAATAGGCTCTATCAGGTTCAAAATTTATATCTTTGGCCTATAATAATTTAAAAAATTCAATTCATCAAGAATAATTTATAAAATTTTCAATTCCTCAGAAACAATCTTTAAAATCCAAGAAATAAATCGATTGGGTACTTGCTCGCTATGCCCCTATGCGTCATTTTCGAACAGGACATTGCTCCTTTGAGTGTCGTATAAATAGATTCCTTTATTGGGTCTGCGTGCTTGCCGTTTTGTGAGGAAGAGACCGAAGCTCCATGACTATTTTGGCTAAATCGTTCATGGACTTGAGAAACATCAGGCGCTCTTTTCTGTTACGTTTAACTGCATGTAACTTTTTTAGAACTGAGGCCACCAGTACGAAACCAGTTGCAGCCCAATGAAGTTTTCCAATAGTCCTCAACACTCCTACAGCTACTTCGTTATTATTTTCACAAAACTCAAATATCTGTCCAATATATCACAATAAGTATGAAATCAAAATTAGTTTCGATGGAACTGAATAAAAATCATAACAACAGAACTGATAACTCGTGTACAATTATGCGCCACCAAAACAAGCGTCGCATTTTGTCCTAGGCTATAATCAGGATTAACAAATTCTGAGCTTTGAGTAGATAAGAATAGGTTTGATAAAGAAGTATGTGAACCATAACTACAAAGTGCATTCAAAATAAGGTTAATAAGCACTTACAACATAGTTTATACATCAAAGAAGAAAAATCCGCTGTTGTCAAATTAACATACCAAAACAATTGTGGTGGGGATGACTAAGACAGAGAATCGGATAATTAATTGAAAGTAACGAGCTCATGAATAATCTCAATATTAATGGATTATTCTTAGAAACTGATGCAAACCATTTATGAATTTTATCAAAAACAAATGTTTATATGTTATCTTTTAAGAAAATATATTTCCATTGCTGCCACCTTCACGCAAACCGTTTTGATCGTCTGCTTCTTCTGTAACGCCTCCCGGAGCCTTTTCATGCAACAAAAATCCATAAGTCTTGTAAAGTATTTTCTAAAAACGCAAATAATAAAGAACATTCAGACACAGAAAATCATAGAAAATGGACTGAGTCATATTGTATTCTCTTTTACTCGAGATAAAACACGATCAATATCCTCGATTTATTCGGCGAGGCAGGTATCTGGCAACTTTGCATCAGATTTTAGCATCACTTGCCGCGTCACGTGCCGGTTGTTCAGAAGAATCACTCACGAGATTCGACCCTGCGACCTTCATCGATTTAGTTAGGACTCATCGTTCATTGCAGCTCGCAACTTCATCATACTATTTCTGGGACTCATCGTTGGACCTGCGTCTGTAGAGATATCCTTCAATTTTACAACTCGCTGGCTCTTTGAGGGTTTCCACATAAGGTTTTGTATGATGTGAACGTACACAGACCTTTCATGTGTTCTACACTTCCCATTATAATGTAGAACACATGAAAGGTCTGTGTACGTTCACATCATACGAAACCGTAGCGTGGTAAGTGGGAAGTATTAAATAAAGGTCCATCTATTCATTTAGAGCCGCTTGGTTCACATAAGAAAGGTGTTGATTAAAGTGGCGCAAATTTCCAAATTTGTAAGGTACTTAGTCAGTCTAAAGAGCTTGGAGTGCATCTACGTCTTGTTGATGTTTTGTTGATGGAGACAAAAATGGAATTTTCTTGTAGTTTGTATGTCATCTGATTTTTAGGTTTGTATGTGGCTTATAGTTATATAGGACTATTCCTCATTATTATTTATGCAGGAGGAATCTCACATTGTAGGTATGAGATTACCACACATATATGAGACTACCCCATACCCCTTTTTATGCCGGAGAAACTTCATGTGCTATGAACATAAGACATACATATCTTACTTTGTGTAGGATTTAAACTTGGAGTACAAAATTCTTTACCATTAATCTAACTCAAATACACAACATATTTTAAATACATCTTTCTAAAATCATAGATATTGGAAAACTACAATGTAATTGATAGTTAAATCCAGCCCTTATTGACAAGGACACAATTCCTAATACCAATTACTCTAATTTAAACTTATGTACCTGTCTAAACAATTGGCAGAAGCATCGTGCTTACTGCCTGCAACACACTGACATACATACTAAGAACGATTGCAGACCCATCATACTAGACAAACACTTGCTTTTCTTCCCTTGTAAAGTAGTTTGGCGTTTATTAAAGCTTAGGCAATTCTAAAACGTTCTAGCTTTATTTCGATGGCTAAACCTCATCCCACCCACTTCAACCACTCATTCCAAACAAAAAAGTTTAACAGTTCAAAATGTATCTAAATTCGCATATATGGTTGTAAGCAATACATTCTCACCATTATATGTTTTAATCCACGTTTAGATTTGAATAAGAGGTTTTGACAAATCATTAATTTATTAAAGGATTGTAGATAGTTGATGAAGATGATGACACTTTTTTTTTATTGTATCATTCATTCATTAACGTTTAAATTTTTTGACATACAATTGTGTCAAGTTTAATTTTTGAGTGATTTTGATAGATTAGTTTCCTCTACTCATGACAATTTAATTAAGAGATGACTTTTAGTTTACATGTATGCTTATTCATAATGTTGTAATCCACTTAATGTAATGGCATAGACACTAATAAAACCACAACTTACACTAACATATTTGGCTAATGTGCATTAGATTTGAGTATTTAATCAAGGCATTCAAAGGCCACAACATGGATATTCAAGTTCACAACCCCTCATCTTTCAAACACTTTGACAATTAGTCAATTTTATTTTGATTAAAGTAGAGTTTACACCACACAAGCTATTTAAGAGCTTCCTCAAACCTCACCTAATTCTTTAGAAGATATGGAAGGAAATAAAATTAAGATATGGATGAATGAAGTCATAACTACATACGAATGGAGTGGTATTGAGGAGCATAGCTAAGAAGTGACCATTTCAATGGGAAGTCTAGAATGCACGAGAAGCCACTATGTACATTCGCGTCAATCAAAGTCACACAATGGGAACTAGGAAGTATTAAGTAGAGGTCTATTCTGTTAGTGAACCATTAACATTATAAGATAGCAAATGTTGGTTCTTTGAATAAATGAATTATAACATAAACATAAAAATGTGTAGTTTAAATATTTGTCAAATCTCCTAAGATCCTCTACAATAAATTGAGACACTTCATGACACATAATACACATGGCTATTATATCAATTTACTAAAATGAATTTTACAATTTTGAATGGATAAAGTTTTATACAAAATAGCAAGCTTTTTTTAAGCTTTTTGGGAGCTTCAAAGAAACAGACCGTTGAAGGAATGATCACAATACTACATGAAAAACCTTTGATTCTTTTTACAAAAGAAAATAACCCCTTTGTGTAGAAAAGAACAAGACTTAGCTCACTTGGATTATTACACCCATTCAATTTCCTTATGATATAAAATCATGATTACTACTTAAAGTGTAACTAGGGAGTAAAATTGAGTAAGGGTGCAATTCAATTTGCTGCTAAGAATTTTATTTGGAGAATAAGACGCTTTGCAAGATAAAATTGGATGCGATGGAGGAAATCTCCCACTACCAACTTATCCTCGAAGTCAACTCTCATATGAAAATAAGAACAATTGTCCCAAAAAGGCCATGACCTCTTTCAGCATAAAGCACACTTGAATCTAAAAGGCCATTGCCTCTTTTAGCATGATGCACACTTGTGTCTAAATGACCATTACTAGTTCACTAAACTCAACAATCCTTTGCCAATTTTTAAATAGAAAGAGGCTAATTCATTGTCTCCTCCCAAACTTCTTACCCCACTCATCCAAGAATCAAACACTATTAACATTCTAAGAGAGCAAATACTCAAGTTTCATGTATTGGAAAATCATATTGGCAAGCTAATCTCTTAAGTCTAGTTACCTTCCGTAGTCTTCTTAATAGCCAAATAGGTTCCCTACATTGTTAATTATTGTTTAGAAATACTATGTAAGTCACATGAATGATTCTTTGATGGGAAGTAATCAATAAAACTCCTAGAGGAAATTGCTTAAACTTCTAGATTCAATCCAATTTACTTTAGTTCTTCAAAAGATTGAATGGCCTTGCTATTACTTGTAATTTCCTTTGATAGTTCAAGATAATGAACTATTTATTCTTGTTTATGTTGATAAGTTCTAGATTTTTGCACAATGATGTTGATTATTGTAGCTTAAGAACTATTGAATCCATAGAGCACTCTACTTAAATATCATCTAGTTCTATACTCCTCAAAAGTTTACTCAAGAAAAAACATGAATGAGTCAGCCTCGATATAGCACATGAACCCTCTCCTTGCTGATGGAAACCTTCAAGTCACTCCCTCTCTTGTGGCAAAGTCCAGTGTTCTATTCATGTGTAAGCAGAACGTCATAGAGAGCAGTTGCCTGGTCCTAGGGCCTGGTCTATGTCAATGTTTGTTTTGTAATGGAGATAACCCTATGACCTGAAGGGTCACTAGTTGTCAATCTCCTATTTGGATTCCTTAGGTTCTAATGCCTAGATGGATGTTGATATTATTTGTTGATAAGTATAGAATGTTGTAACCTTTCTTCATTAGCTTGAATGACTTATTGTAATTTGTTTGTTTGGTGTATGCCCCTAAGGTTGTGTTCTTGTTCTTCTGACGTCTGTTGAGTGTGTTGTGATCTTGGATGTACTGAATCTATTTCTGACCAAGGATATCCCTAGCCCACTACCTCTAACTCCTGGGCACATTCATATGCTTGAATGAGAGAGTTAACTAGAGTTGACTAAGAGTTGACTTCTTGTTTAATCCGAACTTTGTGATGTGACCAAAGGTTTTCTAACTTCCCTAGATTGTTTGATCTTATGATGGTATCAAGGAGTTTTCAAGTTGAAGTTGACCTCATGATGAAATTGAGGGTTTTCTATATTCGCTTTGTTTTGATTTTTTGTTCTCTAATATTTTTGGAATTTTTTTATGTATGCAAGCTAAATGAATGCAAAGCAATGTTTTTTTTGTTCTTTCCAATTTGATAAGATTATCTAATTACTATGAACTAAAATATGAGTGAAAATCTAGGATTAACTTTTCTTAATGCAAATCTAACTAATTTGTGGTTTTCAAGATTAATTTTGGAAAGCAAATAACAAACTAATCTAATGCAATAAGAAAATTTAATCTATGAAAAAAAAAATAATCTAATTCAATGAAAGGAAACTACACAAACAATGCATAACCTATTAAGAGTAGAGGAACAAATTATTACTTTCCTCAAGAGCGATTTGATTAGCTAATTACCATGAAATCATTTAAAGAATGTGTTTCAAATATGGTGCATGAGATTCATACTATCCTTAGAAATCATTTTATGTGACAACCTCTTTCTCCTCTATAGCAGTGGGCATCTTCTTCTTGGTGACAAGGATGAAGGGAGCAATTGATTTGAAATGACTAGATCTTTGAGAGCTAAATTTGAGAGAGACTGGAGAGATGTGAGTGCTATATATGCGCTATAATAGAAAAATCACTATGGTTTGAGAGTGAATTGAGAGCATATCAATGCTATATAAGCTTTAGAAAGCTTCACAAACTATCCTAAACATGAAAGAAAAGGCACACAAGTCCTACAATGAGCATCAAGATGCTAGTCGAGAGCAAAAACAAAGCTTATCAAATGGCTGCAATAATGAATTTGTCTCCCAATGGAAAACATTGATGCTTTGAAAAATGAAAACTAATAAAATGAACTAAGCGGCTCAAAGGCCTATGAAGAATCTTGAAAACAATTGTGAAGATGAGAAAAGTATTCTCCAACTTGAGAAATAATAAAGAGGTGAGGGATATTTATAGGTTGGGAGAGCTCACAAGAGGTGGAACTGATTGAAGAATTAATAGGGTTGACTAGATAGTGAACTAGGTTGATTAAGGAGTGAGTAGGCCTTGATAGCCTTTCACAGGAGAATAAATGAAGTTATCATGAGATTGATGGGGAGATAAGAAGAATTAATTTGTGAGTTAGAATGGAGAGGTTGGGAGTCTTGAATTATTCAAAATAGGTTAATGATCAATTAAGGAAGGTGACTTATGTAATCAAGGCTCAATTTGGAGCGAATTTGGGCAAAAAATGAAGAGAAACTCATGTTTTAAAACATGAAAGGGTCTTCTAGGGGTCACCTAGTTTATCAGTAGGGTCACCCATGGGGGATTTGAGGTCGCTCTAGGGTTGGTGATGGGAGATCTGGAACTCAAAGGGGGTGACCCATAAAGCAGAGGTCCTAGGAGTGACTTGAAGGGATGAAAATGATCCTAGGAGGCTTGAGATACCATTTGGATTTTGAAACTAACCAAAGTAATTCATATGAATGGATTCCCTAGTTTACTAGTAGGGTCACCCATGGGGGATTCAAGATCCCCCTCAGGGGATTCAAGAATCAAGCAGGGTGACCCAAAAAGGAGGAAATGGGTCCTGAAATTGATGGTTGGAGATGGTCTGGGAGGTCAATTGGAGGCCTCTAGAGGGTTTAAATGGGTGAAATGGGTTTAGGGATGATGAATTTCCCATGTTAAGATGCTAGTAGACCATGTCGATAGGGCCAAAAAGTGAAAAATAAGAAATGTGAACAAAGTGGTGTTAGCTAGGGGATATGGGAAGAAAGAAAGAGGTGAAGAAACTCCACCCACACGCTGCCAAGTAGAATAATGTTGAGAGATAGTTCTTTTACACACTTACATGTACATGTTTAGGGTTACATCTCATCATTGGATCATTGTGTAGGCTCATGTGTGTTTTTACTGCTTACATATTTTCCCCCTCAAGGATGGTAGTCTACATGAAAGGTAGGTCTCATTCCTGAAATAGGACTTACATGTTGTTGTTATCCTAAAATTGTACCTAAAATGATGAGCATTAGTTCAAATTTGTGATGTATTAAATAATAAGCATTGAAATAGAAATGAGAAGATGTACCATTGATGTGTGAGTTTTGAATGTACCTAAGTCGCCTTGCTTCGCCATGGAGACCTGCAAGAATGAAAGAACACAAAACATGGGTGCAAGAGTACTACAAAAATAAAACATATGCTAAGCTAGAGAAGAACAAATTCTCCTTTTATTGTAGATTTTGAAGAACATATTCAATTTTTAGAGATTTTTGAGGATTTTACAAATTTTTTAGATTTTTTCAAAAAAAATTATTTTTATGTTTTTTCTAAAGATATTGTGAAGGTCCAACTTGACATTCCTTGATGTATTTGAGAGACCTATGTTTGTTTAAGAGATTTATACCCTTTCCCCCTTTCATGGGGAGAGTTGCACAGTTGAGTGCATAGTTTTACTCTTTTGACTTTGTTAGAGTAACTTGTGCTCATACATTGTTTTGCACTTATTGTCATGAGACCTGATTGATTGAGATCTATACATAGCTTTAGTTGACATCTTGTACTTCACTTTTCCTCTTGTTCATATGGTTGGTCAGAGCTTTTTTTTTTTTATGAGAAGGCATACTTGTTATGAACCTTCTAGACTAAGATCAAATATGGCCAACAAGATAGATCTAGGGTAAAGGAAAATCTCCAGAGTAGAAGATGGTCTTAAAGATAGCTAGACTCTTGGATTTGCTCAGCTTGTGTGTGTGTGTGTGTGCGCTTTATACCTTTCTTTTTTGTTTTCTCTTATAGATGTTACTCTCATAGCTTCAAGCTTAGATTTGTCTCCACTCAAGAGTATGAACATTAATAGCATTCTTGTCTTTCTCACTCTTTTTTTGTATCTCTCTTTTTTCACTCATTTTTTTGTAATTTGCAATGCTGCACTTGAATCTCTTCACTAATTTTTCATATTTTTGATGTTTTTGATGCTATTTGATTTCTCATACTTTGAAATTCTACTGCTTGTGTTTTGTTTCCTATGATTTATCTTTCTCTCACACTTATTTTTTTGATCTGTCATTTTTTTATTCACTTGTATTTTTTTGATTGCTTCCTACAGATTTATGATCCTCTTTATGTTTTTGGCCAAGAAAGTTAAGGGTCTAAGTGCCGCCAAGGGTTTTATCATCCATTCGGACTTAACTTCTACTAAGGAGGAATGGAGAAGATCTACTTGCAAGCTTCTATTGAGTAATATAGGTTTGAATACTGACTTCTCTTAGACTTA
The DNA here is from genome assembly GCA_027924645.1 of Cunninghamia lanceolata. Classification (NCBI taxonomy): domain Eukaryota; kingdom Viridiplantae; phylum Streptophyta; class Pinopsida; order Cupressales; family Cupressaceae; genus Cunninghamia; species Cunninghamia lanceolata. Next base: position 24,305,762 of record BSBN01000867.1, read on the forward strand.
ACATCATGAGTCGTTAAGACCTAGATCAGCATGAAGCTAAGAGCTAGGCTTTGATTAGAATCATTTTAAAATGTAAATAGATGAGTTGTGATAAGTGGTAGAACATGATTATTTAGGGATCTCAAAGGTTTAAAGGGTCAACCTATATCTAAGCAACCTTAGACTCCTTACTAAGACTAAAATCAAACAAGAGAATGCCACTCATAAAATGCATGGTAAAAAAAATGAAGAATGCAAATTTTTTTATTTTTCATGATATTTTTATGTTTTTATGGATTTTTGAATTATTGGATTTTCTAGGATTTTACAATGTTTTTAGATACTAAACTCTTCACCTTCCATTATGCAGAAGAGGTAAGTGGTTTTTCTGATGTCTTCCTTAACTACATATGAACCTATATAATTTGGTCTAAATTTCACTTAAAAGTCTTTGCAAACACACTCAAAGACTTGGTGTAAATATGTCTTTGAATTTAGTGAGGAGTTTTGTGTACTCACATGTTTCATTGTTTGATGATTTCCCCCCTAGATTTATCATTTCCTATTCTTGTTGAGTTCCCATGTTTGTTTTGAACCTTTTAGGGGAAATTAGAATTGGTGTTTGAACAATTTTTTATGACTCTCCTAGTTCTTGTGTGGGTTATGATTCTTCTTTTTGGTTAGTGGTGGTCTCGACTCTATTGATGCTCATATTTGGCTCTATAGGAAAGGCTGCTAAATTGAATGGAGCATAAGACTTTTTTCTATGGGGATTGAAGGGGAATTCTCCTATTGCCCCCTTTCCTATACATTTTGAGGTCTTATCTACATTTGCAATTTGTTTAGATGTTGAGCTCCTTTTTGAAGAGTGTTGATTATTGGGTCACTGGTGGTTTCCATGGTCTTTCCCTTCTTTTTGACTCAATCAAGTCTATAAAGGCTAAAAGGATCAAGGTCTCCTTTAACAACGTGCATTTGTCCCATGTGTGAGAAGCAAATTTCTTGAAATAATCTGGAGGGAATAACCCTCATCCTATGAATACAATGCCTTCCTAGGATCACATTGTTAGTGATTTCTTCATTGATGACACAAAATTTAGTTGGGAGGGTTTTGGGACCCAATGTGATTTCAAGATTGACCTTACCCCTAGTTTGAATGTTTAGGTTATCATGAATTATAAGGGTGGAAGTTTCTTGTGTGATTTGAGTTTTGTCATAACCCATTCTTTAAAGAACAGAAAAATAGACTATGTTGATTGCAGACTCATCATCGATCATTACACATTTAATGGAATAGTCCTAAACTTGGACTATCAGATGGAGGGAGAGGTCACCTTGTTTAGATGTGTCATTGTTTAAGGATAACTTTTCAAAATCAAATTTTGAAGAACACATTTCATTTGGAGTGTTTTGAACTAGATGGCCTAGACCTAAGGCATTGAGGAGAGCCTTATTGTGCCTAGGATAACTCTTGAGAAGTTCTAACATGTGAGAAAAATTTGAATCACTAGGAGTGTCAACTAGTTACTTTGGTCCTGGGTCACACATATTTCTTGATCTTTATCTAAATCTACAAGGCTTAAGGTGTATTGATCAAAGGCATTTTTTATACCAGTATTTAAGACTACTTCTTTCATCTTGTGAGAATGTGTGCATGAATGCTTGTCATTGATGCCTTGGGAGGTTTAATATGAAGTGATAGTACTCCCGACATGACTTGATATCATATCCCCATCTCTTGTGAAATGAGTAGTATTTATCATGATTGTAATCTCAAGGCTTATCTTTGATTATTGTATGCCTACTAGTTGATACTTAGGGGATAGTTGTTGACATTTTGGGTCGCCAAACTCATATGATAGTTGTAGTCACAATTTTTTTGTTTCTAGATGTTGAAGTGTTTGTTTACCCATCTATGTTTTAGTTATTTGTCAAATATTTTCTATTTATATCATGGTTTACCAACCTTCCATCAACATCATACTCCCTTCTTCTACTATCAATAGCAGCTTGGTCAATTCGAAGGGCACTTTAGAGCACTTCTTTGTATGATTTATAAGGGAGTTTTTGAACTTCCTCTCATATGTCATTGTTGAGACCTTGTAAGAATAGATCACAAATTTCCTTATGATCATGTTTGGTATGCTAGTTGAGGAATAGAGAATTTTCCTCTAGCGTGTGATAAAGTGTGCAACTGACTCATTGTTTTCTTGCTTGATTGTTAAAAGAATCTCGTATTCCTATCTTGATCAATTTATTTATGTCAAAGGAAACCACAAATTAATCAATTCATTTCCTTAATGAGTGGATTGATGATTCTAAAAGTCAATAGTACTAATCTAGAGTGATACTGTCCAAAGTCTTTGGAAAAATCTTTGCTACCAATCCATTCCAAGGAAGGAGTTCTTGCACTACCATGATGTAAGCCTTGGTATGAGAGTTGGGATCACCCTCTCCTTTAAATTTTGGAAGCTTAGGGAGAGTATGTAGTAGTATGACCTAATGAATGTTGTAGTTAAGATGCTCCTTTAAATACTGGAGGTATGTTCCTTAGAGGGGTTTACATGTGTAGAGGGTATTATTCCTCCAAACATTATCCCTTTAGGTGGAGCTTTTTGTGCTTGTTAAAGGGAACACGTGTTAGATTTTTGATATCTCAAAAAAGTTGGATAATCCAATGGTGTCATGTTTATGTTTTGAAAATTGGGTGGGATTTTTTGTGGTTGATTTTGCATCATAGGCATCCTGCCTATGTGATTGAAACTTGATATGTTGAATTACGAGGGCAAGGGATGCATGAAAACTTTACTACTTTCGCCATGGGAATGAAAACTTAGATAGGGGAGTTCTGGGTTTCCCCTTGGTTTGATTTGATTTTTTCAATGAAAGAATATCTTTGTTCCCTAGGTTTTTCCTCAATTTTGTTTCAAAAATATTTCTCAACATTGATCCTAGCCTCAATGGTCTTGATTCATTGGATCAAGGTTGCTACAAGGTCTATGGATGAGTCTATTTTTTCTTTCAGTTTTTCCACCTTGCGGTTGATTGTTTTTCTTTGGGGTTTAAGTGACCCTATTTGTTCTTTCTAATGACACTTGACATGTCATAGATCCTTTATGTTGATGTACTACATGGAAGGAGTTTTGTGCCTCCTAAGATTCTTGTAAGTTCTTCTCTTGATGACTCACCTCATTATCCATTTTGGTGGCCATTTTTCTATGACTTGTTATGGGTTGATCTTGTTGATGGATCTTAGAATGAACATTCACTTGTCATGATTTGATTTGGTCAAAATTGTGGGGATTACTTAGATGCCCTTTGAATTCAATTCTTCAGAGTTTGATTGACTTGAGATTGAATCGATTCAACTTGAAGGCATTCTAGTTTCACTGGATGGGAAATTCCCTTGAAATTTATGTGACTTTGTCCTAGTTTTGGGTGTAGGAAATTATGCATGATGAATGAAATGATCATGGAAGTAAAACATGAAAGTGGAATGGAAGAAATGTGCAAAAATATGATAGAACCCATCCCAAAAGAATTTTATCTTCACATTGGGTTCACCAAAATATGTGTGGTGAATCCAGTGTCAGATGTGAAATTCATGTAATGGAAATGGGATGAAGAAATGAAAATGCCAAAAGATTCAACTAGGAGGTTTTTGTTTTTCATGTCAAGTTCACCAAAATATGTAATCGTCAAAACATGACTCAAGCACAAAGACGAATGTGCCAACCTTGATACAACACATCAACCCTCTCCTTGTTGATGATGAACTCCAAGTCACTCTCACTCTTGTGTCAAAATCCAGTCGAGTGGAGCTATAACCTAGGGGTGGTTCTATTCGTGTGGAAGAAGAACATCATGAAGAGTGGTTGGTCAATCTTGGGGCTTGGTCTATGCCAATATTTGTTTTGTAATGTAAAAAACCCTATGACCTGAAGGGTCAATAGTTGTCAATCTCTTGTTTTGATTCCTTAAGTTCCAATGCCTAGATGGATGTCAAGTCTCTTCATTGATGAGTATAAACCAATGTAACCTTTCTTTGTTAGCCTGAATGACTTACTGTATTTCATTTTCTTGTTGTATGACCCTAAGGGTGTGTTATTTTTATTCTAGTGTCTATTGAGTGTGTTGTGATCTTTGATGTATTGACTCTATTTCCTAAAATATAGCCCTAATCCACTCATCTCTAACTCTTGGGCACATTCATATGCTTGGGTGAGAGAGAGTTAACTAGAGTTGTGTTGTTCTCAAAATCAGCGATGCTCATTTTTGTAGGCAACCCCTATGAAACTTGTCCATTTCGTAGACTACACTCTAAGTTCACTTATCGAGATAAGTCCTCTTGGCCTCACGCGAAGTCTCCTAACATCATTCAAATGGTTTGTGAGATTCCCTAAGACAATTCCTTGAAAATCGTGAAACTTGATTTGGTCGTAAGCTTGTCAAAATATCAATTATTGACTATTTTGGGGGTGTTAGAAAAGTTTTTGTATTCACATGCAATAGTGGTCCAAATTACTGCTCCTCATGTGTTTTGTTGTTTTATGTGTATGATGGCCCTTTTTGCTGCTTTTATATATTTTATCAATGTTTTTCTTTTAACATGCAAGAGCGGTCCTTATCGCCAAACATGCATGTTTCCTGTCATAGTTTAAGATGCAAAGGTGGTCCTAGGTACCACTCTTGCATAAGGTACTCAGTTAAATGCATCAACAGCCTTTTTCACCACCTTGGCATGATCTCTCTGAATCTTGAACTATGAGTGTCATTAATGGCGTTCATGTGGCCATTAATATCTTATTTTTAACCCTTTTTAAAAGCATTTTAGTCATTGTTCTTTTTAGTTTTTATTCTCAAAACTTATTGAATAAGTTATCCAAGCCTCCATGAAGTCGATTGAACTATGGAACTCGTGGATTCTAAAGATTTTACGCCTAGGGTTTTTGTTGTTATTTCCAGGTAGGCTGACGTCTTTCCTATTTTCGTTCTTGTTTTTCTTCCTTCTATTAGGGTTTATTTGTAATAGAAATGTTTGTTCGGGATTTATGAAAATGTTTTTTATCTATTCTGAATCATTATTTTGCATGTTTATGATTATCCTTAAAACCCTAAGTAGAATATGTTTGTGTGTTATTTCTTCGCCGTCCTTTGTTTGAGTTGTGGCAGATTCATCGTGCCCTACTTTTCATCATGTTAAACTTAGGTTCTTTCATTAGTTTCCCAACGTGTATAGGTGGCCTTTTTCACCAATGATACACATTCTTACTCCCGGATCGTGTATAGCTCATGTAATGGTGGTATTTCTTACCGCTCTCACATGAACTTTACATGTTTCTTTTCTTTGACATGTAGTAGTGGGCTTTTCCCCCGCCTTCGCATCCTTTATACATTTAGTCTTCCCTATATGTAAGGGCAGTTAAAACTGCCACCCTTACATGAACTTTATGTATCTCCCAATCTGCAAGAGCGATCGAAACTCCTGCTATTACACATATAACTTGGAGTTTTCAAAAACACCTGCAGTAGCGATCAATTTGACCGACTATACATCAATTTTTCTTTCAAGGATGCATTGGTGGTCTTTTTCGCCAACTTTGCATGTGCCTCAAAAGACTTGCAATTTTTACCCTGATGTAAGGGTAGTCATTTTGACCACCCCTACATCTAAACATATATTTTCCTAAATACATGCAAAGGTGGTCCTTTTCGCCGACTTTGCACGTGTGTTATAATAACCTTTTCTAAACACATGTAATAGTGGTCAATTCGACCAACTTTACATGAGTAAATGGTCCTCCATGCAGGAGCGGTCATTTTGACCACCTGTGCACATTTTCCTGAATTTGTTCTAACATAGGGAAAATTCACCTTTCAAGGCCTGTTAACCCACTTTTGCCTTTTGCCTCGATTTGCGCACACTTAATCTCTTCAATGCATTCTTCCTTGTTCATGATCATCGAATCACTATAATCCCAATTTATCTATTTTTCCCCTAACTACGAGATCATGTCTTTTTGCAATTTTCAACAAAACGTCTATGGTAGATATCTTTTCCATAATTATCTCTAGAACTGATGTTGGAGCCGTTTCCATCCAAAGCCAAAATCATGAAGTACAAATACCAAGGGGTCTTCCCTGTCACTTCAGTACAGTCAAATGTTGATGAATTCAGAGATACAAAAATAGGGCATGTAGATATGATAGAATTTGTGGACAGAACTAAGAAAAAAAATCCTTCAAGACACATGCAAAAGATCATTGATAGCAACATTCTCTTGGTTGCCTCTTTTCTAGTTTCTGCCCATAACCCCAAGTTCATCCTTCAGGTGGCTAGCCATTACAACAGGGATACTAGGGTTGTGACAGATTCCTAAGGGAATGTGATTATGAGGTTGGATGCAGAATTTCTTGATAAAATCTATATGTGTCCTCCTATTGAAAACATTGGACAAATTGATTTTGCTCACGGGCAAAGAGACTATGATGCAGATGTGGAAACTACAAGAAGATACATAAACAGTAAATGGTTGAAGATTCCTTGGAGCAATCTGACCAGATGGCTAAAAGATCTCCCGAGGAGTGATTTTGTTGAGGAAGTTTGTGACTTGATCACACTTTTGAGTCGTATCAGAGGACTCCCTTCTTCCTCCAAATTTCAGGAATGGATGTACACATACATCAAGGTGATTCTTCAGAGCACACAGAAAATATTCTAGGGAGAGCAGATCAGTAATGCTTTGCATGAACAATTGGTGAAGGTTAATACTACTTTCAAGTTTTATATGACTTCATATCTGGTCTATGTTACTGCTAGCATGAGGAGCTTTCCTGGTCTTACTCAGGTTGGCAATAGGAGATTGGTCCCTGTATATGAGTATTATCCTCAAATCACTTTGAAAGGATCAATTCATCATTTTTGTAGGGTTAATGATGATTTCTTTTCAATATTTATGTGCTTATGGAATAATGAACTTGTTCAGAAGAGGGTTTCAGATGAAGCTTGGGAAGTTGTAAATTCTTTTGGCTGCTTGTTCTTACAATTCCCTACTTTCACATATCTCAGAGTAGGGTATTATCTTGGTTACCCTTATATACTTCCATGATATCCCAGTGACCGAATTGTTCTCATGGAATTATGTAGGTAGCTGATTGTAGTACATACTAAACAAATGGAGCTAAAAAAATTAGGAATAAAGTTTCCTGTAGAAATTGGAAGGTACTTAGTTTAGTCAACTAACAAGGCAAAAATGGTTGATTCTAAATTGTAGCTAGTCACCATGAAAAATTTCAAGAAAAGGGACCGTTTTGACTTCAGGAGGGTACAAGATAAGATCAAAAGAAAATCAACTTTCCATGTGCCTATGGTGGAAGATATTTGGGCTGATCTCGGGACACAAAATGAGATCATGAAGTTGGACTATTGCAGACTTCATTTGAGTCAGATAGAAGAGATGGGCCTTGCAGATATTCCAGATGGAATGGAAGATGATGGGGATGTTCTAGATTCCAAATATAATACTAAGAATGTTGAAGTCTCACCTATTCTAGAAGTGAAATGGTCAGTCAAAGAGCAGACTTCCATAAGGAAAAGATTTCAACTGATCCTGGATAACACAAACATATGGTTGGAAAGCAAAGGGATCAACTTGAAGGAATTTATTATAGGATCAGAGACTGAAACTTAGGAGCAAACAAGCAAGAAAGTAGAAAACAGGACCAAGAATAAGAGTGACACCCCTTCTTCCTCCAAAATACGTCAGCCAAAAATTAAGTTTGTATCTAAGGGAGGGAAGAAGAAAGAGGTTGTAGAAACTTCTAACATCACTAAATTAGGTTTCGAAGACACAAATGTTGAGCCAATGGAGGTTGAAGATGTTGAAACTGAAAAGCAAAATATTTAGAAATCTAAGAATGCCCAACAAATAGAAGTGTCTGATAAATCTAATGAGGAAGGCAAAACTGAACAAGGCAAGGATGAGAATGTAGAGCAGGAACAACTTGGCAATCCACGTCAGTCTCCTAAGAAGGATCTTCCAAATGAAACACAAGTTTCTACACCCCTTCCTCATGCTCCTATTTCTAGTAGTTTTCCAGTAGTTTCAAGTGTTCCTATTTCACCTTTTTTCATTATTTCTTCTGATAATACCCCTACTTGTGTAAGAACTAGTTTTGGGACTGTGTTTGATTCCTCTGGTTCTATCCCAAGTTTATCTTCTCTGTCTTTTGATATTGGTGAATAATCTATTTTGGAACATCTACTAGATGGTTAAAAAAAAGTTGTTGACACAGGTGTAGTTTTTACCGACACCAGTCCTATTGTTACCATAACAGGTGTAAATATGGATCCGATGAAACAAGTAGTGGATTTGTCCTTAACTATTAGTGCTTCTCTGCTTCCTCCATGGCTGTCTGCATCTACTCCTAAGAGAAAGAAGAAATCTATTTTGCTAGATGAAATTGATATTGAGAAGTTGTTTCCTGTTAAATAAAAGACTCTAAAGAAGAAGCCTAAGACTGTTTCTAGGCTTATCAATGAAAGGGGAATCAGATATGCATAAATTGCCAAGCCCCTAGAGGATGCTACTATGGATAACTTTGACATGAATGATTATGTCATCTCAAGGGTTGAGTTAGGTAAGCCAACTCATGAAGGCATTAAGGCAGATTTTCAAACTACTGCCAGCACCTTGCTCAAAAATATGATGAAGTCAAAAAGGAGAAAGAATAGTATAAAGATAAAGCAGAACAACTTATTGTTGTTCTTCAAAAATTAGTGAAGTCATACAAAATTGTGGAACCCATGGCAATGACTATAGAAGATCCTCTGATCTAGAAGGTTGAAAAAGCTTAGACCAGAGGAAGAGTGGTAGGATATATTGTGGAACGTTTGCTAGATCAAGGGTGAATTCTACTAAAGACCACTGTAGAAAGAAAAGAAAAGATGGATAAAGCCAAAGCCGATCTTGATAACATGGTTGACTTACTTTCCCAAGAACTGCAAGATTAGGAAGAGAGCTTGGAGGAGTGGATAGAGATGAAAAAGATTAAGATAAAGAATTTGATTACTATTGGGGTCATCACAAATAGGGAATCATATCTTAAGACTAAGGAGTCTCTAGTTCATCATATCCATATAATAAAAGGCTTACTTGAGGATTTATGTCAAGCTCGTGAAAATAGTGAAGACAGCGATGTCACACTTCTACACAGGCTGGAAGAACTCCCATGCACCCTCACAGGTGAAGATCATAAGTTCCTTTCAACAGATGAAATGATAAGCTCCTTTGAAAAGATGGTTCAAAGAAAATTTGAAGATGAAGTGCCCTCAGTACTTTCCATGGACAATCTTTATGACCAACATTCAACTTTTGAGAACTTGAAGGACAATCTTGACAAACATGAGAAGGCAATAAAGGCAGTAAAGATGCAGTTCTTCAGGCCTACATTATCTCAAAAAATATAGCTAAGCTAGATGCATGTGAAATGACAGCTATATAGTCCATGTACCAAAGTTTTCTAAAGAAGAATGATGGAGGAAGCTGAAGTTCCTTTTTGATACCTTAGTTTATTCTATTCTTGTATATATAATTTGAATTTTGTTGTGGACATATTCATGTGTAATTTTCTAAAATGTAATTACATGTGAGGCAAAGGAAGTCCTAAGTCAAATAGGACTCTTCTGTTTGAATAAGTCAAAGTAGTTAGGATTTTCCTATTTTTGCTCTCAGTTTCTCTTATAAATAAAGAGGACCCCCATTGTAAATATCTATCTTTTATCTATTGCAAAGAAACTCTACTGAATTGGAAAACATTTCAGGACTTTGAGCTTTTTATGTTTGTCATATTTTTCAAGTGAACATCAATATAAGCAGGCAATTTGAGTATCAAACTTTGAGTTGAATCATATTGTTTTATGATATTAGTGTTCTTATGTCATTGGTGTTATATTATATTGAATCATTGTTGGAATCGTGGAGTTTATTGAAATTTGAGAGGAGTGTTCTTGTTTTGGTTGAATAGACTTTGTGCTATTTTTCTCATTGTGAGAGTTCATGTTTATTTGTGGGAACAAAATTGTTTAGAGACTTTGTGTTGTAAACTGTTGTGGTCAAGTTAGCTATATCATATTGGGTGAAAGTGGAGACTTTGGGCTACATTTGAACTCAATTAAGTTTGTTTTTTGAGAAATAAGCCAAATGATAGAAGACATTGTGTTTCTATGACTTCGCTAGATTGTTTAACCTTGGGATGGTATCAAGGAGTTTTCACGTTGAAGTTGACCTCGTGATGAAATCCAAGGTTTTTTGTATTCACTTTGTTTTGATTTTCTTATTTCTAATTTGATAAGATGATCTAGTTACTATGAACTTAAATATGAGCATAAATTTAGGATGACTTTTCTTAAAGCAAATTGTTGATGCGTAAAATTGTATGATCCCTGAATGTGGGATTGATCCTTGAAGTAACCTCCATATTTTAAAGAAGCTAGCTCTTCTTTTTATGGGGGCTTTGGAAAGGGAACAAAAAAACAAGATTGCAGAATGAAAAGCCTAATCCTATGGTGATGCACCGGATTTGTATTCTGATCCCAAAATGAGCACATTGATTAAATCTTAAAGATTTCTGCTAAGTTAAAGAGCTACAGGCATGATTAATAGAAACAGATTATGTAACAGATTTAACAAAGGCTAAGAAAGAGAGAATAAGAAGCAAAAAGAATAGATTCAAGATGCACATAAACACCACATCTCTTCATTATTTGAGGAAGAACAAAATACAAAGGGAAAGATTTGCACAAAATAAAATATTACAACCCTCATTGTGAAGCAACTACTAAGGCAAAAGAAAATGTATCTACTACTTCTAAAAAATCTTTGATCTATTTGTGTGAAGAACTGTAGACCCCCATTTCATCTATCCCAGATCCATCCTTTTATAAGCAAGAACCTTTGTAAATCTCTTTGCAACTACATCAAAAAATATCTGCAACTAAAACCTCTAATTTTAGTTCTGGTAACTGTAATTTCAGTTAACTAGGTCCATACCATAACCTCCATGGCTGCAACTCTCATTACTTGGCTCTGCATGAAAAAAAACTTCCCACTCATCTCTCTTCCCATGGCTGTCATGAAAATAAGAGTGTGGCTTTATTATTTCAGGGCTACAAGTTCTTTGTTGTAGCCTTTAATCTCTCATGAAAATAATAATCTTATCATTATTTAAACCTAATTTTCCTCGTCCCGTGGCTTTTAGATGAGATTCATAAAAATAAAGCACTTAGCTTTATGTGACGGGGCACACCACTTAATAAGGCTTAATATAAAAATGAAATGACTTAGGTACTTTAGATATTCACGTGACTCTTTTGATGCATTTTTATAAAAAATAAAAAGAAGGCTTTATCTCACACCCACAGCCTCCATGTGCCACACTAGTGCTTGTTTTGGACTCAAATTTCTTCTCTACTTTGCAAGCACATGTATGAGCGACAAGTGACACTCTTTGATGCATTTCTTGAGCTGTCTCTCTTTGCCTCTTTTCCAACATGTGGCAACATCTGCTTGCTTCTTAAATGAGCCTTCTCTGAGCCATCAGATTGCATCTTCATCTCACAACTGTTGATTTGCTTCTGTGTCTTCGTAGGGAGACTTAGGGTTTTATATTGAAGTGTCTGGAGTTTGTTCATACCTCTGCATTGTATATACCTATGTGCTCCATTTCTGAGTGTATGCTTTCTTTATGGCCGATGCTATGAGTATAGTAGGCTTGCATTACATAGTTGGTGCGCTATGGTTGGCAAGGTTGTTCCTCATATGAGAATAAGCTTCTCTTAGAATGATGTTTTGAGTTATACCTTACACGGCCTATGCCTTGACTCACAAAAGCTCCTTTTATTTCTTCAAAAAGAACCATATACTTGAACATGCTCTTTGGTTGTGCTTTAACAGGCTGAGTCTATTTATTATGGATCGATAGTTTCTATAGAAACCAAGCCTTTATTTGATGTACAGTGCCTTTGACAAAGAAGCTAATGCCATCTGAAGATGATCTTCTTTGCTTTTAATAGTCAAGTCTTCACTCTCTAAGCTCCACCATCGTTATAATATCTCTACTTATGCTTGCTCCTAATTTGGTGGTGTCATGCCTTTGATCTTTATATCATATACCATGATATCGCATTGCTGCACCATAGTGAAGGCTATGCTTTAACAACCTGCTATCTTGTTTTGAATGGATGAACCTCATACTCAAATTAGAGCCTTGATTTATGTTTAGGATTTGTGCTTCATATTTAATGACATTGCTTCTTCACACCGAGCATCATTGCTTTAGCATTGGCTTTGTCACTTTTATATGTTAAATGGTCTTAGATTGGTATAGCCTTCATTATTTGCCTGCACATATATTATGTTGTTGTAGCTTTGTTGAAATGGCGTGATTTGATCTATAAGAAGCTACATCTAAAACAAGGTGTGCAGTCCTTTAGAGGTGCTATGAGATAGAAAGAATTAAGACAATGCTTTGATTTGGCTTGTGCCTCAGCTAGTGCTTGATTCAATGCCATGTTATTCATATAGACAACACCTTCTTGTGCACACCTATCAATGGTATCAATATGTTGTGGCATCAAAATTTTCAAAATGGTGTGTAAAATTACACAACAGTTCTTGGCAACTGGCTGGGGGAGTGTGCCTACACATTTAAGAATTCTAAAATCTCTGGTTTCCAAAATTGATCCTTATTCATTGGGCATATAGAGTCAAATATTGGACAGAGAAACAACCAGCATCTTGAAGACACCCTCCAACCAAAATTGTAACAAAACTAATATGCAACTGCTTACAAAATGCATGATTCTGAAACTAAAACATTGCTGATCTAGACATATTCCACAATTGAAACCATAACTGATATCAGTGAAACTGACCAGGGCTGAATCATAGAAACTGACCCTTATTTCTCTATTGTAGAAACTGAGATTTATTAAAAACAAAACAACTGAATCTGAAAACAAATGCTACTTGTTGATGCATAAATCTGTGGGTTTAATCCAGCAGCAACATGGGAAACTCTGAGATGTGGGATTGCTCCTCAGAGTGACCTCCAGGTTTTAAGGAAGTTGACTCTTCCATTCTTCAATGGGAATTGAGAAAAAGTTAGAAGGAAACTAGATTGCAGAAAACAAATACCTAATCTAAGGCGATCCACCAGATTTGAAACTATTATTTGCACAGTGTTTAAACTTGAAAGATTTTACTAGATTTAAAGAGAAAAATATGCATGATTAAAACTCAGTTTTAAAACATATTAAACAGAGGCAGAGAAATAGAGGAAATAGAAGCAAGAAATAGAGATATCCAAGTATGCACAGAACACCATCTCATTATTTGAATAACTAGTTATAGAGGCAAAAGGTGCTGTACAAAATGACTGTTACATTCTCATAAAGAAATAACTGCAAAGGAAAAAAGAAAGAAATCTGAGTCTACTGCTCCAACTCTTTTATCTATAGAAATGTAGAACTCTATATGTGTATCTAGAACTCTCTTGAATGTGACCCGGATTTGGCTATTTGTATCCCCAAAAACTCAACAAATTCTCAACGGTCTCTCTGAAAATCTGCAATTGAGTCCGCAAAATCTGCCATAAAATCTGACAAAAATGCAACTAAACTGTCACTTCTGTGACTATAAAAATGCATCTCTGTGTCATGAAAGAAAATTCCCGCCACTATCCTCTTATAGCTTGCCATAAAAATGGAAGTGGCTGCTCATTTAGGATTTCACTTTTATTTTTCACGTGAATCATATAAGGGTCAATTTTAAATGAAATTTATTTCATACTATCGGGACCCACCATGTCTCTCCATAGACCTTATTATATTTTAAAAACTATTTCTTAAAACTCCCATGGCTTGCTAAAAATGTGTCTACTAAAATGAAAACAAACTTTATTTCCTGTGCGCAGACTGCACCACGTGCCTCCTTCCGCAGCATTCTTTTCCTCTTCTTCATTGACGCGGATGCCTACATCTGGCAGCCTCCCCATCAATTTTGAACTGCTCTATAATTCTTCTGCATCTGACACATGTGTTTATCTGCTGCTTCTTGAGTTTTTGTCATGAAAAATAAAGTGGCTCATTTAATTTGGGGCTTTCACTATTATTCCCATGACTTTATTCCATGAGGGACCCACTACCATATGACTTAATATTGAAGCCTCAGGCTCTCCCGTGAGATATTTAAGTTTTAATAAAATAAAATGAAGGCTTTTATCTCTTCCCAGCTACCTCCACGTGCTGGCTTCCGCATAAATTTTAGTTTCTTTTCGTTGTTGCAGGTACTTAGATCTGGCAGCCTCCGCAAGCTTCTTAAGTTTCTCTCTCGTGAGCTTAGAATGTGGGAAACTTTAATATTTAATAAGTTTTACTTATTAAAGGCAGGGCCCACATCATTTGTTTCATTAATAAAAGACTCTTATAAATATCCCGTGACATTTGTATTTAATAAAATGAAGTGAAGCATTTGTATCTTCTGTGCACAGATTCCACCACGTGGCTCCTTCCGCTTCATTCTTGATTTCCTTTCTAAAACTCATGGGTGTTTCCACGTGCTTTGCTCCATAGCAAACTTGAGCTACTCTCCATTGACGCAGATACTGACAAATGTCACACTCCGCATCAATCCTTTTTACTACTTCCAAGCCATTTATTCCTGTGCATCTTACCGTGGCTGTGACTAACGAAACTCTATGTCTTATGCATTTGAAAAAGTTTGAAATGGTGCAAAATTTTGTCACCAGTTTATGGCGACTAGCTGGGAGAGTGGGCTTGCTCACTCCGAACTCAAAATCTCTGATTAGCAAATTAGTGCCTTATCCATTGGGCAACAGAGTAATGTTCTCTGAAATTGAAACATTTATAACTGAACAGAAAGTGAAGACACATCTGAATCTAAAAATGTATGAAGCTGAACTGAAACCCCGCTAACATACTCTATTGAACCACAGAAATTGGCTCTCAATTCTGCCTTGCAGCTGAGACTTATTGAAAACAAAACTAACTGAATCTAAAACTAATGCTACTACTGTAGCCTATTCTGAACATTGAAACCAAATTACTGACAACTAAAACATACAGGAACATATCCATTCACCAAAATAGCAAAGTAGCTGCCATGTCTGATTATGTTGCTCCAATTTATCCACATCAAACTGAAAATGAACCAGATAAACTGTATGAAGAAATACAACAATATTTTGTAACTGTTTACTTCTCTGCACTCAGGAGATTCTCTTTTTTCTTCAAAACACCAGTCATGTTGATCATTATGCTTTTCCTATTTCAGTGGAGGGTGGGAAGGGAAAATAAAACATTGAAACTCTTTCCTTTGTTTCTTTTTGGAAACTTCTACTGCTAGAAACTTAGTGACCTCTTTTGTTGACTCTTCATCTAGATGATGATCCATGATAGCATCAAAATCTAGCTGACAAGTGACAGAACTGCCTAGAACAGTCTTGAATCTACTTGAGATCCCTTCATGCAAGAAGAAATGTGTAGAATCTAACTCTATTTGTGACATCATATGCGGTTCTGCACTGTGGCAAATGTCTCTCCAAATCTCATCATCTTGTAGAGGCAAAACTTCATCAAGAAGAAGACAATAACCATTTGAAAAAATGGAGAATAAATTAGATCTTGCATATTGCTCCGTTTCAAACTTTTCTTTATAATCTGCTACAAGCCTTACAAATGAACCTTGCACTTTGTCAATTACAAGATCTTCCTCATTTAGTAGCTGATAGCCTTGTTGCAAAAGTGAGAACAAATCCTCATCATGCCCCAAATGTTGCTCATGCATCTCTATGCCTTCTTCCTACAGGTGTGAATCTTCATTGCAATAATAAAGACACTCATCTGGTATAATGTCATTTGTAACCTCCTCAAAATGGAAAACAAAGGCAGCATCACCATGGACCCAGTACTTTTTAGCTTCAAAGCCCTTCTTGCAGTACTTTTCAGCTTCGAGAAACCTCACCTCATAAGCATCTTCTGAACCTAATTTAAGATTTGACAGTAACTCTGGATCTACCTTTGCCACATATGCTTGATGCTGGTAACTAGAAGGACACATGGGAGCCACTTTCTTGCTTGTAATTTGATTCTTGATACTTGATTCTTCGTGAATGTCAAAGTGACAGAGAACCTGGTCAATGGCTTCTATAGGTTGATTTGCAGTACTTTTCAGCTTTGAGAAACCTCACCTCATAAGCATCTTCTGAACCTAATTTAAGATTTGACAGTAACTCTGGATCTCCCTTTGCCACATATGCTTGATGCTGGTAACTAGAAGGACACATGGGAGCCACTTTCTTGCTTGTAATTTGATTCTTGATACTTGATTCTTCGCGAATGTCAAAGTGACAGAGAACCTGGTCAATAGCTTCTATAGGTTGATTTGCAGCTATGGGGGCTTGTAGGGGATAATTTTCAAGACAATTGGGAATTCTCTGGATATATTCATACTGTTGTTCATAAGAATCTTGAGACTCATGGTACATGTTTTGTCCTTTTAACTCATTGATCTCATGGGAGAGGGTTTTAATTAGTTCCTTCACAGCACTCATCTCCTCATGATTTGGCAAATTAGCATGGAGGGTGGGTGAACTAAAATTTGCATGCATCTGGTTACAAGAAAGAGTGTGAGAAAGGCTATTTGCATGAGGCATCAACTCTTTTAAGGGTAGAGGAGGTAGTTTACCAGATAATATGAGGTTACTTTCAGCTTTAATGGAAAGATCATATGACTGAGGAAGAGTTTCACCTCCTATGGATTGTATCATCACAGAGATCTCAAGGTCTAAAGCCTTTAAATAATACAAGAAAGCAAAGACTGGAGGGGGCCTCATGTCTATAGAAATTTTTTTCGTACCTTGTCAAATCTTGAATTGAAATCATGTATGGGCTCCATAGGATGCCTCTTGATTGTAATCATGTTCTGGGTGAGAGAATTAACATCTGTCCTATCTCTGAACTGATTGTAGATGAGCCCACCAAGTTGATCCCATCCAGTGATTGAACCAGGTTGCATGCTTCTGTACCATTCTTTTGCTTTTCCTTTAAGGGATGATGCCAACAACAAGAGAACATGATTTTCAGTCGTGACATTATGAACAAAGCATACATTTACAACATCTTGAATGTGATTTACAGGGCAAATAGAGCCATCTCCAAGAAAGTGAGGCAATGGCTTCCAGGCTGTGTTAGGAACTTGACCCTGTTGCTGAAAAATAAGGGGACTTGAATCCCAAGTCACAAAGGGTAGATCTCTTTGAATATTCAGGTGCACATATATACCAGGAGCTGCCATGGTCTGTAAGAGCAAAGATTCAAGAAAGATCTGCTAGTAGAGTCACCAATAGAGTCACCAGATGGATGATTCATGCTCCTATGAGCAGATACTTTTGTGATTTTCCATCAAAATCACAAAATACAAGGCAAGGATTCTCTAAAAAAATAAAGAACAAAGTCCTTGAATCGAGTCCCACCAGGCGTGCCAAAAACTATTGATGCATAAATCTATGGGTTTAATCCAGTAGCAACATGGGAAACTCTGAGACATGGGATTGCTCCTCAGAGTGACCTCCAGATTTTAAGGAAGCTGGCTCTTCTGTTCTTCAATGGGGTTTAAGAAAAAGTTAGAAGGAAACTAGATTGCAGAAAACAAATACCTAATCTAAGGTGATCCGCCAGATTTGAAACTATTATTTGCACAGTGTTTAAACTTGAAAGATTTAACTAGATTTAAAGAGAAAAATATGCATGATTAAAACTCAGTTTTAAAACATATTAAACAGAGGCAGAGAAATAGAGGAAATAGAAGCAAGAAACAGAGATATCCAAGTATGCACAGAACACCATCTCATTATTTGAATAACCAGTTACAGAGGCAAAAGGTGCTGCACAAAATGACTATTACATTCTCATAAAGAAATAACTGCAAAGGTGAAAAGAAAGAAATCTGAGTCTACTGCTCCAACTCTTTTATCTATAGAAATGTAGAAATCTATATGTGTATCTAGAACTCTCTTGAATGTGACCCAGATCTAGCTATTTGTAGCCCCAAAAACTCAACAAATTCTCAACGGTCTCTCTGAAAATCTACAACTAAATTTGCAAAATCTGCCATAAAATCTAGCAAAATGCAACTGAATTGTCACTTCTATGACTGTAAAAATGCATCTCTGTGTCATGAAAGAAAACTCCCGCCGCTATCCTCCTATAGCTTGCCATAAAAATGGAAGTGGCTACTCATTTAGGGTTTCACTTTTATGTTTCATGTGAATCATATAAGGGTCAATTTTAAATAAAATTTATTTCATACTACTGGGACCCACCATGTGTCTACATAGACCTTATTATAATTTAAAACTGTTTCTTAAAACTCCCGTGGCTTGCTAAAAATGTGTCTATTAAAATGAAAACAAACTTTATTTTTTGTGCGCGGACTGCACCATGTGCCTCCTTCCACAACATTCTTTTCCTCTTCTTCATTGACACGAATGCCTACATCTGGCAGCCTCTGCATCAATTTTGAACTACTCTCTAATTCTTCTACATCTGACACATGTCTTATGCACTGCTTCTTGAGTTTTTGTCATGAAAAATAAAGTGGCTCATTTAATTTGGGGCTTTCTCTATTATTCTCGTGACTTTATTCCATGAGGGACCCACTACCATATGACTTAATATTGAAGCCTCAGGCTCTCCCGTGAGATATTTAATTTTTAATAAAATAAAATGAAGTCTTTTATCTCTTCCTAGCTGCCCCCACGTGCTGGCTTCTGCATAAATTTCAGTTTCTTTTCATTGCTACAGGTACTTACATCTGGCAGCCTCTGCAAGCTTCTTAAGTTTCTCTCCCGTGGGCTTAGAATGTGGGAAACTTTAATATTTAATAAGTTTTTCTTATTAAAGGTAGGGCCCACATCATTTGTTTCATTAATAAAAGACTCTTCCATAAATCCCGTGACATTTGCATTTAATAAAATGAAGTGAAGCATTTGTATCTTTTGTGCGTAGATTCCACCATGTGGCTCCTTCTGCTTCATTCTTGATTTCCTTTCTAAAACTCTTGAGTGTCTCCACGTGCCCTGCTCCGCAGCAAACTTTTGCTACTCTCCATTGATGCAGATACTGACAAATGTCACACTCCGCATCAATCTTTTTTACTGCTTCCAAACCATTTATTCTTATGCATCTTACCATGGCTGTGACTGATGAAACTCTGTGTCTTATGCATTTGAAAAAGTTTGAAATGGTGCAAAATTTTGTCACCACTACTATTGTAGGTTATTCTGAACATTGAAACTAATTTACATTCCAATTAAACTAATGGGGAATGCCCATTTATAGGGACAACAAAATAACTGCCGTGTTTGATAATGCTACTCTAGTGGATCCACATTACACTGAGTATTGACCAAATGAAATGCATGAAGAAAAATATCAAGAACTTGTACCTTTTTGCCTTCTTGCTTTTTGGAGAGTCCTCTCTAGCATGAAAATACCAGTCAAGCTAGTCTGCATGTTGTTCTTGTTTCAGTGGAGGGTGAGGAGGGGAAATCAAGTGTTGAAGCTCATTTCTCTGCATGCATTTGAAGGCTATGTTGACATAACTCCATCAGTGATCTCTTTTTTATGCGCTTCCATAGGTTCATGACTCAAGATAGCAATGAAATTAGGCTTGTAGGTGATAGAGCTGCCCATAACCATCTTGAATCTGATCGGAATGGATTTTTGCAAGAAGAACAGAGTATGATACGATTCTTTATGCAACTCTTTAGCGGTACAGTTGTCCATTCAGGCCACATTACCATGAATCTTTTCTTGCATCTATGGGTCTTCATCAAGAAGAAGAAAGTACCCATTTTCAAAAATAGAAAATAGATCAACACTTGCATCTACCTTTGTTTCAAAATTTTCTCCATGATCACCTTCAACAAGCTTTACAAATGAACCATGCACTTGCTCAATGGTGGGATCTTCCTCATCCAGAATCTGATATTCTTGATGAAAAACTAAGAATAAATCCTCATTCTACCGCTCCTTATGCTGATCATACATTTCTAGACTATCTTCCTCAAGATGTGAAACCTTGTGGCAGAAATAAAAACAATCATTCTTTGTAGACTCTACAGTTTCCCTTGCAACTTCTTCCTCAAGATGAGGTACAGACTATGCATCATCCTCTACCTAGTACTTTTCAGCTTCAAAATCTTTTCTTAAGTATTTTTTAACTTCTAGAAGAGTCACTTCATCATCAACTTCTGAGTCTTCTTGATTACTTGACTAAAATTTTGAATCACACCTTGCCACATGTGTCTGATGCTCAAAATCAAAAGAACATACAAAATAGATAGGAGTTACCTTCTTGCTTGCATTTTGATCTTTGAGACTCAAATTTTCTTTGATATCAAAATGACAAAGCACCTGATCTATGCCTTCTATGGACTAGTTGGTAGACATGGAGGATTGTAAATAACAATCTCAAGATAAGGGGGTCTCTTTTGTGTTTTTGGGAGGATATCTTTTACAAATTGCCCGCATTGATATTGTTGTTCAAGAACCTGATCTTGCTACTGCAGAAGTAAGGACTTGAATGGCTAGTCACAAAAGGCAAATCTCTGATAGGAATGTTGAGATGCACATAGATAACTGGGGCTACCATGATCTACAGAAGCAAAGATCTGAGAAAGAGTCACTAGTAGAGTCACCAGGTGGAAGATTCATGCTCCCATGAGTAGATATTTTTATGATTTTCCACCAAAACCACAAAATATAGGGCAAAGATTCAGTGAAAACAAAGACCCAAGTCTTTGATTCCAGTCCCACCGTGATTGCCAAAAAAAATTTATGTGTAAAATTGTACGAGTTCAATCACCAACAAGGGAAACTTCAAGAATGTGGGATTGATCCCTAAAGTAACCCCCAGATTTTAAAGAAGCTAGCTCTTCTTTTTATGGGGGTTTTGGAAAGGGAAGAAAAAAAAATTGCAGAATGAAAAGCCTAATCCTATGGTGATGTGCTGAATTTGTATTTTGATACCAAAATGAGCACAATGATTAAATCTTAATGATTTCTACTAAGTTAAAGAGCTACAGGCATGATTAACAGAAATAGATTATGCAACAAATTTAACAAATACTAAGAAATAGAGAATAAGAAGCAAAAAGAAGAATAGATTCAAGATACACAAAAACACCACCTCTCTTCATTATTTGAGGAAGAACAAAATACAGAGGAAAAGATTTGCACAAAATAAAATATTACAACCCTCATTGTGAAGCAACTACCAAGGAAAAAGAAAATGTATCTACTACTGCTAAAAAATCTCTTATCTATCTGTGTGTAGAATTGTAGAGCCCCCTTTCCTTTGTCCCAGATACATCCTTTTATAACCCAAAACCTTTGTAAATCTCTTTGCAACTGCCTCAAAAAATATCTGCAATTGAAACCCATGAAACTCAACTCTAATTTCGGCTCTAGTAACTGCAACTTTAGTTAACTAGGTCTACACCTTAACCTCCATGGCTATAGCTTTCATTACTTGTCTCTGCATGAAAAACACTTCCTGCTCATCTCTCTTCCCATGGCTGCCATGAAAATAAGAGTGTGGCTTTATTATTTTAGGGCTGCAAGTTCTTTGTTGTAGACTTTAATCTCCCATGAAAATAAGAATCTTATCATTATTTAAACCTGATTTTCCTCTTCCCATGGCTTTTAGATGAGAGTCATAAAAATAAAGCACTTATCTTTATGTGGCGGGACCCACCACTTAATAAGGCTTGATTTAAATATGAAATGACTCAAACACTTTAGATATTCACGTGACTCTTTTGATGCATTTTTATAAAAAAATAGAAAGAAGGATTTATCTCACACCCGCAGCCTCCACGCGTCACACTAGCACTTGTTTTGGACTCAAATTTCTTCTCTTCTTTGCCAACACCTACGCGAATGATAAGTGGCACTCTCTAGTGCATTTATTGAGCTACTTCTCTTTACCTCTTTTTCTACATGTGGCAACGCCCGCTTGCTTCATGAATGAGCCTTATTTGAGCCATTGGATTGCATCTTCATCTCAGAGCTGTTGATTTGCTTATGTGTCTTCGTAGGGAGACTTAGGGTTTTATTTTGAAGTGCCTAGAGTCTGTTTGTACCTCTGCATTGTACATACCTGCATGCTCCATTTGTGAGTGTATGCTTCCTTTATGGCCGATGCTATGAGTATAGTAGGATTGCATTACATAGTTGGTGCGCTATGGTTGGCAAGCTTGTTCCTCATATGAGAATAAAGTTCTCTTGGAATGATGTTGTGCATCATACCTTACATGTCCTGTGCCTTGACTCACCAAAGCTCCTTTCATTTCTTCAAAAAGAACTATATACCTAAACATGCTCTTTGGTTGTACTTTAATAGGCTGAGTCTCTTTATTATGGAGTGGTAGTGTCTATAGAAACTGAGCCTTTGTTTGATGTGTAGTTCCTTTGATAAAGAAGCCAGCACCATCTGAAGATGATATTATTTGCCTTTATAGTTGAGTCTTCACTCTCTAAGCTCCACCATCTTTATAATAGCTCTTCTTATGCTTACTCCTGATTTGGTGGTGCCATGCATTTGATCTTTATACCATATACCATGATATCGCATTGCTACACCATAGTGAAGGTCGCGCTTTAACAACTTGTTGTATTGTTTTGAATGGCCGAACCTCATACTCAAATTAGAGCCTTTATTTATGTATAGGCTTTGTGCTTCATATTTAATGATGTATTGCTTCTTCAGGTCGAACGCCATTGCTTTAGCATTGGATTTGTCACTTTTATATGTTGAACAGTCTTATAATGGCACAATGTTCAATATTTCCTATACGTATATTATGTTGCCGTAGCTTTGTTGAAATGGTGTGCTTTGATCTCTGAGAAGCTGCGTTTGAAACAAGAAGGTGTACAATCCTTTAGAGGTACTATGTGTTATAAATAATTAAGACAGTGCTTTGATTTGGCTTGTACCTTAGCTTATGCTTGATTCCATGCCCTGTTATTCATACGGACAACACCTTCTTGTGCACACCTATCAATGGTATCAATATGTTGTGGCATCAAAATTTAAAATGGTGTGTAAAATTACAGAACTTAAATCTAACTATGTTTTTGTGGTTTTCAAGATCAATTTTGGAAATAAAATAACAAAATAATCTAATTCAATATGGAAATTTAATCTATGAAAGAAAATAATAATTAATCTAATGCAATGAAAGGAAACTACACTAACAATGCATAACCTATCAAGAGTAAAGTAACAAAGTATTACTTTCCTCAAGAGCAATTTGATTAGCTAATTACTACGAAAGCATTTAAAGAACCTATTTCAAATCTAGCACATGAGCTTCATACTATTCTTAGAAATCCTTGCATGTGGCAACCTCTTTCTCCTTTACAACAAAAGGCTCTTCCTCTTGGGGATAGGGATGAAGGGAGTAATTGATTTGAAATGCTAGAGCTTTGAGAGATAAAATTAGGAGAGCTTGGAGAGCTATGAGTGCTATGTATCCATTATGTAAGCACAATGGCTATGGCTTGGGAGAAAATTGAGAGCATATAAATGCTATTTAATACTTAGAAAGCTTGACAAACTATCCTAAACATGAAAGAAAAGGCACACAAGTCTTGCAATGAGCATTAAGATGCTAGTAATTAAGAGAAAAAATAAATCTTATCAAATCACTGCAATAATGAATTTGCCTCCCAAAGGACAGATTTGAAGATTTGGAAAAATGAAAACTAATGAAATGAACTAAGAGGCTCAAAGGCCTATGAAGAAGCTTGAAAATGCTTTTGAAGATGAGAAGCAAACTCTCAAACTTGAGAAATAATGAAGAGGTGAGGGGTATTTGAAGATGATTGAAAAGTTAACTCCTTTGAGTGAAGAGTTAACAGGCTTGATTGGATAGTGAACTGGGTTGATTAGGGATTGAACATGCCTTGATAGCCTTTCACAAGAGAAGAAATGGAGTTAGCATGGGATTGATGGGGAGATAAGAATAATTGGTTTGTGGGTTAGAATGGAGTGATTGGGAGTCAAAAGATGTTGATTATCAGTTAGGGAAGGTGACTCACGCAATCAGGGCTCAATTTGGAGCAAATTTGGGCCTGAACTAAATAGAAACTTGCATTTTAAAACATGACAGGGTCACCTAGTTTACCAGTAGGGTCACCTATGGGGGATTTAGGATTGCCTGGGGGTCGACCATGGGAAATCTAGAGCTAAAAGGGGGTGATCTAGAAAGAAGATGTCTAGAGAGCGATTTGAAGGGTTGAGAATGATGCTAGGAGGTTAGAGATGCCATCTAGATTTCGAAACTGACCAAATTGATACATATGAGTATATCCCCTAGTTTACTAGTAGGGTTACCCATGGGGATTAAGGATCCCTCTAGGGGATTCAGAAATCAAAGGGGGTGACCTACAAAGGAGGAAATGTGTCTTGAAATTGATGGTTGGACATGGTCTAGGAGGTCAATTAGATGCCTCTAGAGTAACAGGTGAAATGTGTTTAGGGAAGATGAATTTGTCATGTTAAGATGCTAGTAGACCATGTCAATAGGGCCAAAAAGCAAAAAAGGAAGAAATGTCAACAAAGGGGTAGTGAAGAAGGAACAAGACCTTGAAGGGTTAGCTAGGGGATAGGGGTAGAAAGAAAGAGGTGAAGAAACTCCATCGACATGCTACCAAGATGAATATTGCTGATAGGTCTTTTCTTACATGCTTGCATGTATGTGTTTAGGATTACATCTCATCATCAAATCATCGTGTAGGTTCATGCATATTTTTAGTGCTTATAGGTTCAATGGTCAAACAATTCATAGTAATTTTACACTTCATCCATACCAAAATGTGGTAAATATTTTTTTCTAATTTTTACTGACCAAAAAATTTGACCTTTATTTGTTAAACTAGATGATATTTAAGAATAGCTTAGATTTCTTAAAATAGATCCTAGTTGATGAGTCATTTGAAGTAGCCTCTCAGTCACACATGTTCCCCCAGATGGGGGAGGCATTATTTGTTAGTAATTAAGGTGTCTCAACCTTGTAATTCCTAGCATTTAATATTTGTTTGTATATTTATTTAATTACCTATGTTGTATTGAAGTTTACACATCCTGTTTTGTCATTTAGTGTGAGGTGGCATGGTGAGATGTCATTCTGCTTATACTGCAACTTGGATGGACAAGTCAACCCATGAGAATGTAGCTATCACATTTGAGGTGGCAATAATATGCCATGTGTCAGCATCTTGTAGCTTATGTAAGAGGTTATGACATATGACAAAATCTATGACATGTAAGAGCCAGAAATAGAGATTCTTATGACAGGTGAAGACAAGTGTCTTAAAGCATCTTTGCATGTGAGGAAGGAATCTTAGGGCACCCAGTTTTGACTGTGACATGTTCTAAGAGGAATATGCTATTATTAGTCAGTTATGATATATTCTCTTACAGCTATAAGTGCTATCATGTATGACAGATTCTATAACAACTGTAAGATGTCTAAGAGCATATGTCATAGTCTATTCTTGGTTGGAGCGCTCCATCTTGGGACAGTCAAACTTATAGGTTATGACAGATGTAAGGAGGTTGAATGCATGTTTAACAAGTGTCCTAAGGCATTGGAAATTGACCATGAGGCCAAGTGTTGTTAAATGGAGCCTAATCAGACTTGGAGGTTAAATTTTTCCTACTTTTATCGGTGTGGTTTCACCCCAAATTATTTAATGGGATCAAGGGGTAGTGCCCCTATCAGGGGTTTGGGGGCAGCAACCCCAAGATGGGGTCAAGGGGCAGTGCCCTTGACCTCAAATAGATTTTATTATTTTATAAAGGCGTCAGAAATTAATTTTCTATTGGCCGACATAAGGCTTGATAAAAGTGGCTAAGGGTTAGGGTTTAATTTGATGTATTGTAGCATTTTGCAATGGTATTGAGTTGTAGGGATTGCTGGTTGTAATCAGTTTGATTTACTAGATAATAATATTGGACTTTGTGTCGGTGGATGTAGCTTGAGTTTGGGTGAACCACGTTAAAAACTTGTCTCTAACTGTTATTATTTCTATGTATTTTAATTCCTTTATTTAATCTTTATTTGCATTTAATTGATATCATATGCCAGCTAACCCTAAGAAGTGGTATCAGAGTGGTTGTGTTTGATTATTGTCTGCAGGAAAGTCTCACTGTTAAGTGGGAGTCTAACAATTAAGTTGGAGCAATGACGGACGTGGATACATTGAAGGTAGATAAATTCATTGGGTTGAACTATCAATTATGGAAGATGTAGATGGAGGATTATCTCTATCAGAAGGATTTGTGGAGGCTGTTGGAAGGAATATCCAAGAAACTGGCAGGAATGACAAATGAGAATTGGGAACTTCTAGACATAAAGGCATTAGGAACCATTTGGTTGTGCCTAGCACCATCTGTGGCATTCAATATAACAAAAGTAAAGACAACAAGTGAACTGATGAAAGCTTTGGCTAAATTGTATGAAAAACCCTCAGCCTCAAATAAGGTATTTCTCATGAAGCATTTGTTTAATCTAAAAATGATTGAGGGTGGATCTGTAACAAATCATTTAAATGAGTTTAATATGATTACCAGTTAGTTAACTTATGTAAAAGTGAAATTTGATGAAGAGGTGAGGGATCTCTTGGTTTTATGTTATTTGCCAGAAAACTAGAATAGCTTGGTAATGGTTGTAAGTAACTTTGTCTCTGGTTCAAACACTTTGAAATTTGATGATGTTATTGTTGTTATCCTTGGCAAGGAAATGTGATGGAAAAGCTTAGGAGGGTCAACATCAAGTAGTGTTTTGAATGTAGAAAGTAGGGGCAGATCAAAAGAGAGAGGAAAAGGTTCTAGAGGTCATGGGAAGTAACAAGGAAAATCAAAGGACAAGAAGTCCCAATCCAGAGGACAAAAGGATTGCTGGTATTGTGGGAAACTAGGTCATCTGAAGAAAGATTGTTGGTCTCAGAAGAATAAAGAAGGAGACAAACAAGAAGGCAATAAGGAGGCAAATGTGGTATGCAATAAATCTAAAGATGATGCTTTGATTCTTTCCCTAGATAATGCTAATGATTCATGTGTTTTAGATTCAGGGGCCTCATTTCATGCTATGCCCCATAGAAGTTATTTTCTTAATTATGTCCAAGGGGATTTTGGGCTAGTTTATTTGGGAGATAACAAACCTTGTTAGATTGTTGGAAAGGGAAGAATCAACATTAAGTTGCAGAATGGGTATCATTGGCTACTACAAGAGGTAAGGCATGTTCTAAGGTTGAGTAGGAATTTAATTTCAGTAGGGCAGCTAGTTGATGAAGGTTGCATAGTTACTTTCAGTGATAAAAATTGGAAGGTTTCAAAAGATGCCTTAATAGTAGCAAAAGGTGTGAAAGTAGATACCTTATATCTTTGTACAGGTCATATTGTTCCTTCTACTTTAGTTGTTGCAGAGAAAAACCAAATAGGTTTAGGAATAGTTGCCACGAGTTCGCAGGAAGAGACTAAAACAGTTGCTGTAGGTTTTAAGACAACACTGTGGCATAACAGACTTGGGCATATGAGTGAAAAACATATGAACGTACTTCATTCTAAGAAAGTTTTACCATGTCTGAAATGTATTAATATAGATTTTTGTGAAATTTGTGTGCATGGCAAACAAAAGAGAGTTAGTTTTCTCAAGGATGGGAAGCAAAAGAAAGACGAAAAGTTGGATCTTGTGCATACAGATGTATGGGGACCGGATCAGGTATCTTCTCTTGGTGGCTCAAGTAGTATTATGTTACATTCATAGATGATGCAATTAGGAAGGTTTGGATTTATTTCCTTACATCAGATGCAATTAGGAAGGTTTGGATTTATTTCCTTAGGTAGAAATCTGATGTATTTGAAACATTTAAGAAATGGAAAAGTTTGGTTGAAAATGAGATGAGTAAAAGATTAAAATGTCTCAGATTTGATAATGATGTTGAGTATTGCATCAAATAATTTGAGGATTACTATTTCTTTAATGGAATTCATAGGCAGAAAATGATTCCAGGGACTCCACAGGAAAATGGAGTGGCTGAATGCATGAATAGGACAACAATGGAGCATGCAAGGACTATGAGATTACATGTTGGGCTGCCTTTAAACATGTGGGTGGAGGCTGTCAATACCATTGTATATTTAATTAATAGAGGTCTTTCAGTTCCTTTGGGCTGTGGTATTCTAGAGGAAGCATGGATAGGTAAGAAGGTGAGTTATTCTTTTCTCAAAACCTTCAGATGTGAAGCATTTGTACATGTAGATTCTAAAAAATAGAACCAAGCTGGATGCAAAATCAAAAAAGTGTACCTTTGTTGGATGTGGCATTGATGAATTTGGTTATAGGCTTTGGGATTTTCAAAATCAAAAAATTGTGAGAAGAATGTTGTATACAATGAGAAGGTGTTGTACAAAGATCAGTTGTAGCAGCATGAGAAGAAAGAAAAGGATTATGTGGTGTTGGTTGATACTCTAAATAGTAATGTTCCAGTGGTTCCTCATGCTCCACAATAGAAACAAGAAATACCACAAACTCTAGTGAATATTAGATGGTCAACAAGGCTAAGTAGACCTCCTGAAAGGTTTTCTCCCTCTTTTTATTTTATTTTGTTAACAGGTGTTGGTGAACTAGAAGGGTATGATGAAGCTATGCAGGTGGATACAAAGGTTCAATGGGACCTTGCAATGAAAGAAGAAATGGACTCCTTGCTGAAAAATCAGATTTGAGAATTATGTAAGTTGCCTGTAGGAAAAAAGGCTTTACCAAACAAATGGGTTTATAGGCTGAAAGAGGAAGATGGAGGTAAGAAAAGATTTAAAGCCAAGTTAGTTGTAAAAAGATTTACACAAAAAAAGGGTATTGATTTTGTTGAGATTTTTTATTTGGTTGTTAAGATGACTTCTATTCATACAGTTTTAAGTATTGTGGCTGCTGAAGATTTGCATTTGGAATAGCTAGATGTGAAAACTACCTTTCTCCATGGTGATTTGGAGGAGGAGATATATATGGAACAACCCTAAGGATTTGAGGTTAAAGGTAAGGAGAAACTGGTGTGTAGATTGAAGAGGAGTTTGTATGGCCTGAAACAAGCACCTCGACAATGGTATTTGAAATTTGATAGTTTTATGGTTGAGCAAGGCTACAGACGGTGTAATTTTGATTATTGTGTTTATGTTAAGAGGTTGGATAATGACAGCTACATTATTTTATGTTTATATGTTGATGACATGCTTCTAGCAGGGTCTAACATGGATCACATAAGAAAGTTAAAACAATAGCTAGCACAATCATTTGCTATGACGAATTTGGGACAGCAAAACAAATCCTTAGTATAAAAATTTGTGCAGAGATAGGAAGAACAAAAAGTTGACTCTATCTTAGGCTGATTATGTTGAAAAGGTGTTGTAGAGATTCCATATGGAGAATACAAAAGCTGTCAGCACACCTTTGTCTTGTCATTTGAAATTGACTAAGGAGATGTGTCCTAAGACACAAGAGGAAGAAAATTTGTCCAAGGTACCATATGCAGCTGTAGGAAGTTTAATGTATGCCATGGTATGCACAAGACCAGTTAATGCACAAGTTTTAGGAGTCGTAAGAAGGTATGTGAGTAACCTTAAATTGGAGTATTGGAATGCAGTAAAATAGATTCTCAGATATTTGAGAGGTACATCCAATAAACATTTATGTTTTAGGGGCTCTAATACTAATTTAGCAGGTTATGTCGACTCAGATTTGACCGGGGATATTGATATCAGGAGGCGTACTACAGGTTATGTCTTTAATGTAGGTGGGACATCGGTGAGTTGGATCTCACGGTTGCAAAAGGTGGTTTCTTTATCCACCACAGAGGCAGAGTATGTAGCTGCAACAGAGGGAAGCAAGGAGATGATATGGCTGCAATCTTTCATGGAAGAATTGGAAAAATAATAGGTTAACAGTTATTTATTTATAGATAGCCAGAGTGCCATACATATTGCAAAGAATTTTTCCTTGCATTCAAAGACTAAACACATATAGTTGAGGTACCACTTATTTCAATCAGTGTCGGATGATGGACAATTACAGCTAGAAAATATACATATAGATGAAAATCTAGTAGATTGTTTACAAAGGTAGTGACAAGGGAGAAGTTGAGCTCCTCTTCAGCTTCAGTTGGTTTTCAAGACTGAAAACAACATAAATAGAACAACAGAGTCCAGGTGCTTATTTCTAGTTGGAGCTATAGTGTCAGCAGTGTTATGATTAGTCTCCAAGTGGGAGATGATATGGTGTGGAGTCTGATCAATCTCCAAGTGGGAGATTGTTGTTATATGGAGCCTAATCAAACTTAGAGGTTAAATTTTCCCTACTTTTATCCACACAGTTTCCCCCCAAATTATTTAATGGGGTCAAGGGGTAGTACCCTTTGCAAGGGTTTGGGGGTAGTGCCCCCAAGACGGGGTCAAGGTGTAGCACCCCTGACCTCAAATGGATTTTATTACTTTATAAAGGTGTAGCACCCCTGACCTCAAGGTTAAATTTTTCTATTGGTTGACATAAAAAACCCTATTTTTATAACCGACATAAGGCTTGATAAAAGCGGCTAAGAGTTAGGGTTTTAGTTGATGTATTGTAGCATTTTGTAGCTGTATTGAGTTGCAGGGATTGCTCGTTGTAATCAGTTTGATTTACTGGATAATAATATTAGACTTTGTGTTGGTGGATGCAGCCCGAGTTTGGGTGACCCATGTTAAAAAATTGTCTCTCACTGTTATTATTTCTGTGTATTTTCATTCCTCTGTTTAATCTTTATTTGCATTTAATTGATATCATTTGATGGCCAACCCTAACACCAAGTTAGACACCCACTTCTAGAAGCTTCCATGTTCACCCTGAAACTCAATAAATATAGGTTCTTGTAGTAGTGGATGTACAGTTCATTTGTAGGTACTGAAATGCTACCATAATTGCTCCAGAATTGACATCTTGGGAACTCCTAAAAGAACTTGCATTACAAGTGTATTGTAATATACATTGGATTTGATAATACATTGTGTAGGTTTTGGAGTGTGGGTTTTTTCACCCGAAAGGGTTTTCCCCACGTATATCTCATGTCTTTAGCATTGTTCTTGTATTTGATATTTATTTAATCTCTTTATTAATATATATGACATATCTATAACTGAAAAAGATTTAAAAATTCACATAACACTCCCCTCATTAGTTCAGTGTATGAAGGTATTTTGTGTTCCTTGCTTCCTTTCAGTTGGTATCAGAGCCGAGCCAGTTTTGGTCCTAGTTGTTAGGTGGAGGGTTTTTTATACTGATCATCGATTGAGTGGGAGCTTGTACAGATTATTTTGTGATCTTGTTGTAGGAAGAAGATGGAAAGCACATCTGGGAGATTTGAAATAGAGAAATTCAATGGAGGCAAATTTGAGTTGTGGAAACTCAAGATGGAAGACATGTTGGTGGATAGAAATCTATGGCTCATAGTATCCAACACAAATCCATAAAGCATGAAACAAGAAGATTGGGATCTGATGGATTGGAAGGCTAAGGGTATGATAAGCCTCTACTTGGATGATTCAGTGCTCCTGAATATCCATGAAGAGAAGACTGCAAAAGACCTTTGGAAGAAACTTGATGATGTTTATCAGGTTAAATCCCTAGTGAACAAGCTATTCCTACAAAAGAAACTATATTCTCTCGATATGGAAGATGGAGGATCTATCGTGGATCATCTAAATGCATTCAATATGCTTGTTGCCTAGTTGACATCTGTTGGTATAAAGATTGAGGAGGATCATTACATGACATTACTATGTTCCTTACCAAATTCATGGGACCACCTTGTCATGTCCATTACGAGTACCACTACCACTTTCAAGATGGATGAAGTGGTTTCTTCACTATTGTCTGAAGAGTTGTAGAGAAAGTCTTCTGAGTCAGATAAAGAAGCTCTCGTGGTTTGTGGTAGATCTAAAGAGAAGGGAAAGAAAAAGGACAAGAAGAAAGAAGACAAAGGAAGATCCAAATCCAATGGGAGATCTAAGTCTCCTAGAAAGTCTAAGGCTCTATGTTGGAATTGTGGTAAACCTGGTCATTTCCGCAAGGAGTGTGAGGAGAAGAAGAAGAAGAAGAACTATGGTTTAGATTTTGATAAGTCCTCTCAATAAGATGGAGAAGTGTTTGTCACTACCTTGGAAACTCATGCATTTGAGGATGTGTGGCTTATCGACTCCGATGCATCTTTTCACATGACCTCACCCAGAGATTGGTTTTCAAAGTATGAAGAGTTGAATGGTGGGAAGGTATACATGGGTGATGAATCTCACCTAAAAATTGTTGGCTGTGGAAGAGTCATGATTAAATTCTCTGATTATTGAGTGAATGGGATCAATGGTGTTCTGCATATCCCTAGTTTGGCACATAACCTTTTTTTTGTGAGTAAGTTGAATGATGTGGGTGTGCAAGTTGTTTGAAACTCAAATGGAGGATGCAAGATGACTAGAGGAGCTATGGTGCTAGCTAAGGGTGTTCACATTGGAACTCTGTTATAGCTTGATGCATGCACAGTTCAGTGCAATAGTGCCTCTATTTCGAAGAAGAGAGCTTCAGAGTCTTCATCCTCACCATTGGAACCAACAGCCAAGAAGACTATTGTATCTAATTCTGATGGTCGTTCTTTCTGGGTACCCAAGGGTGCTCATTCTATATATGGAGATGAAATTCTAGTAGAGAAGACAATGTTATGGCACCAAAGGCTTGGCCACATTGGTAAAAGGGTTTGAGGACCCTGAAAAACAAAAACCTCATTGCGGGGATGAATGATTGTAACCTTGAGTTCAATTTTTGTGAACATTGCATATATGGAAAACAAAATCGTGTTCAGTTTTATTCTAGTTCTCACAAATCTTATGAGGTGTTGGATTTGATGCATTTGATGTATTTGGTCCATTTAATGTTTCTTCAATTTTGAAATCTATATATTTTATTTCATTTATTGAGGATTACAGTAGAAGGAGATGGGTGTATTTCCTTAGAAGTAAATCTAAAGTCTTTGCAAGATTCAAAGAGCTCAAAGCTCTTGTAGAGAATAAAAAAGATAGAAAGATTAAGTGTTTGAGGACTGATAATGGTGGTGAGTTTTTCTTAGCAGATTTCAACATTTTTTGTAAATAACAAGGCATTGAGAGGCACAAGACAATTTCGTATACACCTTAGTAGAATGGAGTTGCAAAGAGAATGAATAGAACATTGATGGAGAGGGATAGGAGTATGCTAAGTGGAGCTGGCCTTGAACAAAAGTTTTGGGTTGAAGTTGTTGCTACCACTTGTTACCTAGTTAACAAGTCTCCTACATTGGTGCTCATTGATAAGACACCTATGGAGGTGTGGTCTAGTAAGAAGACTTCACTAAGACACATTTGAGTATTTGGTTGTGAGGAATATACACATGTGCCTAAGGAGAAGAAGTCTAAGTTGGAGAACAAGGCAATAAAATGTATCTTCATCAGTTATGGCATCGGTGTGAAAGGGTACAATATTTGAGATCCAGTTGCCGAGAGTGTTCTGTATAGAAGAAGTGTGATCTTCAGAGATCTCAATCCTTCTTCTATTGTTCTACAACTAGAGAAAGAAGAGAAGAAAGTGGATGTAGTTTAGCTTCCTCCTACCACTGAGAAAGTTGAACTGATGACATCTATTGGACCTGATGATGAGGAGAGCTCTAGTAGCTTTGAAAGTTTAGAAGAAGAAGAAGAAGAGCCTCCACCTTAGCTTGTGACGAGGTCTACATGGATTAGGAAGCAACCTAAGAGGTTTGGTTATTCATTACTTGATTCTAGTTGCATTTTTTGCTTTGATTTCTAACACCGATGAGGCTAGAACTATGAAAGAGGCTATGGGTATAAAAGATGCATGTTTCTGGAAGGAGGCCATGGAAGAGGAAATGGATTCTTTGAAAAAGAATAATACTTGGGACTTGGTGCCTTTTCCTAAAGGATGAAAACCTGTTGGATGCAAATTGGTGTTCAAAAAGAAATTTGGTGCAGATGGTAGTGTTGAGAAATATAAGTCTAGATTGGTTGTAAAGGGTTATTCTCAAGTGGAGGGAATTTAATATGGTTAATTTTTCTCTCCCATTGCATAGTTGACATCTATTCAGTCCTATTATCTCTTGTAGTAGTGTACGACTTAGAAGTGGAACAAATGGATGTGAAGACACCATTCCTTCATGGTGAATTGGAGGATGAGATTTATATGTCACATCCAGAGCACTACATTGTTGAAGGTAAATAAAATTTGGTTTGCAAGTTAAAAAAAGTCTTTATATGGTTGGAAACAGTCTCCTAGGATGTGGTACTAGAAGTTTAATGCATTTGTGTTGAGTATTGGATTTCTAAGATCAACATTGTGTTTATTACAAGTTTGAAAATGATCACATTCTCATTATTGCTTTCTATGTCAATGATATGTTGCTAATTGGGATTGGAAAAAGTTTGATTTATGATTTGAAGTATCAGTTGTCAGCATAGTTTGAAATGAGAAATCTAGAGGCAGCTAGGTACATTCTGGGGATGGAGATAGAGAGAGAGAGAGAGAGAGAGAGAGAGAGAGCAAATAGAAAGCTTTGGTTAGGCTAGAGTAGGTATGTTAACACTATGTTAGATAGATTCAACATGGTAGATTGTAGACTTTTGGTTGTTCTTGTTACAATGGGGACAAGTTATTTGTTGCAAATTGTCTGAAGTCTCCTTTTGAGATGGGGGATATGAACAAAGTGCCTTATTCTAGCGCGGTTGGCAAGTTGATGTATGCTATGGTCTATACAAGTACAAACATTGCCCAATAAGTGGGAGTCCTTAGTCAATTTATGGCTAATCTTGGATGGGTACATTGGGATGTAATGAAGAGAGTGTTCATGGTGCAGGAGCACCTTTGAAGAGTTAAGACATTCCAAGTTATCATCATAATTTTTGTAAGGCCTAGTGCCAGTTGTTTTGATTTAGACAAATGTGTCCCCTAGATGAGATAGTCCCATGTGAGCCGATTTGGCATCGCTGGCAAGAAGTAGTTGTAACTGTCCGAGTTGTAACTGTCTTGTAACAGATGGCAGAGGTGACGAATCGATTGAGATTCCACCGAGATGTAACTGCCCTAAGAGTCTATTTAGTGTGTCACAGATGGAGGATAGAAGGGAGACAGAGTGTGTGTGTAGGCAGAGTAAGAATCATATTTTAGATTGAAGCGATAAGAATTTCCTTTTGACAGTGCATTTTATCTCCAGTTCTGTAATCTTGTTTTTATTTTCTGACTGGTATCGAAGTAAGATATTTTCCTTTTTACTTCTGAGTGTAACTATGCCGTAACGGACCCATCCATGGATGTAAGAATTTGGTTCTCATGGAGTGGTCTGCAATAACTTGTACCATATTGGACTAATTCTAACTGTGCAGAGTGGAAATGAAGTTGCAAGGTGATCACCAGATGGAATGTGGACTTTGAGCCACGAAGAGAGATTGGTGCAGAACGGAGTCGAGGAGGAAGAACTGTGCGGAAGATTTATTTGCAGGCGAGTGTCGAATTTGCGGCGAACTTGAGTGGGAAGGAGAACATGCTTTGGTGTATCAACGAAGGCAGTTCAAAGAGTCATTAGAGCGACCAAATGTGTCGGTAAGAGAATCTCTGAGTTAATCGATAAGTATTGTTTTGCTGATAGTGTCTGTTGAACCATCGGGTTGAACCAGTTCAACGGTTCAACGATTTCATTTGGTTCGTCGGTTCAACGATACCCAATTGGTTCAATGGTTTGAGAGTTTGAGGTTGCGCCGGTTCAACTTCAAGGTTCAAGCGGAAGGTTCCACCGCAAGGTTCAAGGGGAAGGTTCAACCGAATGGTTCGAGCGAACGGTTCAATGAGTTCATGGGTTCAATGGTTCAATGAACTCGTAGGTTTATTTGGTTTAAGAGGTTCAATTGGTTCAACCACTATGGTGGTTCAATATATTTTGTGTTGCTGATTTATGTTTCCGCAGTGCGCTCCCTATCAAATTGGTAACGGATAGGGGTTTTTCGAGGGAACGACGGAAGGGTCTAGCTGATACAGGCCAAAACCGCCATTGTGGGTGGGTAGTGAAATTTCCTCCGCATCAAATTGGTATCAGAGCACAGTAAAAGCTCTGGGTAAAGTATTGTGTATCTGAGGGAGAAAAAGAATCTAGTGGAAAGATTCAGAGTTGTCAAGATGCCGTCGAAGGATAAGATGGCTAAGGCAAATGAAGAACTAAAAGAAGCATTGGAGGCAAGAGAAAGAGAACTGAGAGAGAGAAGAGCACAGGATGCTGTAAGAGAGAGAGAGAGATGAGACAAGTGAGAAGGGAGAATGCTACAATCTTGGCTAGATTGGAAGCATTGGAGAAGAAAATAGAGAAACAAGATGATAAGGAAGATGAAGAAGAATATGAGGAGATAGAAGCAAAAGCTCCTAGGGATGAATTTGATCCTGAAGAAAAGAAACTTCTGAGATTGCTTAAAGCAGTTCAGGGTGGTGGAACAAAAGCAACTATGGAGTTGCCTATCTATTTGGGAAACATGGATGTGATCTTGCCACTAATGAAGAATGCACATGTTTAGGTGATGTATGGGCCTTGCGAAGGAACATTTGAAAAGCTATTTAAGCACTTTGTGGGTAATATGGGTATTTGACACCCTGTTTAGTAAGCTGTTGTTTTTCCTCCGCATCAAATTGGTATCAGAGCCAGCGAAAGCTCTGGGAATCTAAGTGAGAGATTTTTGTTTTGGTTTGCTAATATTTGTGGTTGCAGATGCATGTCCACAAGCTGCAGGTAGGCAGATAGGAGATCTGTCATGGAGCCATAGGAGATGGTTCAAGGGCCTGAGAAGGAGGTCCAGTGGGTGTCGCCAAAAGTCCTGGGGAGAGAGGCAAGAGAGGACTCCCAGGTGAGGGACAGAAGTGTTGGTGCAGCATTGAGGGTGGACTTATAGTAGCATCTGGAGGAGCATCAAGTTAAACTCCATTGAGAGGAGTCACAGTTGAAGGGTAAAAGTAGCAGAGGCATCAAGTTAGAATTGAAGACACCAAGAGAACAGAGTTGTTGCAGTTCTCACTGAGCATTTCCATGGGACATGGAAATTTTTCAAGTCTAGGAGTATGGTGCAGGAGCACCTTTGAAGAGTTAAGACATTCCCAGTTATCATCTTAATTTTTGTAAGGCCTAGTGCCAGTTGTTTCAATTTAGACAAATGTGTCCCCTAGATGAGATAGTCCCATGTTGTGAGCCAATTTGGCATAGCTGGCAAGAAGTAGTTGTAACTGTCTTGTAACAGATGGCAGAGGTGACGAATTGATTGAGATTCCACCAAGATGTAACTGCCCTAAGAGTCTATTTAGTGTGTCACAGACGAAGGATAGAAGGGAGACAGAGTGTGTGTGTAGGCAGAGTAAGAATCAGATTTTAGATTGAAGTGATAAGAATTTCCTTTTGACAGTGTGTTTTATCTCCAGTTCTGTAATCTTGTTTTTATTTTCTAACTGGTATTGAAGTAAGATATTTTCCTTTTTACTTCTGAGTGTAACTATGCCAGAACGGACCCATCCATGGATGTAAGAATCTGGTTCTCATGGAGCGGTCCGCAATAACTTGTACCATATTGGACTAATTCTAACTGTGCAGAGTGGAAATGAAGTTGCGAGGTGATCACCAGATGGAATGTGGACTTTGAGCCACGAGGAGAGATTGGTGCAGAATGGAGTCGAGGAGGAAGAACTGTGCGGAAGATTTGTTTGCAGGCAAGCGTTGAATTTACAGCGAACTTGAGTGGGAAAGAGAACATGCTTCGATCTATCAACAAAGGCAGTTCAAAGAGTCATCAGAGTGACCGAATGTGTCAGTAAGAGAATCTCTGAGTTAATCGATAAGTATTATTTTGCTGATAGTGTCTGTTGAACCATCGGGTTGAACCAGTTCAACAATTCAACGGTTTCATTTGGTTCGTCGGTTCAACGATACCCAATTGGTTCAACGGTTTGAGAGTTTGAGGTTGCACCGGTTCAACCGCAAGGTTTAAGCGGAAGGTTCCACCGCAAGGTTCAACCGAACGGTTCAAGCGAAGGGTTCAACGAGTTCGTGGGTTCAACGGTTCAATGAACTCGTAGGTTTATTTGGTTTAAGAGGTTCAATTGGTTCAACCACTACGGTGGTTCAATATATTTTGTGTTGCTGATTTATGTTTCTGCAGCATGCTCCCTATCAAATTGGTAATGGATAGGGGTTTTTCAGGGGAATGACGGAAGGGTCTGGCTGATACAAGCCGAAACCGCCATTGTGGGTGGGTAGTGGAATTTCCTCTGCATCAGTTCAGATATTTGTAGGGTCTTTTGAGTATTCCCTATGTTATCATGGTTATCATACAGGACCTCAACATTCTGTGAGTATTCATGGATTTGTGGATTCTGATTAGGCAGGTGACATTAATAGTAGGAGATCCACCAATGCTTATGTGTTTAGTATGTCCAATGGTGCTATTAGTTGGATGAGTAAGCGACAACCTGTGGTCACTTTGTCCATGACAGAAGTAGAGTACATGGCAGCTACTCATGCTTGTAAGGAAGCCATTTGGCTTAAGAGATTGTGTTCTAACATTGAGTTTGACACATAGAAGATTACCATTTCTTGTGACAGACAAAGTACCATATGTTTGGCAAAGAATCCTAGTTTCCACACGAGGACTAAGCATATTGATGTCTAGTACCATTTTGTTCATGACATGGTAGAGGATGGGAAGGTGAATTTGGAGAAAGTTGACACTTTGACGAATGTTGTAAATTCCTTGACAAAACTTGTGAGCATGGAGAAGTTCAGATGGTGTTCAAAGTCTATGGGCCTCTTGGCCCCTAGCAGTTAAATCATGTCTTTCTATTATCTCTTGAAAGGTGTTCAACAAGTGGGAGAATGTTTTGAATTAAGGTCTCTCAACCTTGCAATTGCTAGCATTTAATACTTGTTTATATATTTATTTATTTGCCTATGTGTATTTAAGTCTACACATCTTGTTTTGTCATTTAGTGTGAGGTGGCATGGTGAGATGTCATTCCACTTATAATGTGACTTGGATGGACAAGTCAACCCATGAGAATGTAGGCATCTGATTTGAGGTGGCACTAATATGCCATGTGTCAGCATCTTGTGGCTTGTGTAAGAGCTTATGACATATGATAGAATCTATGACATGTAAGATCCGGAAATAGAGATTCTTATGATAGGTGAAGACAAGTATCATAAAGCATCTTTGTATGTGAGGAAAGCATCTTTGGGCACCCAGGTTTGACTATGGCATGTTGTAAGAGTAATATGATATTATTAGTCAGTTATGACAGATTCTCTTATAATTGTAAGTGTTGTCATGTATGACAGATTCTATAACAGTTGTAAGATGTGTAAGAGCATAGTCAGTCTATTCTTGGTTGGAGTCCTCCATCTTGGGAAATTCAAACTTGCAGGTTATGACAGATGTAAGGAGGTTGAATGCATGTTGAACAAGTGTCCTAAGGTGTTGGAAATTGACCATTAGGCCAAATTGGATGCCCACCTCTAGAAGCTCCCCATGTTGGCTTGAAACTCAATAAATTTAGGTGCTTGGGGTAGTGGATGTATGGTTCATTTGCAGGATTCGAAATGTTTCTAGAATTGCTCTAGAATTGACATCTTGGGAACTCCTGAAAGAACTTGCATTGCAGGTGTATTGTAATCTACATTGGATTTGATAATTTACATTGTGCAGGTTTTGGAGTGTGGGGTTTTTCACCTGAAAGGGTTTTCCCCATGTATATCTTGTGTCTTTGACATTGTTCTTGCATTTGATGTTTGTTTAATCTCTTTGTTCATATATATGA
The DNA here is from genome assembly GCA_027924645.1 of Cunninghamia lanceolata. Classification (NCBI taxonomy): domain Eukaryota; kingdom Viridiplantae; phylum Streptophyta; class Pinopsida; order Cupressales; family Cupressaceae; genus Cunninghamia; species Cunninghamia lanceolata. The sequence continues at coordinate 24,345,791 of BSBN01000867.1, forward strand.
CATATCTGTAATTGAAAAGGATTTAAAAATTTGCATAACACTCCCCTCATTGGTTTGGTGTAGGAAGCTATTCTGCGTACCTTGCTTCCTTTCATCATTCACTAGAAGAATGACTTTACAAAAGTCAAAAATGAAATCTAAACATGTTAATTTTTAGTAAGGCTTAGCTCCGTAAGACCCTTTAGGAATAACAAATTATGAAACATGGAGTCAAAAAGGACTAACCAAATTTGACCTCCTATAAATTTGACATCTACAAGATACTTTGAGTTTGAGAGCATTTGCTAAGTAAATATTGAAATTGGAGGAGTCAAGTAATTCAACACTTATAAAATTGTCAAGTCCATCAAGTAGCTAGCCTCCAAAGAGGAGGCTTTAGCAAGTCCAAGATGCCTAGTAGATTAGATCAATTAAGTAAAATGACATGTTGCTTGTACTCACATCTGCATCTTCTCCACAACATTAAAACCCACACTATAAATCTCATAGTATGATTTTGTCGAACCCTTGGATCATGCCACACTTTAATGACACTCACCTTTAGCATATGAACTTTAGTATATTCGTGTGGTGCAAATGGTTGTAACAGCTTAGAGGAAACTTTTTTGTCTTTGCAGCTAAATGACAAAAAATAGAGACTTGCCTCTTAATCTCTAATGTTTGGTCCCTAACCATTGATTTTAAATGGATCAATCGGAGCCACTAGATCTTAAAGGTATTTAGTGAGCCCAATGATAGTAGTAAAAGCAAGAGAGCCAACCTCCATGCATATGTGTTATGATATGCCATGATCCCATTTGGTTAGTCGGAATGACTTGAATAGGGTTGTAAAGGGGAAGACAAATAAAATGGTGCCATCAAACAATAAATGTAGTGGACTTATGATGTTGTGCAAGAAAAGACTACTTGGCTATGTCACTGCGAAGATAAAACAACCAAATAAAAAGTTATGCACATTAACTAAACTTGTTTGATTCCTAGACTTACACCATCCCATCCAATACTTTTCACAAGAAATTTGTGTCACTTTTTGATAATTCTAAAAACAAAGTTGAAGTTATTATTGATAGACAACATACTTTGAACACATTTTTCTCAAATCGTATAGATGTATGCTAAAACATTAAACTACAAATGTAACTAATAGTTAATTCTTGATATCATCACTAGTATTGAGATGCCGGGGAACAAAAAGGAGGTGTTTTTTTTTTTATTGAATAAAATGTGGATTACAAATAAAAACCAGTCAAAGACTGCAGGAAGAAACAATATACACAAAACAGCAAAGAAAAAATAAGATACACAACAAACATAGCCATGTCCCTAGCCACTACGAAACAGAGAAGAACTCTTGTTGTTCCATAAAAAACAAGAATCATGTGGACACCACATCAAAACCAATTCAGAGCAGCAAAACAATTGGTTACCAATAACTGTTAAAACTTGAGATCCTTGAGAGTGCATTGAACAAAATATGATCTGCTGAAGATTATAGAAGATGCTGTTCCAGCTGAAGAAGGCAAATGCCTCTCAACAAACTGATGTGCTGCCAGCAATGAAAAAATGGTTCCACCTCGTAGCTCTTACGGAACATAGAAGGCATAGGAATATTAACATGGCTGATCCATGGTTCACCGCCAGCTAGTGATGACAGAACTAATATCTCACACTTTCACCAGCCTCAAAGCTGTAAGGCACCAAATATTAAGCCTTGCCATTTTGAAGATGGGATATTTGAAGCTTAATCTGCTAGAGGTGACGATCGAGAAGCACATCTTTTTTCGCCATCTTTTGCATCTGCACAGACAAGTAATTTATTCTCAAAAAAACTTCTGAGTAAATCCTTACAGTGCTTCTTTCCAGAAGATATTTAGAGCTAGAAAAAATTGTTGTACACCTACTTTTCCAAATGTGCATGAGAATAATTTGTCTAATAGAGTTTGCAATCACATTATGAACACCCAGGCCCAACAGAGCCTCTTTTTAGTTTAAATGATGGTAAAAAATAGCTGGTAAACCATTGAAAATAGCCTTCCATTGGTTCTGAGCAAAAAGACAATCCCAAAATATATGTTTCATACTTTCCTGGGTCAGACAAAAAGGCATTTAGGCACTGGGATCTTGAAGTAGCTTAATTTGTTATCAATAGGCAACTTGCAATGTAGGATTTTCCAAGACAAAACCTGTGCATCTGCATCCAACTTAGATTTCCAAATTTGAGAGCTCAAGATAAACCAAAATTTCCCACAGAATTTACATTTCCATTTAAGATTCAGATGAGGAGTAAGAGTCAAACAAGGAAGAAGCTACTTGTAGATCTTCTTCAAAGGAAAAGCAATGAAATGATAAGTAGATAACCACCTCCAGTCTTTAAGAAAATTGCAAACAACAAGAGTACACATTTTCATAGTCAGCTCAGTAGGGACCAAAGATTGGACAAAAATGAGGAACTGTTTATATCTATTAGATAATCCAAAACGAGTTTTAATAACAGACCAAGGTAACCAATCTAGCTCCTTGAAGTTCCAAATATCACAAAATTGACGGATCCCTTTTTTGAACAAAAAAAGAGCATGCTTGGGAAAGCTAACAGCCAAGGGTTGACTATGGTATTGAATAAGTTTATTCCACCATATAGCAGATGTTGCAAAACTAAATCCATGTTGAAGAGATTCTCCTCTCCACTCAAATAAATGACATACACATTGCCACGCCTTCCAAATAGTTTGAAAAGGAGACGAGGCTCTAATCTGAAAGAAGGGAGCAAGGAGTATCTTATCTTGCCAACTAGTCTACTGCCATTTACCTTTAGCAGTAGCAGAATTGATTCTATATCTGACCAGAATTTTCCTAGGTTCATCTTCGTGGAGGGTTATGATAATCCACTTTGCTGACAAACAAATGCCTTGTGTTTTAGGATCAATGAGACCAATGCCACCTCTGTATTTAGGTTGAATACAGTGTAGCCATGATGTGGCTTTAAACCCAGCACTACCATCCCATTTAGACCACAAAAATTGACAGATAGTTTGATTCAAATCTTCATAGCCTTTGTTAGAAGGCATCCAACAAGATGAGCAGTAAACATGAGTGGCAATAAAAATTTTGTTGGCAACTTGGATTTTACAAGCCAATGATAAGAACTTGTTTCCCCAATTGAAGAGTTTGCGCTTGAGTCTATCTAAAAACCACTTCCACATATCAGATAGGGAAACCCCAATTCCAAAGGGAATTTTGAGGTATCTTGAAATCTCATCATGTTTGATTTGCCACCACTCCCTTGGAATCCGGTGGGGAATGGGCCCAGACTGAAACATCCAAAACTCAGTTTTGCTATGAGCAAGTTGAGATCCAGAAACAGCACAATACAAATTCAAAATTTCTATGGTGTTAGTAATTTCAGCTTCGGTGTTTTGCAGAAATAGTAAACTATCATCGGCAAAGTGTGAATTGATAGCAACTCCATCTTGAGGAATAGAAATGCCTGAGATGAGCTTTAACTAATTAGCTTTTTGAAGCAAATATCCTAGCGCATCAACAATAAGAACATACAGAAAAGGGGATAAAGGACATCCCTACTTGATGGATCGATGCAGTGAAAAGGCAGTAGTCATAGAATTATTAATCACCAACTGAGCATTGGCATCATTGAATAACATTTGAATGTGAGCCCAAATTTTGGGCCCAAACCCAAGCCATTGCATCATTTTTAGAATAAAACCCCACCGAATTCTGTCATAGGCTTTGTCGAAATCTAATTTGATTAAAAGAGCATTTTGTCCTGATTGTTGAGCCCATTCAGCAGTTTCCCAGGCCAGGATAAGGTTATCAAGAATATATCTGCCACTAATGAAACCAGTTTGTTCTGGTCTAACAATGCATTGCACCATGGGTTTAATGCGAATAGCCAAAGCTTTTGTGATGATTTTGTAAGAAGTGTTTAAAAGAGTAATAGGTCTCCAACCAGAGATGGTATCCTCATTTTTCCCTTTAGGTACTAATTTGATGATCCCTCTATTTATAAGAGGACCCAATGAACCATTCTTAAGGCCTTCCAAATATAAAAGATAAAAATCCTCTTTGATATGTGGCCACATAACTTGGTAGAATTCCACTGGAAGCCCATCAACACCTGGGCTTTCGTTAGACTGCATTGAAAAAAGAGCATGTTCTAGCTCATCCAAAGAGAGGGTCATGTCCAGGTATTTGCTATAGTCAGAATCAATTCTTTTAGGAATAAATTCTGCAACGATCTCCTCTAAAGTAGAATGAATATCATTCAAATAACCATTATCTTTAAAGAGGTTCTCATAGAAATTAAGAAAGCGCTGATTTATCTCTGTTGGATTCGTATGGAGGACACCATCCTCATCCAATATGGTACAATTTTTTTCCTTTTTATGCTTGAATTTCAAATAGTTGAAGAAGTATTTGGAGCCTCTATTACCCTCCTTTATCCAGTGAAGTCTAGCTTGAATTTTAGCCCCCTGTCCTCTATAGTGATCAAGAAGACGAAGTTGGGCCTTTTTACACCCCTCTTCTATGGCGTCAGGGTTCACCCATAAAACTTTATTTAAAAGCGACGTCGAGGTCAAATTTTGTTTAAAGACACGCAAAGTGTATTTAATGTGACGAAAAAGATATATAAATCCTCGAGTTCCTCGTGTGTGTTAATTGTCTAGTCTATGATATCTACACCTTAACTCCGTTTTCATGTATGACGTCATTGCCACTGACTTGCGTTGCCCAAGTCTTCTATGACGTCATTAACACTTACTTGTCCAATCGTTGTGGGAAGGAGGAACATGTGTTATTTGACAATGACACTATTCGTAATACCAATTATTGTTATTTGGACACTTAGCAGAGATCTCGTGGTTACTCCCTGAAACACACATCAACACTAACTGTTCCACACCAACCAACAAGTTGCAAGCCCATCGAACTAGATAAACACGTGCTTCACTTGTAATGAAGTTTGGCGTTTACCAAATAAAGCTTAGGCAATCCTGAAAGGTTTTACCTCTATTTGGATGGCTAAATCTCATCCCACGCATTTCAACTACTCGTAATCGAAACAAAGAGTCAATAGTTCAAAATGTAAACATTCGCACATAGGGCTGTAAACGATATGTTCTCACAATTATATGTTCTAATATTATGGTTAGATGGCTATTCTGAAATATTATTCATTTCAATTTTCGAAAGTTAATTTTGACCAATTAAAATAAAACAAATATTTACTACTTTTTGTTGTAAATGAGGTGTAAAATTACTATTGATTATTTGACCATTGAAGTAGATGATATTTAAGTAGACTCTTGTTGAATACGAATAAGATGTTTCAAAAAATTATTAATTTTGTTAACTTGGTTGTAGAAAGTTGATAAAGAGGATGGCATGTTTTTCTATTGCACCATTCATTAAGCTTCGAATTTTTTGATGCATGATTGGGTCAAGTTTGATCCTTGATTGATTCTAATGAATTAGTTTAACTTGCTCATGACAACTTAACTAAAAGTTGACTTTTGGTTTAGAGGTATTTTTACTCATCATCTTGTAATCGAAAAAATGTAATGACAAAGATGTTGATAAAATTGCAACCTACAATAAAAGATTTGGGCAATCTACATTAGATTTGAGCATTTTATCAAGGCCTTCCAAGACCACAAGATGAATACTCAAACACAAACCTTCATCTATTGAATACTGTGGCATTTAGTTGATATTATTTTGACTCAATTGGAGTTTACAACATAGAAATTATTTAAGGGCTTCCTCAAACCTTAGCTAATACTTTAGAAGACATGGAAGGAAATAAAATTAAGAGATGGATAAATGAAGTTGTCACTTCATATGAATGGAATGACATTGAGGAGCATAGCTAAAAGTGATCATTACAATGGGAAGTCTGGAATGCACGAGAAGTCACTATGTACATTCATGTCAAAAAAAAGTCCCACCATGAGAACTAGGAAGTATTAAATAGATGTCCCATTATGTTAGTGAACTATGAACATTCTAAGAGAGCAAATGTTGATTCTATGAGAAATTGAGTTATGGCATAAAAATGTGTAGTTCAAGTATTACAATACTATTAATATTGTTTTGTAAATAGAAAATAATGTAGCTCTAGTGAAAAATTTGTGAAGAAAAGATCATATCTACTTAGTTAAGAGTTATTTTTTAATCTTTTAACCCATTGGTTTTGTTTATCATGGAGCTCATGGGAGGAGTGGAAGCACTTAACAAATTGGGAGCCCTGTAAGTGTAATTAAATTTTAAGTTTGGCGATGAGAAATATGAAAATGAGTTTCAATAAATTGAAGGTTGGATAAATAGAGGATAATAAGAATAAAATCAAATATTAAAGCCTTTCCAAAAGATGATTATATTTTAAGCAAATCATAATTTCTATGTCTACATGAATATATATGTATACACACCCACACACAAACACAAATAACTAGTATAGTTATCTTAAAAAAATCTAGTTCTTACCTATTTTTTATAATTAAATGATGAAAAAATATATTTTATATTTAAGAGATAATACTACAAATCTTCAAATAATAGTATACTTTATATTTAACTAATATATAAAGCAGAAAACATTAGATTAATACTTATCTCAGTTTGAAGTTGATCATCTATAACAGTCCAAGAAGATTGTGCTTTATGAATTTGTTCAAACAAGTTGTTGAAAGTTTTGAACCGTTCTTTTAGCATTGCCTTGGAAACACTCCCAGAGAAATTTCCACTGACATATATCCCCTCATCTTTTAAACAAGAGAGGAATTTGCTCCATGTAGTCCTTTGTTAGTTTTTGTGATATTATCAAACTTTTGTTGCATGCTTCCGCACCCAATCATCACCAACTAAACAACAATTTCTGAATCCTTGACTTTTTGCACAATTCATCAAAAACAAGCAACTCAGAGAAGAATCCTTGTATAGTCTAGAGTTTGCATCTAGATTGTCTTCTAGAAGTTCCATAATCAAAATAGTTTATCAAGAGGTGGTGGAAAAATATAATTGAATAATATCGTATGTTTCTTGTATTAATTTCAAGTTGCAAGTATCATAGTGAATAGTAGTTTGTTATGAAATATTTATGCAATAAATCTTTAAGAATAAAGCTATAGAAATAAGTATCCAATGTTATTTTTTAAATCTTTCTTTAAAAAGAGATCTAATACTCTGTCTTTTCTCAACATGTCTTGTGACTATATTATTGCCAATATATTATTTGAGAAATAAAATACATCAACAATTACATAACAATAGTTTTGAAATATACTTGAAACAATGGCAAATATTGTCACTATTGAAAACTATATAGAACACAATGAACATTGTGCTACTAACATCGACACCATACTAACAAACAAACACTTATTTTGAATCGATTTATTCGTTTACACCCCAAGAGATTGTTTATTTAACACACTGGAAGTTCTCCATTTTCATTTCACTTCTATTGTATTATGTAATGGATTGGTTGATCATTTCTTGTTTCACATATAGAAGCATGATTATGATGCATTACACACATTTGAATATGAATTGCATCCAGAAATGTTGTATGAAATGGATGGTGTCTTTGATGTCAATACATATTTGTCAAGAATGTGAATATCAACTTCAACATCTCTTTCTGAAATAGAAAGAAGCCTTTAGGGAGAACATTTTGTATACGATGGATTTCAAAATGGTTGAATATATCAATTGTACTATGGTCCACAACTATGAAAAAATACTGACATTTCAACACAGAATTGCATACAAATCCCTTTTCCCTTTTCAAGTTTGTTTCATGATGAAACTCTCTTCATTAGCATTATGAGCCATTGCCGTGTAGAAAAGTTTTGGAAACTAATATGCTCATTTAATATAATTATCTATCAAATATTTGTGAAAAACTAGAAAACTATCGGTTGTCATTTGAAATTGAAACACAAATTTATGGTTTGAAAAAAGCAAATGTTACCACCTTAGATTGTGGGGAGAGTATTTTCAGTGCAATATGTTATTTATTGAGTGCAGAATTTGATGTTCAGTCTCTAAGATTATCATTGCACAATCTTTTTGCAATGTAAAAAAAGGCAACCACCCTATTGCAAGTAATTGCTTAAAGGAGTATTTAGAGAACAATATAATTGAAACAACTCCATGCATTGCAAATTTGGAAGGCTATATTATTAAAATGGAAATGCCATTTTCAAAAGGCAAAATTGAAGGGCACTCATTTTGCTTACACTGGAGAGCAACACTTTTGAACATAAGAATTAAGTTATGGTCTACGGAAACAAGAGAAATAGAAAATTTTTATTCAATTCGAGAAATATCCAAGCAAAACATATAACATAATGTCATTCAAAACAAATACTTCACACATACACTATGAGCCACTGGTACATACACATGTTAATGACCAATAATTACATCATAACAACATTTCCAGAAACAATAGAATGACACTTAATCAATTGAAAAGAATGATACGGAATAATAAAGAAAATAAAAAAGATGACAGTCTCAGAGCAGAGTGTCAGAAACAAACAAATCCAGTAAAAAATATCTGAAACAAATTTAGGACACTCCACAATATGAATGCTTGATTTGTGAGTGACTACATTTTGGACATACCATGAGAAAATTATCTAAACAAGACAAAGAGAATTAGATCAATTTCTAACAAAAAACAATATTCCTGGAAATACAGTTGAGAAAGTATGCAACTCTTGTAAAACATCACTACAAAATGCCAAAATACCATGCTTTGCAACACCACAATTAATAATAGGAAACAAAGCAATAAAATTTTTGTCATCTCTGTCAGAACTTGAAGAAAGGCTTATATCACCTTGAATTGCTTTTGCACAAATTAGACAATTAGGTTATAAAGATCACAAATGGGCCTAACTGGATCAACCATTAATGTTCCTATAAATATAAATATTACACAAAAAGTGCTTCCATGATCGATAGATGAAACAATAACAATTGCAATTGAATTAAAAAGAAAATTGGAATACCAAAATCCCTATCAAGTTGGTGTGGTTCATCCAAATATCATTATGAAAGCATTAGAACTATTATGCCATAGAGATTTATAAAAAATAGAAAATATTTCAATAGACCGTAACTCAAAAAAACAAAACAAGAGATAGATCGATAATTCTCAAGAAAAAGAATTGTTTTCTAATAGCAATACCAATAACAATGAAATGGACAATGTACATGAATGTGAAACATATACCGATACACTAATTCATGGATTTATAGAATCCCGATCTGTTTATGATGTGCATGAAAAAATAATTGAAATAGCACCTGTAGAAGAAAATTAACCAATTGGAATATTTAAAGATAAGTATGCAGAAGAACTGAATTTTCCAACAATTTTTTTTGGACAACCATGAGATGACAATATAATGAAAAGGTTTACATACCAAAAAATTGCACAGTGGGAGTTGCTACATTCAAGTTGTGACTTTGCTAATTATACCACAAATTTTATTTTTGAAAACAATGCGTGCTATTATAAATCTAATCAATTGAAGTATATCAATACGAATTAGAAAAGGATAATTAAAAGGATGAATGCTACTTGCAAAAGATGTTAAAGAAAAACCAATTTTGGATAAAATATTAAAATCAAATATTTTATACATGGATTTCAAGCATATCTTTATTTCCCACATAAGTAAGTCTATTATTTTTTTTCCTCGGGAATAGTTTAAATATTAAACTCAATAACATTTAAAGTTGATTATTGTAGCTTAAGAATTATTCAATCCATAAGAACTCTACTTAAATATCGTGTAATTCAATAGTCAAATAGTCAATAGTAATTTTACAACTCATCCATACTAAAATGTGGTAAAATATTTGTCCAATTTTTATTCACCAAAATTGACCTTTGACCGTTAAACTAGATGATGTTTAAGAATAGTCCAGATTTCCTAGAATAGATCCTAGTTGATGACTTGTGTGAAGTAACCTCTTAGTGACACATGTTCCTCCAAATGAAAGAAGTATTGTTCACTGGAAGAATTGTAAGAAAGCTAAGGTAGTGGAACAACTTCCTACACTAATCTTGTGGGGAGGGATATGTAAAACTTTTTAGATCTTTACAATAGTTATAGAAATAAACACAAATAGAAATTATACCTCAGCATAGTAATTATGTGGACAAACCATTTTAGGAGAAAAATCCCACACTCCAAAGCCACCCAATATATTATTCAAGAATCAAGATCACAATATACTTGCAGAGAAAGTTTTCACAGTAGTATAACCAACTAGAGATTCGGAGGCAACTCAACATCTATAAGACTCTTACACACAACCTCCATCTCAAGCTCCTGATATATAGGAGATACAATATAGTAAACCATCAATGGTAATTACAAAACCATGAGACAAAACCACCCAAAAGTGGTACCCAAATTATCTCTAATCAAAGATGTCTTGTGATGTGCCAAATCACACACCGACATGTGGAACCCTCCCCTTTACAGCTCTTTTAAGTGTCCAACATGTTTTCACATTTCCTAAAACAAGAGGTCCATCTTTCGGAGGCCCTAACTTTTGATTCGGGTGTCTGATTGACGAACCATTTGATGTGTTGGAAATATTGTGAAGAGCTCTATCAAGATATAACCCACTTTTTTAGTAATGACAACTTTTAGGGCATTTAGGTACCTCTAAGTGCCTCAAATATGAGTTTGAAACTTTTTTTGGGAGTTTCAAAAAATAGAAACTTTCATATCTTGCAATCTAGGTATGATGTTTAGTCGAAACTTGCCCAAGATGTTTACATGAAAATTATACATCTTTTGGAAAAATTTTGGGTCTATCCATGCTCAAATTAAGAGTTACTAAAAATAATAAGCCTTGCCATTTTTACCTTCTTTTGGAAACTTTGAAAGTTATAAACCATTATTCAAGATAAAGGGTATTCAAAAATACCAAAATTGGGAAGAATAGAAACTTGTTGTAGTTGTAAGGTTGAAACATCTTTCCTAACATTCTCCCACTTGTCAAACAAGTTGCAAGAGAAAAGGGAGTATCAACACCATGATTTAATTTGTAGGGGCCGAGAGGCCCATAGACTCCGAACACCATCTGAATTCTCTTTGCTCATAGGCTTAGATAATAAATCTGTAAAATTTATCAAAGTCTCTACCTTAACTAGCTTCAACCTACTATCCTTGACCATATTTCTAACAAAATGATATTATACATCAATGTGCTTGGTCCTCATATGAAATGTTGGGTTCTTATCTAGGCAGATAACACTCTGACTGTCACACTAAACTATCATTACACCTTGTTTTATTCTGATATCTAAACATAATATCTTAAGCCAAATGGCTTCTTTACAAGCATGAGTAGCTACCATATACTTAAGTTCAGTAGTGGACAAAGCAACCACAACCTATCGCTTACTCATCCAACTAATTGCACTAACAAATAAAGTAAATACATAAGCACTTACCTGGATCGTCTATTATCAACATCACCTACCCAGTCTAAATCCACATAACCATGAATATCAAGGGAATGCATGTCTCCTATCAAATTACCATGATAACACAATGAATAACCTGAGGTACTCGACAAATATCTAAAGACTCTTTTAACTTCATCCCAATGAACTCTACCAGGATTTGAAATATATCTAGAAAGAACTCTCACTGCTTAGGCAATGTATGGTCTAGTATAGATAATAGCATACATCAAACTTTTGACTACACTCTAGTAAGGCACTCTGCTCATGTCTTCCATCTTTGATGAGGATGTTGAATATTGTGAAGCATATAACTTCATTCCAATTGTAAAAGGAACACATATTGGCCTACAATCTTGCATGTTAAACCTTTGTAAAACTAAATTGACATACTTACTCTCACCAAGCCATAGCTTTCTATTCACTCTATCTCTTCTTATCTCCATCCCAAGAATGTGTTTAGTTGTACCAAGATCTTTCATTTCAAATTTAGCTACAAGTTGAGACTTTAGATCTAAAATCATTCATTTCCCTATACCAATAAATAACATATCATCAACATATAATGTAATAAACATTAAACGATCACCATCAAATTTATAATAAACATAGTGATCAGATTTAGAATGCTCAAATCCCAAACTCAGCACACATGTATCAAATTTTTGGTACCACAACCTAGGACTTTGTTTGAGGCCATACAAATATTTCTTCATCTTACAAACCAAATTACTTTTACCTAAATCACCATGTAGTTCCCTAGATGTATCATATAAATATCATCCTCCAAATCACCATGAAGGAAATCCATGTTCATATCCATTTCCTCAACCTCTAAATCATAAGAAACAACAATAGAAAGCAAGAATCTAATGGATGTCATTTTTACAATAGGAGAAAATATCTCACCATAATCAACACCTTCAAATTGAGAGCAACCTTTTATAACCAATCATGCTTTGTACTTCTCAATACCTCCATTAGTACCAATATTTTTCTTGAACACCCATTTACAACCAACAGGTTTTCATGCTTCAGGCAATGGTACTAGGTCCCATGTATCATTCTTTTTCAAAGCTTCCATTTATTCATCCATAGAAATCTTCCAAGACTCTGCATCATTCACTCCTAATACCTCTTTGATAGATCTAGGTTCATCTATGTTAGTATTCAAAGAAAAATACATTTCAAGTCATCAGGTGAATACCTTTTAGGTGGTTGTCTATGTCTTGTATACCTTTAAACAAGTTGAGTGGGAGGTTCTTCCTCCTCTTTTAAAGATTCAGAGCTAGATGAGCTCTCCTCAACTTCATGTCTATCTAGGGGCCTCAATTCAACTTTCTCAGGCATAGAAGGGAGGTGAATCACATCTTTTTGTTCACTTTGTTCTGGCTGCAATGTAATAGAAGAAGACTAAGTTTCTCTAAAATAACACTTCTACTATATATTAACTTTTGTGCAATAGGGTCCCAAACCTTTTATCCTTTCACACCATAACTATACCTAATGAAGATACATTTCACAACCTTGTTCTCCAACTTTGTTCACTTCTCCTTTGGAATATGTGCATATGCCTTGCAACCAAAAACTCTAAGATGTCTTAGTGAAAGCTTGTGCCCTGACCATGATTCCATAGGTGTTTTATCAACAAGCACTGATGTAGGAGACCTGTTAATCATGTAGCAAGCAGTAGAAATAACTTCAACCAAAAACCTTTATTCTAGACTAGCACCACTAAGCATACTCCTAGCCTTCTCCATCAGTGTCATGTTCATTCTTTCTATAACTCCATTCCATTGTGGAGAATACAGAGTTATATTTTGTCTCTGAATGCCATAATCTTTATAGAATCTATCAAAATTGTTAGAGAAAAATGCACTGCCATTGTTAGTCCTCTAACATTTTATTTTATTTCTAGTCTGTAACTCAACCATTACTTTAAATTCTCGAATAAAAAATTTAGATTTATCTTTAGAAAATATACCCATATTCTTAGATGCTATAATCATCAATAAATGAAACATAATATGTGGATTTCACAATGGAAGGAACATCTTGATGGAAACAGGTTGTCATTGATGTCAAAAGGTTCTTCAAGAGGTTCATCAAGAATGTGCTTGCAGGATGATATTGTGGACTTATATTCTTGATCTTCATAGATGTGGTCTTCAATCAGAATATCTCCAAGCATGACAAAGTTGAAATGACAGGTTGAGTATGATGTCTAATTTTGTGATGTTTGTTTAAGAACATCATTAGTTTATCTTCATTGATGTCTTCATTGGATATGTTTGTTGTTCTTATAAGGTTTGAATGCTTTGTTCAAAGTATGATGTGATACATCATCAGGAGTTAAAAATGTTACATGCAAAGGATGAGAGTGTTTCATGATGCCCTTCATGGTAACTTGTTGTTGCACTAATTTTATATTCTCAAGTTGAAGAAGTTGAAAGCCCTAATTTTACTTTAGGAGCTCACAATGGTAGAATCAAGATATTGGTACAGTAATCATAATATATAGTGCATATATGGTTATGCTTCAGACTTTGTTTGTTTGATGCCAAGATTGTTATCATACTATTCACAATAATGTTGCAAAGTTTGTTTCAGGATGTTTTAAGGACAGAGAAAGCAAAGTGTTCAAAGGAAGAGTTGTTATTCCATCTAATGATAACTTCAAGCCAAGACAGGATGGCATATCATTATAAATCACTTTGCATCAATCTTTGTGTTCTAAAAATGTCTTAAGAATGCCTCAATATGCCTCAATATGGATAAGGTTTTAGGATGTTGATTCTTGAGATATTAATCTCTATTCACATATTCTGCCTGTCACATTTGAAGTGCTCTTTTTGTTCTATCCTGCAGTTGACTTGTGTTCATAGGTCATATCACTAATACTTACCTATTGGAGGGTATATATCTCATCAAAATGACCGGCCTCTTTTTTTCTTCACCGATGGCAGCGGTAGCACATGGGCGCCAAGTCTTTTATCAATGATCACATTTAAATTTACGGTGGGCGTGAGGAGTTTTAGCAGACTTTTGAATCTTTGTTTCCATTTTAAAATGAGTATGTGGCGCATGGTATGCTTTAGAAACATTAAAAGAACAAAGTGGAGCCCGAAGGAAAGATGCAAGTCAAAATTTATTTTGAAAACTATTGTTCGATGGTTGCTATCGTGGAATGCTTTATGCATAAAAAGATTTCAAATATTTATAAATTGGAACCCGACTACTAAGCCTTTTATGGCTTTCTTTCATTTTTAGAAGCTTTGTTTAAAACAACTAAGTGGTCGACCCCACTTTTGTGTAATTTTTTTATGACTTTAAAAATAAGTAATTTCTAATTATGGATTGAGAAAAGGTAGGTAAGTAAGAATTTTAAGGAGTTTTTTTTTTAAGAAAGAGTTTCTTTCTTGAATTATCTCTTGGAGAGAAAAGAAAAGAGAGGAGATATATTTGTTATATTTTTTTTGAGAAAGAATTTGTTTGAAGGAATTTGCAGGAGAGAAGATAATCAGAGAAGATATTCAGATTGAAGGAATATGAAAAGTTTTGCAGAGAAGATGAAAGTTCTCAGAGATTTTTGAGCTTCTTTCATGATTTTGTCTATGCAGGGTAGATGAAAGAATACAAGGGCAGATTGAAAAATTAAGAGGCATAGAGGAATATAAAAAGATTTTTTTTCAGATGAAAGGTTATCAAATGTTTTTGAGGTTGTGTGATTCATATGGAGGTTAAAGTCATACACTTGAAAATATTACAAATGGAGTTTGTATCTTTCAGAGAAGAGCAACTTCAAGAGTTTTTTTATTTACAATATTTCTTTCAGGTGTATTGATGCAACTATATAAAAAAAAAAAGATAGAGATGAAACATATTGAGTTGTGAAGTGTTGTTGAGAATCAAGCAGTGTTGTAGAGTGGATCAGGGTACAGGATTGATTTTGAATATCTGAGTTTGTACATGATTTGTGTTGATAAAGAGAATGGCCATTTGATAGAAACATGAGACAGAAGAAATGTTTTGTATTGAAATAGAGAAACCCTCTGAGTTTTTGTTTTCAGTTTTAGGAGTTGGTGCTCCTTGAAGCTGGTGCTTCTAAACTTTGTTGCCAGTGAGGCACACAGTATGCCAGTGAGGCTTGTAGGTCAGTAAGACCTTTCAATTGTCAGTGAGACATAATATTCAGCCAGTGAGGCTTTGTAAGAAGTTTTTAAGGTTAAGCCAGTGAGGCACTTCATGAGTGGTTTTTCTACCCCGAGAGGGTTTTCCACTCCAGAAATTTCTATGTCATAACTTGTCTCTATGTGTGCATATTTGTGTTTTGTTGATAAGTCTTTGGTTCACATCTTTCACTATCAGTCTTGTGCATATGAGCTCAAACAGATCATTAATGTCTTTCTTTCTACTTGTCTTGTAAAGTTTACAAAAAGTTAAGAATTTACACAACACTGATTCACCCCCCCTCTCAGTGTTGTCATTGATTCCTACAATTGGTATCAGAGCCAGTTTCCCTCTTGCAGCTTAATCAGCTTGGGTAGGTCCTGTGTGTGGAGTTCAATGGGTAAGTGCAGGAGAAATAAGAACATGAGAAATGTTAAGATTCTTTCTGGTCAAAAGACACAGAAGACATCATCCATATCAAATCCAGATTTTGATAAAAAGTCAGTTGATAAAGTTGTTCTCCAAGTTGAATCTGATATTGTCTTAGAAGAAAATTTTTTAGATGTTCCTCAGTTTGATGGTTCAAATTTTTCAGTATGGTATGTTAGAATGCAAGTGTATTTATCCTCCTTAGGATATGATGTTTTAATGTCAGTTGAGAATTGTAATTCTGCAAATAACAAAGAAGCTCTTTAATGTAATGATATTGCAAAGAAGGCTATATTATCTGCTCTGTCTAATGATGTTATTTGTAAAGTTATGGATTGTGTTACAGCTCAGGATATGTGGAGGAGATTGAAAAGAATTTACCAAGGTAATGATAAAAAAGAGGACACTCTGGTGTGTCAAGAAAGTGGCAATGAAAGGCAATCACATGAAGAAGTTGAGACCCAATCAAATTCAGAAGATGATGATGATCAGGATTATGATGAACAAGACTGTGAGATTGATCTGGAAGGAGAGCTCATATATGCTCTAACTGAACTCAAGCATTATAAGAAGGAGAACAAGAAATTAATGTTGCAATTGCAGCAAGAAAGAGTTTCAAAAGACAAAGCTCTTACAGATCTTGAAGATGCTAGAAACCTAATTGGTGACTTGAAGAATCAAGCAAGTGAATCAAACAAATTGATTGTCAGTTTGAAATCAGAAGTTGAAGAAGCTAAGAGGATAGCTGATGTCTCAATATCTAACCTTGAAGTTGCAGGGATTGAGAATCTAAAACTAGAGAGTGATATTATCAATCTGAGAAATGAGTATGATGGTCTCAAAGCTTTATCTAAGAAGTATAAGGAGTTTGAAGAAAGCACAAGCAAGCTATATAAGATGCTTGGTAAACAAAAACTTTATGAAGACACTACTGGACTTGGTTTTGAAGAAGGAGAATGTTTAAAAGCTAGAGAGACTCCCAGAAAGAAGATTGATTTGAATGTTACCACTGAAAACAAAATACATAATCAAAGCAGAAGAAATTTTAGAAAAAGTGCTCCTGTTAGACAAGCATACATGTACAGGTATAACTATTCATTTAATGGTTATTGTTATACTTGTAATCAATTTGGACACAAATCAATTAATTGCAGAAGGAATACTAACATTATTTGTTACAAGTGCAATCATGTTGGACATATACAAAGAAATTGTAAAAGGCATGATTCTGCATGGAAGTCTAACATAAGCTCTCAAAGGTACTATCAGTCATTTGATTATGATATAGTTTGTTATAATTGCAATTCTCTTGGTCACAAAGCATTTAGTTGCAGAAAAGCATCATCTGCATCATCTAATTTGATAGGTTGGAAACGGAAAGAAACAGAAAAGGTTTGGAGAAAGAAAGCACCTGTGAAAATTTGGAAGCAGAAAGAAAGAAAAGAGAAGTGAGAATCTAAGCTTGTGCATCTTGCACAAGTCATTTCATCTGTTGCATAACATAGCATGAAGTAAGGGGGAGGTATCAAATGTTCTATCAGTTAACCCCAAGAAGTTTCAGGAAGGAGACCATTTGATATGATGATCTTGTCTGTCTATCATTCTTACCATGCTATGAAATAGTTGATGATGATGTTGCTAATAATGTTGATGTTTAGTGTATGACAGTGATACAGGTGTTCATTGGCTTATCATGCTTTCAAGATATTGAAAAGATGTTTAAGGAGTTCAAATGCACAAATTGTTAATGATCCTAACTACTAAGAATGATTTGTCATTGCAATTCAAAGTATTGTTGCAATAAACTCTTGATTTACTGATAAAATCAAGAAATAGGAGTTCTTGTTGATTGCAATTGATTGCAGTAGGTTTCAGATATGATAGATGATCTTCATTCTTGGTTGCAAAATGAATGTTCATTTAGAAGTATTCATTGGTATAATAATTTGACATGTTCTTTCTCATTAATATGATTCAGAAAGATATGTGCAAAGTGGTATCAGGTGTTCATGATCAATGACATGTTCAGTGAATGCAAGTTTGTTGCAGGAAGAACTTGGTGTGCAGTCTTGATGGGCTGATTTGAATTTCAAGGTTAAAAAGGGATCAGTTCTTATGTTCTGAAAAGTGTCTTGCGCAGAACAGGAGGATAGTTCAGATGGTCTTTAGTCTTTGTCATGTCAGAAAAGGTGTCAGAATAATTTGGTTGCAGGATGATAGTTCAAATCAAAGAAGTCAATTTGATGGTCATATCAACTACCTTGTTGTAGTTCTTCAAACTATGACATTGATGGTGATATCCTGCATTTTCATCGAAGGAAGTTAAAGGTATGTTTTGAATCAGCAATAGTAGATGGTAATGTTTAGAAAGGTTTGTTCAAATTGTGTGGCTCCAGTTTTGAAGTGGTATCAGGTATGTGCTTCAAGCTATAACAATCTAGAGTTTCTTCTGACATTGTTGGTGAGTCTTGTATTTCATCAAATCAGAAGCAAGTAAAGATCTTTTAAAATGATCCTCATGACATCTTGTGTTGAGAGCTGTGTAATGAGGAGTCTTCATGATTTTTGCCTGCCAAATTGTTCATCAAAGAATACTGGTGTGTTTATGTTTTCTTTGCTAAATATTCATAAAGCTGATTGTGATGTCAAAAGGTATTTGATGGTGCCATAATTTTTCTTAGCATGGAAGGTTGGATGTCAATAATTGGATGGTATACTTCAGGTTGATATGTTGCTTCAGGACTAATTCAGGAAGTGGATAAGTGTTGAGTTAAGTTGAGTTACGTTGGTTAGTCTTGTCAGTGTTTACCAATGGTATTTCTAAGTAGTCATTTGTTTGTGAACTTTAACACATGGGAGATCTTGGAGATTTGTTATTTCAGGTCAAAAAGGTTGTTAATTGAAGAAGAACTGTTTGTTTTGAAAGTTTGTGATGTTATCAGAAAGGATTGTGTCAGTCTTCATCTTCACAGTGGTATTGTCATCAGATGGTGATTGTAATTATCAAGCTATAACATCTTTTCAGTGGAGTTGTTCTCAGGGGGAGTTAATTCAGTCTTTGTCATCATATTTCAAAAAGGGGGAGAAAGAGAAAATGTTTCATGAAGTTTTGCCATCAATGACAAACGGGGAGATTGATGGAAACAGGTTGTCATTGATGTCAAAAGGTTCTTCAAGAGGTTCATCAAGAATGTGCTTGCAGGATGATATTGTGGACTTATATTCTTGATCTTCATAGATGTGGTCTTCAATCAGAATATCTCCAAGCATGACAAAGTTGAAATGACAGGTTGAGTATGATGTCTAATTTTGTGATGTTTGTTTAAGAACATCATCAGTTTATCTTCATTGATGTCTTCATTGGATATGTTTGTTGTTCTTATAAGGTTTGAATGCTTTGTTCAAAGTATGATGTGATACATCATCAGGAGTTGAAAATGTTACATGCAAAGGATGAGAGTGTTTCATGATGCCCTTCATGGTAACTTGTTGTTGCACTAATTTTATATTCTCAAGTTGAAGAAGTTGAAAGCCCTAATTTTACTTCAGGAGCTCACAATGGTAGAATCAAGATATTGGTATAGTAATCATAATATATAGTGCATATATGGTTATGCTTCAGACTTTGTTTGTTTGATGCCAAGATTGTTATCATACTATTCACAATAATGTTGCAAAGTTTGTTTCAGGATGTTTTAAGGACAGAGAAAGCAAAGTGTTCAAAGGAAGAGTAGTTATTCCATCTAATGATAACTTCAAGCCAAGACAGGATGGCATATCATTATAAATCACTTTGCATCAATCTTTGTGTTCTAAAAATGTCTTAAGAATGCCTCAATATGCCTCAATATGGATAAGGTTTTAGGATGTTGATTCTTGAGATATTAATCTCTATTCACATATTCTACCTGTCACATTTGAAGTGCTCTTTTTGTTCTATCCTGCAGTTGACTTGTGTTCATAGGTCATATCACTAATACTTACCTATTGGAGGGTTTATATCTCATCAAAATGACCGGCCTCTTTTTTTCTTCACCGATGGCAGCGGTAGCACATGGGCACCAAGTCTTTTATCAATGATCACATTTAAATTTACAGTGGGCGCAAGGAGTTTTAGCAGACTTTTGAATCTTTGTTTCCATTTTAAAATGAGTATGTGGCACGTGGTATGCTTTAGAAACATTAAAAGAACAAAGTGGAGCCCGAAGGAAAGATGTAAGTCAAAATTTATTTTGAAAACTATTGTTCGATGGTTGCTATCATGGAATGCTTTATGCATAAAAAGATTTCAAATATTTATAAATTGGAACCCGACTACTAAGCCTTTTATGGCTTTCTTTCATTTTTAGAAGCTTTGTTTAAAACAACTAAGTGGTCGACCCCACTTTTGTGTAATTTTTTTATGACTTTAAAAATAAGTAAATTTCTAATTATGGATTGAGAAAAGGTAGGTAAGTAAGAATTTTAAGGAGTTTTTTTTTAAGAAAGATTTTCTTTCTTGAATTATCTCTTGGAGAGAAAAGAAAAGAGAGGAGATATATTTGTTATATTTTTTTTGAGAAAGAATTTGTTTGAAGGAATTTCCAGGAGAGAAGATAATCAGAGAAGATATTCAGATTGAAGGAATATGAAAAGTTTTGCAGAGAAGATGAAAGTTCTCGGAGATTTTTGAGCTTCTTTCATGATTTTGTCTATGCAGGGTAGATGAAAGAATACAAGGGCAGATTGAAAAATTAAAGAGGCATAGAGGAATATAAAAAGATTTTTTTTCAGATGAAAGGTTATCAAATGTTTTTGAGGTTGTGTGATTCATATGGAGGTTAAAGTCATACACTTGAAAATATTACAAATGGAGTTTGTATCTTTCAGAGAAGAGGAACTTCAAGAGTTTTTTTATTTACAATATTTCTTTCAGGTGTATTGATGCAACTATATATAAAAAAAAGATAGAGATGAAACATATTGAGTTGTGAAGTGTTGTTGAGAATCAAGCAGTGTTGTAGAGTGGATCAGGGTACAGGATTGATTTTGAATATCTGAGTTTATACATGATTTGTGTTGATAAAGAGAATGGCCATTTGATAGAAACATGAGACAGAAGAAATGTTTTGTATTGAAATAGAGAAACCCTCTGAGTTTTTGTTTTCAGTTTTAGGGGTTGGTGCTCCTTGAAGCTGGTGCTTCTAAACTTTGTTGCCAGTGGGGCACACAGTATGCCAGTGAGGCTTGTAGGTCAGTAAGACCTTTCAATTGTCAGTGAGACATAATATTTAGCCAGTGAGGCTTTGTAAGAAGTTTTTAAGGTTAAGCCAGTGAGGCACTTCATGAGTGGTTTTTTACCCCGAGAGGGTTTTCCACTCCAGAAATTTCTGTGTCATAACTTGTCTCTATGTGTGCATATTTGTGTTTTGTTGATAAGTCTTTGGTTCACATCTTTCACTATCAGTCTTGTGCATATGAGCTCAAACAGATCATTAATGTCTTTCTTTCTACTTGTCTTGTAAAGTTTGCAAAAAGTTAAGAATTTACACAACACTGATTCACCCCCCCTCTCAGTGTTGTCATTGATTCCTACACATCTACATGAACAAACACATCAAAATGAATAAGATCCAATGCACCACAAGATTTATGAGAAGTCAAGTAAAATTGAATGTGGTTTTGTTTACCATAAATGCAATGCTCACAGAAATCAAAATCAATTGTACAATCAGTCAACCCTTCAACAAGGTTTTTATTTTTTAAGGTTCTTAGACCCTTTTCTCTTATGTGGCCTAATCTTTGGTGCTATAACATAGCTTCTCTATAAGCAATTTTGATTCAAAAGAAAGAGCATGCTTAGATACCTACAAGCCACAACCATCCATTGAAAATGAAACCCTCTCCTTTTGCAATGAAGTAGTCATAGATTTTCTTTTCATAGAAGTATTATTGCACTCAACAATGCATGCATCAATCTTATATAATCTGCCAACTATGAAACCTCTAACAATCACCATAGCACCTCTTACCTTCTTGCATCCTAAATTAGGAGAGACTACTTGAACACCTGCATCTATTAGTTTTCTCATAGATAATAAATTTCATGCTAATCTAGGGATATGCATTACACCATTAATCCTTTTTATTCTATCATCAAAAAATCTAATTTTAACACCATGACCAACAATATTTAAATGAGAATCATCACCCAAGTACACCTTACTTCCATCAAATTCTTTATATTTAGAAAATCCATCTTTATTAGGGATTGTTAGAACACAAGGATATACAGATTAAGGCACAACACATGAGCACACAACCACAACACTAGATTTACATGGAAACCCCAAGAAGGGAAAAACCACGATGAGCAAGTTGCTTGGATATATTGTCCAAATCTAGCCTCACAATTAAAGATGAAATAGGATTACAATATTATTTATGGGCTACAACCTTAGGATATTGATTTTAACATATTTCACTGAATAAACCACCTTTGCACATCTAAACACTTCACTTTGTCACAAAACTTCACTTTATCTACTCAATGAACACTGCTACCTTCACAAACATACTCACATCTACTCACACATCTTTGTACACTCTCTCTCACTCATTCATTCCTCAAGAAACAAGATCTTTCATTTATACCTTCTACAAATTTAAAAATCATTCTCCCAAGTCAGACAAGATGAAACATGTATTCATGAAATGTGAAAGGCCACTCCAAGTTGGCATCCAAAAGACATGTATAAAATCAATGTGGTTCAATCCAAGTGATACCTAGGACCTATTCTTCATTAGCACATTCTTCCAAGTAGGTGCACACTTCAAATCATATGGCAAGAACTTTAAAAACACATGAGCTCAGCCTAACAAACACTTATCCTTCTGTCCAATAGTTCTAGACCTAAAGAGGTATTAGAGAGATCAATTAACATCATATGGATCATCACACAAGCAACATAAGACTTAAACAAATCTTCTCTATCAATACTTCTAAAATATATGTTTTCTTTCTGGCGCAAACAAATAGAAACTGAGCCTGGTATCACCAATGAGCACTGAACATATTATCTTAAGATATAACATTGAGAAAACAACTTGTGGTGCACTTTAGCACCTAAAACATGAATTGAATAATCTATCTGAATATATGAACTCATGCTCCAAACATCAAAGACAAAAGATAAAATTTGGTGAAATGTGGCGGCTTTTGCTATCTCCTCTAGAAAACGCTAGTTAGCAGTAAGATGTGTCTTTGTTCTGCTAACCCTAGAGAACCTCTGCGATACAGCTTAGTGGATAAATACAAATTATGTGTAAATTCTAGTGCCTTGGACAACTTGAATCTTTCTTTCAAAACTAAAGTGATGCTTTTCCTCAGGAACAATGAATACAATATTTACCACATCAGAGACTTCATTCTCAACTTCATACAACAAGAAATATTTTCTCAAATCAAGAATATTCATGTTATAACATTCTTTGTTTGTAAAACTTCAAGAGATATTGATGGCATTCACTACCTTACCCTTTTCTGATCACATTGCCATATCATTCACTTTAATTCTAGCCTTCTTCATTCCAACACTGCTGACAATACACCTGAATCTCAAACTGTTGACATCAATGACAACACAAGTGTAACAATCTCCCCCTTTGGCATTGATGGTAGCACTTGACCTGATATACAATTTTCTCCCCCTTTGACGTCAAGGACAAAGGGCTAGTGGTCTTCCTCTAAAATGATCTTCCTTTAGCTTCCCCTATGTACATTCTTTGTGATTTTTCTTTCAATGTTCCTCACTTGTTAGCTCCCCTTGACTGACCGATTCTTGTTATCCTTCAAAACCTCTTTCCTACCTATTCCCCTTGAGATGTAGCCACCATCAATCCATGGATAAGAATATATCTTAAATTTCTCCCCTTAGATAGATACACCATCTATGCATCTAGTTAGAAGAATGAGGGGCAACAACCCTTAACTTCTATCTAAGATACTCAAAAGTACTCTTAGAAAGGGCCTTGGTGAAGATGTCTTCAACTTGATCCTTTGTAGGCACATACTCCAGTCTAACTTCTTGATCTGCAACCTTCTCTCTTAGAAAGTGATACCTGATAGATATGTGCTTGGTTCTAGAATGCATCACTGGATTCTTTAAAATATTGATAGCACTTGTACTATCACAAAGGATAAGAATAGGTTCATCATATACAACCTTGATATCCTTCAATGTTTGCTTCATCCACGATACTTGAGTAAAATAGGTTGTTGTAGCTATATATATATAGATATTGCCTCTGCAATTGATAAGGAAATTGAAGTCTTCTTCTTGCTAATCCATGAAACCAATCTATTTCACAAAAATAAAGCTCCTCCACTGGTACTTCTATCATCAACACTACCAGCCCAATCTGCATCAGTATAAGCACTTATTGAAAAGTCATTGTCCTTTCGATCATATTTACTCAAGTGGAAACCAGTTACCATAGGAGTACTCATAGGTTTACAATCTTTCATTCTAAACTTTTTCAACATTTTCTTAACATACTTTGATTGAGAGATAAAGATGCCCTTATTTGATTGAGAAATTTGAAGTCTAAAAAAGAATGATAGCTCACATAACATAGACATTTCAAACTCTTTCTCCATCTCTCCTACAAACTTCTTACACATATCATCATATCCATAAAAGATTATATCATCAACATACACAACAACTTTTAGAATTTGTTCATCTTCTATTTTGATGTAAACATTACTATCTACAGTACCTTTCTTGAAACCCTGCTAAAGTAAGTACTTGTCCAACCTTCCATATCAAGACCTAGGAGCTTTTTTGGGACCATACAAAGCCTTCTTGAGTTTGCACACCATGTTTGGATCTTCTGATAATTGAAAACATCTAGTTGCTCTATGTAGACCTCTTCTTCCAAGTCACCATTTAAGAAGACATATTTAACATCCATCTCATATACCTTGAATCCCTTATGTATTGAAAAATAAAGAACCATTCTGATTGCTTCCAATCTTGCCACCAAAGTAAATATCTCCTCATAATCAACACCTTCAACTTGTGAATTTCCTTTGCAAACCAACCTTTCTTTGTTCCTAACCACTTTTCCATCTTCAAATTCAACTTGTTCTTGAAAACCCATTTTGTTCCTATGACATTCTTGTTTGTAGGCCTTGGTACCAACTCCCAAGTCTAATTCTTTTCTATCTAATCTAGTTCTTCTTCTATGGCTTATATACATCCTTCATCCTTGCTAGCCTAAAATAATTTTTTAGGTTCTATTCTTGACAACAAAGAAAAGTTTCCCTTTTCATTTGCTCTTGCAAATCTTTTTCTTTTCTGAACTCTTTAATTCTTGTCTCCAATGATTTGATATTTTGAATGATTATTTTTTACATACTTGGCAGGAGTCTTAAGAGTCTTCTTTGGAGTTCCTTCCTTTTCTTCAACATCTGTAACTTCCTCTATGCAAGAAAATTCATCTAACCAACAATCCTCTTTCTCAACTAAATTTTGATGTGATTCTTCATCCACTCTTACATTTGCACTCTCAACTATATTCCTTAGTCTTTTGATATCGCATTTGTAGGCTTTACTAGTAGTTGAGTACCGAAGAAAAATACATTAATTTGCTCTTGAGTCAAACTTTCCCAAACCTTCTTCATCTCTTCAAATGTAGCACTTTCTTCCAAAAACTCTGATATACTTGATTGTAGCAAGCTTTCCATTCCAAAGATCATAAAGGATTTTGGTGTTGTGCTTTCTTAGTTGTCCCCTATCAAGTATATAGATTGTACTATGAATTGCTTCTTTCTAGTATATATAAGGTAGTTTAGCTTCAGTCAACATTGTCCTAGCCATCTCCTAGATAGTCCTATTATTTCTCCCTACAACAACATTTTGCTAAGGAGTTCTAGCAGCCACATAGTGCCTTTTGATTACATTTTCTTGAAAATATTCTACAAACTCATTTGAAGTGAATTCACCACCTCTCTCAGATCTTAAGTACTTGATTGTAGCATTCATGTTATTTTCAACCATAGATTTGAAGATCTTGAATCTACTAAAGGCTTTTAATTTTTCTTTCATGGAAGTCACCCATGTCATTCTAGAGAAATCATTAATGAGCAACAAGAAATACTTCTCACCTTGTAGGGTTTTTGTCCTAGTTGGTCACCCTAGGTCTGTATGAACCAGTTTCAAAGGCCTTGTAGTAGAATTTTCCTTAGACTTGTAAGTTATCCTTGTCTACTTCCCAATCTGACACACCTTGCATATTGTGCTTGCAGACCTGATGATCTATAGCATGTCCCTTACTACTTTCATGGAATTGATCTTCACCAGATTGTCAAAGTCAATGTGCCCCATGCTCTTGTGCCACAACCAAAATTCACTTGCTTTACCTAACAAATAGGTCTTCTCATTGACCCCTTTCATATTATACATGTTGCCTTTAGTCCTTAATCCTTCTGCCACTAATCTTCTAGATTTTGCTCTGATTTTACACCCTTGATCACGAAATGTGATATTATATCCTTTGTTGCACATTTGGCTTACATTAAGAATATAATGCTTGAGACGTTTTACATAAAAGCCATGATGCATGTGAGACTTTCCATCAATTCTTATAGTGCCTTTTTGAGTGATATTTGCAAAAGAGTTATCTCCAAAACTAACCAATCCACCATCCCATTTTCCAAGCTTAATAAACTTGCTCTTATCACCTATCATATGGTTTGTACATCTAGTGTCTATTACCCAGATATTGGTTTGTCCTTGAGCATGAAATGTTGCTTGGAAAATCTTTGAGTTCTCAATTCCATTGTCATTCTCCTCGCCTTACTTGGTGACATAATCTATCTGAGACTTTGAATTTTCAAGACCATTCTTGAAATATCTTGCTATGTGTCTAAACTTGTTGCAAATTTGACATACCACTTTGGTATCCAAAAAACAAGCAAGAGAATTTCTACTTACAAGGTTTCTTATTTTAGACTTACAGTCCATAGCCTTATGCCCATATTTATTGAATATAAAACAATAGCCAAAGAAAACATGATTGAACCTATTCATGGAGAATTGCCTTGCATGAAGAGATCTTCCTAGAGGCAAGATGAGATCTATACAATATGTATCTTCCAAACTTCTAATATTTTCCTTCTTCAACTCCTTTTTGAGTAACTAAATTTCTTTCTCAAGCTTTATACATTCTTTTATCTTTGATTCAATCATAGTTCTTTTCTAATTCTCCTTCCTTGTACAATCTAGGTCTTCAAGGGTAGAAACAAGTTCACCATCAAAGTTAACTTCATATTCTTCTTCATATGTAGCTTTGTCTGAATCATTAGAGATTGCCATGTCCATGAATAGAGATTATCCTCTATCATCATCAGATGAGTAGTGATCTATTTCTTCTCTAGAGTTGTAGTCTTCTTTTGAAAGAAGGATCCTCTAAAAATTGTTTCTCTTGAGCCCCTTCCTACTACTTTTTCTTTCTCCAAAAGGACATTTAGAAGCATAATGACCAACTCTACCACATTGAAACATTTGAAAGGTAACTTCCCTTTATATTTACCTGATCCTCTTTTAATCTTTGATACAATGTTTGCTTCCTCTTCCTTAGCTTCATTGCATATGTCAGATGCTCCTTCATTCTTCACCACACTAAAAGTAGCTTCTTTTTGCCATGGACCTATGACTTCATTTCTCATTTCATAGGAAGTGAGGGACCCAAGTAACTCTGTCATGGTGAGTTTCTTCAAATATTTTCCTTCTTCTATTGTAGAAACTTTTGAATCAAATTTGTGAGGGAGAGATCTTAGGACCCTCTTTACAACTATTGATTCATCTATGTCCTCACCCATACTTCTAATTCCATTCATTATTTCATCTACCTAGTGTAGGTAGACAGCTATGCTCTTTTCTTCTTTCATCCTTAGATTCTCAAATGTTGTATGTAGGATTGCATTTTGGTTTCCTTTATAGTGTCATCTCCTTCATAGATACCTTTGAGGTTACCCCATATCTCCTTTTTCATCTTGCACCACACAACCTTGACTAATTCTAAACTACTCAAACCACTTAAGATTGCATTATTTGCCTTGGCATTATTCTCACGGGCCTTCTTCACATCTGAGTCTGTAATGAGAAGATTGGGTTCAACATAATCAGTCTCAATTACCCTCCAGATAGCATACTCTAGTGGCGTAAGATTGGCTTCCATTTTGACACTCAAGAAGTCATAGTTATTTCTGTAGACACCCAAAATTGACTCATTATCACTACCATTCAAATATCACATTATCCATCATTTGCATTTGTCTAACACACTTGAACAATATCCCTAACATATCTATTTCTTCTATTAATTAAATAAATTTATATTTATTTAATTAATTCATTATCTATTTCTTCTATTTCGTCTAAGCTATAATTAAACAATCTTTAATTATTTAATTATCTTCATTCTTCTATTTTTAATTAAATAATTTTTTTTAATTTAATTAAAAATTCCTTTCATAAGCCCACTTTCCAATTAATTAAATAAATTTTATTTATTTAATTAATTTCTCTTATCATTTATCTCATGAGCCAACATTTGTGCCTCTTTTATTTAAAATAGATAAGTGGTACTACATACTATATTTAATATATTTCACATGTAGTACTTTTTATGTACACGGTCACACATAAGCCTTATCTTCCCTCCACTTGTCATCCACACATTCACCTATGATCATCCTTTAATCTTAGCCATTCACATAGCCACCGAATCTCCATCGTTGATTGATTTTGGTTGAGTTCTATATAAACACCCTCTCATTCCATACTAAAAAAAAAGAATCAAACATTCATATAGCATTTATATTATCATCCTAAGCATATTGAGCACTTGAGTATTCATAGTATCCATTGAGCTTATCATCATTATCATTCATCCATCATGGCAGCTTTTATCTTCATAATTGTTCATTGTGATGAAACAATCCACATCTTAAACAAGGAATCACACAGTCTAGGTGATATTGTGCTTGAATTGCATGCTTTTGATTTTATTTGGATTAGATTCTTTGATGATGGTAGGGTTAGGTTTTCATGGCTATGCTTGATCTTATTAACCTAATTTTTTACCTATCACATTTTGGCCTGCCTGGTGGGACCCACATCCTTGATTAACTTTGCTATTTGAAGTTGTTTTTGTGAAGATCAGATTTTTTGAACACTTTCAACAAGTTCCAGTTGCTTTTGAGTGAAAACTAGTTGCTATCTGAATATACACATCACTTCTGAGCTGAAACCTGCCACTTTTAGCATTTTCTGAATCACTTATGAGCGAACAGTAGTTGTTTCCTATCTATTTTGCATCACTTATACACTAACAGTGGTCACTTATGCCTTTATTTGAATCACTTTTAATCTGACAGTGATCACCTTTATCTAATTGAATCGCTTATTGCAAAACTAGGGTTTTTGTTGCATTCTATTTTTCTTGCAGATCTGAGTCGCTTATGATCTATAACCAGTCGTTTCCTACTTTTTTGTGTCACTTGTGAACTTTATCAATCCACATCTGGCGTCATAGGCACTGCTTATGATCTACAACATTTCACCTATGGCAGAATACAGTTCACTTCTGATCAACAGTTGATCGCCTCTGGTAAACTATATCATTTTAAGTCTTTATCATTTGCAGTTTATTTTTCTTGGCTACTAATTGGGTATTTGTGTAGCATCTTATTGATTGTCCAAGAAAAGGAGGTTATCAAACTACTAAGATATCTGTTGCAGCTTCGATTGGTCCAAGACTTGTGATTTTTCACTACATTAGGAACATTTGGGCTTGGTGCTTAAAATGAATCATTGCTTGCTCCGTGCTTGATTTATCTTTTTTGATTGCTTGCATGTGCTTGATTGTAACCCAAATTTAATAACAAAAGTATCCTCTCCCCTTGCCTATCAAATGGATCTTGGGCGTATGAGAACTTGTTATTATCTTTAAAGGGCCTACCTTCCTGGTGTGAGAAGGGATACGACCCAAGCAGTAACAGGCTAAAGCCATGTCCTTCCGAACCACTATATAAGAAAAGTGTTTGTGTCAAAATCCACAAACAAGGGGTGTTATTGTGTTATGTCGACAACCAACCTCCCCTAAAACCCTCCAAGGTGTAACCCTCGAAGGTTGGGAGACTCCATAACGGAGAGTAGCGCTGTCGCACGTATAGCCACCTGAACGGATGCCCTTATTAGCAACTTTGTGTACTAGCCAAAAACTTCTATTTGTTGACACAAAAGGTGGGACCTTTGAAGCCGCCCTGATTGACATGGCTCTTAGAAGAGATAACAAAGACAATCTAAGGTTTGGTGGGGGGACAAGCCTTGGGAAACCTAGATCTTGGTATGCGTGAGAAGTGTGTGCCGTGGAGAGGAACCGGTGCTACCAAAATCCTGAATCTATCCACTTTGAATAAACATGGCTAGGGGACTCAACAAATACAGTCTTTTCCTAGCCTAGGTTGTACAAGTTTGTGATTGTTGTGAGTGTGAGTGACTGCAATTACTATTTTCTTGTCAAAAAAATAAAAAAACACAAATCAAACATATTTCCTGATAGACACAGTCGCTTTTGAGCTTCAGTTACCCGCATACAGATAATTGAATTGCTTTTAAACAACAATTAGTTGCCTTCTGCAGAAACTAGATCACCTTTAAACAACAGTCAGCTACTTTTTGCCTAAACTGAATCACTTTTAAACAATAGTCAGTCACCTTCTGCATAAACTGGATCACCTTTAAACAATAATCAACCACTTTTTGCCTAAACCGGATCACTTTTAACCAATAGTTAGTCACCTCTAGTCTAAACTATATCCTCTTTGATCAATAGTAAATCACTTTTGAGACAATACTAGTCACTTGTGGAAAATTGGCTCACCTCTGCTTAACACTGTAACTTGCTATCAGAACCAAAACTAGCTCGCATTTAAGTTATTACCAGTTGCCTTTGGCATTTTCTAAATCACATATGAGATATTACTTGTTGCCTGTGGTCAAATACCAGCAAATCTTAGTGACTTAGTCAAATTAGCCACAAGTCCAGCTTGTTTAGACTTAGCATTAGCTTTTAGACCTATCTCTGATCATTAGCAGATACCTGGACTTTGTCTCCTACTTTGAGTTTACCAACCAATCAAATTTAATGATCTTTTCATCTTCTTGAGATCCCAAACTAGCAAACCAAACATCAAATCAATCAATCTGATTAATCAGCAAAACATCATCTCTTGGCTTTAGCTTCAGCAACATAGCAGCCTTAGCAAACAACTTTTCCCTTTAGTGTGTGAGCTATTCTCTAGGGAAGTCCAACCAAGCAACCTAACAACAAAGCAACCCAACAACCAACACCAAAGCAACCAAGCAACCTAACAACAATAAAGCAACCAAGCAACCCAACAACAAAGCAAACAGCCAACCAAGCAAACCAACAATAAAGCAACAAGTCAACCAACAACCAGCAACCAAACAATCAACAAACTATTATCTTTTTGGGTCTCAAAATCTTGACAAGCTAAAGTTTAGTTTTAAATATCATTCATCATGCCTCAAACTAGGAGTCAATATAGAGTTGAAATGGAAGCTAAACTACAAGCTGAAATGGAAGCCAAATTGCAAGCTAAGCTGGAAGCTAAGATGCAACAATCTAGATCAACACCTCTTAGAGACGCGAATTAATTTATGACCGGTATGCCTCCTCATATGTTAATGCCTCATGGGTATACCATTGGAGAGTCATCTTCACAACAAGTGCAACCTCAAAAATTTTTGGAGACCTATGAGAAACAATCCCAATAAGACTTATCAGAATTTCAGGATACACATGTATGAGATCAAGTTGAGAGACTTGTCTTATCCGAGGCTAATCGCTACTTCTTGCAACTTGCTCACATGGGCGTTAAATTACCAAGATATTTTGACATATCCGCTATTAGAGAGAATGATCCAAAACATCCCATTATTTTTGCAAAGGGACCATCCACTATAGTTACACCATCCCCTATCATATCACAAACTCCATCTTCCAACACATCTCTTTCACTGCCTATTGTTACTTCATTTGATCCACCACACTCAGAGTACACTCTAGAATCTTTGATAATGCCAACCAATGTGCTCCCTTTGATTTCATAAAATTTGAACATTCCACCTTTCCATGTTCCTCAACATACTCCTTCTCCTACCATGACCGTTTCCATGCCTCAAGTAACACAAGTTGTCCATGTGGCCCAAGTGCAAATGCCCCAAACATCACAAGCTATCCCCATATCCCATAGTGCGCAAGCTTCCCAAACTACCAAACAACACCAATGGTCCACGCTTCACAACCATCGCAACCTGCTATATCCAATGTGGATACCACATTGCATATACCTACTACTAATATGCTTTCTATTATCTCCACTAATCCATCCAATACATCATACAATCCCAATGTTAGTCTCATTGACATGAGTGACCCTCCTATTGTTTCTCAAGCCAATCATAGCACTATGGTCACTTATGTTGAGCAACTTACATCCATTCCATCATCTTCTTACAATCCTTCACAAACCATCAATCCATCTTATGCTACCCAAGGTTTGCCTATTGTCACCCAACACATGACACATATAAATCCCCATGTTGTCCAAAATACTAATCCAAGTGTCCATCCTTCTTTCGCATCCACCAATCCTTCCATCACGTACCATGTCACAAACCCAACTCCAAATTCACAACCATTAATTAGTGTCAATCCATCTTCCACTTCTCATGTGATGCAAAATCTTAATGCCAATTCATCACAATATACCCAACCACCGCTTATGTCTCAAGGACAACACTCCTCAACCACATATGTGTCACATACCAATCCTTTGACGTACATTGTGAGTACGTAACTGTTGATAACTGAGATGGGGGGGTGAATCAGTTATCCTATTATCTTTTCTTTTCTTAACTTAATAATCAATGCAGTATTAATCCAAATAAGCAAACATAGCTATGAAATGGAAATACACATGACACAATATTTTTGACATGGAAACCTTGTTAAGGGAAAAAACCACGGGGTGATTAACCCAAGATTGTATTCTCTGTTAGAAGAATGGAAATACAAAATGACACTTGCCAATTAGGGCTTACTGCCCGAGCACATTGCTCACAAGAAGGCACACTGCCTACAAGAGACACACTGTCTACAAAAGAGTGTTATAAAATACTTGAACTGATTGGTAGCATCCACATATGCTGTAGTCCAGTTCCGATTAGGCTTTGTATATTGATCTACTGTACTTCATCTTTCCTTTTCTCTTATGCTACTTTCCTTTCACATACCGGACCTTCCTTACTGCTTTTGCTCTGCACTACTGCTTTTATTCACACATCACAACAACAACAACTTCTTTCACAACTAAATCCATCGTGTATATATATCTGCATAAGTGATTTCATCACCTTTCTAGTTGGCACCGGAATAGTCTTTATTTTCCATAAACTCTGATCTGTCAGTTGAATCCTTGCTTACCAAGTAATGCGGATCAAGGATATACTTGTGGAAATCATTAATCATGTTGGCCAAACATAATTTATGCCTTCATAACTTTTACCAACATCAGTAACACATCCAGAATAAAGTCTGATGTTCTGCCAGTCAGTTCTTCCTCTATTCACACTGTCATTTGGGAACCTGACACTCAAGCATTCATATCTCTTTATCCTTTCCACACCAGAGGCTCAAACCTTGGAATCTATCAGTCAAGATACTCCTCTTGACTTCCCCAAATCCACACTTTACCAAGATACTTCCTCTGAGAGATCTGGACCTATCTGTTGGACCTCACCACATGCTCTGTTCTTGTTTACTGGACCACAAAATTCTTCACGCTGACTTCCGGTAGAGACACATCATGTCCTGCGGATGTGTGGAATGAACTTTGTTGCCATCAATGACAACAATCATGAATCCATATAGTGTCTCTTGCCAACAATCTCCCCCTTTGGCATCAATGGCAACACTTAGTGAAAAATGACTAAGTGTTTACGCTATGCTCCCCCTTGGCTGATGCTCTATTTTTATATACATTTTCTGGAACTCCCCCTTAGTTGGATTCCTCATTTTTCACTGCTCCTCACTCCCCCTTTGACATCAATGGCAAAGGGTAGGGTCCGCACACCAAAATTTCCAAAAATAGTCTATACATATCCGCATAAGTATATATACAAGTTGTACTTACATGGACTTAAGTATGTCTGCAAAAGTATTCTTCAACTATACAACTTCTATCACCCAACTCTGCTTTATCCTGTCCAAAATTGATATATGACCGCTCAATAGAAATGTAAAAGCTTTAGCCCTCTGAAGATCTGTTGGATCATTGGTCAGGGCGGTATTCTGAGCATCACTTATGGCCTCGTGAATGGCCTCTAACTTAGGGATAATGATCCTTCTAAGTTCACCCATCCGGCTAATTATGTTCTTCCTTTCCTTCTCAAAATTCTTTATTGCATTTGTGATTGCAATAGTCTGACACTCTTGATTTACTATGGAGGAAGAGAGATGATCAAAACTTTGAGACAAACTTAGTAGTTTATCCTCTTGCTCTTTTATTTTCTTCTCAATCTCCACTGTTGCTTTGGACCATGATAAACAAAATTTGTATATTTCTCCGCCATCTTTAAGAGCATTTTCTAAGCTCTTTATCCCAATATTCATATTCCTCCTATCATTACTTATCAACCCTTGTACCTCTGATAATCTTTTTGCAAGAAATTCCTTCCGGACTTTATCTTCTGTTGACTTCTCTAGTGAATCAAAATGTGTGCTAACACTATTGATTAGAGTCTTGAGATTACCTGATGAGGATGCTGTGGAATCTTTCTGAAATGATGGCATAATCTTTTCTAGCACTCCAGAAGTAGCTTCTATCAGCTCACAATCTTCCATGTGAGACTTTAGGAGTTTTTCTATAGCCTTTGCATTAGCAAATGAGGCTATCTTCATTGTCTATACCGGAGAAAGAGAATCAAAATTAAATGGTCCTTGTAGAAGATCTGATTCATCAATCTCCATTGATTCTTTGTTCAAGAATTCTTGAACAGTTTTTGTAGTGTCTCTTGCCGGAGATAGTTTTTTCTTTTCTTCTGCATTTTTGTTGCTGGTATCTTCTTTTTCTTTCACCTCTACTTCTTTCTTCTATAATCTTTCTTCTTCTTTAGATCCAAAGACTGTAGGGGAAACTGAAGGAGAAAGGTTAGTCTATTCAGGGCCCACCTCTTTTGACATTTGCTCAGTAGATTCTTCTGCAGCATCAGTACCCAAGTCCTCTATAGTAGGAAGATTAAATCTTTTGAGGGCCTTCCAGAGGATCTCTTCTGTGTCCTTGGCTACTTTGTCAGTCTCACCAAGCATAAGTTGATTCATCCTTGCTTTGCTTCTGAACTCATCCTTACAATCTTTGAAAATCATATTCATTGTCTTGGGATCGATTGAAGGATATAGCTGAATTGCTATCTGTTCCTGGATCTCAAGGTCTTTTGCCATGGCATTAGTCTTTCTCATTTCTAACTCCTTTTCTAGGCTTTTAGGAATAAGAGATATAATTTCAATGAAAGCCTTATTATATATGTTCAGATACCTAACTGCAGCTTCCTGTAAGATCTTTTGGTCAGCCTCATTATAATCATCATAGAATTTGGCCATTGGTTGAAGGTTTCCATCCACAGTGACTGATTTGATTACACTTTCTAACGATAGGGTGGGCTTTTCAACAAATTCCTCTGCCATCTCTTCCTTGTCTTGACCTATGGAAGGTTCATCAGATCCTTTCTTCTTCTACTTCTTTATTTCCTTTATCCCCTCATCAGATTTAGTCTCTTCTTCATCTTTTTGACCCGCATAAGACCTTGTGGCCTTAGTCTTGGTTCTTTTCTCTGTTTTACCAGATGATCTTGCTTCCAGTTTAGATGCCTTTGAGCTTTTGGTAGTGACAGGTGTAGATTTCTTCGATGATCTTGACCGGGTGGAGGTTTCTACCGGAGCACTTTTCTTGCTTTCCTTTTCTTTCTTCTCTACCTCAGCCCTTTCCATCTTTTTCTTGTGGGCATCAATTGCCTCCTTTGAGATGCCAAGGCCTTTGGCAACATGTTCTACTTCTTTTCTCACCTTCCTCTTGATTTCTGGCTCTCTGAGTTCCACATGAATCTTTACACTCAGGTCCTCAAAGGTTTCAAACCTTTCTGCCTTTGGATCCTTTGGCTGACTTAGCATGTGTTGAACATGCAGCTCCACTACTTGTTCATCCACTTCATACCCCATGGGCATGATCCACATAGTTCTTGGTTCTACTGCCTCCATTAGGCACTGATCAGGCTCTACCATAAAACAAACTGTGTCTTTGTATTTCTCAACAAGAGACTGGGGAATCCTTTCT
This sequence comes from Cunninghamia lanceolata, assembly GCA_027924645.1. Classification (NCBI taxonomy): domain Eukaryota; kingdom Viridiplantae; phylum Streptophyta; class Pinopsida; order Cupressales; family Cupressaceae; genus Cunninghamia; species Cunninghamia lanceolata. Next base: position 24,382,375 of record BSBN01000867.1, read on the forward strand.
CTTGCTTGCATCATGTTCTGAAAATTCTTGAAATAACCCCATAGGGCTGTATTTCTTGCTTTGGCATCCCCAAGCCCATGTAGATAGTCTCTGATTTGGATGGCAACCGGTTTGTCATTCTTCCATGCCCATCCATTGGATCTGGGCAGCTCATTCATGAAGTAGAAGAATAGACACAATATTAGTCCACCAAATTTAAAGGAGTTCTTCTTGTCCCTTTTTATCTTCTGTATGTTTTCCATTAATTGGCTCAAAAGAAGTTCACAGAGATCATATTCTGCATTCTTCCTCAGCATCTCATAGGCAGTATATCTTGCAGTTCCGGATACTAAATTTTCCCTACTGGAATGATATATCTTGTATCCTATTATCATAGATGCAAACTTGACATCCGGGTCTCTTCAATGGTCATTGCCCTCTTATCAAATTTTGATCCGGTGGCCTCAGTTACAATGTCATTTTTAACAGATTTGAGGACAGGTATCCCTCTGGAGGAGTATAAACCAGTTACTACCCTAATTGCCTCCTTAGTGATCTTGTAAGGTCTATTCAGCCAGAGGAAGTTATCATGTATCCTACTCAATACATACCGGACCCATTCATCTTCTTCAAAGCAGGGGAAATGAATGAACTGATCAAAATGCTTCTCCTGGATGCCCTTATATTCTGGTTTAAGTTCAAAAGTATCATCTATCAATTGTTTGTGATAGATGTCTCTTAGTCTAAATTCCCCAAAATCTTCAATATTTGCATGTATGTAAACCCTAATGTCTTCTGTGTGCAAAACGCCATGTGGAACACTAGAGAATGCTCCTAGGGGATCTACCTCCAATGATTTGTATGGATGCTTCTTAAATATTGGGCGAGGTCTATCAGAAATATTTACTATATTTGGAGTATCCATCGTCAAAGAATCTTCCTGAGAGATATCAAGAACGAGGAATACTTTTTACGCTATTTAGGGCACACATGATGAAATCTGGATTGAGCTGTATGAAGAATTGTCTTGATCTTTGGTAGAAGTAGTTACAGAGCTCCTTTTCTCTTTTCTTCGGATGTGAATGTACAAATGATGAGCATATGAACTCTTTTATTTCTGAGAAGCCCTAATTTTCATTCTGCAATAAATGTGCAACCTAATTCATTTCGGTTTGCCTTGTTTGTCTTATTCAGAGACAAAAACCTTTCCGGATTACTTGAAGAACCAGATCAATCCTAATCTTTAAATATTTTGTGGATCCTCCAAAACTTAACCACAGTTTGTTTGGATGCTTCCCTTATAAATCCTTCAATTCGCAACTCTTCTTGTGCCAGTTCCGACACCAATTGACTGGCTGGGGGAACAAGGTTTTCTTTGTGTGTCTCCCCCTAAGCCAGAGCTCACTTTTTAGTTTTTGGAAGGAATATCAGCACCAGAGTCTGGTGCGGATCCAACCTCTACATTCTTTGTATTTTTCTTCACCCAAATCTTGCTCATCTCACTTTTAACTTCATCTGCATTCACCTTTTGTTTACCCTTATCTTGATTCTGATTATGATATACCAGACCTCTTTTGTCCTGATTCTTGCTTCTACAGAATTTTGCACTATGACCGGATCTATTGTAGATTTGGCAAACAACATTTCTTTGCATATTTGACTGATATCCTCTTGATCTGCATTGGTTAGCCATATGACCTATTCTATTGCATGCAAGGCATCTACCATTGAATGTTTTGTTCATTTGTGTATTTCTGCATTCATGAGATTTGTGACCATACCTTTTGCAGTTGAAACACTGTCTGGAGAAAGATGAATTAGTCTGATTCATTCTCTTTTTGCACTGATTAGCTTTGTGACCAAAGTGATTGCAGTTGTGGCAGTAACCATTGAAGGATGGATATCTTTGAGCATTAGGCTATCTTACCGGAGATCTTCTAGGCTTGTTCCTTGGATTTTCTGATCCAAAATTCTTCTGACCAGATCTAGAGCTTTCTCCTTTCCCATATCCCAAACCACACTTGTCATCTACCTTCTTTTGACTTCCAAGAAGAACTTCAAGTTGAGCAGAACTTATCTTGAATATCTCTTTATATTCATTTGCTATTTGAAGATCCCTTTTGAGAGAGACAATTTGATCCTCAAGTTTTTCTCCATTATCTTTAGCATCTTCAAGATCAGATTCAAGATGTCTGATAATTCTATCCATCTGGTGGCAATCTTCTGATTTTTCCTTGAGAGATTATCTTAGATTGTCTTCAATTTTTCTTTTCTCTTCAACTTCTTGGGTAAACTTCATGACTCCTAATTCCATTTCATGTCTTACCATAATGATTTCTTTTGATAACTTTTCACACAACTCAATTTTTTCCTTCAGCTCTTCATTTGCATCATTTACTTCACCTTGTCTTGCCAATTGCTGAAGCAGCTCCTTTCTCTTTTTCATAGAGAGACTTAATTTGTCTTTTAGTTCTCTCATGAAATCATCATCCTGTTTGACTCTTTCCTTTAATTCATTGACTTCAGAGTTTGACTATTCAAGATCATCAAGGGCAGTCTTGAGTTGCTCCCTTAAACCATATGTATCCATTTGAATTCCCAAATCTTCCTCAAGCTGTTAGGCTTTTCTAGGAGGAAATTGGCTCTGATACCAATTGTTGATAACTGAGAGGGGGGGTGAATCAGTTATCCTATTATCTTTTCTTTTCTTAACTTACTTAATAATCAATGCAACATTAATCTAAATAAGCAAACATAGCTATGAAATAGAAATACACATGACACAATATTTTTGACATGGAAACCCTATTAAGGGAAAAAACCATGGGGTGATTAACCCAAGATTGTATTCTCTGTTAGAAGAATGGAAATAAAAAATGGCACTTGCCAATTAGGGCTTACTGCTCAAGCACACTGCTCACAAGAAGGCACACTGCCTACAAGAGACACATTGTCTACAAAAGAGTGTTATATAATACTTGAACTAATTGGTAGCATCCACATATGCTGTAGTTCAGTTCCAGTTAGGCTCAGTATACTGATCTTCTACACTTCATCTTTCCTTTTCTCTTATGCTACTTTCCTTTCACATACTAGACCTTCCTTACTGCTTCTGCTCTGCACTACTACTTTTATTCGCACATCACAACAACAACAACTTCTTTCACAACTAAATCCATCATGTATATATATCCACATAAGTGATTTCATCACCTTTCTAGTCGGCACCAGAATAGTCAATATTTTCCATAAACTCTGATCTGTCGGCTGAATCCTTGCTTACCAAGTAATGCAGATCAAGGATATACTTGTGGAAATCATTAATCGTGTTGGCCAAACATAATTTATGCCTTCATAACTTTTACCAACATCAGTAACACATCCGGAATAAAGTCTGATGTTCTGCCAGTCAGTTCTTCCTCTGTTCACACTGTCATTTAGGAACCTGACACTCAAGCATTCATATCTCTTTATCATTTCCACACCGGAGGCTCAAACCTTGGAATCTATCAGTCAAGATACTCCTCTTGACTTCCCCAAATCTGCACTTTACCAAGATACTTCCTTTGAGAGATTTGGACCTGTCTCTCGGACCTCACCACATGCTCTGTTCTTGTTTACCAGACCACAACATTCTTCACTCTAACTTCCGGTAGAGACACATCATGTCCTACGAATGTGTGGGATGAACTTTGTTGCCATCAATGACAACAATCATGAATCCATATAGTGGCTCTTGCCAACAATAACCTCAACAAATGGTCATGACTTCATATATCCCACAACAACAACCTCAATATACATCATACCATGTTTCACCCCCTTTGCAACAACAACAATTATCTCCAGTAGATGTTCAACAAGTGATCAACCAAGCGGTAAGACAATGTAAGAAGACATTTTCTTTAGAAAACATATTCACTTATCCATTTGACAAGTCACTTCATATGACACCTTTTCCGCCACACTTTGAAATTCCACAATTTGACAAGTATATAGGAAAAGGAAATCTGGAAGACCATCTTAGAGCATTCTTTGTGGCATGTCTTGATGTTGGTCATGATGATACATATCTTTTGAGACTATTTTTGTGAAGCTTAGCAGGACAAGCTCTTGAATGGTTCTCTCATTTACCTCCAAGAATTAAGTCTTTTTCAGAGTTAGCAAATAAATTTTGATCACACTTTGCTTTTAACATTGAACATGAAGTAAACATGAATGACCTTGTCAACAATAAACAGCGTAATGGTGAATCCTTTTCTTCATTTACTCAATGATGGCATAATATGGCTAGCAAACTATCATGGGAAATACCTGAGAAGCAACAACTCAATATCTTTGTTCAAAATCTTCATCCTGAGCTATCATTCCAACTACAATTGCAAAGTGCTAGCACCTTTAATGAACTTGTTTCCAAAGGAACCATCATTGAATGAGCTTTAATTGCTAAAAGTACTATCAAGATCTTTCACGATAACAAAGACTATCCTCAAAACTCCAATGATAAATCTCTCTTTTGGAATAAAAATAAGAATGTTGTTAATGACGGTGTTGTGGACGCAAAGAACATACAAACTATGGAAGCTCCCATCAGCATTCAAGCTACTTCTACAACAACACAACCTTTTCAATGAATGCGACAATGACACGCTTCAAATCCGCACCGATAATTTACACCATTAGCGGAACCTATGGAAGTTGTATTTCAAAAGCTTCTCCAAGAGGGTGATATTATGTTACCGGATGCACCACCCAATGGTGAACCACTCTTCAAAGCTCCTTGGTACAAAGAAAATGAGTATTACGATTACCATAGAGTTAAAGGACAAAAAACAAATGGTTGTATGCACTTAAAACATGTCATCCAAGATTGCATCGATCAAGGTTTAATCAAAATTACACCTTCAACAACTCAACCTGCACAACAATCAACATCGAACTATGATCTAGATGCTTTCAAGAATCCACTTCCATCTCATGACAAATCAAGTAACCCTCATGCCAGGAATACTATTCAGTACAACTATGAATCATCTACTATTGGCCACATTGACCATGCTCGCATTTCTACCATTACTATTCAAGGAAAAGCACCTAACTGCACTGTAACCACTTGAAGAGGTCAAGTCACCATTCAAGGAGCACCTGTCCATCCTCCTCGACCATTCTCTAACTATAATATCCTGGATCACCTTGGCAAAACACCTACGCATATATCCATTCTTGAGTTGCTTCGCATATCCCCTGCTCACAAATCGATCCTTGACAAAGCCTTACAAGAATCTCTAGTGCCTAATGATATTGATATCACACAATTCCAATCTATGGTAGCTAGCATTGTAGCCCCTTGTCATTTAACCATTTTTGACAAAGATCGTCAGCCCTCCATTCACCCTTCACACAACGAAGCCCTCCACATTGAAGTATTTGTTAAACAATGCCATATCAAATGAATCTTGGTAGATGGTGGAGATGGTCTTAATATATGTTCCTTGAAATTAATAAAATAATTGGGATATTCAGAGAAAGATGTTGACACCTCCAAATTCATTACTATTAGAGCATATGAGGATGCCAAGAGAGATACTGAAGGGATTATTTACTTGTCTATCCAAGTTGGCCCGGTCACTACTAAAACCCGTTGTCAGGTTATTAATGTTGACCTTCCTTATAACATCATCCTTGGTCATCCATGGATCCATGCCCTCAAGGCATTTCCTTCTACATACCATCAATGTCTTAAATTTCCACACAACGGTGTTGAGATTACTATCCATGCTGATCCCAATCCATTTCAATTTTGTTGTGCCTTTCAAGCTAAATACTAAAGCTCAAACCGCATCTGTATCAACACCAAGGCATATCCATCTTCATCATATGTAGATCCATCCAACCTACTCAAGCCATCATCTAGCAAAGCCACTTCCAACCTCCGTATAACGTACACTGAAAATGGTCCAAGTGAGTACACATTGCAAGAATCTTCATCCATATCCATTTTTGATACAAAAGCTAGATCTTCTTTAGTAAGAGAGACTTCTAACTCTGATACCATCAACGACTAATTTCATACCACCAACCTTTTTCTAGGATCCTCTATCTTCATGGTTTCTGCCACCCCTTCGTCTCCATCTAATGATAAACTCAAGTCTAGTTCTCAAAACATGTCTAGTCCAAGTGTCAAACGCTAGTCTGGCTAAGATAAAGATGTTGGTAATTCCTCCATCCATCCTAAGTCGACCATTTCTAATCGAAAACCCCATCCTATATTCCATAAGCATGTGACCATACATCTTTTGCCATCCAATTTACCTCCACTTCTTCCAACTCCTGAACTCCCGCCATCAACTTTACTTGCATATCTTCTACTTCCACCATCCTATAATGTGCAAAAGCATGTGACCGTACATCTTCCACCATCCAATTTACCTCCACTACTTCCAACCCCTAATATCCCTCCATTTTCCTTGCCTCCATTGTTACCAACACCTACTTATCCTTTTATCCATCAGCACCAATACATTCCTAATCATGACCAACAAATGCACAGATTATCTAAACATAAAGCTTCCATTCATTCCATCAACCCAGCTTCCATCAAGTCCATGGGATTCAAAAATAAAATTTGAATACCTCTACCTCTAGAGCTAAAAATCCTACCAAGAATCCTAAATATTATCATGCCTTAGGGTATCAAAGCAAAGAGTCACAGCCTAAAACATCTAAATAGCTAACTGAGCATATAGCTATACAAGAAGAGCCCATGCCCAAAATGGTTTGGGTTCCTAAGCAAATAAGCAAGCCAACCAAATGAGGCATCCTTATCCTAAACAAAAAATCCCAATCATCCCCTTCCATCCAAAAATCCCACAAGCAAAGCAAAAATCATACAAATACTATGTATCTATGGGTTTATAAATCACTCTATCACCCATCCCCTAAGCAAGCATCTCTTTCATTTCCTACACCGACCTCTCCATCTTAAGCTTTTATGTTCAACGATGTGTGCAACCATAGGTCATGATTTCCTTCATTCTAAATTACACCTCAAATACTTCCATATCTCCATCCTTCATCCATTATCCTACACATCTCCCCTATCACCTTCCTATAGTCCATGCTTTTGCATAAGCCTTTCATCCTAAGTCCTTGCATAATCCATATCATAACCCACTATCCACCTAATCCATCTTCCATCCATGCCATCCCTTACCAACATCTCAAAGCATAACAACATGGTCCATGCAACGACATCCATCGAACGAGACACTTGAGTCCCTCCTATCCATTACCCTGGTGAAAACCTGGCAAATAGGCGCTATGTGTAATGAGCTATCAAAAAAAATCCATCCAATAGTGAAAACCACTTTGTGGCGCTTTGGATAACAAAATAATAATAATAATATAAGATAAATAATCTGTCCTCTAGTGAAAAGTTGGTAAACAGGTGCCTTGGATAAGTACCATAGTGAAAACCTAGCAAACAGGCACTATGTGTAGTGACTAGCCTCCATTATCTGCTTGGTTTGTTTGATCACCACTCTTCTTAGCCTACTTTGCCATCTTATCCCACATAATCCATATCATAATCGACGTCATCGCAATAAATAGATTTTCGATCTTCACCTCTGTCAATGCTAGCTATCATACTTGAGGCATTGTTGCAATAACTATACCTTTTGGCACCTTAGCATCTTGACTGCATGCATTCTCCATTTTCACTCCTTCATAATAAACCTCATTCCACACTGGGGGCATTTGTTGAGTCTTATTTGAAAGCTGATACTGCCAGCTCTAGCACATAACACATCAAACACTTTAGCTCACAACATAGCAAACTTTCAACTTTAGGCATAGTGTTCATCCAACTTCAAACATGGCTAACCTTTGCAACCAGGATTCGTATCTTTGTAATCAATTCATGCTTAACCGACATCCAAAAATAGCAAAACATCACCAACTCAAACATTCAAGCAATTAGTTGATTTTTTTCAACATCACTCACCAGCGTAATAAGCAAGAACTACATCCCAACTCTATCGTTAAAGCCTTGATCCCGTGGATATAGGGTATGTAGGCAATCTGAGATGCGAAGGAAGCACTCTGATTTAGGCTGAGACGATAGCCCCCTCTTTCATCATCCATCTTTCATCTTTCTTCTAATCATCCTCTAATCTTTCATTTTGCTTTCTTCTATTTTTTTTATCACATACATCGTCAATAAAACCCAGAACTACATATTCATCATGTCTCATCTTCATCGTAAATGTGCTTTGATCCCGTGGATACAGGGTATGTAGGTAGTCTGGAATATGAAGGAAGTTTCCAGTACTCAAGGACAGATAATCCACCCCATCTTCCTCATCTTCTTTCATCTTCCATCTTCTTCTCCTTGATTAGCTCAAGCAGGAAGCAGACCATGTGTATATTGAAAGCTCCAACACTTTAACCAATCAAGAATAAGCTAGAAGCTATTTGTCTGCATGCCTTAAGCCAACTTTTTCTATAGCATTTTATCAACATATTTAGCCTTCAACAAGATGTAGCTTTCCTCTTAACAAGGCACCAACTTAAATACATCTAAGAACACCTAAATTTTGCAAGAGAACATGATGATAGTATCTTGTGTTTTTATCTTTTTTATTTATCTTTTGTCCCTTTTCTATGCCTAATCAAGACTGCCTTGATCTATCTATATCTTGGTATGTTGCGATGAAGTAAGGAATGGGGCATGGTCTTGTTGCTTTCATATGCCGTGTTTACAGGATGATCTTATTCTCTTCCTAAGCATATCGGTACCTTGTACGTGTTGGGATTAGCATCTTACATATCAATATCTCTAGCATCTGAGAAGCTAAACAGTCTCTTATGCACTTGAGACAATTCTATGTCAAGACTAGTTCTATACATATAACTAGCAAGGTGTCACTATGCATAGTTGAAATAAGCTCAAACCATTGCTTGTAGCGTCAAAGTCCATCTCAAAACATTAGTTGTTATTCATAGCTTGTGCATGTTGGCTCAACATCTTGACCTCATGTGTTCAAACAAGATTGTAGCATGCTAGTTTTACATTAGATATCTCAACACCTTGGTCTTCTATACCCTGGTGCATAACATCCACATTCTATATCAAACATAAGGATTACATTTCTTTTGATTTTGAGAAATTACTTCAAAAGCTACCCATTGTACCATCTATTCATCCTATTATTCGTCTATATAGTCCTCAACCAAGGTCAATCATTTCCATCATCCTTCTTCCACATCTCTTATCCTGCAAAACAAGTGTGTTAGACATACATAAGTCCATCACATATCATCCCATTACCATCTATCTATATGCATAAGTCCATATCATATCATTACCATTTACATATGTGCATTATCATACATGTCCATTCATTTCATTTGCATAAACATTCATACATAATCCATGAAAATACAAATACAACATGCATAACCATCATAATACCAATAGTACATCCATTACATCATCATGTAGATAAACAATATGCTATCATATATATATACATGTGTCAATATACAAGTGTCTACATATACAAGCTGAGCCATAAAGAATGTATGTACAAGCGGCTCTAGGCCTCATCATGATACAACATAATATACATAAACAAGGTGGCCCTGGTGACTACTGGCAGCTCCCTCGCCCTAACCGCCATCATTGGGTCCTGCACCTGTCCCCCTATTTCTCGGTGGCCCCATCACTGAGGCTATAGATCGAGATTCACCTATCCTCTGTGAACCTAAAGCTCTTGATCTACTCCTGAAGCTAGGCTACCTCTGCTCTGCTAGCACAGCCCCATAGTATAAACCCCTATAATACGCTGTCTCACCCTATACTCTCCATAGCTCTACCTATACCTGTGTCAACTGTGTGGTCAAATACATCGTAGCCCCATCTGTACCCAACACAGCCACTACTCTATCTTGCTCACTAGTCATCCCCTATAGCTACTGCACAGCCATATCCCTCTCTGCCCGCAGACCATCTCTCTCCACCCTCATCACTTGCATCTGTTGTATAGCATTATCTCACTCTAATCTCATCATCTACTCACTCTATATAGCTGCATCTCTCTCTCTCTTGTCACTCTAGCAAGTGTACCATCATCCTGCACATCCCTAGCCTGCACTCTAACCTGTAACTAGGCCTAGTATGTCTAAGCTTGAGCCCTAGCATGCCGTAAACCAATCACTGCCTGGTGTGTATGCAATTCCACTCTCCACAATCTCATCTAATCCCACTGCCTCCATCTCCTCTCCTCTCTAATCCTCCTCTATAGTTGTTGAATCCCCACATGGTCACCCCCTAATATCTTTCCTTGAGGTTGTGCATGTATATGAGGCTGCCCCTACACCTGTCCCTGTATATGTATCCCTGGCATTGTTGGTACAACAACCTACACTAGTGGAGCCCATTGTCGCCTCCTCCTGACTAGTCTCTCCATCCCTATCTCTCCAACCTGCATTAGCTGCATCGGTCTCACTGTCACCTAGTATGCATCATATTCTGGTAGCGTGCCTAGATCTGCAGGACCCTGTCCTCACTGCCATACAACTGGCTATAGACCCTCTCTCTCCACCAAAACTGTGTCAACCACAACCTCCAGCCCCCAATCAAACACCTCCTGTCTAGTCATCCCAAAAATGGCATCACTAACTAGTACTGCCTCTGGTAACTTGAACTGTCTCAAAACTATCTTGGAAAATAGCACTCTATAATGTATATCCCGTGTCCAAAATTACATCTTGCCTACCTAGCATAGACAAGCTCATTATCCTCCTCATCCCATCTCTCACATCCCAGCCATGGTCTCCATATAAATCTATCTACCTCATCCAACATCCTCCACTAGTACACTAGTCCTCTGCACTACCGGTATGTCAAATCCCCTCTATACATCCTAGCATAAGGTTTTCCTACTACTCTAGCCACCCATCCCTCTAGACTTGTCACTGGAATATGCTCATAAGCCCACATATGCAAAACTGTAACTCTTCTAGACATACTAGCCCCAAACATATATGCACAATCATGCAGGAAATGATAGAGCTGTCCAAGCACACACTCCACCCATGCATATCTCATCCCTTAGGAGAACATCCCCTCCATCATTATCCCCCATCCTACCATAAACCCTCTCGCTCGTCTGTCTCCCACTAGCCATCTAATAATAGCTACTACCATTCACTATAGTCTATCACATAACTCGTCCATCCTCGCCATAGGAATCTCTGAGCCCTATGCTCCAATGTCTCATGTCCCGAACAATCTCCTGAATGCAACTGGACCCATATTAGGATCATAATCTACTCTATCTCCATCTATAGGAATCCACAAAATCTGAAACACATCCTCTAGTGTGATCATAGCCTCTCCCATTGGTAACAAGAAAGAACTATGCTCTCTCATCCATCGCTCCACCATTGCCATCATTAATCCTCAATGTGCCTGCACCGGCTCCAATCTAGACACATGCTCTAACTTGAGGATCTCTAAATCTAGTCGCTCCTCTGCATCCAGCAATCTCACCAACCGCAAATCCCTAGGATGTGGCTCTCATGATAACAAAGGTGGTAGTATATCCTGCATCATTTCATTCATCATGTCAGTCCCTTGCGCTACATCCAACTACTATTAAAACTGCATCATTTACTGCTATACCAGCTTTTATCTACTGTAAGCAATTCATTTTTCCATATGCACCTATCTGCTGCTCGCATGCAACCTACTTTTCTACATGCGCTTATTTTTCACCTAAATGCGACTCACTTTCCCTATGCAACTGCTTATTGACCAAATGCAAGCTCTATATTTTATGCATATACATTTTGTTTATAAGTGATCTCTATGCTACAAGTGAGCATCTTTTCTTTACAAGCGAGATGAACCTATATATGCACCTATTTTTAGCCCATAAGCGACTTGCTTTTATCTATATGCGCATTTTGCCTCTGTTTGTCTAGCCAACTACAAGTGACCTGTTATTTCCATATGTGACCAAGTCATGCCTATAAGCGACCTTAACTACCTTAAGCGACTTGTTTCTCTTCCTAAGTGACCTGAACTACCTATCCTATGACCTAGTCGCTTATGGTGACATGTGTGCATTTATGATGCTTCTAGCCTATCAAAATCACTCTTTTAGCAAAAGTTTTGATACATACTGGTATGCCTGCTCCCTCTGTTTATCCATGTGTTCTCACTCACTCAGTATGATGATCTCTGTGTGGAATCACCATCATGATAGCTCTCCAACTCTTGTCGCACACCAACTCTAAGGAGCTCTAGATCTCTATAGCTTTCTGAACACAACTGAACACAAATGAGCCTATTTGCCCTTGAAGGACCTACTTATAGCCCTATCCAAACCCTAATTCTTCTATGACAAAGCCTATTTTCTTCTACCTCATCCCATTTTCTCCCACCCAACCCCTTTTTCTTCATGTCAACCTTGTGTCCTAGTTTTTTCTTTTATTGTGAGCTAATCCAGCCCTTCCTGTTTAGCCTGGCTTACCTCTTGAAGGGCCACCACCTACTAGTTACACTGGGGCATAACCTTGTTTATTGAATGAATATCATATCTTCTTTGACACAACACTCTAACAAACATTGTATCAAAGAGGGACAAAATGCAGACACCCAAAATTGACTCATTATCACTACCATTCAAATATCGCATTATCCATCATCTGCATTTGTCTAACACACTTGAACAATATCCCTAACATATCTATTTCTTCTATTAATTAAATAAATTTATATTTATTTAATTAATTAATTAGCTATTTCTTCTATTTCCTCTAAGCTATAATTAAACAATCTTTAATTATTTAATTATCTTCATTCTTCTATATTTAATTAAATAATTTTTTTATTTAATTAAAAATTCCTTTCATAAGCCCACTTTCCAATTAATTAAATAAATTTTATTTATTTAATTAATTTCTCTTATCATTTATCTCATGAGCTAACATGTGTGCATCTTTCATTTAAAAAAGATAAGTGGTACTACATACTTTATTTAATATCTTTCACATGTAGTACTTTATATGTACATGGTCACACATAAGCCTTATCTTCCCTCCACTTGTCATCTACACATTCACCTATGGTCATCCTTTAATCTCAGTCATTCACATAGCCACCGAATCCCCACCATTGATTAATTTTGGTTGAGTTCTATATAAACACCCTCTCATTCCATACTACAGAAAAAAGAATCCAGCATTCATATAGCGTCTACATTATCATCCTGAGCATATTGAGCACTTGAGTATTCATAGCATCTATTGAGCTTATCATCATTATCATTCATCCATCATGGCAGCTTTTATCTTCATAATTTTTCATTGTTGAAGAAGCAATCCACATCATAAACAAGGAATCACACAATCTAGGTGATATTGTGCTTCAATTGCATGTTTTTGATTTCATTTGGATTAGATTCTTTGATGATGGTAGGCTTAGGTTTTCATGGCTATGCTTGATCTTATTAACCTAATTTGTTATCTATCACAATTTCCATCAAACATCAAAGCTTTAGAAGGGGATTCTTTTTGAGCCATGTGTTCTATTCCAAGATCTACCTTAAGCTGTTAGGCTACACCAAGGAATCTTGGTCTGATACCAATTTTTAGAACACAAGGATATACTAAGAGGGGGAGTGAATTAGTATATCTCTATACTTATTCCAATTTAGCTTTATGAAAACAAAACTCCTTACTGCACTTTAAATAAATGATCAACAAATTTAGTAGATTAAGACAGAACCCAAGAGCACACAACCACAACACCATATTTATGTGGAAAACCCAAGAAGGGAAAAAACACAATGAGCAAGATGCTTGGATCTACTATCCAAATCTAGCCTCACAAATAGAGATAAAACAAGATTACAATACTATTGGTGTAGGGCACCTAGGAGCAGTCTGACACCTCAAGCATTTTTGATGCATTTTGATAAGCTATGTTTTGTTTTGATTGTATGTGTTGTAATAAGGCTTTAGCCATGTTTGTATGGTCCCTTTTGTGTGGTCAAGATGATTGAGGTGACCCTATAAATCTCAATCATGCTTAGTCCACTTGGATCCTTGTTGTTCCAATTAGGCCTAGAAGGTCTAAAGGATTGGTTTTCGAGTTTTTTTATTGTTTGTGTGTTTTATCATGTTTTGGCAGTATGGAGGATGGTTTGATTCCTTTCGACAAGCTAAACCATAGTGTTAATGCAAAAATACCATAGTGTCAAATATTGTCAATGTATTATGACACATTGGGCAGTTGTAACTCATTTTGGATAGTTCAAACTAATTTTGCAAGTTGCATACCAACTTGGATGGGTTAATATGGTAAACATCTTGCTCCAGTACGGAGGAGGAAGTTTTTGTATATAATTTGTGAACAGAAATCAAAGAAACCAACTATTTTTCCCTGCATTTTCACTGTTGTACGGCCTGTACAGATTTTACAGGGGTGTAAATGTACTTTTTCTAAAATTTCTTGGAGTCAGGGTTCATATGAAACTGGTTTAAGGTCTTGAAGTGGTCGGCATTAGGAGATATTGATTTTTTTTTCAAAATAGGTCTAGAAACCCTATTTTCTAGGGCGGCCATAGAAATCTGGCCCTAGAATACATTCCCACTGGTGAAAATTTACAAAAAACTGGTGAAATGTAGGCTAGGGATATGTACTATAAGATTTCAAAATCTTTTTGTTGGGAAATGTAGTCTTCTATTTTTAATTTGATGCCCTCAGTCAAGTATTACCATGTATTTGGCCTGTTTTATGCTATTTGATGTTGTAGGTGACAGAATCCAGACAAGGTGAATGAAAGAATGGTGGTTTTGTGTTGTAGGGACCTGGTAGAGACATTCCAAATTCCTACCTCTGACCTATGAACCCAATTTGAACCCTTTGCTTTGTAACCCAGGCCTAAAGTGATCAACTAGGCCTAGAGACCTAGTGGGGGTTTTGAACTGCTGGAGTAGAGTTGGAATTGGAGATTAGGAGGTTTGTTAGAGTCCCATAGAGGGTATCCAAAACCACCATTTGTTAGCCTAGTCCTTTGGGGTTTTGTCATTTGGTGTGAAGAAAACTACTCTTGGAGGGCTAGTAGCCTCACCAGGCCTAGTCAAGGTTAGAGAGTTGAATGAAGTTGGTGATCAAACCAAATGTTGGTAAGGTGTTTTTAGACCTGCATGAAGGTGTAGACATAGCCTTGAGAGTTGGACAAGAGCCTAAGTAACAAATCCTTCATTTACCCTTGAATGTGCCTTTGATTGTGTTGGATTGAAGAAGTGAAGTGGGTGAGTGGGCTAAGGAGAACAAACTTTCTTTGTGTTGTGCTTCCCTTGTGCCACCTCTGCATCAGGTGGTATAAGAGCCATCAAAGAGATGGGAGATAGAGAAGAAGAGGAGGAAGTCCCTTCAAGAGTGACTAATGCCGAGTTGGCAAAGATAGTGAGAGAGCAAGCAGCCAAAAACAAAAGGATGGAAGCTGAGATAGAAAAGTTGAAGAAAGACAAAGACAAGAAGAAGAAGCCAGAGGTCATCTTGGATTCAGATGAAGAGGATCAAGATGAGGAAGAAGAAGTGCATATGCAAGAGCCACAAGGAGGCATGTCAGAGAGACAATTCCTAGATGCACTTGGAAAGTTGAGTAGGAAGGACACTAAGGCAGACTTACCTATGTTTCCTGGTAAGATGAATCTAGAGGAGTGCCTTGATTGGATTGAGGCAATGGAGAACTATTTTGAATGTGAAGAAGTGGTAGAAAATCAGAAAGTGAATATTGCCAAATCAAGAATGAAAGGGCCAGCCTTGAGTTGGTGGAATTTTATTCAAAATGAGAGGATAGAAGAAGATAGGAATCCTATCTCTACATGGAGGAAGATGGTACTTGAAATCAAGAAGCAATTTGTCCCTGAGGATTATGAAGTCAACTTGAACAAGAAGTTGCACAACTTGAGACAGAAGGACATGGACGTGAGCACCTACATAGAGGAGTTTCACAAGATGACATTGAAAGCCAAGATGCCTGAGAATGAAAAACAGAAGCTTGCAAGGTATCTCAATGGCCTCAAGTTCTCCATTCAATATGAATTAACTCTCTTTAACCTAGAGATAGTCCACAAGTGCTTTCAAATAGCACTGAGGATTGAGGATAAGCAGAGAAGAAAAGGGGATTTTGGCAGCAGTAGTAGAGGCAGAGGAAATCAGAACTTTAGGGGTAGGGGCAGATTCTAAAATAGAGATAATTTCTCTAGACTCCAAGGTGGCGGATCACAAGAAGGCAGCCAAGGGCAAGCTGATAAAAATAGTGCTGATAAGGGTCAGTTTAGGGGCAGAGGTCCCAATGTGTTTACTGGAAGGTGTTTCTCTTGCAATCAGATTGGACATCAGTCCTTTAGGTGCCCGGAGAAGATTGGAAACACTGCTGCAAATCAGAAAGAAAGAAGAGTACAACTCCTTCACGAAGAGGACTATCAAAGCACCACAAGTTACCAAACAGCCTCTTCCAAGTCTGCAGCACCTAAGAGTGGAGAATGCATCATGTTTAATAGATCCCTCATCATGCCAGCCACCAAGGAGCAGCCCCAAAGAAACAACTTGTTCAGAACCACTTGCAAGGTGAAAGGAAAAGTTTGCAAGGTAATAGTAGATTTAGGTTTCTCTGAAAATTTGGCTTCTAATGAAATGGTGACTAAGTTAGGATTGGAAAGAATGCCTCATCCTAACCCCTATAGAGTCTTTTGGCTAACCAAGGAACAACAAATTGTGGTGAAAGAGCAATGTTGGGTTGAATTCAAGATAGGTGAATATCATGATAAGGTTCTTTGTGAGATAGTGGATATGGATGCATGCCACCTTCTTCTTGGAAGGCCTTGGCAACATGACACAAGTGCCCAACATGATGGTAAGAACAATGTAATTCATTTGTCCAAGAATGGTGAAAAGTTTACAGTGACTCCTTTGATTGATGATTGCACAGAGAAAGTCATTTCTAGTTCAGTTATGTTGGTAGGTGAAAAAGAGTTTTTGGTTAACCTCAAGGAAGAGAAAGTGCCATGTTTTGCAGTAGTCATCAAGCCCAAGGATGTGAATCCCAAGAAGGTCAAAGTGCAGCAACCTCTTAGGAGGATTGGACCAAAGGAAGTGGAAGAACTATTGGAGAGGTTTTACGATGTGATGGCCAATGAAGGCAAGGATGCCCTTCCACCAAAGAGGGAGATTAGTCATTGCATTGATCTCATCCCTGGATCCACCCTACCACATCAAGTAGCTTCCAAGTTGACCCCAGAGCAAAATGCTGAAGTGGCAAGACAAATCCAAGACTTGTTGGATAGAGGACTTATCAGGAGGAGTATTAGTCCATGTGCAGTACCTGCAGTGCTTGCACCCAAGAAGGAAGGGACATGGAGACTATGCACTAATTCCAGGGCCATCAACAAGATCACTATCAGGTATAGATTTTCAATGCCTAGAATGGAAGATTTAATGGATTGCTTGGGTAGGGCTAAGTATTTTACCAAGATAGATCTAAAAAGTGGTTATCACCAAATCAGGATAAGGGAGGGGGATGAGTGGAAAACCACCTTCAAAACCAATGAAGGACTATTTGAATGGTTTATCATGCCTTTTGGCTTGTTAAATGCACTAAGCACCTTCATGAGATTGATGAATGAAGTGCTAAAACCTTTCCTTAACAAGTTTATTGTTGTATATTTGGATGATATACTGATTTTTAGTGACAGCAAGGAAGACCACATAAGGCATAGCCATCAAGTGCTCAGGAGGCTTCAAGAGGAGAAGTTGAGAATCAATCTTGACAAATGTGGCTTCCCACAAGAAGAGTTGATATTTTTGGGGTTTGTCATCTCCAAGGGCAGCCTAAAAATGGATCCAAGTAAGGTTGAAGCCATTCTTAATTGGCCAACACCTACAACAGCCTCTGAGGTAAGGAGTTTCCATGGTTTGTGTAGCTTTTATAGAAAATTCATTAGATGGTTTAGTGGAATTTGTGCTCCACTTTTTGACACCATAAAAGGGGGCAAGAAATGTGTGTTTGTATGGACAAATGAGGCCAACAAAGCCTTTGAACTGTTAAAGAAATTTTTTTTAGAAAAACCAGTCCTAGTGCTACCTAATTTTGACAAGGTCTTTGTGGTAGAGTGTGATGCAAGTAAGAGGGTTGTTGGGGGAGTCTTAAGTCAATATGGGAGGCCTGTAGCATTCTTTAGTGAGAAATTAAATGAGGCAAAACAAAACTACTCCACCTATGATCTAGAGTTATATGCCATGGTTCAGTCATTAAGGAAATGGAGACACTACTTATTGCCAAAGGAATTTATAGTTTTTACTGATAACCATGCATTAAGCTTCTTGAACAGGCAGCAAAAGTTGAATCACAGACATGTCAAGTGGATGGAGTACATCCAAGCATACACCTTCTCCATAAAACGTAAGAAAGGAGTGGCCAATAAGGTAGCCAATGCCTTAAGTAGGAGAAATCTTGTTGTGCAGACCATACAGTTGGAAAGTACAGGTATTCAAGCCATCAAAGATTAGTATGCAGTAGATGAGGACTTCAAAGAACCATACCTCTCTTGCAAGGCCATGACGAGAAGGTATAATACTGATTTTTCTAATTTTTTGTTGCAAGATGGATATCTTTTCAAGGGTAGCATGTTGTGTATCCCAAGAAGGTCTGTTAGAGAGAATATAATCAGGGAAAAGCACTGTGGCAGCATGTCAGGTCACTTTGGTATTGACAAGACCCTAGAATTGCTTAGGAGGTACTATTTTTGGCCCAAATTGCCAACTGATGTAAGGAAGTTTGTTGAAACTTGTCAAATTTGCTAAAGAGCAAAGGGGCATACATCCAATGCAGGTTTATACACTCCTCTACCTATTCCTTCAAAGCCTTGGGATTCCATCAGTATGGACTTTGTACTTGGTTTGCCCAGGTCCAAGAATGGCCATGATAGCATCTTTGTGGTAGTTGATAGGTTCTCAAAAATGGTTCACTTCATCCCTTGTAAAACCACACATGATGCCTCACACATAGCAGGTCTATTCTTCAAAGAAATAGTCAGGTTACATGGTTTACCTTTGTCAATCATCTCAGACAGAGACCCCAAGTTCATAGGACACTTCTGGAGGACACTTTGGAAGAGACTAGGTACAAATTTGTCCTTATCATCTCCCTATCACCCTCAGTCTGATGGACAAATAGAGGTGATTAATAGGTCACTTGGAAACCTCCTAAGATACCTAACCAAGGAGCATGGTGCTAGTTGGGATTAAATTTTGGCTCAGGCAGAGTTCTCATACAATGACACTGTCAATAGAAGCACCGGCCTGTCTCCTTTCCAAATTATTTATGGCACTCACCCAAGGGGTATTTTGGAACTTAGGGAGGTTCAAGGACTGGAAAATAGCAGTGCCTTGGCTGAAGACTTCATTCAAGTCATGAAAGATGTCCATGAACAAGTACAACAAAAATTGATGTCCACTTCACAGAAGTACAAACAGTTTGCTGATAGGAAAAGAAGGGATTTGCAGTTCAAGGAAGGTGATTTGGTAATGGTCCATCTGAAGAAGGAAAGGCTCCCTGTAGGTAAACATACCAAGCTACTCATGAAGAAGATTGGGCCTTGTGAAGTGCTCAAGAAATGTGGAGAAAATGCATATAAAATCAGACTTCCAGATGGCATTGCTTTGTCTCCAATTTTTAATGTTTCAGACCTTTATCCCTATAACGGATCTGATCCTTAGACTTTTGTTGAAGAAGATCAAACTGATCAGACACTCCAGGAACTCATTCCTTCCTCTCCAAATCAGATTGAGTGCATTTTGGACAAGAGGATTGCAAAACAAACTAGAAGGCACACCTATCATGACTATTTGGTGAAGTGGCTAAACAAACCTCAGGGGGATGCCACTTGGATGAGCAGGGTAGACATTGAGAAGGCAAGTTTCACATTTGATAGGATTCCAACTCAAGAGACTTGAGTTCTCTTTGACAGTGGCTGTATGGTGCAGGGCACCTAGGAGCAGTCTGACACCTCAAGCATTTTTTATGCATTTTGATAAGCTATGTTTTGTTTTGATTGTATGTGTTGTAATAAGTCTTTAGCCATGTTTGTATGGTCCCTTTTGTGTGGTCAAGATGATTGAGGTGACCCTATAAACCTCAATCATGCTTAGTCCACTTGGATCCTTGTTCTGCCAATCAGGCCGAGAAGGTCTAAAGGATTGTATTCTGAGTTTTTTTGATTGTTTGTGTGTTTTATCATGTTTTGGGAGTATGGAGGATGGTTTGATTCCTTTGGACAAGCTAAACCATAGTGTTAATGCAAAAATACCATAGTGTCAAATATTGTCAATGTATTATGACACATTGGGCAGTTGCAACTCATTTTGGATAGTTCAAACTGAATTTGTAAGTTGCATACCGACTTGGATGGGTTAATATGGTAAACATCTTGCTTCAGTTAGGAGGAGGAAGTTTTTGTATGGAATTTGTGCACAGAAATCAAAGAAACTGACTATTTTTCCCTACATTTTCACTGTTGTACAACCTGTACGGATTTTATAGGGGTGCAAATGTACTTTTTATAAAATTTCTTGGAGTCAAGGTTCATATGAATCTAGTTTGAGGTCTTGAAGTGGTCAGCATCAGGAGATATTGATTTTTCTTTCAAAACAGGTCTAGAAACCCTGTTTTCTAGGGCAGCCATAGAAATCCGACCCTAGAATGCATTCCCACTGGTGAAAATTCATAAAAACTGGTGAAATGTAGGCTAGGGATATGTACTATAAGATTCCAAAATCTTTTTGTTGGGAAATGCAGTCTTCTATTTTTAATTTGATGCCCTAGGTCAAGTATTACCATGTATTTGGCCTGTTTTATGCTATTTGCTGTTGTAGGTGACAGAATCCAGACAAGGTGAATGAAAGAATGGTGGTTTTGTGTTGTAGGGACTTGGTAGAGACATTCCAAATTCCTGCCCCTAACCTATGAACCCAATTTGAACCCTTTGCTTTGTAACCCAGGCCTAAAGTGATCAATTAGGCCTAGAGACCTAGTGGGGGTTTTGAACTGCTGGACTAGAGTTGGGATTGGAGATTAGGAGGTTTGTTAGAGCCCCATAGAGGGTATCCAAAATCACCATTTGTTTGCCTAGTCCTTTGGGGTTTTGTCATTTGGTATGAAGAAAACTAGTCTTGGAGGGGTAGTAGCCTCACTAGGCCTAGTCAAGGTTAGAGAGTTGAATGAAGTTGGTGATCAAACCAAATGTTGGTAAGGTGTTTTTAGACCTGCATGAAAGTGTAGACATAGCCTTGAGAGTTGGACAAGAGCCTAAGTAACAAATCCTTCATTTACCCTTGAATGTGCCTTTGATTGTGTTGGATTGAAGAAGTGAAGTGGGTGAGTGGGCTAAGGAGAACAAACTTTCTTTGTGTTGTGCTTCCCTTGTGCCACCTCTACATCAATTATTTATGGGCTACAACCCAAAGGAAGTTGCAACTCCCTAAATTACAATGCAATTGTTGTCATAGCGATTGCACCTAGATGCTAAGCTTGATTGCTTAGCAATCCCATGAAACATGGAAACATATTTGAGCCTATGGGTATGCTCATAGTGAAGATGAATCTACAGATTATAGGCTGATTCCCCTTTTGATTCTCCTAGAGACTAATGAATTTTGAAGGAAAAGGGTAAGAAAGATGATTGTTTTGAAAATGAAAACTAACTCTAGGAGGTGATTGCACCAAAATGATATTAAAAGGGCAGACTGATTCATGATTACTACTTTAAAGATTTCTTCACACAACTCAATGAATGGCAACTTTATCACATAAGTATTTCAAAGGGAGGCTCAATGATATGTCTCTTAGCAGGAAAGCTATTTTTCACAACTTGAAAGGTAAGATAACTGTTTGGCACAACCTAAGACCTATAATGTAAATTGCCTCAGTGTGTTTGCAGTAATGAATGAGACAAGATTAAAGGTTTTGATTATTTAAAACACATTTAAATTTCATCCAAATCATCCATTAAGGCATATACATAGATATGAAAAGGTAAAATGTAGATCTTTTAAGTAATGAAAGGAAAATGTTGCAAAATGACAAAGATATAACCTGTAAAACCTGCTATTATCTATCAATCTATCAAAAATGAGTTACAAAACTATATGGATTTTCTGTAATGTGAAAGAAAAAGCATAGAATCAAGAACTGAGAGATAAAACTAGGTTTCTCCTCCTATAATATAAGGAAGAACCTCCAAGGGACTCTTCTGAGTCAAGTCCAGTCAACTCCACTCCACAATGTCTCTCTCATGAGAAAAATAGAAAATCCCTAAAAAGAAGGGTCTCAACTACTCCAATTTGAGCTAAAATAGCTCCATACTCTCCCTCTCAATCTATTTGACCAAGAAGAACTCCAAAATCACCTCAATTTTACAATAAATCAAGGAAAATCACTCCACAGCTCTAAGTTTGCATTTTAGTTTAACTCTCTATTTTTGCATTCAATTGAGAGGCAATATTAACTAAAATAACAAATATTAAATCCAATCAATATGATTGACTTAATAATTGTTATGTGATGCATGACTTCCCCTTATGTTTATTACATAACACATATTAAAGCAATTTATAGTTCATTACATTTAATAATTGTTATTTTACAATTTTTGTTTAATGATGATGCAAAGATAGGGATTTGAGTTAAATCTAAAAAAATGATAATTAGAGGCAAAAGAAATAACCCCTGTTCCAATTACACATGCCAAAATTAACTCCCTGGGTCAACCTGAGTCAAGCTCTCAATGAAAAACACAAGCTAACTCCATGTCCTAGTCACTGTAAAGGTCTTCAAAATATTTAAATGCTTGATGCATTTGACTAAGTAAAAAATGGAATCTCTTATTGTTTCCATAATCTACCACCCTGATTGCAATATCACATGCTTGTCTTCTACTATCTCCTGTAGCATTCTTAAAGTATTTTTTTTTAAATACTTAATGTTGGTGTATAACTCCTATAGTTTACACTAACGTATTCAAAGTTAGGTGATTCCCACATGTTCTTTGACTTTTGTCTAAGTTGTTGGTTATTTGGGAGATGTGTCATTCCAACAGACACCTTTCCGCTATTGTCATGGGTAGTTGTGCTATTCATATGGGTTGTAAGTCATGACCTATCCTTGTTTTGTGGAGAGTCAAGTATCCAACTTCTCCTATTTATATCTTCTCATTTGTTAATAAATTTGTTCATTTTCACTTGCAATCTCATGCTTTTTGTATCTCCATGATCTTGGTAGTTTCTACATGGTATTAGAGCCTTTGTGGTTAGCTTCAAGCCATTTTTTCACTATGCATCTTGTTCCATGAGAGTCACGCTTCATTTCTATGAGGCATTTTCTTGGTTCGTTTGTATTTGGTTTTATTGTTTAACATTGTTTTTGCTGTGTCTACTATGGAGTTCAAATCACCCATAGAAGGCATTGTCTTGATGCCACAGAGAGGCCAAAATCAGCCTGCATCACCGACGTAGAACGCCCATTATCAGGCCTACATTATGGAGGTTGGGACACATCAAAAGCAGCTCATACATGCATGTTTTGGAAGGCACCAATTAGCCCACGAAAGGGCATTCGACAATGTCTTCCAATGCTCACCATGTGAGCTCTAAGGCAAAATGAAAGGCACTTTACAAGTGCCTATTCTCATGCAGCTCATGTCCCTCATTGACACCCTTCATAGGCAATTTCAAGCACTGCTACTAGGCGGCCTTCAAACGCTACATTAGGGGTTGGCAACCCTCCTCATTAGGTCAACTCTACTTGTCCTCCACATCACCTCTATGTCCTTCGTGTGCCTCAAAAGTGGTGCCCAGGTCTACCAGTCTACATGAGGACAGGTCTTTTTTTTGCCAGATTTTGATACTGTGG
The DNA here is from genome assembly GCA_027924645.1 of Cunninghamia lanceolata. Classification (NCBI taxonomy): domain Eukaryota; kingdom Viridiplantae; phylum Streptophyta; class Pinopsida; order Cupressales; family Cupressaceae; genus Cunninghamia; species Cunninghamia lanceolata. Next base: position 24,406,344 of record BSBN01000867.1, read on the forward strand.
GAGGGAAGCGATGACTGTCAAAGTAAAGGCAATGAATTGTGTCACTATTCACATGACATAAGAAACTTGGGGGGGGGGTGAGGTCAGCAAACAAAAACTGGGGGGGCTCAATTTTTTATGTATTAGCCCTTGGTCATATGGGGTAATAAGCTCCTGGTCATGCTCTACCAAAGGGAGCTAAACTTTTGCCTCTCTACAAGTTTTTTTTCTCTTAAAAATTGTATGCAAAATTTTTTCCAAGCACATTGGAAAAATTTTCTAGAAGGTGTATTTTTTTGTGAATGCAAATTTTTAAAGGGCAATAAATTTTGTAAAACAACTCAAAATTGAGTCATTCTTTTTGCAAAAGTGGTTTTTTTATCCTCGATCTAACTAACCTAATATCACACTGTAATTATAAAGTGCCCAATCATGATGTTTTAGGGTGACTACACACACTTCTTCTATTCAACGCATAATTTGGTGGGGGGGGAATCGCATAATCAAGGGGGGATCTTGTGTGTTCATATTACACACTTCCTAGTGAAGTGCTTTTGTGTGGGTTGTGTTACCTTTTCACATCTTCACTTGCATTTCTTTAGTTCTTTCTTTACATAATTCTGTAACTACTATCTAGTAACTAAAGCATCATGGAGTCTATGATTCCTATACCACCTTTAATGCCTTTCAATTATCACGATTGGAATATTAAAGTAAGTCTTGTGCTAAAAAACAAGGGTTTATATAGGATATCTATGGGAATAGAAAAGAGACCTAATGCAGCCAAAGAGAAAGAAATGTTTTTCAACAAGTGTGACCCATCATTTGGTTTTCTTTGTTTATATATATCTCCTGAATTGTTGTTTCATGTAGAGAATTTAACTACACCTAATGAAGTTTGTGATACTTTAAACAAATTATTTGGGAAAATTAATGAACTCAAAAGTCATGAATTGGAAAATCAACTCTTAGGTCTTAGTCCTAGAAGTTTCTCAACTTTAGCATATTTTCCACAAAATTCAAATCTTTAAGGTTGTAGTTAAAAGATTGTGGAATTGACAAGAAACATGATCAATTAATCCTTTCTATACTTTTCAATTAGGTCCTAATTTTTCTGTGTTTGTATCAACTTTCTATTCTACTAAAAGTGATCTTGGAGCATCATGGAAAATGCCCACTCTAGATAACTTTATTTCTAATCTCACAAGGGAACAAGAAAAACTAATTCAAATGGGTTCTTTGAAGTTGATGCAGGTACTTTCAGAGGTCATAACTTTTCACTCAGAGGTCTGTTGGAAATAAAATTTGGTGGCCAGATGCATCTTGAAGAGTTTAATAAAAACCCACTAAATTGGTAAATTTGGTAGGTCACCATTTTGACACTTTTCTAGAACCTTATCCGATCATCTAGGGCCTCAATATGAGGTTTTAATGTTTTTTTCAAGATTTTCCTAGTTATTTTTTCTAAATATATTCCTAGCTTTACTTGCAATTAGATTAGAAAGTTGACAATTAGTCATTTTTTAGTAAGTTTCAAATATATGGAAATGTTCATGGTCATACATATGTGTTGATGATGATTGTTAGTCATTACAACATGCATAGAAATTTGCACAACAAACCTTTATTATCTTGAAAAGTACGATAAATTTGGAACAAATTGATGACTCCAAGTCTCCGTTGATTAGGTCATGATCTTCTAATGTTACTCAGAGGTTGATGTGACATGTTTTTTTCCATTTCAAGGGGTCTTACACTATCTGTATTGTAAATCGTTGCCTGTATATCTGACTCTGCATCTGTTTCCTGTAAACTTACTTCACAACAAGGTTATTTCCACTATGCTCCACAGATAATGATTATATTTATAAGTTTGATCAATTCTTCTGAGCATTTACTGTCATGAATTTGTTTTATGCTTCTACATTATATATTTAGTCAAATAATGTGCCTATAAGCAGATATTTACAAGTATATCATTGATAGTCATTCGTATTTGCATGATGTTTGTCATTTTGACATGCTTTCATTCAAAATATGCTTTGTGTATTCAATTATTTACAAGTTATATGAATATTTCATGTTTATTTGCTTTAGATTATATGTTATTTGCAATTATGAAGGTGATTTGTAATGAAATTTAAAGAAAATTTATAGAATACTTCTAAATTTAGTGAACCTTTAGCTAGTGAGTCACATACATTCTAGATACATTCATGAAGAGAAGAAATGAAACCATAATTTCACTAGGTTGTTCCATAGCTAGGTATGGTTGATGCTAACTTCAAAGGAACAAGGAATGAAAACAACACATGCAACGTGACAAGCACTCCAAGGGACACAGTTAATCAACGCATATCTTCAAATTTCAAGCACTGATTACTAAAGATTTACAATTATTTGTAATCAAAATAGCTTCTCTTTCATTATGTACTCAAAAGACATGTACATTCACAAAAGTCTTGAAATTAGTTTTGAATGCTTCAGCAATCTAACTTCAATTAATTTTCTAATGCCATAAAAAGTGCACTCCATCCCCTTTTATAGAATAAGGAGAGGAGGCAGTTACACATGACCAATTGGTTAAGATTTGTCTATTTATATCAATGGTCAATGTCATCTGATTGAATAAGCCAACACTTGTAAACAAGAGCACAGGTTGCCAGCTGGCCACCATCTATTAGACTCGAGCATCACATTTATGTTGAATATGCATATGACTTCATCACCATGCATCCTTATTTATTCTTCATCTCCTTCTTCTTCATCTTCTTCAATTTCTTCATCATCATCATCATCATCATCATCCTCATTTTCATCTTCATTATCACTATCAGTCACATGATAATCAGTATGAATGGTGCTTTCCATGCAATCAACTACACAGTGAGGCAACTTGTTCAAATGGAGTGATAAATCAGGCTCTAATGGTACAAAATATTGTAGTTTCACAGCCAAACACACTTAATGATGGGGTTGTATAGCAGCAAGAATAGCCTCAGAATGATATTGCCTTCCTAAACTGGTAGGGAGATGAGTTCTATGGCATAAATAGAGATGATACTTCAATTGCAGCAAATACGAGAGCTAAAAAGAGGGGTTATGAGATAGATCAAGTAGCAAACAAAGGAAAAGGACCTGCTAATCCTTATACATCCTAGATTCCCCATATTTTGTAAAGGAATACTCAAGCAACTGCTAGGGAACAACCTCATTTGCAAGCTAATATTGCTGTTGTAAAGTCACATCAGAAGGTAAACGTCACTTTACCTTTTAATATCATTGAAAATATGAAAAAAATGAATGTGAAAATATCTATGTGGGATTCCTTAGCCATCCCAGGTCAAAAGGACATGTTACAATCTACCTTGTCTGATTTAAAAATGTCAAATGATACAACTGTTGACCTAGCTAGGGTTGTTCTTACCAATTCATCCCAGGACAATAGTAAATAGCCAAATAAGAGTGCTAAACCACTTCTATTTTTTGTGTCATTAATAATAGGAGACATGTTAGTACATATTTGCATGATGGATAGTGGTGCAAGTAGTTCTGTAATGCCAAAATAGATTGTAGGCCAATTATGATTGAGATACCAGCCCTTTGAGAAGGCTGTGCTCCAGCTAGATGGTATACCTGTTAACACTGTAGGTGTGATAAAAGATCTCGGTCTCACTTTGCATACCTGTCCAAATGTTTCCATTTCTCAAGAGGTGTTCATCATAGATTTACCTCCTTATTTTGCCATGTGTTTGTCAAGGGAGTTCACATCCAAGATAGGAGGATATTTATCCTCAGATTGGTCCCACGTATTTTTTAGGACCCAATATGGCACAAAAGTGACCATAAAATCTGAATTGCTTGGCAAATATCACATAGAGCCTTACGTCCCAAGTGTTGTTAATGCAAATTGCATTATTTCTGATGATCCTGAGCTTGTTGCTGCTCAAGAATTGCAAGTTGAGAGTATACAGAAGTGTTGTTAAAGGAGCGGGCCTTAGAAAATATTGTAGATGATCCTAAGGGACACATTCAAGAAATTGGTATGGGGTTTACATGTTGCACGAACCTGAAACAAAAATTCCAAACCTTGTAAAGAATGCAGAACATCAGATAGAACAACAGGATGAGGTATGGAAAATGTACTTTGATGGCTCCAGGAATAGGAATGGATTTGTAGGTGGTAGAATACTTGTGTCTCCACAAGGTGACATATATTATTCTACTTTTCATTTTACTTTTTCATGTACAAATAACATTGCTAAGTCTGAAGGGTTGATTCAAGGTTTGCAGTGGGAAAGGAAAAGGAAAATTAGTTGTTTGTAGGTGTATGGGGATAGCGAACTTATTGTAAATTAGGTGAGGGGACTACATATTACAAATAATGATGATTTGAAATGCTATAAACATAGGGTATGGGATATGATTGAGGAGTTTGATGCTTTCAATCTAATCTCTATTCCAAGAAATCAAAATCGTTATGCAGATAGGTTAGCTATGATTGGGGCTCAATCTAATATCCCCAATGATATTTAAAGAGAAAAGGTACAGCCTCATGTGAAAATAGTTGATAGGCCCTCTATCCCTGACAATAACATTCATTGGCAGGTTTTTGAGAGTGATGAGTAGGTTATGCATTTCCTGTTAGAAGAGGATGAGTTCTCTGTGATGAATCAGAACAAACTCAAATAGTAATATGGTGATCATCAAGTTGTTCAGTTAAGGACTAATAATCTGCCCAGAGGGTTGGTAACCTTAGAATTCATTTTTGGTACTGATGATCAGCTGAAAAAGAGAAAAACTAGCATATAGGTCAAAGAGGAACATTACGAGGAGCTAGAAATTTTTAAAGGTAAGTTTCTCAAAATTGGTAAAATCTGTTCACCCAAGGATAGGAAAACTTTTATTGCTCTTTGTCAAGAATTTGAGGTTGTGTTTTCTTGGGAATACTGAGACTTAAAGGGGTTTGACCCTCATATTGCCCAGCATACTATAGAGTTAGAGCCAAGTGCAAATCCTGTAAGGCAGAAACAAAGACCTTTAAATCCAAAACTTGAGCCTCTGATGATTAAAGAATTAACCAAGCTAATCGAGGGAAATATCATTTTTCTGATCAAGCATACTTCTTGGGTCTCAAATCTTGTTCTTGTGAGAAAAAAGAATGGAGAGATTAGGCTGTGTGTTGACTTTAGAGACCTTAATAGAGCCTTCCTAAAGGACCACTGCCCACTACCCTCAATGGAGAAAATTCTATAAGTAGTGGCTAGTTCAGAAAGATTCTCCTTACTTGATGGATATTTTGGTTATAATCAAGTATTAGTCAAGGAGGAAGATCAGTTAAAAACTGCTTTTACCACCAAATGGGGCACCATGGCCTACAAAAGGATGTCTTTTGGTCTGTCAAATGCTGGCTCTACTTTTCAGAGAGCTATGGATATTGCTTTTAAAGGTTTGCTTTATAAATTGGTACTTGTGTACCTTGATGACATCGCAGTTTTCTCTACGGGTGCAGCTGAACATTTATCCAACCTGAAACAAGTATTTGAGAGATGTAAAGAGTTTGGGATATCTCTCAATCCCAAGAAATGCATTTTTGTTGTGCATGAAGGAAAGCTTTTAGAACACATTGTGTCAAAAGAGGGACTTATCATTGATACAGAAAGAGTAAGAGATATTTTGGAACTACCTTTACTTAGTCACAAGAAAAGATTGCAAAGTTTTATTGGTAGAATTAATTTTCTGCAAAGATTTATACCTGACATTGCAAATTTATTGAAGCCATTGACCTCTATGATAAAGAAAAATGTAGTTTTCAGTTGGACAAAAGAGGGCAAACTTAGCTTTGAGTCCATAAAAGAAGCATTATCGGCTGCACCAACTCTGATAAATCTTGATTTCTCAAAAGATTTTATTTTGTATGCTTATGGCAGTTTAGATACAATTTCTACAATTTTGGTACAGCAGTAAAGTGAAGGCTTTGAGTAGCTAATTGCTTTGTTTAGTCAAGGACTGGAGGAGTATGAATAGAGGTATAGTTTCATTTTAAAACATGTCCTTGCAGTGGTAAAGAGTCTCAAGAAGTTTAGGCATCTTATTTCTAACAATAATGTACATTTGATGGTTGCTCAGCCTAGTGTGAAAGATTTTCTATTAGGTAAGGATGTTAATGAGAAAAGGGCTGGTTGGATTACCAAAGTCATAGAATATGATGTAGATATCAAGATAACCAAGCTCAATAGAGGTAGAGGACTCAGTGAACATCTTGCTACTAGGTCTGAAAATGAAACAGAGAAGGAAGAAGAGGTGCTTCTGACCATTGAAGATGAACATCAAGATGATACAACAATAGTTGGAACAGGTTGTGTTAATGACATGACTCATTTTTTGCAAACTGGTGAATGTCCAGCAGGTTTAGATAGAACCAAGAGAAGATATTTTAGACTGCAGTCTATTCCTTATGTTTTAATTAATGATATCTTTTTTCAGAAAAGATTTTAATGGTGTGTTGTTAATATGCATTGATAATGATCAAACTGACAAGGTGCTACATGAGTTTCATGATGGAACAGTAGGGGGTCATTTTGCCCCAAGGACTACTGCTTGGAAAATAATGAGAGCTAGATATTATTGGCCCAGCTTATTCAAGGATGCCAATGCATGGGCCAGAAAGTGTGTAAAATGTGCCATTTTTGCAAGCAAAGAAAGGCTGCTAGCTTTACCTCTACAAGTAATTTAAATAGAATAGCCCTTCATGAGATGGGCCATTGATTTTATAGGTCCCATTAACCCACCATCAAGTGCAGGCCATAGATGGGTACTTACAGCAACAGACTATTTCACAAGGTGGACTGAAGCAGTGGTTTTGAAGGAAGCCAATGAGAATGTTGTTTTAATTTTTTATTATGATTTGGTATCTAGATTTGGAGTACTTGAGTCAATTATCTCAGACAATGCTTTAGCATTTGTTGGATTGAAGATAATTGACTAGGCTATGAAGAATGGAATCTATTTGAACACTTTATCAAATTATTACCCACAGGGTAATGGTTTGGCTGAATCCACAAATAAGAATCTCATAAGGATTGTCAAAAGATCAATGGAGGACAACTAGAGAACCTAGCACACCAATCTGAAATCTACTTTATGGGTAGGTAGAATTACTCCCAAAAGGTCTATTGGAAACTCCCCATATATGTTAGTTTATGGAAAAGAGGCAAGATTACCTGTGTTTGTGGAGCTGCCAGCATTTGATATCATGAATCAACTGGAGATGTTTGAAGAATAAGACCCCATGGCTGTCAGATATGCTCAACTTATGGAGCTTGAAGAAATGAGAGATAAAGCTATGAAAGCTATGGAGTATCATTAGCTTTAGACAAAAATAAATTTTGATAAGAAGGCCACTCCCAAAAATTTTAGGGAGGGTGATATGGTACTCAAATTGGATGACTTGAAAAGCAAGCCAGGGAAGCACTCCAAGTTTGACAGCATGTGAAGTGGCACATTTATCATTACTGAATGCAAGGAGCACAATGCATTTCAGTTATCAAACATGGATGGAGAAAATTTGCCTATCCTAGTCAATGGGATACACCTGAAGAGGTGTTTTGAGGTATGAGTTGCCTTGTAAAATAGTAGATTAGGTTTTTTCTTTCAATAAGTGCTAATGTACAATAGTTTAGATACCTTTTTGTTTTCCCTAAGTGATGTCTAGCATAGTTAGTTGAGTTGCTTTTAGCATTTTATTTTGGTTTTGGTCTTCCAAGTGTTCTTTATTGTTGTTATGCTGAGTTACTGAGGTCAGGGTTGCTTGTCAAAGGTATTTTTAAGTCTCTATGTAACTCCATGCCCAACGGATTCTTAAGGCCACTGGTCTATTTGTTTAGCAGGCAAACATCTCTGAGAAGTCGCTAAAATGTTGACCTATTTTCCTCTGTCCAGAGTTAAATTTTTCACCTTGTATATTCTTTGAATATCCTTTAGAAAATGACCCTACAAAGCTTAAATCCTTCAATTACCCATGCTCTGCCTTGCCAAAATTCTCAAGCACTTGCCTGGAGAATCCTTGAAGAAAACCTAGAAAAACCCATAAATCTTTTTTCTTCAAGTGCCTTCCATTGCAGATGATTCTTAGTTTTATACTTAATCATTTTTGTATGTACCTTTGTATGTATCGTTGTATATATATATATGTTGTATCACATATACATTCGCATATACAATTGTATATACAAAGGAAGATGCAAGGTTAGATACAAAAGGTGGGATACAAAAGTGAATGTGCATCAGGTTATCTTTGTATATGCAATTGCATGTACAAGGCATATACAAAGGTGTCATGCCCACATTTCACGTGCGTTCACAACACGCAAAACATGCATGTTATGTCTACACATGCCAAGTAGGCATGATTCGAACTATCAAAAAAAATTTCTTTACTGCAAGAAAGCTTTCCCTCGCATGTGTAAGCATGCTCGGTTGCGTTGCATAAGTTGACAAGGGATTGCTATTACGGTATATATTCTACACATATGTGTATATAGATACCGATCGTTAAGTTGAGTCATTTTGTTCTCTTTCATCTAGGGTTCTTTGTAAAGATGGTTGACCTTTAACCAGCTTCCTTAGTTTGTTTCGATACTGGTTCGCTATACTTCTTGATTTCCTACCATTGCTATTTAATCTGTTTATCTCAATGAATTTTATCATTTCCTAGTCTACCAATAGGTTTAATAACTTAAATTGAATTCACGTATTATAGATCGATCTGATGAATTTCAATTAGTTAAATAATCAATTAATTTGTCTCATTTATTCTTTACTTAAATCTTTAATTATGATTACATAATAAAATATTTCTCTTTTCCTTTTGAAATATACTATATAAAAAAAAATGTATAAATATAAATTCATCATTCATACAAATTTTCAAATGTCTTAATTCCTTTTCTTTTAAAAAGAAACTCTATAATCATAAATAAATGTATATATATATATATATATATATATATATATATATATATATATATATATATATATATATATATATATATATATTCATTTATTTGATTAATAACTTTATATTCCATACTAGTGGAAATTCCACTTAAAATTTTATAGAGTTAGTTACATAAACCAACTCATTTATATATATATATATATATATATATATATATATATATATATATATATATATATATATATATATATATATATATATATATATATATATATATTTATTTATTTTTAAATAATTACCATTTACATATCTTATTAGTGCAAGCTCATGCACTTACAAGTTATATATATAAATATACATATATCTATACAGAGATGTGTGTGTGTATATATATATTTATGTTATTAAGTGGAATAGTGGAAATTCCACTTACATTTTAATATCATTTTAAACATAGAATCCAACTCATTGTGTAGAGGGTTAAATAACGCTAATTTTAATTGTGAGCTAAGTGTTTGTTTTGTTTTGCATTTTGTGCAGGGTATGAGGGGGAGCGGCGGCAGATAAGAGGGACGACAAAGGGAGGAGGGTCGTGGACTGCGCGCAGGCCACTGCGGCGGTGATACGGCAGGAGGTGGGAGGCACTGGGAGCAAAAGGCGGAGGTGGGAGGTGAGACGGGGGCCGCAGGGCGGCGCTATGGGTATTTGCGGGCGTGGGGAGGTTTAAAGGTCGCGGGGGTGTGGGGAGGAGCAGAGCCCCACCCACACCCCACTTCGTGGGTGTGGGTGGGGCTCCGTCCCTCCCCTCACCCCATCCTTGTATAAAACGGTGGGGGTTTAACCCCCCACCACTTCTCCTTTGCAAATTTGTGACTATTAAAATGTGGAAACAGCGAACTCTCCATTTTGTGATTTGAAAAATTTTCATTTATTATTATTAAAAGATAATATATATATATATCACTATATATATCATTTGCACGATTTCATTTAATTTTAAAACCAAATTATATATATATATATATTTGTAAATACATTTGTGAAACAATATTTCCATTTCTCAACTTCATTTAAAATGAACTATATAAATATTTATATTACAATATATATATATATATATATATATATATATATATATATATATATATATATATATATTTCAGTTTTCATAATACAAATGTAAATACAGATATAACAATTTTCACAACTAAATTTTAAAATCAGAATGATATATGCCAATATAACTACATATATATTTATATTTATAAAACGATAATCCATGGTAAAAATTCTTTTCAACACTAGTTATATTTCTGATTTATCAATTTCATTGAATAAAAAGGAACATTTAATCATTTAAACTTGTAGTGGTATTTTCCTTATCTATCAATTACATTTTTAAATTTAAATAGAATTAAGGATCAAAGATAAAATAGGAACCTAATGAATCTTTCCTTTCAATAACACATAATAGACAAATAGAAATTTGATTTAGATTAATTCCATTTGCAAACTTAACTCAAGATGTGATTTTTATTTCAAGGCAAATGCATCATTCAATAAAACTGTAAAGGTAACTTTCTCGCTAGATAATACAAGAGATAGATTTATAAATTGATCCAACTCACAAACATACACACAACTTCTCATTTTTGTTATAACAACAAATGATGACAACAATGATAAGTATTCACAACTCAAATACACTCTAAGGGATGAATTAACTCCTTCTCCCAAACATACAAAGACGCAAAGTAATAACCAGTTTAAATCACAACAAATGACTTAATGAGGGAGGATTAACTCTCTACTCCCAAGATAACGATTTTTACAATAATTGCAAGAGGGAAAATTTCTCCTCTAAAACCCTTACAAAAAGAACTCATAAGGACTTTAAAGAACCAAGTCCTCATTACAAATAAGAGATAAAACATTTTCATTTAACAAGGCAAGATTTTCTTCAATCCTCTTAACATGCTTCAACAGGACCTGCAAGACAACAAGGGAGACAACAAGAACCATCTAGCTCTCCTCCCTATCTTTGACCCGCTAGAGGGTCACCCCCGAGCTAGGGAGACCATCCTCATACCAAGGTACAATATACAAAACAACACTTCACAACACTGAATAACAATAACAAAGCAATTAACACACAACCCCATGGTTGACTCACAACACAAAAACTCAGCTTAGGTGAGTACAAGGAGGGTAGGGAAGTAGACATCTCTAACCCCCAGGTGTCATCCTTTCCCATCTAATCACATTGTATCACAAGGCCTCAAGCCCAAAATTATATTCTTCCTCCACAAGGCCTCAAGCCAACAATTTACTCTTCTTCCACCAGGCCTCAGGCCTTCCAATAAACCCAACCACCAGGGATATCCCAATAGGCTCACATGGCCATAAGCCCTCTAGGCTATATAATTACTAACCCCAAAACAATAATAGAAAACACATAAAAGACATTTACATCACATTCATCAAGCAAGAGACAAACATACATTTCAAACAATAGATCACACAAGAGTGTAGTCTTGTTCACCAACCTTTCAAGGCCCAATTATGGAATGAAATTTGATGAAGAGCTCCACTCTAGCCTCCTTCTCCAAAGTCTCCTTCTTTCCACAATAATCCAACCCCCTAACTCTCCTCCTTCTCTTTCTTTTAAACTAATTCCCTCTATTTTCCCAATCTCTCAAGTGGCAATAGACAACTAATCACAACTCATCCATTATCCTAGTGGTCATAAAACAATTGACCCCCACTCCATAGGTTCCCCACTATAGTCCTATCTACATCCCATGGTGAATTTAAAATACATTAAGTAAAATAAAATACAAATGGAGTGGATGAGACACTACCCCAAATAAGGGGAACCCCACCAAAAGAGAGGCACATGGAGACAAGCACTCCATTATTAGGGAATCATGGAGTTTTTTATTGACTTACAAGTGGCCTGAGTGTGGATTCCACTCATCCCATTGTCCCCATGCTTCTAAAGTCGTCACTTAACTTCACTGTGAAGTTTAAGTGACCATATGGAAGTTAACCCATGGTTATCCTAGTCAAAAAGGTCCCTAGACCCATGAGGTATAACCCAGGGTTGATTTTTGCCTAGTTAGAACTCCCAGAGTCAAATAAAACACAAGATAAAGGGTCAAAAAGAAATAAAATTTAAATAAGATTAAAACAACATTTCTTACAACGCTTATCATAATAAAAGTAAATCAGAAGATAACCCTTATTCCCTTGACCTCATGAAATATTAACACATTACAACATTACAACATTTTCCAAACATGAGGTTGATCATAGTTCCTCATTGAACTAGATCGGCTCACAAGGGATACAACATAGGTATGAGATGGTCTCCTGTAATTATGGTTTTGTTAGCAATACCTGCACACTCAAACTTGAAATCAATATCACATATAGATATCATAGCTGAAGCAAAATAAATACATGCATCCTAAACATCCTTCCATAAAATCACATTGAAGTTCCATTTCCATTCATCACTTTCTTAAAAGCAATATTTAAATATCATCGCACAATTATTTCCTTTTAAAATCAATTAGGTTTAATAAGCAAGATTCCAGAACATAAGTCTCTCAACATATAATAATAATAATAAAAATCACTGCAAATAGTCTCATGAATACTAGTGTAAAAAGTAGGACTCACATCCTCTCCCCTTAAGATTGCACTTCCTCCTCGAAGTCATCAAAGAGGTGAGGGTCAAGCGTCTTCAGTCTCGTAGCATCTTCCCATGTTGCAGTGACCTCATCGTACATATCCCACTAGACCCTAACCTGGTCCAGCTCTCGACCTCGAAGGCCTAGCGTCCGATGAGCAATATGCGTATTGGCTCCAAAGCCAGCTGTCCGTTTGCCTCTACCTGAAGAGCACTCCAATCCAACACGTGAGACAAATCAGACATATAACGTCATAAAACTGAAACATGAAAGACATCGTGGATACGAGACAGGCTAGGTGGCAAGGCTAAACGGTAGGCTATAGGTCCTATCCTCTTTAGGATCTCGAAAGGTCCTACAAACCGAGGTGCGAGCTTAGAGCCTTTTCCATAATGGATTGGACTCTTATGTGATCGCACTCTCAAGAATACTCTGTCACCTACTGAGAAGCTTCAATCTATCCTCTTTGCATCTGCATACTTTTTCTGTCTATCCTGAGCTTCCTGCAGTCTCTGCCTGATCAAAGAAACCTGCTGTTCCATATCTTGGATTAATTCTAGACCAATGGCAACTCGGTCCTCTAACCGATCCCAACTCAAAGGCGTTCTGCAAGGTCTGTCGTATAAAGCCTGGTAAAGAGGCATACCCAATGAGCTGTGATGCCCATTATTGTAGGCAAACTCAACTAGATACAGGTACTCCTCCCACTTAGACTGATGATCCATAACATACATACGCAGCATATCCTCTAACACCTAATTAACTCTTTCCGTCTGGCCGTCGGTTTCAGGATGATAAGCGGAACTGAAGTTGAGCTATGTGCCCAACGGCTGATGTAGAGCTCTCCAAAATGAAGATGTGAAAATGGAGTCTCTATCAGATATAATACGGCGAGGTACTCCATGCAGTCTGACAATCTGATCTAAAAACACCCTCGCCACCGATGCTACATTGTATGTTGTGCATACAGGTGAAAAATGCGCCACCTTGGTCAACTTGTCAATTATGATGGCATCGTGGCGTCGCGATGACATAGGTAGATCAACAATGAAGTCCATGGAAATGGTGTCCCATTTCCATTCAGGTATCTCATGTGGGTATAAGAGTCCTACTGGATGGTGATGCTCAGCCTTGACCCTCTGACACTCAAGGCATCGAGCAACAAACTCTGCAATATCACATCTCATCCCAGCCCAATGGTATAACTGTCTCAAGTCTGCTTGCATCTTCTTCACTCTTGGATGAGCTGTATAGGGTGCTCTATGAGCCTCAGAGAGTATCACTGCACGCAGATCACCTGGACGGGGTACATAGATGCGTTGCTTATGTCTACGTAAACCATCTGACTCTAGCGAATATCCTACGAATTTACCCTTCAGGACCCTCTGATTCTGAAACTCCTACACCTCAAGAAACCACTCATCCTCAGGCAGATGCTATAGAATACGTTCTCTCAAATCCACTTTCAAGGTTAGAGTCAGGATCTCATGGCGCCTTCGACTCAACGCGTCAGCGACCACGTTTTCCTTTCCCTTGATGTAATGGACATCAAAGTTGTATTCACATAAGAACTCCATCCAACGCTGCTGGCGGGCATTCAAATTCCGCTGAGTGAAAATATACTACAAGCTATGATGGTCTGAATGGAGCTCAAAGCGTCGGCCTAAGAGGAAGTGTCTCCATCGAATAAGAGCATGAATGACAGCTGCTAGCTCTAGATCATGCATAGGGTAGTTCAGCTCATGTGTTTTGAGCTTTCGCGATTCATAGGCAATCGCTCTACCACCCTGCATAAGCACAACACCAAATCCCTCTAAAGATGCATCCATGCAGACAACAAAATCTTCTACCGGATTAGGAACAGCTAATATGGGAGCACTGGTAAGACGTTCCTTAAGGATTCCAAAGGCCTTCTCACATTGCTCGGTCCATGTGAATCCTTTCCCTTTTAGCTGAAGGGAAGTAATAGAATGAGCTATCCTAGAGAAACCTTCGACAAACCTACGGTAGTAACCGGCTAGTCCCATAAAGCTCCTCACTTCTGTAACACTGGTGGGTGCTGGCCAATCCTGGATTGCCCTGATCTTCAATGGATCTCCGGAGATACCATCGCCTGATAATATATGTCCCAAATACTGCACCTCTGTCCTGAAGAAAGCACATTTTGCCAGATTGCCATACAGTTGATTCTCATGTAAACATTGCATTACTTGACGCAAATGGTCCACATGTTCCTCCTCAGTCCATGAATAGATCAAGATGTCGTCTAGAAATATGATCACGAACCGATCTAGGTAAGTACGGAACACCCCATTCATGAGACTCATGAACACTGCAGGGGCGTTCGTCAACCCAAAGGGTACCACTGTGAACTCATAGTGACCAAATCTGGTTTGAAAAGTAGTTTTATGAATATCTGCCTCTGTAATTCTCAATTGGTGATAACCAAATTTTAGGTCAATCTTTGAAAACACTCTAGCTCCTTGCATCTGGTCGAAGAGATCATCAATTCTCGGCAGAGGATATCGGTTTCTCACCATCACTTTGTTCAACTGCCTGTAGTCCATGCATAGTCGAAGAGATCCATCCTTCTTCTTTAAGAAAATAACTAGTGCACCCCATGGAGATACTAGGTCAGATGTGTCCCTTCTCTAGTAATTCTTCTAACTGCAGTTTCAGCTCTGTAAGCTCATGTGTAGTCATTCGGTAAGGTGCTTCAGATACTGGTTCTACCCCTGGTACTAGATCAATGTGGAAATCTACTTCTCTGTGTGGGGGCATACTAGGTAACTCTGGTAGAAAGACATCTGCAAACTCCCTCAGGATGGGGTGATCATCTAATGTAGTCTCAAGTTCGTCTTCTGATCTATCACTGACTATGATAGCAAATAACTGACATCCCTTCCGCATGCAACACTTAAGTTGCTGAGCAGATACCGTTCGAGCAGTCGTGGGCTTTTGTATGCCCACTATCTCTACCGGTGTGCCATGATCATCTGTGTAACTAATCGTCTTCTGACGGCAATCCAGCTTGGCTCTGTGACTTGCAAGCCAGTCCATGCCAAGAACTATGTCATAGGTTCCTAAAGGCATCACTCTAAGATCACATGTTGTAGTGAATGAACCCAAAGAAAACTTCACAATTTCAGACAATAGAATCAACTGACATCTTGGCCCCAGAGGCCAGCTTGACCTCCCACCTAATGTCCTACCTAGAAGCCACCAGCCTGCAATGTTCCACTAACGATGTAGATATAAAGGAGTCAGTAGCTCTAGAGTCAAAAAATGATAGAGATGGAAGATTCTGCTATCATACCTGTTGTCTCAATGACTGAGGCCTGAAAATCAGCCTGGCGGTTGTCAACCACTGCAAACATATGGTGGGATTTACCCACGTCACCCACTGTCTGCTCGGATCCTCCTACATGATGTTGTCCCCTAGCTGTATAACCTAATGGGCACTCTCTAGCTATGTGTCTTGATTCACCACAATTATAACAAGGGCCTCTAACCTGTACCTGTACAGTCTAAGTCCTGCTCGACTGCTGCTGCCCTGTTCTGCCAGTAGACCCCTGTGAACCCCTAAACGACTGCTGTGGTCTCGCGGGTCCCGCAGGTGGTCCTTGCTGTCTCTGTTCTCTGCGTGGGCCTTGCTGCTACCAACCTCTATTAATTCCCCCATATGATTTCTGTTGTGTTTTAGCTTTCTGTTGCTGTTGTGACTGTTGTTGTTGTGGGGGTCTAGGAGGTAGTGGTGCTGAACTGTATCCTCCTTTAGGGAAATGTTGTGTCGTCCTACAGAAGTTTTGTTGATGCTGCTACTATCCCTGATCCTGGAACTGAGGGTGAGAATTCTGCCCCCGTCCCTGAATCTCTTCAGCAATGTATGCTTTTTCGGCAGCATCACTCAGTGTCTATGGATCTGCCATCCGAATAGGTCCTGATATACTATGGTTTAGACCTTTGATAAACTTGTGTACCAGGAGTTTCTCATCATGGAGATATTCTGCATACCTAGATAACTCTGTAAATTTACTCTCGTACTGTGCCACTGAGAGTCCCCTCTGCTGTAGATCATGGAATTCATCTATACGACGCTGTCGGTAGTGGTCTAATAGATATCGCGTGTTGAAGCACTCAATAAAAGTCTCCCATGAGAGTGTATCTATGGAAAGGTGGCGCTTGCACTCCTCAGTGTGCCACCATGTAGCTGCAACATCCCGTAACAAGTGCATTGCCACACGGGCCTTCGTGTTGCCTGTGTAAGGAAGCAACGCGAAGCACCTGTCCAAACTAATAAGCCAGGCTTCTGCCTCGGCTCCCTCTGTAGTTCCAACGAATGTAGGAGGGTTTAATCTTAGTATATCCCTAATGGGATCTCCTCTGTCACTGCGCCCCCTATAAGGCTCATCTGCATGATGCTCATAAGGTCTGGAACCAAATTGCTCTATCCTCACTATCTCGTCATGCCTGACATGACATGTGGGGCTCCTGCTCCGGGCCTTGCTGGCCGAACCAACCTCCTTTGTATCAGGTAGCTTGACATACGGCTCCACATGAGGTACCCCCTGTGGCTCTACATGGGGCTCCTCACGTGGCTCAGCATGAGACTCAGCTCGTGCCTCCACACATGGCTCCTCTCGCGGAACATCGTGGGGCTCGTCACGTGGCTCTATGCATGGCTTAGCTACGGCCGGTGGAAGCCTATCCAAAATAGCCTGTAGGGCTTGTAGAATCTGTGGTCCCATTTCAGGTGGGGCGGGTGGTGCTTGCGGTATCTGAGGAACAGGTTGTGCCTGTAAAACTGGCTATTCTGGTGGATTTGGTTGTTCTGGTGGGGCTAGTTGATCTGGTCCCATAGCTGAAGAATCAGTGTGCACCTTGGTCACTGGAGTGTGGCGGGACACTGGTTGCCAAACTCATTTGGGAGGCATCCTACAAAACGAGGTAACCTCTAGTCAGTTTGGTCACGGAAGTAATAATGTGTTCATACAAGCCCAGTGTTTTTAAAACGACTGCGCTTTGATACAGATACAAAAGGTGTGTCCATTTTTTGAATGTATATGCGATTGTATCTTTGTACATACAGTCTTATATACAATGGCACATATCATCCTGAGATACAATCTCGGACCTGAAAGAGGCTGCAATTTGGTTAAGAAAGGTATAGGCAATTGTATGCATATTTGCATGTATATTCGGGTTGTAAATTTGCAGATACAAAAGGTCATACAAAGCAGGATACAAAGTCACATGCAAAAGTTAGATATGATAGGGATATATAATGCAGACTCGACTGGGAAATTAAATTTGGCAAACTCAGTGGTGGGGTCCGCAGTTGTATGTTAAAGTGCATGTATATGCCGATATGCAAAAAGGAAAAGATACAAGGCCGGACCTGTTCTAAAATTCCATTTTGGTTGATAATCCATTGAGTTCCACAATTGTATGTACATGTGATTGTATCTCCTATATACAATTGCGATGTACAAAGACACATACAATGGATTTTCGGCAAGACAATGCGTATTGGTGGCTCATTTTGAGGTCTTTCCGATGGTCGATAATGATGCAGCAGTGGGTCCCAAGTTCATCTCAGTGGCCAATCAGATAGTGGCACGTGTCAAGAAGATTCAGAGGCTCATTCAGATGGTGATTCAAGGCGCATATACAATGGCTGATACAAGATGAAATACACATTAGTGAGGTGCTTTCTAAGGTTTCCTCGACAACCTGATATATACCAAAAGTTGTATATGCAAAAAAGTGAAGGTGATTTTGTATGTTGCACCAAGTGAACCTAAAGGTGCATATGCAATTGTATATACATTTGCAAGATACAACAGTAAACAATTGCAGATGCAAAGCAATATATAGATGCAAGATGTAGTTGACCGTAACTTTTATTGCCCATATCTCCTTCATCTTGAGGAATTTCTACACGCTCCAAAAGGTAAATGTGTTTGTTTTTGTCTCCTCTTTCATCTGGCAAGCTTTGAGGAGGATATCTTCACTTTTAGAATTTGATGCAAATCTGCAAGCTCGATCAACTAGATGTTTTAGCGACTGATTTGGCATATGTAGGGGCTGATATTGTTGCATTTATTCCAGTTGGTATGCTTTACAGGTGGATTCATGGCAGATGGCTTCACTCTTTAATGCATATGGGCTCTGTGTCTTGCTGGCAGATCTTCATGTGCATTTTTAGTGACAAGACATCTTAGTGGCCAAATTAAGTTTTACAGAGATCCCTTAAACATAGAATTAATGAAAATATAGAGAATTCAAAGGGTCAGAGATTTAAAGTGTTGTAAAAGCTTTGTCAAGGGCTGATATGTCCCATCTGTCATCAATACAAATTTGATCTCTCAACTGCCATGCTTCAGATATTTTATGTATTCATTGTTGAGGATAGATGATTGAGTTGCTCACATTCAAGGCCCAAAATATCTTCCACCTACCCTTTTCCAGATATTTTATTCCATAACTTCTTGCAGGTGGACGTCCCTTCTGGTGAGGATATTTTCTGACAGAGCCCATGAGGAGAATTCATTTTAACCAACTTAGGTCAAATTCAAAATTCTATATATGAATAAACATGAGATGTAAAATAGGTTGGAAGATTTAGTAATTTATGCTTCTGATTGCAAATAGAGCATTCTCTACTATAACCTTGCCTTCTGATTAAATACATGCTAGTTATTTTACCTCTTCATGCTATTTTGACTCTGTGTCATCTAAGAATAATGTGTTTGTGAATATTTAACTCCTTCTAATCATCTCTTGCTCCTTGCCTCTATTAAAATTAGCATGATCTGTGTATGTTTATTGGTTGTATCTAGTCTTTTTGTGCATTTTATCAGTTCTGTGAGGGTTCTTTGATTCAACCTAGTGTATCACCTAATTTCTATTTATGTTTCCTTCTACCCCTTTTCCCTTGCAGCATTAGCACTAGGTTTAGATATATTCCTCTAAGCATTAGGCTTAGAATGAGGAACCAGCCTTCTCTAGAGGTTTGATCTCAGTTCACAAGGTCCCACACTTAGAGATCATTCCCGTTGTGTCATTAGAATGCTTGGACTCTCTCCAAGCAGGGTATAATTCTATGTGACAACAGTATTTATTAATTCATTACCTATGTTGTCAATTAATCATAAATTCCATAGTGTCATTTTGTTGGATGTGGCACAGTGATGTGTCATCCTACATGGAAGATGACAACTTGTAATTTTGTCCTCACATGAGGAGATTGGTGTCCCACTTTGTGGTAGGAGCATTTTTCCATGACGTGTCA
Organism: Cunninghamia lanceolata; assembly: GCA_027924645.1. NCBI lineage: Eukaryota > Viridiplantae > Streptophyta > Pinopsida > Cupressales > Cupressaceae > Cunninghamia > Cunninghamia lanceolata. The sequence goes on from BSBN01000867.1 coordinate 24,426,271, forward strand.
TCTTGGATGTTGTGTAAGGGAATATTTGACTGAAATGGTTATGACGGATTCCTATGAGGAAGTCATGACATGTAAGAGTCAGAAATAGAAGCTTGTAAGACAAGTAAAGACATGTGTCATGAAGCATCTTTGAAAAAGGCATATTTGGGTGCCCCAAGGTGGATTATGACATGTAAGAGAATATGCTATTTATAGCCTATGTATGATAGATTCTCTTACAGCTATAAGTTGTAACTACTATGACAGATTCTATGATGGTCGTAAGAGTCGTAAGAGCATTTGTAATAGTGCATTTTGGAAATAGGCAACCTCTTTGGGATGGGAGCTCTAGACAAGTGTCATGCACATTCTACAATGTTGACCAAGTGTCCTTAGACATGGATTTTGGGCCATGAGGCCAAGTTGGATGCCCATTCAAAGACAGGACCAATATTGCCTTGTATATTCTATATAAACATGTGCTTGGAGGAGGAAATGTATTATAGGATTGACAGGTACTATTATGCTACTAGATTGACTCCAGATACAAGTGTCGAAGACCATTAAATCTTGTATGGCAAGTGTATTGTAAACCATATTCAGTTTTGATAATATATTGTGCAGGTTTCTAAGTGTGGGGTTTTTCACCCGATAAGGGTTTTCCCCATGTTATATCTTTGTCTCTCTTCTTCTATCTTCTTTCTAGTTCATGTTTATTGCTGCAATATCTTGTTTATATGTTTCATGTTGCTGTAGTTGGAAGGATTAAATTGAATTTGTATAGCTCTCCCCTCATTAGATTAGTGTAGGAAACAATTTTCGTACACCTAACTTCCTTTCAGTCGGTATCAGAGCTTGATCACCTTTGGTCCTAGTTGTTGGGTAGGGGTTTTTTGAGCTAATCTTAAGTTGAGTGGGAGTCTGTGCAGAGTATTCTAAATCTTATTGTAGCAAGGAGATGGAAAGCACATCCAGAAGGATAGAGGTCGTCAATGGCACTAATTTCTAGCTATGGAAGCTCAATATGGAAGACATGCTTGTTGATCGAGACCTCTAGGAAACTATCACTGGAACTCAACCAACTGCAATGTCACAAGCTGATTGGGATCTAAAGGATTGGAAGGCTAAGGATCTCATAAGACTTAGTCTTGCTGATTTTGTTCTGTTAAATGTCCATGAGGAAACTACTACAAACTTGCTTTGGAAGTTGGGAGATGTGTATCAAGCCAAATCCCTAGTTAAAAAAAAATTCTGAGAAAGAAGTTGTATTCCCTTCGAATGGAGGATGGAGGATCCGTTGTAGAACATATGAATGCTTTCAACATGTTGGTTGCACAATTAACATACATTGGTGTGAAGATGAAGGAGGAGGATCATTGTATGACCTTGCTTTGTTCTTTGCCAGACCCATGGGATCACCTTGTCATGGCTATTGGAAGCACCACATCCACATTCAAAATGGATGAAGTGGTTTCTTCACTTTTGTTTGAAGAGATGTGGAGAAAGTCTTCTAAGGTAGCCAAAGAGGCTCTTGCAGTTGGTGGAAGACCCAAGGAGAAAGGGAAAAAGAATGACAAGAAAGTAGAGAAGGGTAGATCCAAATCCTGTGGGAGATCCAAATTGCTTGGAAAGTCCAAGGCTCTCTATTGGAACTATGGTAAATCTAGGCATTTCTAAAAAGAATGCCAAGAGGAAAAACAAAAGAAGAAGAAGAAGAACCTAGGTTCAGATTCTGACAAGTCACAAGATGATGGTGATGCCTTCATCATAGCCCTGACAACCCATGCATTTGATGATGTGTGGTTGATTGATTCTGGTACATCATTCCATATGACCTCGTATCAAGACTAGTTCACTAAGTATGGGGAGTTCGATGGTGGAAAGGAGTACTTGGGTGATGACTCTCATCTAAAGATTGTTGCTCCTAGAAGTGTCTCTATTTGATTCCCTAATGGATGAGTGAAGGGGATCTATGAGGTTATGCACATCCCAGGCTTAGCATGGAACCTGCTTTCTATAAGTATGTTGAATGATGCAAGTGTGCAAGTTGTCTTTTCAAAAGAAGGATGCAAGATGACTAGAGGAGCTATGGTGCTTCCTAAGGGTACTATGAGAGGTACTCTATTTTAGTTGGAGGCATACATTTCACAATGCAATAGTTCTTCTGACTCAAGGAAGAGGGCAGCAGTCACTTCATCCCCACCATCTGAACGAATAGTGAAGAAATCTGTTGTTTTTAGTTCTGATGGTTGTAATCATGCCTTGGAAGTTTAGCTTTCTACTGAAAAGACAATGTTATGGAATAAGAGATTTGGCCACATTGGTGAGAAGCGTCTACGTACCCTAAAAAATGAGAACCTCATTGAGGGGTTAGATGATTGTAATCTTGAGTTCAACTTTTGTGAAAATTGCATATATGGAAAACAAAACTGTGTTTAGTTTTACTTGAGTTCTCATAAGTCTTCTGGTGTGTTGGACCTTGTTCATTCTGATATATTTGGTCCTGTTAATATTCTTTCATTATCAAAATCTATATATTTTGTATCTTTTATAGATGACTACAATAGAAGGACATGGGTTTATTTTCTCAAAAGCAAATCTGAAGTCTATAGTAAGTTTAAGGATTTTAAGGCCTTTGCTGAAAATCAAACTGGTAAAGAAATTAAATGTTTGAGAACTGACAACAGTGGTGAGTTCTATTCTATAGAATTCAATAAATATTTCAAGGAACTTGGGATTGAAAGACATAAGAAAACTCCATACACCCCACAACAAAATGAAGTTGCAGAGAGCATGAACAGGATATTGATGGAGAAGGCTAGGAGTATGCTTAGTGGAGCTAGCCGAGAACAAAAGCTTTGGGCTGAAGCTATTGCCACTGGTTGCTATCTTGTAAATAGATCTCCTACATCAGCTCTTGTTGATAAGACACCCATGGAGGTGTGTTCTGGTAGAAAGCCTTCAATAAGGCATCTTTGTGTTTTTGGTTGTGAGGCATATGCACATGTGCCTAGGGAGAAGTGGGTAAAATTGGAGAACAAGGCTGTTAAGTGTATCTTCATTGGCTATGGTGTCGGTGTGAAAGGATACACTTGCCTTGGGATCCCATGGCTGAAAAAGTGTTGTATAGCATAAGTGTCATCTTCAAAGAGCTTACACCTTCTTCCATTGTTTTACAGCTAGAAGAAAAAGAAAAGAAAGAGGATGTTGTTCAGTTTCCTGCTACCCTTGAGAAGACTGAACAGAAAGACAATGTTGGACCTGATGATGAGGAGAGCTCTTACAGCTCTGAAAGCTCAAATGAAGAAGCTGAACCTCAACCTCAGCTTTTGAGGAGGTCTACATGAATAAGGAAGTAACCTGAAAAGTTTGGTTTTACATTACTTGATTCTAGTTGTGCTTATGCTTTCATTACTAACAGTGATGAACCTAGAACTATGTCAGAGGCTTTGGATATGAAAGATGCATGTTCTTGGAAGGAGACCATGGAGGATGAAATGGCTTCTTTGGAAAAGAATCAAACATGGGACTTGGTGCCTTTGCCTACTGGATGGAAACTTGTTGGATGCAAATGGGTGTTCAAGAAGAAATTTGGTACAGATGGCAGTGTTGAGAAGTATAAAGCCAGATTGGTTGTGAAGGGGTATTCACAAGTGGAAAGTATAGATTATGGTGAGATCTTCTCTCCCATTGCAAAGCTAACATCCATCGATTCTTGTTATCTCTTGCAGCATCTTATGACTTAGAGGTACAATAGATGGATGCAAAGACCACTTTCCTTCATAGTGATTTGGAGGAAGAAATCTACATGTCACAACCAGAGCATTACATGGTAAAAGGCAAAGAAAATTTAGTTTGCAAGTTAAAGAAGTCTTTGTATGGTTTGAAGTAGTCTCTTAGGAGGTGGTACTTGAAGTTTGATGCCTTTGTGTTGTCAATTGGATTTATGAGATTGAAATCAGATCACTGTGTGTATTTTAAGTTTGATGGTGATCGTATTCTCATTGTTGCACTGTATGTTGATGATATGTTGCTCATTGGGAAGGGAAAGAATAGGATTTCTAATTTTAAATCTCAGTTGTCAGCATGGTTTGAAATGAAAGATTTAGGGGCAGCCAGGTATATTCTAGGAATGGAAATCAAAGAGACAGAGCTAACATAAAACTTTGGTTAAGTTGAGTAAGTATGTGAAGACCATGTTGGATAGGTTCAGCATGGCAGATTATAGACCATTGTGTGTTCCTATTTCTTTAGGGACAAAGTTGTATGTTGAGGATTGTCCAAAATCTCCTAGTGAGGTGGAGGACATGAGTAGAGTACTTTATGCTAGTGTTGTTGGTAGTTTGATGTATGCTATGGTCTGCACAAAACTAGACATTACCCAAGCAGCAGGAGTCCTTAGTCGATTTATGGCTAATCCTGGATGGGTTCATTGGAATGCAGTTAAGTGAGTATTCAAATATTTGAGGGGTACTTCCGAGTATTCCATATTCTATCATGGTAATGTTACAAGACCTTTGTATTCTATTGATATTCATGGATTTGTGGATTCAGATTGGGCAAGTGACATTAACAGTAGGAGATCCACCAGTGCTTATGTGTTTACATTGTTTGGTGATGCCATTAGTTGGATGAGTAAGTGACAACCTGTGGTTGCTTTGTCCATGAAAGAAGCTAAGTATATGGCAGCAACTCATGCTTGTAATGAAGCCATTTGGCTTAAGAGATTGTGTTCAGATATTGGTGTTGATGTAGGTCAAATTACAATCAGTTGTGATAGTTAGAGTGTGATTTGCCTTGCGAAGAATCTAACTTTCCATGCTAGAACAAAGCATATTGATGTTTAGTTTCACTTTGTGCAAGACATGGTAGAGGATGGGAAGGTAAATTTGGAGAAGGTAGATACTTTGAAAAATGTTGTAGATGCATTAACGAAGCCAGTGAATACAGAGAAGTTCAGATGGTGTTCGGAGTCTACGGGCCTCTCGACCTATAGCAATTAAATAATTTTATTCTATTGGCTCTTACAAGGTGTTCGACAAGTGGGAGAATGTTGTGAATTAAGGTGTCTCAACCTTGGTAATTCTTTGCATTATTTATGATTGTATTTATTAATTCATTGCCTATGTTGTAAATTAATTATAAATTCCATATTGTCATTTTGTGGGATGTGGCACGATGATGTGTCATCCTACATGGAAGATGACAACTTGTAATTTTGTCCTCACATGAGGAGATAGGCATCCCATTTTGTGGTAGGAGCATTTTACCATGTGTTGGCATTTTGGATGTTGTGTAAGGGAATGTTTGACTGAAACGGTTATGATGGATTCCTATGACGAAGTTATGACATGTAAGAGTTGGAAATAGAAGCTTGTACGACATGTCAAGACATGTGTCATGAATCATCTATGAAAAAGGCATATTTGGGTGCCCCAAGGTGGACTATGACATGTTGTAAGAGAATATGCTATTTATAGCCTATGTATGACAGATTCTCTTACAGATGTAAGTTGTAACTACTATGACAGATTCTATGATGGTCATAAAAGTCGTAAGAGCATCTGTCATAGCCCATTTTGGAAATAGGTGACCTCTTTGGGATGGGAGTTGTGGACAAGTGTTAGGCACATTCGACAATGTTGACCAAGTGTCCATAGGCATAGGTTTTGGGCCGTGAGGCCAAGTTGGATGCCCATTCTAAGATAGGACCAATATTGCCTTGTATATTCTATAGAAACAGGTGCTTGGAGGAGGAGATGTATTACAGGATTGACAGGTACTATTATGTTGCCGAATTGAGTCCAAATACGAGTGTCAAAGACCATTGAAGCTTGCATTGTAAGTGTATTGTAATCCATATTCAGTTTTGATAATACATTGTGTAGGTTTCTGAGTGTGGGGTTTTTCACCCGATAAGGGTTTTCCCCACGTTATATCTCTGTCTCTCTTCTTATGTCTTCTTTCTGGTTCATGTGTATTGCTATAATATCTCGTTTATATGTTTCATGTTGTTGAAGTTGAAAGGATTAAATTGAATTTGAATAGCTTTCCCCTCATTAGATTAGTGTAGGAAGTGATTTCCGCACACCTAGCTTCCATTCAAAATTCCACCTAAACAAGGACCCATAAAGATTTCTCAGCAGAGATGATGAAATATCTAGTCCTAGGCTTGAAAACTAGAAAAGAAGAGTGGACAAGCTAGGGACCATGCTTGAGGATAGCCTCAACATGGTTGGCTTTGGCAAAGCAAAAAACAAAAAAGCTTTGGTAAGCTTTTACGTGGCATCAAGCTGAATCCTATATAGGACCTAGGCCTTCGTGACCTAGTCTTTGAGTAAACTTTCAAGGGGGGCCCTTCTCACAAATATCATATTAAGGTTTAGTTCTCTAACGAATGAAATGCACTGTCAAATTTTGGAATGGGGAGAACAACATATTTTAGCGGACATACTTCATGGAACACTTTGGGAACAAACCCTCTAATCTCTTCAGCAGGAACGCCATTGTGATGTGTTGTCGACCTGTCAAATCAAGAAGCAATTATAGAGTTACATAAAGTTGAGGCGATTTTAGGCGGTAGAAAATGCTCACAGGAATGACAACCTAAAAGACATTGCAAAAAATGCAGAAAAACAAAACCAACACTTACTATAGAGGAAATAGTATGACATCAAGAAAAGCAAAGCCAAAACCCTAGAAAACTAAAAACCTCATCTCGACATTGTCAACTTTTAACTTCGAAATATTGACCCAATCTTTTGATCCAGAGTCTATTGCAATTGATGCACTGATTGCTAAATTAGTTATTCCCAAATTTACATAATATACAATCCTAAAAAAATGGTACAAGAAAATATATGTGATTTACGATCCCTAGCTTGAATGCGTGCATAGAATTATTTCAATTTTATATATTTTTTTTGAAAAAGGTAGTAGACCACCTAAACTAATATTAATCAAATAATTTTAAATTTTCAAATCCAATAAGAAATGAGACAATGATGCTCAAAGGGCTAACGAATAACGTATTGATATGCAAAACAAAATCTCGGTATAAATCTACTCAGTGATTTCATGAAAGCTACACAAATTTTCACGGTAGTAAGCATTTGTTTGCCCCAAACATTTCCTTTCATGTCTTCTTGAGGTTTATTAAATGTTTGGTCCATAAGTGTAACATTCAATGGATTGTATCTGCGAAAGGTGAGTTTTCTCAATGATTTGGTTCCAAATATCTTTATTTAAATATTAAACGTGTTTTAGGTTCATTTGTGTATTTAAAAAATAGCTAATTATCTTAGTTTTATTAAGAAAAAATTACTGTAACTAATGGGGGTTACAAACTATTGAAGAAATGGGAACTCAGTGTATGCAAATGGAAGAGTCCAAGAAAACATACTTTCAACTTCTGTAAGCCAGAGTAAGACTACATTTTAGGACTTCCTAATTTCGCGCAAATTATTGTCACTGAAGAGCCATCATACAGAGTGATACAGAGCAAGAGTGACAACTTTTATATACAAACGACAACGTGACATTGGGTGGGCTTTTATATATCCCGTGAAGAATGTTTGTGTGGGTGGCTCATGGTGGGAGCTTAAATAGTCAGCAATTTGTGGTAAAGTATCTATTATTTTAATGGAACTGAGATCTTGTAGTTTAGGTAAAGGTTCAGGCCCCTATATAAATAACTTAAATATTATAGGTTGGAAAGCAGAAATGATTAACATTCACATTCTTACTGCTCGATATAGGAAAGAAAAAAGTAATGCTGTCTATAACGTTTCACTCACCCTGATCATCGAAACAGAAAATAAATGTTTATGCTTCCCTTACCATGTTCATCCAAAAGCTTAACAATAACTTGAAGCAAGATGCTATATAATAATAGAAGTTACATATGTAGGGACTGTCACGAGACCAGTTAAGCTTGTTTAGAAAGTAGACACGGTAATATAAAAGCCAGATGGCCTGGTTTACAATGTATAAACACAAGTAGTAAATATCATTCCAAGATTTGTGAGCAAATATGGAAAATCATCTAATCAATCACGCTTTCTTACAATAGACATATACAATAAATTTAAGGCATCTTTTTATTTTTGACCAAACCTAGCACTGTAAGAAGCTATAGCCGTTAAGCTTCTTAAATCCAATTAATATGGAGCATTTATTAAATCTAAACTTGTCAAACATGAAGCGATGTGAAGCAAACTTGCAAAGAGAGCAAATCTGGTAGAATGGATCAGGCGCCACTCCGTAGATGATTTGTAATTTCCTTTCATGCTATACGAAAGAAAAATGCATTAGTCGACGCGAAAATCAAGTGAGAAAAAAATTTGGTACTTTGTTATGGAAGAAATATGTATAAAAGGTAAAATTCAAACGGAGGTTTTCTGGGATGTACTTGGTTTGGAGGATTCATTCAAGTCTTTGTTTTCATGCTTTGTAACTTGGTAATAATCCGAAATTCGAACCTGGTCCTTCCTGCTGTTTTTTTTTAAAGCCCCAAACGCCAAATATTACAATTGAAACTTTTATAGATTTTGAAAACAAATAAATTAAATCTATCTATTTTTTAAAATATGTTATACCTTAAAATTTTGGTCGGATTGGAGGATTCATTCAAAATGTTTGAACAAGCATGACAGTTTCGTTCATTTGCACCTGCGGACAAAGGGGTTTCCTATCCGATTTGCATAAGACTAAAATTTTGAGTTAAATTTGTTTCAATAAATTTCTTTTGTTCTGCTATATAAAAAATTTAACCACATCAAAACATATCTTCACAGCATTATGTAACTTTAACAAAATATTATCGTTTAAATTATTATAAATAATAGTTAAAACTAAATCGTTTAAATTATTATAAATAATAGTTGAAACATAAACATTAGAATTGAATGGAGTGGGCATATATTGTCATTTTAAAAGAAAATGTATCTAGTTTAATTTTGTTTATGGGTATGCATTTCAATGGCTTAGCCTAGATTATTCATAGCCTAAAAGTTTATTTTCCTTTACAAATATAATTAATCTATTTCAAAAATTACACAATAACGTTCACTCATAGTATGTATGTGAATAGTTACTTATTAATTGTGCACGCATACACACAAAATCTAGATACATGTTTATATAAATTCAGAGATATTTGTGAATTATTTATAAGTCTATATATTAATATAGATTGTTAAATACATCTATCTAAAATACAGAAAGAAATATCAATCTCAAATTGCCTATTTATAAATATCTAACATTGATATCTCTCAACATATATTAAATAAATGTATTTAAGATATCTATACTAATTGAAATGAAAAATAGGGTTCATATATTTATAGTAGGGGGTAATATAGGTTAGCTAAATCAATAAGACAATCAAGCACTAATCAATCTAAAGTGTTTTGTAGCATTTTCTAGAGTAGAAAGGAATGAACTAGATTAAATAATATCAAATACCAGTTTGAACAATCATCACACAAATAGTAATCAATGGAAATAGAGACTAGCTCTATAACTAAAGTTGAATGTTAGTTGATGAAGATGGCGAAATTAAACCACTTCAAAATCTATAAATGGTCTAGAAATTCATATATGTGGTTCAAAATTATAATATTTCTTTTTTCCTTGTATTGGATTGTCTTCACAATCTTGTGTCATTATTTTGACTTTGAACTTGTTATGTTCTTGCAAACTCAACCTACAATGATCTTTATTATACCTTATGAATTGCATGAAAAAAGATTGCTAGATAGCAATATCCTCTACCAAGCTCTTAGGGTTTTTCTTTTAAGGTGTTGGTATTTAAAAATACCATAACAAATAGCAAGCTTAAAAAATGCACATGAATTCTAGAATAATTACTAAGTTCTACTACGATGAATATGATTAGATTCTCATCTTGATTTAAATATTGAATATAGGTGTTAATATGGTAAGTGTAATGATTTTCTTTTTGTATTCTTGAATGATCTTTTGAGTTAAGCGTTATTAGAATTCAATGCAATGAATGGCCTTTTGTAAACAAATGTAACTCCAAAGTGCAAAGATTTGTGTAAAGTCAACCTATGACAAAACTATAAGATGAGGCCAATGGGTTAACTGTTTGGTTTTAATTTTGCAATTACAAGGATCAAGATTGTGGCAAATAGGGCAATTTTACACTCATGGACATGACTTGAGTCAAACAATGAGGGTGGATCAATGTTTGATAGCATTAGATTGGATAAATGTTCAAAATTAGATGGATAAGTCAATTGGACTAGGATTACATGTACATAAACACAAGGATGAGTGATAAGCATAGTGCTATGTGTAAGAAAGGCTAAGTATGTGAGCCCAATTATGCATAAAAATGCATCATTTGTAGCTATATATACATACATGATGATATTGCCCCAAACTAAACACACAACTAAATCTAAAAATACTTTGAAATATGATTTTCATCAATACACTAATTTATTTTTTATTAATTGTGTAATAACACTTTTTCAAATATAAGTAATTTTCTAATTCATTTAGCATTAAAGTAAATGGTGATTAAGTGCAATATGCGTAAGAAGGGTGAACAAAAAGAGTTGGTGAAAATGAGAATGGAAAGAAATGCCAATAGCTACATGGGAAAAATTAAATAAAACATATAAAATATATTCTTTATTGTTTTTAGAGTGTGACGCTCTTCAAAATACCACCATTATTCTGATCAATAAAATAAGTAAAGCAAATGAAGATCAATGCGGTGAGAAGAGAAGTGAAAGAAAACATTTTGTAGGGCAAAATCTCACCTTAGAGGAGGAATTCATGATCATGGACTTGACTCAAGTTGTCATACTTGACCCTCAACAGAGCATAGTGTCAATACCACCAATATTCTCATCAATGAGGTGAGAAGAGGAGTGAAAGAAAACATTTTGTAGGGGAAAATCTCACCTTAGAGGAGGAATTCATGATCATGGACTTGACTCAAGTTGTCATACTTCACCCTTAATAGAGCATAGTGTCAATGTAAAATTAAAGGTTATTCATTGACAGAGAGCTCACATTTTCATAGTAGACAAAGAACATATTCCAAAGTCTTTTCCAATAACACTCATTCATTAAACATCAAAATATGTATGTTTACTTTCTTATTTACTTTGTGCCATTTAGCGTTTAATGGTAAAAAATATAGCCCATATGTTTAATGCATTTATTAATCTAGGTTAATTATTTCTTTTGTAAGCCATTCATTGGATCAACCTGGATTATTCATAATGTGAAAGTTTATTTTCCTAAATCCAAATAGAATTGACACTCATAATTCATAATAAATAGATGTAAAATTTATACAATGGTATAAAAGTGCCTCATCTTATGAGTGTGTATAAATCTTATTTTCAAAAATACATGGCCTACATAATTAAAAAAATATATATACAACTAAATCACTAAAATAATAAACTACAACCAACATAATAAAAAAATAGAACTAAATAATTAACAATAATAAACTATAGCGGACATAATAAAAAATACTACTAAATAATTAACAATAATAAATCTCTTTCTATATTTATCTCCCCCTCACTAACTCTATATTTTTGTTTCTCTTTCTCTTTTTTATGGAATATTAGAAGGTAGTTAAGTTATTAGATGTCTTATAGGTTAATTTTGATAGTATTATATATATATAATAAATGTATAACTATTAAATAAGTTTTATATATAAAATAAAATAATTCAATAATAAATGCATATTAATATTAACTAGCATATCTATCTTTAGAAAATCTATGTAAAAGACACTTAGAGCTATCATTCTCCAGGGATCTATTCCACTTAAATTAAAAACCCAATAAAAACATAGACACCCTTTCTCCATATCTTTTACATAAATTTTCTAAAAATAGATATATTAGTAACTAGATATAAATACATTATAACATTGCCCCAAATTTAAAAAAAAAATAATAATTACATCCAAAATACATTTTTGATTCTTTATTAATAAGAATACCTTTATTAGTGAGTGAGTAATAACACTTTTTGAAATAAAAATAATTTTCTAATTCATTTAGCATTAAAAGAAATCATTATTAGGTGTGACATGTATAGGACGGTTTGGCGGAATAGTTGTTGAAAATGAGAACGAAAAGCAATGCCATACGTTCATGACAATAGTGAAAGAAAAAATAATTACCTTGCCATTCCTTTCTAAAATCGCATTGCCATTTAAAAATACATACAGTAATCTCTACATGCAGTGTACTGCGCAACTCCTCAATTTCTCGACGAACATCCAGAAGCTCTTCTCTGTCCTTTTCAGTGTGCGCCATTCTTTGAAACGCATATTCCAAATATAATATGTAGACATGTTAGAGCTCAGTTTATTGTAAAAAAAACTTATGTGAGGCCAAATAAATAAAAATGTATTAATAAATATAATTGTAATAATGTAAATTTTGAGAGTTCTAAGTAGCCATTACTGTATCTTGGCATTTTCTCCAGATTTGGAGAAGGCAACTAAACTGTCAATTGGAACCACTGTTGAAGGGGTAAACTACTTTTTATTTAAAATAAATCAGTCAAAAAGATGCCGCTATATATTTTGACGGGGCTTGTCAAGGGAATCCAGCCAATTGTGGTGTAGGTGAGACTCTATTTTTAAATTCCCATCATTTTATCTCTTTCAGTGCTGGTTTGTGTCAGGGTACGAATAATTATGCTGAAATTATGACTCTGAAACTATTGATCCTGTTGGCTAAGGATAGGAGAAGGGACATATTACAAATCTCTGGAGATTCCGAAGTCATCGTTAAATGGTTCAATGGGCTATATCAGGTTCAAAATTTATATTTTGGCCTATAATAATTTAAAAAATTCAATTCATCAGAATAATTTATAAAATTTTCAATTCCTCAGAAACAATCTTTAAAATCTAAGAAACAAATCGATTGGGTACCTGCTCGCTATGCCCCTATGCGTCATTTTCGAACAGGACATTGCTCCTTTGAGTATTGTATAAATAGATTCCTTTATTGTGGTCTGCGTGCTTGCCGTTTTGTGAGGAAGAGGCCGAAGCTCCATCACTATTTTGGCTAAATCGTTCATGGACTTGAGAAGCATCAGGTGCTCTTTTCTGTTACGTTTAACTGCATGTAACTTTTGTAGAACTGAGGCCACCAGTACGAAACCAGTTGCAGCCCAATGAAGTTCTCCAATAGTCTTCAACACTCCTACAACTACTTCGTTATTATTTTCGCAATATTCAAATATCTGTCCAATATATCACAATAAGTATGAAATCAAAATTAGTTTCGATGAAATTGAATAAAAATAATAGCAGCAGAACTGATAACTCGTGTAAAACTATGCGCCACCAAAACAAGCGTCGTATTTTGTCCTAGGCTATAATCAGGATTAACAAACTCTGAGCTTCAAGTAGATAAGAAAATGTGAAGTACCAGAAAGAAGTATAATATGCTTGCACTTACAATCTAATTGCTAGTACGATGTAATTGTTATGAAGGAAAAGGGTTATTCACTGAATCACTAGTACGATCTAATTGCTATCCAAACCACAAATGCCAGTACACAAGGACATAAATAAGAAATTTAGGCCACCGTTACCGCTTCCATTAAGAATAGGTTTGATAAAGAAGTATGTGAACCATAACTACACAGGGAAGAGATTAAACAGCTGGTACTCTGGAAATCTAATAGATTGAATGTTTTTTGATAAATTGATCGACTAAAGACATGGTCTAAGAGGTTGAAGGACTCACATTAAATAAGTCGACAGTAAACATCAGCATCAAATGGGGTCGAAAAAACTGTAAACAATCGACATGACAAGGTGGGCGACTACAAAGTGCATTCAAAATAAGGTTAATAAGCACTTACAACATAGAAAAATCCACTGTTGTCATATTAACATACCGAAACAATTGTGGTGGATGACTAAGACAGAGAATTGGATAATTAATTGAAAGTAATGAGCTCATCAATAATCTCAATTAAAAGGGATTAGTCTTAGAAACTGATGCAAACCATTTATGAATTTTATCAAAACAAATGTTTATAAGTTATCTTTAAGAAAATATATTTCCATTGTTCCCACCTTCACGCAAACTGATTTGATCATGTGTCCCAATTCTGTCGATTTTGTAACGAGTACCGGAGCCTTTCCCTGCAACAAAAATCCATAAGTCTTGTGAAGTATTTTCTAAAAACGCAAATAATAAAGAACATTCAGACAGAGAAAATCATGGAAAATGGACTGAGTCATACTGTATTCTCTTTTTCTCGAGATAAAACACGATCAATAGCCTCGATTAATTCAGCGAGGTAGATATCTGGCCAATCTGCATTAGATTTCAGCATAGTATCAAGGTGTTCAAAGATTTCAGAGCTGGATAGACTCTCCTCAGGTACACAGATTTCAGAGGTGGATGGATCCGCTTCACGTGCCGACTGTTCAGAAGAATCACTCACGAGATTCGACCCTGCGACCTGGCTTTTCAAATACAACTTCTTTTTTTTACCTGCGCGCTTCATCGTTTGAGGTACGAGCTTCCCTATTTGATGTCTCAACTTCTTCATTCCATTTCTGGTCTTCATCACTCGATCTGTGGACTCTTTTACAACTCGCCGGCTCTTTGAGGGCTTCCTCGACCGTCACTTGATGCTTCAAAAGACGTCACCCCAAGCTCAATGGAATGCACTCCAACCTCTCTGGATTCACTCTGCACCTTTCGCGTTCAGAAATTTATCGTTCACTAAAGTTTAGGCAATTCCAAAAAGTTTTTAACTTTATTTCGATGGCTATGGAAGGAACAGAAAATAAACAAAAGCAAATAACAAAGATAATGTATATAAATCAATACCTTTTACCTTACACTACTTCTTCCTCATAGATAGAGCTGATTGAGGTAGGAAGAAGACAGAGCTGATTGAGGTTGCATGCACTACCTCAATGGTTATACTCAATGATAGAATTTGATAGATATGTTGATTGCTTACAATTTCTTCAGTATAACTACATTTGAAAAACATTTGATGAAAATGGCTTGGAGATGGATTGATTTATAGGATTTTTGGATAGGCAAGATCAATGGATGAGATGAGTTGACTTAGATTGGAGGGCTGAGATGAAGTGATGTTGAGGTTCAATGAGAGGAGGTTTGGATGAGGTTGCATCTTAGGGTATCTTTCTAAATGGAAGGCTACGGTTGATGGAAGAGTTGACTTTTAGATTTTTGTCCTCTAGTGGAAGAATTTTTAATTTGGATTTATTTGTATGATGAGTGAGGAATGGGACAAGTGGCATTTCAAATTATTAAATAATGTGTATTATTTAATTATTTGGGGAAGATGGATAACGGGAGGATTAACATTGATTAAAAATACTTTATTTAATTAATTCAATTGTGGAGAAATTACTGAGTTGACATTATTTAAATAAAATGGAATTTACTATGAGGGTTAGGTGTTAAATTAATTAAAAAATAGGGATTTATTTAATTAATTTAGGCTTATAGTGGAGAGGGGTTATGTGTGAGGTTAAATTAATTAAATAAATAGGACTTATTTAATTAATTTGGCAAGGAGGAATAAATGGATAGATTAATTAAATAAATATGATCTATTTAATTAATCAATGATAAAGGATAAATTAAATAAATTTGATTTATTTAATTAGCTTGGAATAAAGGGATAGTCTTTGGATGAAAGATGTCGAAAGGTGTCAAAAGCGTCGCAAAGTGGTGTTGACAAGCGGATTAGGTGTCGAAAGTGGGATGAAAGTGTTGCAAAACAACACAAGGTGATGAAATTGGTATTTCATTGGGACATGATCAATTTCAGGTGTTTACATTTTTCCCCTCTTTGAAGTGGTGTTGCGACCAATGGAAGTAACATCATTTCAAAGAAGTTTAAAACATACTGTTAGGTTAGAAAGGGATGCCCCGACCACTTAAATGAGTGAAAAGAAGGGATGATGGAGAGATGGGATGCCCTCTCGAGAGGATAGGTAGGTTGAAGAACACATGTATGCTCTTGAAATGGATGAAGCCAATTGGTTAATGGAGGGAAGAAAGTTAAGGGATGGATGAAATAGATGAATGATACGTTATGTTGCATTACAGTGAGAGCAATCATGAATTTTGATATGGCAAGAGATATTAAGCACCAAGGTATTGTTACCATTTTTTGCACCATAACTCAAAAATTGGCAGCGCTGATGTGACAAGTTCATTTTTAGAGTGAAGGTTAACATTCTTCTGTTATGAGTTATTTGCATAGTTATTGTGTTTCAGTGTTAATTGTAGTTCAGTTGATTTCAAAAGAAGGAAAGATTTTAGAACATTCATTGCATTATAGAACATTCAAGAGAGATAAGTATTTTATTCACCACTATGATTATTCATTTACAAGTTGAAATACATAAAAGAATAAGCATTGCATTGAAAGAAATAATGACATATAAGATGTCCCACACAAGCCTTGGGTTATAGATGAACATATGCAGATATAAAGAAAATACTATGCATCTAATGAAGAGGAAAAAGAAGGTCATAACTATCATTGCCTTAGGGGTTGTCGATCTTTGAAGTTATCTCCTGTCTCGCTCCTAATCTTTGACATGAACTTGCAAAAATGTGGAGGGTCCTGTTAGAGCTCTGGTTATAAAATCCTTATATCCTATCAGAAGAAGCATAACACTTTGTTTATAGTGCATTAATCAATGAACATCATCCATATGCAGAAGGAATTGAGAAAGAAACAATCATGGAACATCATTGTTTTATTCTAATCTGTTTGTTTCATGTGCAGGTATAGGATAAGTCATGTAGATAATTGAAGACATATCAACATGTGGTGTCAAGTGGCCTCCCACAAGGGTTGAGCCCAACATGCTACTTCCCCTTAATCTCAGAAGCGATGTATGAAAAAGAAAGAATCTTTATTCACATTTATATGACAAACTGAAAGAATAACAAAAGCAATCATATGCATTGGTTTCTATTTCAGGACATAGTTATGATTGCAGTTCAAAGAATGAAATGGAACCATAAAAATGAATTGAACTATAAAGGGACAACATTTAATGCATATAACAGCTATCATCATTACTTCAGATGACATTAGAAAAATAACATTCACAGGTATTTCACTTTTATATCTTTCATAGTTTACATCAGAAAATGAGAATATCAAGTACATTTCTATCATTTGAATGTCAGAAGTTGCCATTGGATAATATCATGCAATTGTACATAATTGTTTGATCATATAAGAAATATTAGAAGTAGATATCAGTTATGCATGATTTGAATAAATAGTATCATAAGTGCATATATGGATCCAGCCTGTTGCCATGCCATAATAGTGAAATAGAATGTAGATTGCATCATGGAGAGATAAATAAGTTTTAACAGACAGTGCTACATGAGATAATCAAGATGAGACAACCCAATAAATGAAATGGCCAATCATGACTAGAGAGCTATATTGAAATAGAGCCATCATTCAACAATGTTATCATGCTTTTGTTTGAGATATCTATGTATGCTACAGGTTATCAAACCATTTTAGGTCTGTGTGTATCAAAGATTTCATCAAACTATAAAGAATCAAAGGGACAGTTAACTGATGACCATCTTGTATATCAATTTATGCTATAGGAGGAGAGTAACTATCATTAAATGGTAATCTCAAATACATTTTTTAGATGTTGAAACATAATGACAAATACAAAAGGAAGATCATGTGTCCAAACCCACTTGGGTTGTATCATAGTATACAGAGAGCCCACGGCCTTTTTGAATATGATAGTTGTGTTTGAAATATATGCATGGAGATGAAATGATAGTTGTGTTTCAAATACATACAGAAATGAAGAAAAACTATCTTTTGTTCAAACCCTCTTAGAGTTTTAGAACCAAATACAAATGCACCTGGAAAAATCATAGATACAAGATTGTATAGTAGAAGCCGCGGTCATATGAAGTAATTTAGATACATAAATATGAAGAGGGTTTCAAGAAAGAGAAACTATGTAAAAGTGTTAAACTACGGCTACTGCCAAATAGCCATTTTTTCATCAAAACTTAGAAACCCCTTTTCATTTTGTGAACAAATGCATAGCTACAGGAGAAGAGAACACATGGACGCGAGTTTAGCAACAGAGTATACACAGAATGCCATAAAATGAAAGATATAGTAGTAGGAAAAGATTACCTATGCATAGCATCAAGATATAGTGGACAGAGATGAAAAGTTTTCTTTCTTTTGATTCATTCATTTCCTTCTTAGAAAAGAAACCATGGCGGCCATATACAAAAATAAAAATGACAGAGAAACAAAATATAGACAAAACCATCAATGATAACCCATAGGTCACGGCTTTGACAAGCCTTTTATCTCAGAAATTCATCTCAAAATGAAAGAAATCATAGAGAAAGAGTATAGAAAGCATCAGTAAGCTATTACCTTTCTTTTCATGCAAAAATCTATGGAGGCCACGCTCAGAAATGCCAGAGATACAGTGTTTTTGAGCTTGGAACCCTAGCGGTTTCAATGTCAGCTATAGAGGCCAAATCATCAAAAGGTGAAGTTGCAAATGAGCCCAATAAGATAAGGTGATTCATGTTTTGTTATTAGGGTTTCTTTAAGCCCTAATCAAATTTTGACTTTTGGTCACATTCTTTTCTTTTTGGGCTCAGAATTAATACCTTCATGGTATTAATATGTTTATAACATGATGATGCCTAGGTTTAATGACTTAGTGAGGTCGAGCATGGCTCCCTCTTAATATTGATGCTTCAAAATCTGCCTAAGTCCACTTGATATGGCATATGCCTTAGCCACTTGGAGAAGTTCATGCCATATGCAAACCTTGCATTTTTTTATGATGTGTGACAAGTCTGCACGCCATGTGTACCATTGAGATTGCCAGTCCATGTGGAGATAAGCCATCAAGGTCTTTATTTTTGCAAAAAACTATATACCATGGCTTTATATTTTTTTTTAGAAAAATCAAGCATTGTAATTGTGAATGGCAAAATTATAAGCCATATAGTTTTATTTTTTGCAAAAATCAAATTGAATAGGAATTGGGATCAAACTGCCAAAGCATTGTAAAATTAGTTTTAAAGCAATCATTTATAAATTGCTTTTAAAACTTAACTATTTTAGGCAGTTACTAGACTAATAAAACAAATCAGATTTTCTTTTTTGATTTGTTTTATTTAGAGGTAGATATGGACAAAATTTGGGATCTCATGGGTAGAAGAAAGCAAATTTGTGGTGGGGACACATCAACAGATCTTTTGGCATTATGATTTGGTAGTCTAAACTCTTTTTGAGGGCTTTTATTTGTGCTTTTTTTTAGTAGCTCGAAAATGGACTTGGAGTCTATTTTTGGGAGATTTTTTCCAACTTTCAGGGGGAGATCTTTCTACAGGATATATGGTAGAGATCCATTCTCTTTGAGCAGTCCTAGTTTCAGTTAGACTTCTAGAGATAGAGTAGAGATCAGAGTGGAGAGATACCAGAGTCTTCCTCACATCGAGAGCGTTGTATTCATTATTCCTACAGATATAGAGCAGTAGTTTTCCTTCATCTTTGCCTCTCTTTTACAGAATTGATGTGATATAACACTATGATAAGCATTTATCCTTTGTTTTTTTGTCTTGGTTTTGTGATAAGATATGCAGTTTTTGCTTAATTTAGGTTGCATGTTGTGTTTAATCAAACCTTCATGCAAAATATTTATGAATTGGGTAAAATAAGAAGTGTTGTGAAGATCAATGCTTTATGGTCTGGCTGTGAGTAAGATTTGATTGTGCACCACCTAGATTACATTTCAATTATTTATTTTAGCATATCCTCCTATCCCTTTTCCGTGTAAGTAATTAGATTAGGAAAGACCATAAGGAGAACCAGCTCACTCTAGAGATTCCCTCTTGAAATAGATCACCCACAATATGGGAGAGTTTCCATGTTTCAACAGGTAGCTAAGTTTTATGTGAGCTTAGTAGGGTGCATACTTGATTGACAACAGGTATAAGGAACTAGGGTGAAAATTTATCCCATGTGTAAACACGATGCCCCAACACAACACAAGGCATTTGAAAACCTTGGTGGACACTGTGATGAAACAATCTAATAACGTGACAAGCAAACATATGTTTTTGGGCACCATGGTATGGAAGGCCATGATTTTGTGGTGACAATATGTTGCAAGGACTAATACAAATACAAGATCTAGAAATGATAACACACACGCAAGAAAGAAAGTAGGCATGTACAAATGATAAAAATAAAAACAAGGTTGTTGCCTCTGTCAAGCTAAAGACTAATGATGGATGGATTCAATTGATTGGATAGTGTTGTTGGCCATGCAAGAAACACTAGGATTGATGGATAAAGTTAGTGTTGTTGGCCAAAGAACAACACCAGGATGGATAGATGATTTCTTAAGAAAGGGTTGATTGGGTTTGATGAAGTGATTGATAGATGGATCAAGTTTGCAACAATGTTTGGAACAAAACCATTAGATGATTGGCTAGATCACATGTCTAGATGGGCATGGAATTAAAGATGGCTTGCATTTAGATTTATTGCTTGGATTTTTTGATATTTGATTTTTCTTGGATTTTTGGATATTTTGATTTTTTTGGATTTTGGGATATTTTGATTTTTTTTGGTTTTTTAGGATAGTTTGATTGTTTTTGTATTCTAGGATTTATTGGATGTCATTAGGTTGCGTTTGGATAGCCTTTGTGCTAGATACCACTGACAAGGGAAAACCAAGTCTTGAGGCAAGGATGGAGGAAGATTGGATGGATAGATAAAGGGATTAGTGATAATGGATGGAATAGGTGGATAAAAGGATTGGCACTAATGGATGGAATTGATGGAAGATACATGGTGGATGGATGGAAGGGTTTAGGATGGATCCCCAAGGACCATGTCACATGGGAACAACATGCCCCACTCTAGATAGTATGCTTCAAAATGTTGCATGAGAATGCTTATGAGAATGTGAGGTGATGCTTATTAGGATGTATGATAGGGAGAATTGAAGGGATGTGTGGACTTCGGAGTATGTCAAGAGGTGTTGAAAGCATTATTTAGTTATTTTTCCCTTGACCTTATCAAGATCAAAGGAAGAATGGAAGGATGGGTTGGTACAATGGGATAAGTATGCGGATATGATGTATAAGGATGGATAAGATAGGAAATGCTAGGATGGGTTAGACGAGATGATTTCCTTTAAAGTGTGAGGTGTATAGATAATCAACCTACATATGACCCCTATTTGGCAAGTTTTTTTCATGGTACTTATCCAAGGCACCACCAAGGTGGTTTTCACCATTAATGCATGATTTCTCTTTATTTTTTTAATTTTTTAATTTTTCTTTTTTCTTATCTTTTTCTATTTAGATGGGTGGGAGAAAAGATATATATGGGTGTAGGATGGGGACTCAAGCATCTGTTTCCAAGAGGTAGTGATGATGTTCTGTTTTGGATGTTATCGCACATAAACCATGTCAAGTGTCGCTGTGTACATGTCCATGTTGGTAGATGAGAGGATGAGATGGATGAAGGATAGTGGATTATGATGGGGATTATGTATGGATTATGGATGGGTCAAGTCTAGTGGATTATGATGTGGATTATGAATGGATGGTGGACAGTGGATTACGATGTGGATTATGTGAAACCACAGACCATATGGGTGTGATGGGGGATATATACAAGATGGGGGAGATAAGATGGGGGATGGAGGTATGTGGGAATTTCATCGTGTCAAGGCGAACCAAGACCAACGGTTGCACATGCCATAATGGATTTTGAATCCTATATTTGGGATGTGGTGTTGGGAGTAATGGGATGTTTTATTTTTCCTATTTGAGTACTTAAAAACCCAAATCAACTTATTTGATGGGGAGCAAGATTGTTGGGATTTTTGGATGGATTTGGATTTGGATTCTCTATTTGGATTTATTTCTTTTTTCTTAGGGACCCACACCATTTTTTCAAGTTTGGGGGTGTTTGTGTTGGTGATTGTACCCTTTTAAATTTTTGACTTAGCTTGGATGTGGTGTATCAATGCTCTATGGCAGGATAGTCTTGAGGCTTGGTCGCTTTATGTAAGGAGGTATACGAATTTGATTATTTTGGGATCTCATGGGTGTGGTGGTAGCTTCATGTTTGGTTGGTGTGTTCATTTATTGATCTTGATTAGGAATTTTAGGGGATTTAAGGGAGTAGGATGCGTGGATGGAGGAACTAGTGGACTTGTGGATGAAGGGATGAGGGAATTTGAGGGTAGTGATATTAGGAGTTGGAAGGAGTGGAGGTAGAGTGGATGGATGGAGATGTATGGTCACATGCTTTAGAGATTGGTATGATGATGGAGGAGGGATGGAAACATATGATTTGGAGGTGCAACGAGGTGCAACAAGTTTGGGAGTGGAAGGAGATGACTTATGAGGTCTGCAAGTGGTACCAACATGTTTCAATTGTTGTCCTTGGGAACTATATCTAAGGCCATTCGATCGTGGATGGGTTGTGACATGGATAGGCTCCAATATTCCTTGTTCATGAAGGCCTAAGCCTTTGCTTTGATAATTCATGTGTTGGAGCATGTGATGTGCTATGGGATGTTTCTTGTTGTGGAAACAAGATGTCAGTCCATTATTAGATGGAGGAGGATGGGTTGTGGATAGAGTTTGTTTCTCTCCTACATGATAACCACCACAGACCAAGGAGATAAGATGATAGATTTAGGATATGGCCAATAGGAGATGATGGAGGATCAATAGGAGATGGATTTGGAATTCTTGGATCTTGATTATAATTGTTGTCATTAGGATGTGAAGTGATAGGATCCAAGTTATTTGTTTGATTATCTATGTTGTCTTGGGGACCAAGTGTCTAATCATGGGAAGTGGGTGTTGTGGGATGATTGAAAGGACTAGTTTGAGTTTCTTGATCATGAGTGATTGTGGGATCATAGATGGGATTAAGTGAACTATGGATAGAAGTAATTTGGATTTCATGCTCATGGATGATTGTGGGATCATGGATGGGAGGAATTTGGATAACTTCCTCATGGATAGGTTCTTGATCATCATAAAGCAGATTATCATGGATAATAGGATATTGTCTATGGATAAGAGGAATGGGGTCATGGATGAGTTGAGTTTGGATAGGGTGATCATTTGTTGGGAGGGTCATTGATGGGATTAGATGGGATGTTTAGATCTTCATTAACACAAGGGTTTGATTTTTCCACATACTTTGGACTATGCTCAATAGGAGTGGAGATTTCTTGGATGGATGTGATAGGTTGTGGATGGTCGACAACATGGTTACATGATGGATCTTGAGTGCATGATGGTGTTGGAGTTTCTTCAAGAGGCATGGTAGGCATGGGATTGGATGATAATAGAGGGATAGACATGGTCCGTTTGATGGCTCTTGTTCATGATGGATGGATTCAAGGATAGGTGTTGTTGAATTACATGGTGGGTTTAGATTCTTAGCTAATAGTCATTGGGTCACATCCTTGAGAGTGGATGGTAATTGGGCACCATTTTGAGCTAGGAATAAAAGGTAATTACTCGAGTTTTCTTTAAACACAAGTTCTATCAACTTTATCTTTTTGGGATCGTTAATAAATTGTTGCATTCAAGGTGAATTTGAGGGTTTATCATTAGGGGATGGATTAAGATTGGGATTAGATAGATGATTTCATGGTGGTTTAGATGGCTTGGGAGATGGGGAGACTAATGGATTAGGATTAGGAGGGATTAATGGATTAGGAGATAGGTTGATAAATGGACTAGGATTAGGAGGATTGGAAGGATATTGTGATGGATGGACTATAAGAATTAATGGATTAGAGGGTGGATATGTAGATATGGGATGAATTGGACTTCCCTTGTCATATGGTATGCAGTTAGGTATAAGTGTATAAATTAGGCTAGGCATGTTCATGTTTGGATTTATGACTTGATGATTTATATTTGGGATGGTGTTCATGGGTGGTGATGTGGATGTTATAGGATTAGGAGAACTTCCAATGGTGAGATGGGAAAAGGGGTTACCACGAATGATATTTTTCATTTTTCCTAGTGATAGGATCATATCCCTCATAGACAAGTTTAGCTCTTTATAGTTCTTGTAGTTGTACATAAAAATCCATGTTGTGGGAGGGAATATGAGATGATATAGGATAATGGATGATTGGATCAAATTTTAAAACCTTAGAATGATTTGATTTGATTGGGAGGATGATTCTCTATACTTAAGGTAGACTAACATGCTTAAGCAAGAGTGGATTGATTGGATTTGATGGCTATACTTAAGGTAGACTAACAATATTAAGAAAGTTTCAATTAAGGATGATGGATCAACTAATGTCTTGATTTTTGATCTAGGATTGGATTTGAAATGGATGATAATGGATGTTGATGATGATTTAAATGGATTATGGTTAGGTTTTGGATGAAAGTGGATGGGTTCTGAGGGAGACTAAATTCTTAACCAAATTTTGATAGTCAAAGGGTGATTTTGATTAAGGATTGGATACTTGATATAAATTAATAATGGATAATTTGTGATTGATGAGGGATAAATGGATTAGCTTAGGATTGGATGAAATGGGATTAGATGGATAAGAAGATTGGATTAAGGATGATAATGGATGGAGTTGGATTATAATAGTGGATTATGATTAGGATAATGTATGGAAGATATGATTAGGTTAGAACTAGAAAGATGATGTTGGATGATTAGGATAGGATTTTACTTATGCACTTCCAGTACTCTAAGAGACTACGTCTTTTACCAATCCTTCCTGATCTACCTGCAAGATTGCATCCAGTCCCTCCTAGATGGCTACGTTTGAACCACTCACCTCCATTGAATTTCCCAAAGTGTCTGCTATTGAATTTTCTTCTCTATAAATGTCGTATAGAGAATTCTAAGTCTTGTAGCACCTCCCACACTCTTCTCACCCCTTTATTTAATAGCCAATTAATCGTTCCTTTCTTTTTAATGGCATTGACAATAAGCATTGAATCACCTTCAATCTCTATTTCTCTCAAGCCCCTTGCCTTACATTCTATGACCCCTCGCACCAAAGCCTCCAATTCTGCCACATTGTTTGAGGCCATTCCTAATGAACTAGAGGCCGCCTAAACTAGTTTTCCATCCTCATCTGTAATCAGACAACTGTAGCTAGCCACCCCAGGGTTTCCCTTCGCAACCCCATCGAAATTAAGCTTAAGTCTACCACTTAGGGAGGAAACCATTTGGATTGCTCTCTCTTCTTTTTCCCTTCACCCCTACCTCTAGGTATTTTCAATTAATGCCATATCTTCATTACATAATCATCCCAAAATGTGAATTTCACCCCCCTCTTAATGGGGCTCTTGAGTTTAGTATCTCCACTACTCTATTCTCAATCTTCCTTATCACCACCTCATTGCTATTTTCTCTTCCTTCAAAGATCCTTAGTTTCTCCCCCTCTAAATGTTCCACATAATCATGGACGGGAGCGTTAACCAAATTCCCCCCATAAGCCTTTCTTTGTAAGTTTAGACTAGCTCCTTAGGAAGTCTACTATATTACTGTTCTTTGGTCCTTTTCAGCCCAAGCAATCTAAAAAGTGATTCCAGCACTCCTTTGAAACTTGATAGCTAAGCATTAGATGAACCTAACTCTCTTCATTCTGCTTATAGAGAACACATGTATCTACTAGGATTGCTAATCCCTAAATGGTCCAAAGAATCTCCCGTGAACTTATGCTCTTGTTAAGAACCATCCATGTAAAGGATCCTACCCTTGGAAGTACTTATCTATCCCATCATAAGTCCTTAGGCCAACATTCTCACGTTTGTCCACTCCTTTCCATTTTCAGAATGTGTTCACTGATTTTGACTGAATATTGGCAATATTGGGCCCTGCACCAATGAATTGCATTCTCTTCCTTATTAATAGTCACCCTCCTCTCCCTCATGATCTCTTTGAATTTAGCCTTAACGACATCTTCTACATTGAATTCCTCTGCATCTACCAACACCACTCTTCCCTAATCATTACAATGCACAATATAATCTACCAAGTTTTCCCCTCTAACTTGGATCATTTGATCTTTAAGTCCTTCGAGCTCCTGAAACTTCTCTAATAGTTCAAAACCTTCCCACAAGTCTGACCAAAAATTTACTCTTTTCCCATCATTTATACTCCATGTTAGGTGATCAAGAATTATTGATCGATAGTCTTTCATAAATTGCCAAATAGACGAACCACCCCTGGATTGGTTATTGTTAGAATTCTATTAGGATCTAGATCATCTAGATGTTTATTTTGCATTTTCTACACCATAGTTTTTGAGGGGACTTGGCCAATTTCTAGATTAACTTCACCCCTAATGCTTCATTCTGTAGCCTTAACTCTCTCATTCCCATTCCTTCGAGCTATCCTGAGGGAAAGTAGCTTTCCCCCAACTAATCAAGGGTACTCTTTAAACTTCTTTTGCTCCTTCCCACAAGAACTTTTTCCAAGATCCTTCCAGCTGAGACTTTGTCCTTTTTAGAATAGGTAAACAAGACATTAGATGAATGGGGACTACCCCCAATACCGCCTTAAGCATTGTGATACTCTTGGCTAGAATTAACCATCTTCCCTTCCATGCTTCCACTTTACTCTTGGAGTGGGATATCAGCTCTACCCATAGATTCATTTTGACTACCCCAATGAACATAGGTGCCCTGAGATATTTAGTGGGAATCTTATCTGTCTGGCACCCTAGGATAGCAGTGATTTGGTTTTGCCACCTTCTTAAATGTTGAAAAAAAATACCCTCAACTTTTCCTTATTTATGATCTGCCCTAACAATTTACTGTAATAGTCCAAGACTCCTTTGATTGCTTCCGCTTTAGAAATACTAGCCTTGCTGAATATCATAGTGTCATCTACAAATTGTGCATGTGTAATTGGGTCTAGATTCCTATCTACCCTTACTCCTTTCTATCCTCCATTCCTCTGACAATTCTTGATCAACATTCCAAGTGCCTCCACTATAAGAATGAACAAGAAGGGAGATAGGGGTTCCCCTTGCCTCAACCCTTGAGTCATTCCAAAAAAGCCACATAAAGAGCCGTTAACCACTATCGACACTCTTGTAGTTGATATACAATGATAAATGTTTTCTAGCCATGTCTGCCTAAACCCCATTCATTTCAAGACTCTCATTAGAAAGCTCCATTTAACTTGATCGTACGCCTTAATCACATCCAATTTTATGAGCATACTACTTTGTTTTGATTGGTTAATGGAATGAATCACCTCATTCACCAAGATGATACTGTCTACAATTTCCCTACTGGAGTAAAACTATTTTAATTTTTGAAACAATCTTTCCCAGTACCACTTTTAACCTATTTTCTATAGCCTTGGAGAGGATTTTATAAACCATATTGCATAGAGAAATCAATCTGTAATCTATCACCAATTTGCTCTCCACTTTCTTGAGAATTAGAGTAATCACTGTATTATTAATTTATTTTACAAACTTATTCTTTTTTTCTAAAATCTTCCACTATCATCCAAACCTCTTTCCCAATAATCCACCAACATTTCCTAAAAAATTGAGCCGTGAAACCGTCTGGGCCTGGTGCCTTATCAAGGTGCAATTGAAAGGTGGCAATTTTCACCTCTTCTTCTCTGAATGCTTCATTCAACTTATCGTTTTCATCCTCCCCTATAACTGGATCGATACATCTCAAAATTTATTCTATGTTTAGCCAATCATGTCCTCCTTCCAAAGCTAGAAAATTTTGGAAGTAGTCTATTATCTCTTTCTCAATTTCTTCTAGGTCATTTAGGGTTTCCCATTTTTATTTGTAAGTTCTATAATTTTATTCACCATTCTCCTCACTTTGATTAAATTGTGAAAAAAATTAGTATTTTAGTCGCCCGCTTCTAGTCAACCTTGTCTAGCCTTGGCTTTCAAGAATTCTTCCTCCCTTGCTAATAATTATTTAGGTTCTGTCAGTAATTCCTTCTCTTTCACATAATCTATTTGGAACATACTATTTTTTATGACATTCTCATTAAGATCCTCAAGTTCCCCCTCCAATCTTTCTTTTTCTTTGAAGATATCCTTGAACGGCTCCTTGTTCCACTCCTTCAATCTTTTCTTGACATGTGCTAATCTTTTGCAAAACACATAACTAACTGATCCACCATTCTTCGGGACCTCCTCCCACCATACCCCGATCTAGTCATTTAGATCTTCCCTTCTCCACCACATCCTTTCAAACTTAAAGTAGGAATTCTTAGGTTTGGCTAATGCACTAATTTCCAACCTAACCGGGTAATGGTCGGACATAAATATTGGTAGTATGTTCGATTATAGCCCCATGTCAGTTTCAAGCCAATCCATTGTGCATAAGAATCTATCCAACCATTCCACTATATTAGTGAAACCTTGTCTCCTATTTGTCCAAGTGTACCTTTCGTCTTTTGGTGGAATGTCTAAAAAGTTCCCTTCCCCTACAAATTCCCTAAAATCCTTCGAGGAGTTACTTTCAACTCTCATCCCTCCTCTCTTCTCATCCATGCCTAGTACCGTATTAAAATATCTGCCCAGCAAGATCCTTTCTTCCCTTATCACTAAGCATTGATTCAGTATGCCTCTCCATACTTCCCTCTTATCTTCTGGTTTGGTCCATAGAGACAAAAAATCCAAAATGAAAAGTTTACTAGATTCAGATGTACTCTATTCAATATCCAATATTGATGAACGTCGATGTCTTTGATGTTGACCTTTGATGGATTCCACATTAAAGCTACTCCTCCTGTAGTCCGTTTGGGCTTGCTAAAAACTCATGTTAAAGGTTTGCAGTGTATTAAGAATCTTGATGTCTCCTCTTGAATGAGCCTTGTTTCCTGTAGCAATATGATGTCCACCATCTTCTTAGTTATATGGTGCTTGGTTAAGCACCGTTTGTTAGGGGAATTCAAGCCCCTAACATTCCATCTTATTATTTCCACAGCTACCCAAGGGAAGCGCTACCTCCCTTGGATCTCAACATATAGTTCCTGACGTTGGTCAATCCTTTCTCCGCTGTGTACTCCTCTCTTTTTCCTTGTCTGTCTTCCTTCCCATTTTCCTCCTGGTTCCTGAGGAAATCCAAATCACTCGCAATGTTGTTTGGTTGATATGCCTATCATCTATGATGTCAATCTCCTCTCTATCCTTGAATTCCTCCTCTTCCTCTGACCAAGCCCCACTTAGCACCCCTTCTCCTCCTTCTATAGAGGCTAGAAGCACTTCTAGTGAGGCCACCTCCCGACCCATCAAATGCTCTTTCCTTATAGAGGCCTTTGGGTCCTTCAGTTGCTATTTTTCCTCCCTTTCATCCTGATTCCCAACCATCCATTGCACAACCTCTTGATTACCATTTTCAAGTATCGATATTAGTTCCGTGCCCAAATCTTTTATGGAGGAATGCTCTTTTTTCATAGTTTCATTCTTCATTTGGTCCCTTATCATAGATTATTTTGAATCCTCCTCATTCCTTTCTATCATAGGGGAGCTCTTTAGGACTACCGAGTTTTCCTTAGGTTCCGCTTCTTCCCTTTTTGCCAATCGATCTTCCACCACCTTCACACTTTCTCCCTCCTACATCACTTCCTGTTCCACCTTCCTCCTTGTTGGTCCTCTCTTAGCTTCCTCAAGCACTCTTTTCCCATGTGTCTCCTATTATTACATCAGAGGCAAAAAAACTTCCTCTCCTCTATCTCGATGTCCTAGATCCATGATCCAGTCGCAGTGACCAGGTTGATTGACTTGGGGATTCTCCTTGCTGCTATCAATATTATCCTCACATAGAATACCAAATCACTACCTCCCATGTCTAGGTCAACCACATTTCCTAGCTTATCCCCTATTTGATATAAGCAGTTTCCAGACTAGTATTTGAATGGGAGGTTGTATAGCCTGATCCAAATTTGTTCTTTATAAGGATCAAAGATCTTAGGGTTGAAATTTGGTCTCCATTTCTAGATGAATACATAATCTATGCCAAACCTCCATGGCAATTTCTCCACTATCTCATCCCTTTGAGCTTCACACTTGAAAGTCTACAACAAAAATCTGCTTTGGGAGAAAATGTACTAATTCGGTCATTTCCCAATTCTTTGCTATCCATCTCTTTATCTTCTCTTTTGGCGTAGTTTTCTCGATCACTCTTCCAACTAACGTTGAACTACTTAGGGCTTCTGCATCCTTGTCTACTACATTCCCCACATTTATTAATGTGTGTAACGTTGTAAAATGTCCCCTTGGGGGCTTTTCCCTTATAAGGTTTAGTTGTCGGATCTTTTATTTGCATTTAGGACATCTTGCATCATATTTTGACATCTCAATGAAATGAGACCTAAGTTTCATGACAAATGGGACCTAAGGGGACCCCTTGAACCTAACCTTGACCAAAATAGGGAGGGGGACTTAGGTGCCCCTACCATAGTCCTACCCTATTTTGGGTCAGGGCCAAATTTTGGGTGTCAACTTGTGACCATTATTTGGGTCCTATGTCGACACAGTAAGTTTGAAGTATGGAATTCTTGGTGGGAGTGTTTATAGTTGCAGAATAAGCATGTTTAGGCATTCATTTGTAAACTAGATGGGCATTAGATGATTACTAGCAAGTAATTGTGATCTTTTGGCATTCAAGGCATTCATTCTATAGAGAGAACAGATATTGTGTTGTCTATGTGTTTGTATTTGCATATTTGAGCATCCATCTCCTCATGGCATGAAGAGCTTCTTCCTCCCATGAGATCTTCACTACAAGGTGATATCATTTGTGTTTTTGAGTATTTATCATTCAGTTTTTGCCTTTGCCTCATAAGGGCATGCACTCTCTATTTGACAATGGTGTTCAAAAGACTTGAATGTCTCTCCGGGGCTTGACTAAGGCAAGCCTCTAAACACCACAACCCCCTCCCCATTTTCCCATGATTACAGGTTACAGGTTGAAGAAGAAGGAAAAGTAGAGTTGCAAGAGAGTGTTGCAGAGTGTCGGATTCACAGATCAAAGTTGAAAATAGGGCCCTAGACTCGAGCACCCATTCATTAGTCCTCCAAATTCTACAACAGAGAAATCTCTATGACAATAGGAATAGGTTGTAGATCAAGTTCCTAGATCCTGACAAAAATCAACGCATTAGACTAGGGTGCCCACTCATTAGTCCCTAACTGTTCCACTTCCCCAACTTCAGAAACTAGTACACATTTGTCTATTATTTTACATCTTTCTGTAGCAACATTTTTCGGTATTCATCTGTTTGCTTCCGTATTTGCATAATTAGGGTTTTGACGTATAATTGAGTATAATTGACAATCTAATCATACAAATCCAATCTTCCCAACATTCCTAAGTGACCAAGGGTCTGATAGTGCATTTCCACTAAACTCAAAGTCCTTGAATGTATAAGGGTGAAAGGAGGATATACACAAAACTATCAAAAATCAATTATCCAAATTTAACCCTTTACATTTTGGTGAACCCATGTTGTTGGACTTGTTTGCACCTTTATAATTGTTTTTCTTCATATTTGCATTGATTTCATTCATTCATATCATCATTCATCTTATTGCATTGGAAAAATTACAAAAAAATTGTAAAATTTGAAAATTTTGAAAAAAATTACATTCTAGGGTTTGCATGTTACATTAATTAATTTGAATTTCATCAAATTTCTGATCTTTAAATTAGATATAATATAAATTGCAGAAAATTACAAAAATTCAATCACTTGCATTGCATTTTCATCATAAAATTGCTAGGGTTTTGTTGGAAAGTTTAAATTTTTCATATAACCTAGTAATTTCAAAAACTAGGGTTTGTAGGTAAAATCTTGTTTCAGATTTTTCTACTGATCTTAAACACTCATTCAAATTTGCATTTGTCTTTAGTGTTGCACGTTAGTGTAAATTTGCATTTTTATATAGAAAATTTCAACAAAAAACTAGTATTTTCATTGATTTTTCCTTAGATTTGCACTTGCATTTTGCATGGTAGGGTTTGAAAATTATTTTTAGATCTAATTGGACTTAATTTAAATCATAAATCAGACTACAAGAAATTCATATAGCATTTTGCATCAAGATCTAAAATCTAGGGCTTGAAAAACCTTGATTTTCACTAGATTTGGCCTTATCAACTCTCTAATTTTGTACCATAGGCATGTTGTGAAGAATATTTTTACACTAATTGGCTGTTATCAGGGTTATTATCTTCTGGACCTCCTAAAAATCTTCACAACACCTTTTTATTGGGCTCTTGTATTGAAAATTTGATAAAAAAATTGCACATTTTTGCTATATTTGCCCTAAGGTTTGACCTAGATTGCACTCCAAGCATGTTGTAAAAGATTTTATGATTGTAGGTGACTAATATTATTTCTTTTATTTCTTGTACCTCATAAAATTTATTACAACACCTCTTTTTCTAGGTCTTGGAATTGAAAAATTGTGAAAAATTGCATATTTTTGCTATATTTTCACTAAGGGTTGACCTTGAGTGGCACTATAATCATGTTGTGATAGATTTTTTGGCATTAGGTGGCTATTATTACTTTTATAATTTGCATTCCATCATCATTTTCCTCACAACACCCTTTTTCATGCTCCTTTCATTGAGATTTGGTGAAAAAAATGCATATTTTAGCATATTTTAACTAGGTTTGGACTTGTCATCATTCTAGATTTGTATCAAGAGTGTGTTTTGAAGGATATTACTACTATATTGGACTGATATCAGACATATTATTGGCTTCTCCTGCTCAAAATCTTTACAACATCTTTTCTTTCATATATTTTCGTTGAAAAAATATAAAAAATCAAGCATTTAAACATATCTTGTGCCTAAGCCGATAAGGGCATGGTTCAGTGGTTAAATCACTTAGTTCCAATGGTGGACACCAAAGTTCAAACCCCCGTTGGACCAATGAGCTTGTAGGCTTTACGCCTTTGCTGGGCCAACGAGCTCGCTGGTTTGAAGTGTTCTCTCTTGGGGATGAGGTCCCTTGTGTTGTGGCCTCACCAGTTCATAGCTCTAGGTAAAAGCGTCATGGAGCTGGAGAACATGTCGCACCGGTGTCACTGGTCATGTTAAAAATTTTCCCAGACGCATTTAAAAAAAAAATCATATCTTGTGCCTAAAGTTTGTGCATATTACTGCATGAGTCTCATAACTTGTTGTCCTAAGAGAAATATTCCTTTTAGAAGAAGCATAAGACACATGAGATCTAGTGCTCTTGAAGAAGTGGGTATAATGAACACCTTCTTTACAAAAGGAGAGACACAAATGCTATAAAATATTACACCTATCACAAGTACAATGGAAGAGCAAACTTTTCATGATATTGATGATACTATTGAGGTGACAGGGCATGTATCCGATGAGCAAATAGATAAACTTGATAAAGACCTAGCTAAATTCTAAGAATATGTGCAAACTAAGAGAATAGTTGAAGAAGCTATACCTGTGATTCACCATGTAAGATAATTGATAAAAGAAGGACAAGATAGTGTTAATGCAATCTGTGGTTTAACACATATTGTACAAAGCAACATTATGCCAGTGACTGAATGTGTAAAAGTAATAAATAACACTCTGTTACCATCTCATACACAAGTATCGGAACCTATGCCGACTATGGGAATATCTACCTTTACATCAACGATCTTAACAACTGATGCAAATACTTGTAATTGGAGTATCTAATGGCACTAATTACAAAGATGTGGGATTTAATTATTGGAATTTGGTTTCTAAGGGGGCCTCTTCTATGGATAATTGCTCTCAACCACCTCTTCATCCCACTTATTCTCAACCTCCCATTATATATAGTTATTCTCAACCACCTACCACCTACCATTATGTCCAACCATCATTGACCTATTCACAGCATCCACCTATCACATGTCTTAGGCTCAATCACCTCCTCACTTTGGTTCCAATTCTTCATAGCAAACCACATCTCCCAATGATGCCATCCTAAACTAACTTTTGTAGGGCATGACAACTTTACAACAAAAGGTAACAAATTTGACAAATTCTTTGCAACCTAATATACGAACATATCATGCTCGTAATCCCCTTTCCTATGCAATCTTTATAACTCCTATGCCTGAGAGGTTCAAGACTCCTCGCTTTGAAAAATATGGTGGAAAAGGTGATCCTAATACTCATGTGGCAGCGTTCACAACTATATGTAGTGATTTCTATTTTGAAGAGGACTTGTTACCAAAACTTTCCCTGGAATCTCTCAAGGATACTGCATTAAAATGGTTTTTCTCATTACCTCTGAATTCAATACACTCTTTTTCATAGTTGGTTGATCAATTTTTGCAAACATTTTCAAGCAAACATTGGACCTCAAGTCTCCTTAATTGATTTAGTTCATTGCAAACAAGGTCTAAAAGAGAAGTTAACTAAGTTTATTAGTCGATATCAAGCTTTATATGCAAAAATTCAATATTCGATGAAAGATGAGGATGTTCATAAGGTGTTTATTACAAATCTACAACCTAACATCTATGATAAGATCCTCTTGATGAAGTATAACTCCTTTCAACATTTGTGCACCGCTCTTCATGATTATCAACTTTTGTCTAGTCAGTATGAAAACCAAAACTCATTGGCTCAAGTTAGTCAATCCATGGATGGATTGTCACAAACCAACTTTAAGAGGAATAATAATAGGAGTTTCATCAGGGTTAATGGACCGAATACGAACAACGTTTCTAATGTGTATGCTATCACTAATCCAAAGAAGGCATCATATCAACCAATAAAGTTTACTCCAATATCTGAGTCTTATCATTCTATCATGAATCAAGCTGTGAGCAATAATTTTCTGAAGCTTCCCCTCGATTAAGCCCTTAGATCCTAGTAAAGCACATGGACCTTATTTTGATGCTAATGTCTTTTGTCATTTTCATCGAACACAAGGACATGATATTAAATGGTGTATGCATCTTAAACATGAAATACAAGACCTCATTGACTCGAATGCTATGCAGGTATCGAGTGTGAATGATAATGGAAACAAGTCGGTTGCTCTACCGAATCAGAATTTACAAATCTTCACTAATCCTTTCCCTAAGCATACTGATAACAATATGTTGGAACAAGATTTAGTGGAAGTAGAGGATGATGATTATTTAGACTATGATAGTATCGTGGGAATGATTGAAGTGGATAAGGAAAAGTTAAATAACCCACCTCGTCCACGAAGAAATGGGATTTATGTTGAGGTTCCTCCTCCGTTATCCTTATTAGGATCGTGAGATAACCAAAATGCATCAGAAAAATAAGTAGAACAACCAGTACAGGCGAGTGAGATGGTACAAGATGATTCTTGTTACTATCTGATATGGTTTCAACAATGAAAAATTGCTAAAAATCATAAAAGAGTAAGATGACTATCAACAGTCAGAGATAATAGTGGTTCTCCTCCTCATAAGCAACAAAAGGTTGCATTTAAACAAGGATTTAAGAAATAAGTGTCATATGATAATAAAAAAGGCTTTCATAAGAACCACTCAAACTTTGCACCAAATATGATCGAGTACCTCTCCAAGAGGTTCCCAAGTTTAAAAATTTGACATGAAGATCCCTACAGGTAAGTATTTCTAACCCTTTATCTCTCTCATGATGTGTTTTTCCTGTGATGTGTTATGTGTTGTTTAGGCCTCCAGGGATGACCCCTGATTCTCTTTTAAGATTTGGAATACTAGGAGACCACCTCTATTGTGACCCTCTTCTATTTGTATCATCATTCTTCTATATTGCCTCTCTCTATGATTTCATTGTTGTGTGTTGTGTCTTACAGACATAGCATTGTAATTGGTGAATTGGGGGCACCCTCCTACGTGATTGTCCCTAAGACACTTGTTTCTCCTCTCTTATTTATTATTTCCCTTCCTCTAGTGTTTCTATCTAGCAAGCGGATGACGAAAAACATTATACTAATGTGGACCTAGCATCCCTTTAGTGAGAAATAAAAAATTAGACTTAATTCCTAATATGATGACAAGGTTGTATATCTTATCCGACGCTTGGCTAGTAGAAGCACTCTATGCTTTCTACATAGTGATTTTGATGATTTTTTTATCACTTACAAAACATAACAATATTGTTGCTCCATGGACTTTGTTTGTCTTTGAATCTCGCCTTGGTGACACTCGGTTCTAAGATTTTCATGATATAGCCCCATGGTTATCCTCGATCTTTGAATTCGTAGTATAACCTTGGCTCTTTGTGTGATTGATCATATGCATTGATGTTGTTGTTTATCATGATTATGTAGACACTAACATGTTTCTTGCATGGATGTGTTTGTCGGAACATTTGGCGATTGTAAAGTACATGTCACCTCTGGGAGGCATGGGCTTTGCGAAAGTCTGTGTTCCCTTGCATATTTTCTTCCTACCTTAACGTGCTTGATATCAATGTGTGATATCAACCACCTTAAGGTGGGGGCATATATAAGGTAAGCTGTTTATTGGAGATGTTAGCAATGTGCTTGTCCTTAGGTGCATTATAAAGACTAGTGGAGATGAGTCCCTCCTGCACTCTGAGTTTGTTTGCAATCAATCAATCAATTATCTTAAGCCCTCTGTGGAGGTGGCGGGGGTGGTGTATCTCTTATGGAGAGTGCCCATCCTATCATTTTCAAAAAGTCCTCATCAAGAGGCAGGGAGCAGTTCTATGACTAACTCAACCCTTAAGAATATCTTCGACGATTGTTGTAGTAAAGTGCAATCATCGGTGTGTTCCTATAATGTGCTTGAGATGGTGATGAGCCTACAAATAGGAACACTCAATTGCTTGTCTGCCGTATTTTTTCCATGTCTTCAAAGTGTGTGTTTGGCGTGCTTTCCTTATTTGGCATGTCTATTGCCCCATATGCAGTCTAAAGACCAACGCGATGAGTGCTTCCTGCATTTTGGGAGGTTTGGTGTGTATTGCATGTGTGTTGCCCCATATATGCAGTTTAAAGACCAGCGCGATGAGTGCTTCTTGCATTAAAGGAGGTGTGTTTACTTTCCCTGTACTTGCATTTTCATTTCATATATATATTTGAGAAAAAGAAAAAGAAAATAAATCATTCACTGTCTTCTACGCATTAACTGTCTTCTACGCATCTGTTGTTTTCTTCGTGTTTTGTGTACCTGTTATTGTCTTTAATGTGTTTGGCGTGTCTTCTCCATGCTTGGCGTGTTTTCTATGTTTGTTGACTGTACATTGATGCATGTATTGGCCTCACGTTTATACATACATTAAAGTGGGGGCTAAATGTAATGTTAGAAAATGTCCCCTTGGGGGATTTTCCCTCATAAGGTTTAGCTCTTGGGTCTTTTATATGCATTTAGGACATCTTGCATCATATTTTGACATCTCGATGAAATGAACCCTAAGTTTCATGACAAATGGGACCTAGGGGGATCCCTTGAACCTAACCCTGACCAAAATAGGGAAGGGGGACTTGGGTGGTTGTGCCCTAGTCCTGCCCTATTTTGGGTCAGGCCCAAATTTTGAGTGTCAGCTTGTGACCATTATTTGGGTCCCATGCCGACACGGTAAGTTTGAATTACGAAATTTTTGGTGGGAGTGTTTGTAGTTACATATATAAGCATGTTTAAGGATTCATTTATAAACTAGATGTACATTAGATGATTATTAGCAAGCAATTGTGATCTTTTGGCATTCAAGGCATTCATTGTGTAGAAAGAGAAGATATTGTGTTGTCTATGTGTTTGTATTTGTAGATTTGAGCATCCATCTCCTCATGGCATGAATAGCTTCTTCCTTCCATGAGATCTTCACTACAAGGTGATATCATTTATGTTTTTGAGTATTTATCATTTGGTTTTTTGTCTCTGCCTCACAAGGGCATGCACTCTCTATCTGACAATGGTGTTCAGAAGACTTAAATGTCTCTCTAGGGATTGACTGAGGCAAGCCTCTAAACACCACAACCCCCTCTCATTTTCTCGTGATTGCAGGTTACATGTTGAAGAAGCATAAAAAGTAGAGTCACAGAAGACTGTTGTAGAGTGTCAGATTTGTAGATCAGAGTTAAAAATAGGGCCCTAGACTTGGGCGCCCGCTCATTAGTCCTCTAGATTCCACAACAGAGAAATCTCTATGACAGCAGGAACAAGTTGCAGATCAAACTTTCCCAGATCCTGACAAAAATCAGGGCATTAGACTAGGGCACCCGCTCATTAGTCCTCGATTGTTCTGCTACCTGAACTTTAAAAATTGGTACATATTTGTCTGTTATTTTACATCTTTCTGTAGCAACATTTTCTGGTATTTGTCTATTTGCTTTCGTATTTGCATAATTAGGGTTTTGACGTATAATTGAGCATAATTGAGTATAATTGACAATCTAATCATACAAATCTAATCTTTCCAACATTCCTAAGTGACCAAGGGTCTGATAATGCATTGCCACTCAACCCAAAGTCCTTGAATGTATAAGGGTGAAAGGAGGATATACACAAAAGTATCAAAAATCAATTATCCAATTCAACCCTTTACACCATGACTTCCTCCTAATCCAGCTCCTCAATGTTTCGCAAGATATCTGTAAAGGTTCTCCTTGGTTCTTTCAATGGGATTGTTTTCACTCCTGTCACAGCGTATGGGAGTCTTCTTTCGATAGTTGGCTTCTCCACACCTTCTTCGCCACCTTTTTTTCCTAATGTGCTCGCCTGCAGATTGCTATAAAATATTAATATTGAATATATTTACACCAATATATATCAATATTTCATTTTACTATGTTTCAATAAATTTTATTATAAAATAGTATTTACTATATTATTCTATATATATTTAAAAAATCTATATTATAATGACAATAAATTATATATATATGAAATAATATAATTAACTGTCATTATAATATTGTATATGAATATTACACAATAAAAAATAATAATATTTAGATTGTTATAATAAAATTTATTGAAACATAGTAAAATGAAATATTGATATATATTGGTGTAAATATATTCAATATCATCTATTATATTCTCTTTTCAATGTAATAAATGATAATATAAAAATTTAACTAGACCTATATTATGGAGTTCCTTTAAATGTGACAAATGATAAGAACTACTTAACCATTATACAAATGATATGTTTCCAATTCTAATTATATTATGGTTTGGTACACAAACTTACATATTTGAATTATAATCATACTATTATTTAACATTTTCTCCTACCTATTGATTGATCCTGCAATGTTAGTTATATCCATGGAGCAATTCTTGACAATAGATTTCCCAAAATTGATCTCAATTGATGACCCATTTGAAGTAACCTCTTAGTGGCACATGTTTCCTAGATAGAGAAATCATTGTTCACTTATTTAATTTTAGTAAGGCTTAGCTCCATAAAACCCTTTGGGTATAATAAAGTGTGAAGTTTGGAGTTAAAAGGACTAGGTAAATTTAAGCTCCTAGAAATTTGAATCTATGAGATATTCGGAGAGCATTTCCTAAATAAATCTAGGAGTAATTCAAGATTTATTAAATCATGAGGTCCATTAAGTAGCTAGCATCCAAGAGGAGGCTCTGGAAAGTCCAAGATGCCCATATATTAGACCAATCGAATAATCCAAATGTGAAGCCCATTTTCACACTATTTTCATGTATAATGTCTAGATGCTTCCTCTTAAGCTCAAGATTCCACCAAGGCAAGACAAATCAACTTCCAACCTTACATTTTAAAATGTAAGGTGTGAACGAGAAACCTTTTAATTAATGCAACGGAATTTGTAAGTATTCACGAGTGTGATGTGACGTCATCGAAACTTACCCAATCGCTGCTGGAATAGTGGGCGAGCAGGAACATGTGTTGTTTGACGAGCACAGTATGGTACCTACTCTCCGTCAAGTTGATGGAAGATGTCAAACAAGTATAAACAAATACCTATATGCAAACTCTTTAATCCATGGTTCGGATCACATTTACACATATAGGGATAATATAATTTTTATTTTTATTTTTACTTTGATAACTTTATTTATTTTTATTTGAAGAATTATTTTAGTTTTGAATGTAACTTTTAATTTAATATTTTTAAAATTAATTTATTTTGAAGATTATAATAAATGTTATATTTTTATAGGCTATTTTTAAATAGTTTCATTTATAAATATTAATATATTTTAAAAATTTGATGTCTTTATATTTAAAAAAAATGTTGGTTATATATAGTTGTATTTGATGTTTTTCTCTTTGTTGTCAATGTTGATTAAGGTTATAGTTACATTATTATTTTGCATTTTTTATTAGATTTGTATTAAATATATAAGAAAACACATTATAAAAGGTTGTATAGATAACAAACAACATCACACAATACAACATAGTCTAGGATTATGTTGTTGGATACAATTTTGTCCTTAAAAATAGGAATTGAACAATTATAATGTGTCCATAGAAAATGCTCTCTTAGTAATTAAAATGACCTAGGAGGGTCTCCTTAAAT
This sequence comes from Cunninghamia lanceolata, assembly GCA_027924645.1. Taxonomy (NCBI): domain Eukaryota; kingdom Viridiplantae; phylum Streptophyta; class Pinopsida; order Cupressales; family Cupressaceae; genus Cunninghamia; species Cunninghamia lanceolata. The sequence continues at coordinate 24,466,858 of BSBN01000867.1, forward strand.
ACATATCTTAAATACAACTCCAAACTTTTGACACATCAACTAATAAATAAAAGTCAAATATCTAAAAAGTCATCCTAACAAAAACAATAAAATTAAATTTTAAATTATGAAGATTGGAATGAGAGACTAATCTCTCTAGGAGAGACAAAAGCATAAGTGTAACCTAATCTAACAAAGATAAATATTGTGGAAAATAAAAACACATAAGAATAATGAACTTAAAATTAAAGTCACCTAATACTAAATATATTAAAACCATATATTCAAAATTTCCACACAAAATTACATAAATAGAAATAAAAAATAAGGTTTCAACCTTACATTTAAATGTATGGTGTGAACAAAAACATTGAATTAATTAATGCAAGAGAATTTGTAAGTAAACACAATTGTTATGTGACGTCATTGACACTTGCCCAATCGCTGTGGGAATAGTTGGGGAGAAGGAACATGTGTTATTTGACGAATGCAGTATGGTATTCTCCGTCAAATTGATTGAAGATGCCAAACAAGTATATCTTTACAGGATAGAAAGCCGGTGGTCTAACTTAGAAGCAAACAAATTAATGAAAACAAAGTTTTCCTTAAAGTAAATTGGAACGTGTTTTTTATTTATTGATCAAAGCAGGAAAAGAATGAGGCGGTCCTCCGCAGAAGAAAACAAGAGCATAAGACAAAAAAAAAACTGAAATAGCCCGTCAAAGAACCGTCCAGAAAACAGAATCTTTCTCCAGGCATTAGTTCAAAGAATATATTGGTAACAAGTGATTGCTCTTGTTCTGCCTTGTACAATATGGTCTTTGCTGACGCCTTCTAGTAAATTTGAAAGTTAACACGCTGAATAAGTTAATTAGTTGAACAACTTATGGATTTAATGTACTTTTTTATCCATGTTTCTGAATACATTTATATCGATATAAAATTTTATTTTTATTTTTTACTTTGTTAACTTTATTAGTACCTGTCTTAAAAGTACTCAAATATATATTTTTTAAAGTCTAAGTCTATATGTAAAAATTTTAACAAAATTTAATCTAAAGATTAATTATCAGTCTTGTGATTAGTTAATAATTTGAGTTCTTAGGGTGGAATATTATGTTTTTGGAATTTGGTGAGGATTCAAGATTATAGAGATATAATAATTAAATTTCAGTTATTAATAAGCAAAATTTATTTGATTTTTACATTGATATTCTATTCAAAACTTTTACACAAAGAATATTCTTTTTTTTTTCTTCTTAATATTGCTTAAATTATGTGGTACACACTTTTAATTGGACATGATATGTTTTAGGTCATTATAAACTTATTAAAGTTATTTGTAGATTAATTTTTTTTTTATAAAATGAGAAGTAAAAATTTATTAATAAAATAAAACAACAGTACATAACCAGGTGGGTCACCGCCTCCAAAAACAACAGAAGTCTAGAATAAAGCACCATCATAACAATCAGCCAAACCAAAACAAGGGGGTCATCTATAACCCCAAAGCTCCAAACAGGTGCCTCAACTATCCATCCATATCCGTTGAGATCAATCTTTCCAAATTTTGAACACCTGGGACAGCTGGTCCCAACTATGAACATTCCAAGCTCTCTCCTGCTTCGAACCCCACTTGGCCAAGCAATCAGCCACACAGTTCTATTCCCTAGGGACATGGACAAATGAAATAAACTCCATCGAGTGACTCAACAGACTAATCTGTCAAACCATAGATGCTAATTGCCATTGCACCCCATCCACTACCTGCTCATTCAGAAGATTAATCACCACCTGGGAATCAGATTCACAGATAACCCCGCGCCATCCCCAAGCACACCCTTTTTCCAAAGCATATAGAATAGAAAGAGCTTCCATTAGATTATTAGTTTGATGTCTGATGTAGGAGCATCCAAAAGCATTCAAAACAATTGGGACAATTAGTAGTGGAGTTGTCGAGTATCGAGAGAGAGACCTTGGAGAATATCGCATTTTACCATATTAGCATGTTAGAGGCTGCGGAGTTGGACTTAGCATCTAGACATAGTCATCTACAACATATCTAAAATTTAGATCATTTGGATTCGATTCCAGAAAGATATCGCTATCAGAAGATTACCTGTTTTCACAGAGCAGAGCTGACAGTGTTTAGTGAAGTCTAATCAGGTTGTGGAGCAATAACGTGACTTGTAGAGTTAAAAGGAAAATTATTCAATGAAGTTTAGGACCTGACCGACCTTCCCTCATATCTGTGTGTAATTTCATTCATTTGTGAAGGAGTTCTAAACAATGAGGTCCGACCTATCCGTATACACATGTTTCATACTAGTTGTTGCAATTAGGCCGACTTGGTAATGATTTGAAGGCTTGTGGAGGATATAAATGAAGAATAATGATTTGTTACAAAGCAGCAATGATGAAATGATCAAGTATGCGAAGATATGAAACAAGGTCATTAGTGTTTTAATCTGAGGAAGAAGTAGAAGTGAAGCAGAGGGCAGAGCAATGAGAAGAAGAAGTTGCAGAGCAAAGAATTAATAAACATAAGGAAGAAATCATGAAAGGGTATTGTTATATGAATCTTTTGTAACCTTGGGCTATGTCCTAGCATCTGTAAAAGCCCGAGTGGCATATGTAAAGTGTTTTGTGATCATAATATAAGAAGAATGAGTTTTGAAGGCTGGGTTTTTCCCTATTAGGGTTTTCCCAAGATATATCTTGTGTCATGAGTGGATGAATATCTCTTTCTTTATGTTGTTAGCTAAATACTTCCATTGCATCTCTAATTGATTATGTTGTTAGTTGATTAAGGCTACAAGGTTGGACAGTCCCTCACCGAACCCTCCTACCTTGACTACCTCAAGTGGTATCAGCGCTGGTTGCAAATCTGTTGGGATGGTTGCGAATCTATTGGGAAGGAAGATAGTATTGAAATAGGTACACAACCCTAGAAATAACAAGTATCATCGCTAAAGAAGATCAAGGCAAGAAAGATTCGAGTAAGCTTTTCAAATTAAGTTGTTTATTTGATTTGTTTCGATGGGGAAGATTAGAAAGAGGATGAATAAAGAAAATGAAACCCTAATATGCGAAAAGGATATTCTAGAAGAAGAATTGTGCGAAATCAAGAGGTGTAATTCAGAATTGATGGAAAGGATAAAAGAATTAGGAAAAGACAAGTATGATGCTCTTGAAGAAGAACTAAAAAATGTAAAAAGGAGAAATGAATATTTAGAGGCAGAGCTGCAATTGTTTGAGGATGTTGAAAAGAGATTTGAAGAAGAACTGGAAGAAGGATTCAAGGTGTTTGGGAAGGTGGAAAAGAGGAACAGGGATCTAGAAGAAAGTTTGGAAGAATTGAAAAATGAAAATAGTCTACAGAAGGAGATATCTAAATTGAAACTATAGATGGATCAGTTGGAACAATCACTTGTAGCATGCAGAAGAGAGAATGAAAGTCTGAGATCTAACCCTAAGTTTTGTGACGTTTCTTGTGATACTAATAATTTGTGTGATGCTACAGAAGTTTCTTTAGAAAGTGAGATTGAATATGATAGTGTAACTGGACCTGCAATTGTTGGTGATGGTATTGGTTTCAAAATCATGTAGAGAATGGGATATGAAGAACAAGGATTGGGAAAGCATCAACATGGAATTACATAACCAATTGAACCAGTGATAAGATCAAGAAGTGAAGGCCTTGGATATGATAGAGGTAAGGATGTTATTGCAAATTCAAACAAATCAAATCAAGGAAGAAGAGGTATGTGTTGTTCACACTGTAATATACATCGGCATGAAAAGGAATTGTGTTGGGATCTATACACTTGTATGTCTTGTGGATTAAGGAATCATTCTGAAAAAGATGTGTTGGAATAAAATGAGGAGGAAAACACAGAGAAATTGTTTGGGTCTGACTTCAATGCTAGTCATGAGACCTTGCCCATTTGGGAAATGTGGTTGGCACACATGAAATCATAGGGCTTCCCATCGAAATCCATGTCTTCTATGATAGACTTTATGTAATCTTTAATGATAGAATTAATTTCAAGTCTCTTGAAAAAATACTCCTTGCCGCTAGTTTGTACAAATGATGGCATTGAGAAAGTCACTGTCAAACTCAAAAGTAGAATTTGGCAGCATAGTCCCTGTCTCTATTTAATCAATCATTTCTAAAAGCAAGATTGATCATGCACATTGTAACACAAAAAATGGCCAGGTTGCTAAATTTGGAATCTGTCTTAAGTAGTGTCATAAGGGAAACTAAAATATCATTAGATGCGAAATATATAGCTTATATGCAGAGGGTTGACAAAGTTTTGAAATACAACTGGCTAGCGAGGGAGGGGTATAATACATGGATGCAAAAATATGTGGTATACTTATCATCTATGGCGTCAGCAAAATAAATGAAAATCCTTTAGAATTGATTTGTTGATCAATTGATGTGTGTCGGTGCTCCAATGACACATTTTGTAATAACTTTGGAAACACAGTGTGGGTTGTTTTTTGTACCTAGTATATTTGTTGTCCCTTTTTGGCTATATAAGGGCAGGGTATCATAGAATTCAACACTCATCACTTTCAAATCTATTGAGGTAGTGCCTTTTCATTATGAGAATGATGTCTCCATGTGTGAGGGGATTGTCAATGTTTTCCTGAGTCCAATTGTGTGATTTTAGAAATAGAGGAATAGATGAGCTTTTCTTAGGCTTGGGTGGGTTTAGAAATTCAGTTTCTTTGTTCTTTTATCCATAGTTGAAAAATACCAAAAACTTGGGGAAAAACTCGGCAATAACTCGACAAATCTATTGAACATTTAAAAATGCATAATTTTTTAAAATTATTCTTAAAAAACACACATTTCTAAAATTGTAGAAGGCATTACTGATTTCCTTCATATAAAAATCAAAATTAAGAGTTTAATACATATTATAGACAAAAGAAGAGTTCAACTTTCAAATACATATGAAATTCTAGTTTGATAATAGATATCATATGAAAGGAGAGATCTTGACAGTTCATCCAAAATATCTCCTTTCATATGATACATTCTAATTTATAAATAATAAAATTATAAAACAATCAAAATTTTAAAAAGATTGTATCATATGAAAGGAGAGATTTTGAATGAACTATCAAAATTTATATAGGATTATCAAAATTTATATAGGACTATCATAATCCTATATAAATTTTGACAGTTCGTCCAAAATCTCTCCTTTCATATGATACAGTCTTTAAAATTTTAAATATATCATCATAATCCTATATAAATATTGACAGTTCGTCCAAAATCTCTCTTTTCATATGATAGTCTTTCTAAAATTTTGACTGTGTTGGTTTCCAAATCAGCAAACAATAAACCCTAAAGATTTGCCAATTCTCATTATCAGGTTTACTATATGACTTGGCCAACAAAGATAGGGGATTGTTTGCACTTATCTCCCTTGCACTTTACGTTCTGTCACACCTAGGGGGTATCCCTCATTCACAACAAAAAGATTTAACCTTGACTAAATGAGGCAGAATGCTCTCATGTATGGACCAAGATTTGTAAGATAAACCCAGATTGGCAATATTCTTGGACTATCCAATTGGTTAAATATGAGAACATGCATCACCTAGACCCCACTCCTAAAACCTAAAAGATTGACTATTGTTTTTGTGTTTCATGTATTTGGCTATCAGACTAGGATTCTGATTCATAAACTTAACACAAACTCTGGCCGGTGCTTATCTTTGGGCATGGAGTCAATCTAACATATATGTGTGAATGGTCTCACAAATATTACAAGCTTACAGATTTCAAGGGGTTTGACAAATATTTTCCTTACAAATACACCCAAGACTGAGTATTCTGTTAACCCTACTTACAAATATCCCTGCTGCAAAACAATCTTCCCCACACTTAACCTAAAATAATTTAATCTACTCCTTGAATAGAGGTCAAAGATTAAGCATGTAATACATAGAATCTCTATCCCTGAACTTCAAAAACCCTTAGTTATTTAATTCAGAAAAAAATTGCTAACAACACTAGAGACAGTCAACAGAAGACATGCATAAAGCATTTTTCATATACTGCAACATGAAATTGTAAATGACTTATGAAAAACAACATTCAATCACATAACTCATAGACTTACAGAACAAGAAATGAAGCACCGAACAAAACCCTGTATTTTGTTTACTTCTGAAAACTCCAAAATCATCCAACAACAACCAAAATGAGAGCTCAACAGTTCACATATAGGCTCAAACATGTTGCTCTAAAATTAACTCATTCTAGAGGTAGGTGAAATATTTTCACATTACAATTTTCCCTCCAAAAATACATTGGGAATAAAATATTAATACATTAAAAAAGAACAAGAAAAATGAATAAAATATGCTTTAATTTCCCCTTTTAATTTTTTATATTTTTCAATTTTCTGGATATTCCCAATTTTGCACAGCAGCTGATGGAGACTCCTCATTCCTCTGTGTGCAGCTGCAATATGAGGTAGTGTGGCTTCATTCTCTGCCCTTCCTTGATTGCATTCATCCTTTGGGATGACAGAGGACAAAATTTAGCAGCTTCAATGTCAAAATTTTGCCCAATCTAACTTTTCTAGGTCGTTTTTGACAATGGAGGGGCATTTTGGCCACTTTGGCACTCTGAAATAATTGCAAATGACCAAAAAACATTCGCCAATGCATGAGGAACAGTCATAGGGCGATTTTGTAGCTTGCACTAGCAATTTTGGGCTCAAAAAAGCTTTCAAAAAAGTGCCTGAAGCTCAGAAACGTGATTCAGCAACCCAATCAGCCAATAATTCCCCTGAAGCAACTCAAAATAACCTGCAGAAGAGAAAGGAAGTTATAAAATGCCCTGCGATGGGCATTTCACACCATCACAAGGGGGCTGAGGTTGAAACTTTTTTAATATTCCCCTTTTTAATATATTTCATTTTTAATATTGCACTTTGAAACTTTGAAACATGCAATTTTTAATTTCCTCCTTTGGGCATTTGATGCATTTCCACTGCAAGCAAACCGAATGTTGGACGACTGTGAAAATTTACATAGGGACATAATCAATTATCTTAAGCAAACCCATCTCCTCGGAACCTATTTTGCCAACCAAATTCAAGCACTGCTTTGTAAATTGGTCCGTCAGATGAGTTCATCGCAACTGGAATGCATTAAAATAATGCATCATATGGTCTCCAATTTTGATGAAATTGAAATTGGAAAAGTTTGAGACTAAATCAACAACTAGGTCACCCTCAAAATCATGAAATTTGAAACTTTTTAGAATGTCAAAATTAGCCTGATTGCAGTGATGAAACAATTAATTACCCCATCAAACTTCATTCCAAGAGCACAAAACTAGACAGGCATGTTACCATATGCACCAAGAAACCTTCCACCAAGTAGATTTGTAAGATGATGCTTGAGTTGAAAAATTTTAATCACTGAAGGTGGCCTTCGGGGTAGATTGAGTAGCTTGTCGACCTAGCCTATGTCTGACATCTCGAAAGAATATAGACACTTCAAATTTGTAAAATCTGAAGGTATCAAGAAACTGTTTTATAATTTTACAACAATAACAAAAAACAAAAAAACCCTACCTCATTTTCCCTGGCGTCAGCATTGAAAATGAAAAACGAGTGTTCTTTTATTTGTTTAAGTAATGACTTTATTTTTTCCCCATTTGACGACTTGTGTGTTTTTAATGGTGCGCGATTTACAATAATTTTTTTGAGGTAAAATCACCGTGGAAAACTCGTCTCGAGTTTTTCCCATAAAAACTTAGTCATTACAAACGTGCGATTACTCACGAGTCACGCGAGTTATGTGCGATTTTTTCAACTATTCTTTTATCCATGATGGTTATGATGGGACAGGTTCAGAAGCTACAAGTGGGAGTTGTTTGATGCAGTAGCTTGTTCACTTCTTCCCCCTCGACCTCCCATGACCAGAGGTTGGAGTAGCCTCAGGTTCACTACCAGGTTGTTACGACTGCCCACATCTATTTAGTTTGAGATGAAGCTGTTAATTTCCAATGGCCAACTTTTATTTGCAGAGTCAAAGAAGTCGGGTGGGACACAACTAGCATCATTGTCATCCATATCTTAGCAGGGAGCAACAATAGCCAGATCAGCTTTGGCGGGTAAAGATTAATTTATGTGATGACCCTACAATAGCTTAACTGCTTATGGTTAATCGCCATAATGACAAGAGGTGGGTAGCGGCTTCATAAACGAGTTTCAGACTATTCCAACTGATCATGTGCTACAAATTTCACAAGCCAATAGGATATGAATATGTGTTAGTCATCAATGGCTTGTAAGAGACACCTTGTCTTATAAAAGGGATGTGCTCCTTTTTGAATAAGGGTTGGAAAATATTTGGGACATAAGATTATATTTGTAGTTTGAGTCTAGGATAGTAGGGGATTTTTCAATCTATAGGCTCTTGATGTGTTGTTTCTCATGTCTTTGAAATTAATAAAAGAATGCAAATGTCATGTGCATTTTATCTCTCTATTCTATAAGCAATTTTGAGAATTAATAAATCAAGGATCTATTGTTTCTCTCATGATACACTTGTTGGTATGTATTATTGTTGTGTGTTAGCTTCTAATCTATTGTTTGTCTCATGATACATTTGTTGGTATGTATTACTGTTGTGTGTTAGCTTATGTTTTGAAGAAATAGAGTAAATCTTTCATGCAAAGTAATGTGGTCATTTACAAACAAAATGGATAATTAAGAATAAGATGTAAGCTATTTTCTATCATTAAAATCAATATCAACGTTGAGGCATTGATATCTTTAAGGAGATAAATTGATGTTTAGTCTAGGAGAACTTCATTACAAAATCTTATGCATTATATTGACTCTGTTTTCCCAGAATAGGCACCAGTCCTAAATCTAATTAGTCTCTCAACCGCCATTACATACTCAAAATGATAAATCATTACTGGCTATGTAATTTATTTCGAATTATTCATGACGTTAACATTTGCTTTTCAAAGCTATGAGACATCACCCTTACAAATTATCTAAATCATGTATCTCTTATAGATCTTCTGTGGAAGCATCTGCTACTTGACATTGTAGTTAAAGAGGTCTGAAACTCACATCAGTGTCAATGTGAAGGAAACCCAGCTAAGTCCTACAGGGTTTGAAGAGCAGAGGAGATTGTTTCCAACAACATCTCCTGTTTGTTGGCCAATTAGTCACTAATCCTCTTAGCGGATTGCATATCTGCAAAGAAATTGTGACAATCAAATTGAGGAACCAACAAAGGCAACATTAGATCAATGGTTTTAATTGGTGCAAATCCTTTGCTCACTGCCTTCGCATAGGTACATGGAACAATTTTTTCTTTATGTTTAAGATAATATTTTGTACAATGACAATGCCAATCATCCGTTCTAAAAACATTTTGAATGTAGATTCGCAATTAGATTAGCTACTACGAGAATTTAATAAGTTTGTTTAATGATTATGAGAAATCATGTGAAACTGAAATATTTGGGCAAAATTGCTAAACTTTATATCTGAGAGTGTTACAAAGTTTGTGAAAATTTCATTGAGAAATTCTTTTTTAAAGGCTTTGTAGTGTTTTTTTTTTCTATAATGCGTTTTTCTTCTCTTTGTACTTCACAGACTTAGTATTTAGGATTGGTTCCAAAATCTGAAAGGATGTTAGCAAAAAGGATAGCTTAAGTTAAAATAGGTGAAGCAGACTTTTTCAGGTACAAAGGAGTCCAAATTGCCAATGGTCAAAATGATTGCACAATTGCAACTTGATGACACTAGAAGAGGCCTTGATTCAACAAATCGTAATTGATGCTTTGATTTTGGGCTTTCTAGGTTTATGCCTCTGGATGTAACCCACATCTCTACTACTCCACAAGGCACTACAGGATACCTTGTTCCAGAATATTATGAATGCTTTCAGCTCACAGAAAAATCTGATGTCTATAGCTTCGGTGTAGTATTAGGGGAAACAGTCTCCTCCAAGTTGGTTGTAGATATAAATAGACTAGAAAGGAAATTTCCCTAGCTAATATGGCTTTAACAAAGATTAGAGGAGGTGCTTTGCAAGAGCTTGTGGATTTCAATTTAGGCTTTGATTTTGATGATGAGGCAAGAGCATCTATCATAGCAGTTGCAGAGTTCATTTTCAGATGTCTCCAGCCCTCCAAGGATGATAGAACAGATATGGGGAAAATTGTTGCTCTAACTTGACCAAAAAGACCAAAATTGGGTGCATGTTAAAAACATTGATTCTCACTCCTCTATCAGTAGCGATGGAGGAAAGAAAGTTTTCAGCGGTATGGCCCCTCTCTCCCACTTCTATTCAGGGTAAGTGGTGAAGCACAAAAATCACTCTCAACAATAGTGCGTAAATAGTTTTCATTTTTCAGAGACAATTTTTAATTATTTGATAATGTTTTCTTTTGTTTCTTCTATATAATTATAACAGTATGGGTTTCTGCCATGAGCATGCCTTCTTGTAAATATAACAATACGAGTTTCAGTCATGCACATATCAGTATTGGAATATCTATATTATATCCCTTGTATACCGCTTCTAGTTAGCATATTTTGAAACTAACGAAATAATATTAATTAATATATGTTTTATATGGATTTCTACTTATAATGCCCATCAGATTTGCCCACAAATATTGTATATTCATTAAAGCAATTCAGCCAAACCTTTTTCATGTATATTATAATGGTTGTGGTATAAGTAACCTATAGAATCACAATTGACACAAGTTAAGTTCTTTAGGTCACTCATCACTCCCATACATTATGCAGACGTAGTGTTACAATGTTCTATACAGTTGAAACAATAAGTAGTATGCGTTTATAGGGAAAAGACTACGCGGCTTCTATTTGCGTAGTTGTTCTGAGAGAACGTTTTCTTAGTTGCACTAGGACTCATAAAATGAACAGTATGATATTTTCTTTCTAGATATTGCTAAGTACTTATATCTCCCTAAGAATACTATAGTAGAAGGTAGATGGTGTTATTAATTTTTTTATGTCTGTCTTCAAATTAGGCATTTATTATATAATATTTAGAAGAGATGGACTGATTTCTTATAAATAATAATTTGTACTTATGTCAAGTTGGGAACATGTCATTATTGATAACAATGTTAGTTTCATTGGTTGAGGGCCCTTTAATTGGTTGAGGACCCAAATAGTTGTAACTTAAGATTTTATATAGAATAGAGAGCATGTATTGATGTTGAGAGGAATGATGTTGACAGGAGTGTGTATATAGGTTGACAAGTATTGGAAGATTGTACAAATTTGAACATAATATTTTAATATAGTTTTGTTATATTTTTAAATGTGAATTTTATTTGGAATAAATTACATTGTCTTTTGTTCCATGTAGAGTTAGTTGATCACTCATGCTTATTGATGTTGTACTATTGAATGAGTAGTTGGATATGTTTTAGTCTATTCATGATATATACTAAGTAGGTTTAAAAATAGTTCTATGGTTATTTTTTATTAAGGTAAGCGGCTAAACAAGGGTGCTGAACCCTGTTACAAAATAGCCCAGAGGGGGCAAAGGCCCAAAGGCCATAAAAACAGGTTACAACAGGGGAAACCAAGCAAACAAATAGTGCACCAGCAGCACACTGACAGCAGATAACACACAGAGCGGGGAATTAAACAACAGCAGTTCCTGGACAAGCAAATCTAACACCCTTAGCCCTAGGGCGTAACTCCCCGACAGAATTGTATGGTTGTTATTAATACAAAAAATTGCTTTTATTGATATTTTTATATCCAAATAATAATGAAAATATGCTCTGTTAATGGATCAAACTATGACAAATACCCTCTCAACCATTGAACTATCTCTCAATCATTAAAACTATCTCAGGTATTGAATCTTTTCCCTAACCTTTCTTCTTAAAAACAAGAGCTCTTAAGTTCAATTTGAAAAAAGAATCACTTAAAAATCTTCATAAATGCAAGAGCTCTTAAAGTTCAATTTGAAAAAAGAATCACTTAAAAATCTTCAATAAACTAGAAACATGATTTTGCTTGACACGAGTACCCAATTTATGTTTAGTGAAAAATTTTAAGCGGTAAAAATTTACAGGAGGTAATACTGTATGTAGGTTGCTGGTTGGTGATATATAGTGTTTTTGGGACAGCATTTACAGGGCCCACGCTATTCTACTTCTCAGCAAAGTAGGGCGTTTCATGGTGCAACTGTACAGCTTCTTTTCCGAGAGTTGCTCATTCTTATATATATTTTAAATAATAATAATAATAATAATTGTACATATTTTTTGAATTTCATCTTTTTAAAAAAAAAATTATTTATAAATTTATTGCTGATAATATTCAATCTGTTTTAACATAGCAAAAAGTTAAGTCTTTTAACTGGTAAATTATAAAATATCTTCTTTACCTGTTCAATTAAATATACAATAAGAAAAGCTCTAAGAAATCACTAGAAAGAAAGACTTCTGCAATGTAATTTGGAAGAGAGAGATTGGTGGGTACCTGATGAATGGATTGGTGAAATTGAAACTCCCACTTCACAAATTATTATCTTACTTTTTGACTTTAAACATCTGTACAACAACACAAAAATAGACTAAAGATAAATAAGATTTCTATCCACTCTACCTACAAACAAACAAAAATACTATCAAAACAAAAAAATGGAACCTAAAATTTCAATCACCATGATTTCTTCATTTCTAAAATAAATTCCTCTTTCCCACAGAAAATCTCCCACCCTCTTTTTCACTTCATATAGCAATAGCAGCCTGAACTTTAATCCATTTAAAAATAATAATCAATATAGATAAGTAGCTCCTAACTTAAATGTCAAACACTTTTTTTCATATATTGAAAAAAAATGCCAAGGATACATAAAAATAGTCAAAAAGACTGCAAGAATAATCTAATACAGAACTGTCAACTGAAACCAGCACAGAGCAAGCAAACCTTACATGACCAGTGGGAAAAAAAAACAAAAAAAGCCACCCATACCAGAAGAGACTCAAAACAGCCTCCTTCAAAAGCAGTTCAATCCATACATAGAACATAACATAAAACAAAATAGAAAAAGTCAATAACCATCGCCATCTTTGTTACATAACAGAGACTCACAAAGTCTAATTTCTGCAACACAGTAATAACAGCACATCATCCTTATGAAGCTGGAGGACTAGAGCTTTGAATCCGCAGTGTCTGAAAAGACCATTCAACCTGTACCCCGAACAGACTCCATTACATTCGTCTAGGCTATATAAAACACTGATCTGCCATGAAAGAACATGCCATCACAAGCTATAAACACAAAGCTGTAACCATCACCAAGCTGAAATGTCGCACTTTTGTAAATCAATTCACTGCAATGGTCCCCACGGTTATTATTGATTAACAGGATACTTTGGAACACGTTTTTCTAAATCCTACAGATTTATACGGAAACATTAAACTACAAATGTGACTGATAGTTATGTCCATCTGGAACATAAGTGGGGTATCATTTTTTTCCACAGAAAATCATACACAGTTCCCAATATCAATTACTCTGATTTAAACTTATGTACCTATCTGGACACTTGGCAGAAGAACTATGCTTACTGCATGCAACTTTCAACAATGACTACAAACCAACCAAGAACGGCTATACCCATCGTACTAGATAAACACATGCCTTGCTTCCCTCGTGAATAACTCTCACATTTATTTCGATGGCTATCGCTCATCCCACGCGCTTCGCACATATGGGTTTAACCGGTACGTTCTCATTAGTGATATCATCAGTACTGACTACGGCAGAGTTCCTAAGATCAATTAGCTCTGATTTAAAGTCATGGGGCATGGAGGCAGCGTCTACGGGGCCTTCAGGATGCACAGATGCCATAGATGGGATGCTGTTGCCATCCATGCAACCATCTCTACTGTCAGCGTACGTTCGTCATTCATTCAACCATCGCTGCTGTCAATGCACAGGTAAAATAATAATTATGGCAACCGTACTCGCAGCGTAGTTTTAGGTTTTAACTTGTAGTTTATGATTTTAAAATTTTCATAAGATTTTACTTTTAATTTAAAATATGAACTTAAAAATGTTTAAAATAAAAAATATAAATATAAATTTGTAATTTTGAATATTAATATTATTTTCTTATTTTTATTTATTATATTGAGTATTTTATTAACTATAAATATGAATTTATAATTTTAAATATTAATATTATATTTTCATTTTTATTTATTTTATTGATTAGATAATATGATTATTAATAGTTTAAAAGTCTTGTTTAATAAGGTCATTTTTTATTTTTTGAATAAAATATATATATTTATTATTTTTATTTTTAGAACTTAATTATAATTTTTTTCTTCATTTTTATCAACTCACAAATTTATTTTTTGAATTTCGCCTTTTACTTAGTTTGTAAAGAATGAAACAAAATCTTGCTTGATTGGTATTGATTTATTTGAATAGGTAAGGTTAGAAGTATTATTGTTAATAGACAATCATTTAAGTTAATAAGAGACATAATCTTTCCACAGACCATGATAGTGATAGAGAGTGATTTTGGATATAACCTATGTCACAGGGGTCACTTCAAGCCAAAAAAAAAAAGTTGAAATCCAATGAACTTCAAGAAAATCTTAAAAAATTGTTCCAAAAAATGCAACCATCTAATAGGATGTTCACCAACTTGGATGATGACAATTGAATGAAATCTAATTTATTAAAAATTAAAAATCTAATCTAATTTAAAACAAAAATATAATTTATGATAAAAGTAAAAACCTAATCTAAAGATGTAAAAAGTAATTTATTAAAAATTAATTAATTTCATTAAATGTTATATGTACTCCTTTTTACTATTTTCCCTTATCTGATTAGTCAAACTACATGTATTTAAAGTTGTATGGAAATAACTTTGTTAAGTTAAAGTTATATGCCTCGTTTTATAATGAAAGATGATGGAAATATAATAATTAAAAAAAATCTATTGAAAAATATTATACTCAAATTCTAATCTCTCCCCAACAAATCTGGCCTCTAATCCTAACTCTAAACCTTTCCTTTGTTCAAGTCCTGACTCTAATCTTAACCCTAACCTTAACCATAATATGGTACATTACTTCAAGATTAAAACTTTATACCAACCATAAATTTTGAAATAAATACTATCACATCATCAATTAAATTCATATCAAATTATCCCATTTCTAACATTTTTATTCCATTTTTTAGATAAACAAACCTTAGTACATGTTTTATATATATTTATATATATATATATAATTAGTTATATATAAGTAACTATATAATTAATTTAATAGATTTAATATATTAAAATGATATATAGTATAAATTACTATAATTAATTATATATTTAATTTAAAGTACATTACAAATATATAATTAAGTTATTCATATAAATTGTATAAATATAATTTTTAAAAATATATATCTAAAGTACATTACAACATCTAGATCCCCTATCAAGATTGTTACAAAATTTACCCTAACCTTTACCATAATATGGTACATTACCTTAACCTTAATTAGATTAAAAGTTTATATCAACCCTATATTCTGAAATAAATTTTCACATTCTCAATTAAATTCTGTCAAATTATCCTATTTCTAAAATTTTTATTCTATTTTGTATATAAACATCCACAGTAGTACATGTTTTGTGCATATATATGCATATTAAAATAATATTATGATTGTCTTTATATTGTCCTCTTTATATTGATAGTTTTTTATGAAGTTTAAACCTACACTTTCTTTTTTCATTTCTAATTTCTTTTGTGATTTAATTCTATTTACTACTCCTTTTAACTCCTCTCCCATCCTACTCTTTGTTTTTTTATTCTCTTGCCACCTCCCTTCCTTTTAAGAGGTTCCATTGCAATCTATATCCTGTTATCTTCTTCTTAATGTTGGATCACTAAGCCTGTGTAATGTCCCCTTCTATGCAGTTCAACTTTTTTCGTACCTTGCACACAAATTCAACTTGCACAAAGAGAACATTAGGACATAATTCATTTCTATATCTTATAAATTCATATTCTTCTATTATTCATTAAAGTTAAGATCCTATATCTTTGCATATTCCTATCACATTTATCATAATAAACATTTCTTCTTCTTCATAAGGATAGTGAGATAGGTATGAGTGACTATCATGGGCTTGGTATTCCTTTGTCTTAAGTGGGAATAATCCACATCTTAGGCAAAGGCCTTCATAAGTAATCCTTAGGTTTTACTCTAAGGCCTTCATATATAATCCTTAGGTTTTACCCTAAGGCCATATTAATCTTTAGGTATTAACCCAAAGCCTTCTCCTTATGTGATTAGCCTAAGGCCATTAATAATCTTTAGGTGTTACCCTAAAGCCTTCTCCTTAGGTTATTAGCCTAAGGCCATTAATAATCTTTAGGTATTAACCCAAAGCGTTCTCCTTAGGTTATTAGCCTAAGGCCATTAATAATCTTTAGGTGTTACCCTAAAGCCTTCTCCTTAGGTTATTAGCCTAAGGCCTTCTCCTTAGGTTATTAGCCTAAGGCCATTAATAATCTTTAGGTGTTACCCTAAAGCCTTCTCCTTAGGTTATTAGCCTAAGGCCATTAATAATCTTTAGGTGTTACCCTAAAGCCTTCTCCTTAGGTGGTGAGCCTAAGGCCATTAATAATCTTTAGGTGTTACCCTAAAGCCTTCTCCTTAGGTTTTACCCTAAGGCCTTAATTAATCTTTATACTAAACATAAATTAAATATACATACAAATCTTGCATTTAATAATTATAAAATAAGCATGTTAAATATACGTACCTGCTGAAACTTTTATTTACCTCTTATTCTTTTCTTTGTGCAGATTTGATTTATTATGGAGCTCTTAATTTATATTGGTTGTTTTGGATTGTTGAGTCTATCTTTCATTGTATTCTCTTATTGTTGAACTTCTAATTATATTACCAAATTTTCTTTTCTTCTGATGATGTTTTCCTTTTATCTCACAACCTTTATTTATTTCTCTTTCAAGGGATATATTCAAAGAGGCATGTCTCTTATTATTTTTATTACTTTATATTAATTCCTTTTTGTGGTAAAACTAGTTAAAAGATGTTTATTTATTTTACTTGTATTTATATTATATCATTTATATTATAATAAATGATATATTATATATTTTATATAATTTATACTATATCATTTATATCATAATAAATGATATATGATTTATATTATATTATTTGTATTTATATTATTAGATATATTTATAATATATTATATTTATATATATTGTTATTTATAATATGGATAAAATATTCATACAATAATATTATTTATTAAATAATATATAATGTATGTAATTATTTCTATCATCGGAAATAATATTTTACAAACCCTCTTTATCATGTTCAAATCTTTACTTTAACAGTGTCTTGATATGGGGACATGACAACCCTCCCCACTCAAGATTGCTTGTCCTCAAGCAACCATAATTAGGTATCCTATAATATTTTATAAGATCATTTTTTTTATTGGCTTTATAACATTATATATTTTATTGAGGTTTATGTACACAATAAATATTTTGAGCTAGTTGTTTACATATACATATATTTTAATTTATTTATACGCAATAAATATTTTGAACTAGTTGTTTACATATATTTTAATTGTTTTTTCTCATGCCATTTCAAGCCGTAGGTTACCCATATAGATATTTTAATTATTTTATTTTACTATTTCATTTAGTATATTTTAAGAGTTATTTTATTCTTATTTATTTTTTACCTTATTTACTCATTACTTATTACACATTTGTAAGTAAATTTAATTTTTTTTATTTTTTTGTTGCATGATAACATATTGAGTAAATTTTAATTTTTTTATGTTACATATATATCTTTTTAAAATATTTTACCAATGTATTAAACACCATTATTCCAACAATTCATAAAATTCACATTTTTTATTTATTATTATTATTATTATTTTATTTTTTTTAATTTATTTTATTTTATTTTATTTAACTATTATTCACAGGATGGCAGGATCACTGTAATGTCCCCTTCTATGTAGTTCAACTTTTTTCGTACCTTGCACACAAATTCAACTTGCACAAAGAGAACATTAGGACATAATTCATTTCTATATCTTATAAATTCATATTCTTCTATTATTCATTAAAGTTAAGATCCTATATCTTTGCATATTCCTATCACATTGATCATAATAAACATTTCTTCTTCTTCATAAGGATAGTGAGATAGGTATGAGTGACTATCATGGGCTTGGTATTCCTTTGTCTTAAGTGGGAATAATCTACATCTTAGGCAAAGGCCTTCATAAGTAATCCTTAGGTTTTACCCTAAGGCCTTCATATATAATCCTTAGGTTTTACCCTAAGGCCATATTAATCTTTAGGTATTAACCCAAAGCCTTCTCCTTAGGTTATTAGCCTAAGGCCATTAATAATCTTTAGGTGTTACCCTAAAGCCTTCTCCTTAGGTTATTAGCCTAAGGCCATTAATAATCTTTAGGTATTAACCCAAAGCGTTCTCCTTAGGTTATTAGCCTAAGGCCATTAATAATCTTTAGGTGTTACCCTAAAGCCTTCTCCTTAGGTTATTAGCCTAAGGCCTTCTCCTTAGGTGATCAGCCTAAGGCCATTAATAATCTTGAGGTGTTATCCTAAAGCCTTCTCCTTAGGTTATTAGCCTAAGGCCATTAATAATCTTTAGGTGTTACCCTAAAGCCTTCTCCTTAGGTTATTAGCCTAAGGCCATTAATAATCTTTAGGTGTTACCCTAAAGCCTTCTCCTTAGGTGGTGAGCCTAAGGCCATTAATAATCTTTAGGTGTTACCCTAAAGCCTTCTCCTTAGGTGGTGAGCCTAAGCCTAAGGCCATTAATAATCTTTAGGTGTTACCCTAAAGCCTTCTCCTTAGGTGGTGAGCCTAAGGCCATTAATAATCTTTAGGTGTTACCCTAAAGCCTTCTCCTTAGGTTTTACCCTAAGGCCTTAATTAATCTTTATACTAAACATAAATTAAATATACATACAAATCTTGCATTTAATAATTATAAAATAAGCATGTTAAATATACGTACCTGCTGAAACTTTTATTTACCTCTTATTCTTTTCTTTGTGCAGATTTGATTTATTATGGAGCTCTTAATTTATATTGGTTGTTTTGGATTGCTGAGTTTGTATTCTCTTATTGTTGAACTTCTAATTATATTACAAAATTTTATGATGTTTTCCTTTTATCTCACAACCTTTATTTATTTCCCTTTCAAGTGATATATTCAAAGAGGCATGTCTCTTATTATTTTTATTACTTTATATTAATTCCTTTTTGTGGTAAAACTAGTTAAAAGATGTTTATTTATTTTACTTATATTTATATTATATCATTTATATTATAATAAATGATATATTATATATTTTATATAATTTATACTATATCATTTATATCATAATAAATGATATATGATTTATATTATATTATTTGTATTTATATTATTTGATATATTTATAATATATTATATTTATATATATTGTTATGTATAATATGGATAAAATATTCATACAATAATATTATTTATTAAATAATATATAATGTATGTAATTATTTCTATCATCAGAAATAATATTTTACAAACCCTCTTTATCATGTTCAAATCTTTACTTTAACAGTGTCTTGATGTGGGGACATGACAGCCTGATTAAAACTTGATTTAAAAACACACATAGTTAAATCTGAAGCACTTTTACACTTGAATTCAATGTTAAAAATAAAATAATATTAACTTTTAACTTTTTAAGTGACTACATGTCATACTCCTAACTTATAGCAATATTTAGCCAACATAAAAATAGTTTTCTATATTATAATTTTTAAATATAGTTAATAATACTTCATTCTTTAATTTTTCAATGATTCAATTACATTAAAATTTTATTCTAACCCTAATTTTAAACATGACCCTAATCCTCAACCTAATAATAATAATTATTATAATATATTAAATATATTCATATAGAATTATTATATAATATATTTTAATAATATATTTAATCTATATTATAATATTATATTATATATTTATAATAATTCATATAATTATAAAATATAGTTAGAGAAGAGAATGTTTATCTATGTAATCAAAAGCTTCATAATAATCTTTACTAGTAGGCCGGTACTATTGCAATCACACTTATCTAGTTATTAATTTACTGATTGTAAACCAATCAAAAGATAGGATTATTTTTCTTGTCTGCAAATTTGATTTAAATTTGTACTTTTCCTATGTCAACATGATAAATTTTTAACAAAAAATTATTAAAAAATGATTTATATGTATTGTCATTGGCTAAAAAAAATGACTTGTTCTCTACTGATTGCCAAAGAGTGCAACAAAAAGCTATAAATGTAGATAGAATTTTAGTTTGAGGGGAGGATGTGGCAAGTAAACAAATTATGAACACAAATTTTGTCTATTAAATGGATGGCAATAATTATGAGAGGGAAGAATCGTCAGTTTTTATGAATTTAATTTTTTTGCTTTAGCTAAACATCAAAATTATTTTTTGTCAAAGGAACAAAGTTATAATATTAATAAATATAGGGTTCTACACATTTTATTTTATTTACTCAAGAGTTAAAAATCTAGTATTTCAATTTTATTTATAAAAAGTTAAAAATCTGCAATATCATGAAAAATATTTTGCCATGTTATTACATTTTTTATTTTATTCTTCAAACATACAATTTTTTAATGCATTTTAAATTATCATAGTATTCATATTATTTCATTTTAATATGTTAAATATTTACTTACTATTATTACTTAAACAAAAAAAAATTAAGTGACTAAGATAAAATAATGTAGTGATCTAAATATGAATATATTATTGTTATTATATTGTGTAATTATTCTTCAAACTTACAATATTTTAATGTATTTTAAATTGTAAAAGTATTCAATATTACTAGATTTTAATATCTAAGTGATCTAAATATGAATATGTCATTGTTATTATATTATGTAATTATTCTTCAAACTTACAATATTTTAATGCATTTTAAATTGTAATAGTATTCAATATTATTACATTTTAATATCTTAGACATATATTTCAAATCTCTCCACATCCAACTAGGGTTAGGGTTCTACACATTTTATTTTATAGAATTAGATTATTTTTGGGATTTCAATTTTATTTAGTAGAGTTAAAAATCTAGGATTTCAATTTTATTTAATCAAAATTTAAAAATCTACAGTATCACAAAAAATATTTTGCCATGTTATTACATTTTTATTTTATTCTTCAAACATACAATGTATTTTAAATTATAAAAGTATTAGTATTGTTACATTTTAGGGAAATATTTATGTTATTTAATAAGCTTTGTAAAGTTTAGTTTTATAGTTAAGGAAATATTTTAGTCCTATTTTATTTTTAACAATTTAGATCATTTTTGAGATTTCAATTTTATTTACACAAGACATTTCAACACTCTGCAAAAATTAATTTTTCAATTATTGGAATGCAATTTGTCTATACAACTAATACCCAATCAACAAGAAAATTACAACTAAACAAATACTATATACAACCAATAGCTAATCAACAAAAAAATTACAACTAAACAAATACTAATCAACAAAAAAATTACAACTAAACAAATACTATAATAACAACACTACACGGTAGGTATTGGCCACTACAAGGTAGGTATTGGCCACTACATGGCATTTGTTACTTGTTGAAATATCTACAAGGCAGGTACTAGCCACTGCGTGGCACTTGTTACTTGTTGAAATATCGTCATAGATATTTGATTGTGAAACTGGAAATCTTGTACATCTTATTAACTTTTCTCGCAGGTTATGATGTTTCTTTAAACACTTTGCTAGCAAATTGTAATTCCTAGTAGATGAATCCATAACCTATGAAACTTAAGAATATGTATACATTCTTAACAAACATAAACATTACCTAAAGAAAAAATATGAAGATATTTGTTACATTTTTTCAACACAAGATCAGGTTGTGACAAAGTGTATATATGTATTTTTATCTATCAAGCCACACAATATATTCAAGTGTATATATTAAATATAATAATTTATAATTATTATATAATATATTATAACAATATATTTAATATAGTTATATTGTAAAGTTCGAGACCAGAACATTCTCCTTGAATAAATCTTTAATATTATTGTCAAGAAAACATAAAAAAAATAAATTTAGAATTAGTGAATGGTTTATAACAATATAGTTGTAAACTTGTAAATTAAATTCAAAAAAATTCAAAAACTTAAATTTCTATAAAGTGTATTATTTTTTATTTTTTATTTTTTAAATTATTAATTTTTTATAAATTGTTTTATTTTTTATTTTTTATTATTTTAAATTCTATTATATTATCTCTATTATACTAATTTCAATTTTTTTCTTAAAACAATATATTTTATTGTAAAAGATAAAGCAAAAAGTGATGTCTAAATTTTATATATGATAGGTGATTTTTAAATTTGATATCTATTACATTATTATATATTCTTTTACATTATTATATATTAAAAGAAGAAATAAAATATAGTTAAATCCATATCAAATTAGTTAAATAATTAACTCTTGTCTATCAAAATGTCTTTTTATATATTTTAATATACAATTGTTATGTTTATGGTAACCAAATATAACAACAATGACTTATTTCTTTTTCCTTTTTATTATTATTTCTTTTTTCTTTTTTAATTATAAGTTTTGATATATAATTTTTTTTTTATCTTATTACAAATAAAAAAATATTATGTTTCTCTTTTACTTTGTAGTTTTCTACCTTTTTAAAAATGTGTAAGATTTGTAAGGAAGACACCACATTTGTCTTGAAGACACCCAAGTCCTGGTTAAGGAAGACTGTTTTTTCAAGAGGAAACTCCAAGAAGCTATCCTCATTCGAAGTCATCCCTCCAATCTGAACCAGGATGAAGGGTGGCACCTTAGTCCTACCTGGCAACCTTTATTGAATTCCCTCCAATCGCACCCTAATCCCTCTTGATTCGCCCACCCCTTTTTGCTCCAACCCTCCTTTCCCTCCTCCCTCCTCTTTCTCCTCTGGCCTGAGCCTTCCCTCCTCACCTTTCCCCCCTCACCTCCTACTCCTTTTCTTCCCTAGCCACCTTTTTGTCACCTCTCTAGAGCCCCTCCTCACTAGCTTCTTTTTTAGCTTAGTCTCTTCACCTCTTCTCACTCTCCCCCCTCCTTTGTATCTCTGGTGTCCTTTGTTGTTTTTTATTCTCCCTTTTTTGCGATACACTACCCCCGTGCTTCACATACACTACCCCCATGCTTCACCCTACCCTTGCACATTCACACACACACTCACACACTTCATATTGCTATATGTGTGTAGTCTCTTTCCCTTGTTTGTCATTTATGTGGTTTATTTAGTTTTCTCACCTTGTTACGTTCCCCTTTTTATATTCTTCAGTTAACTCGCTCTCTTTTCTTGTTTGGTTCTCTCAGATTGTTGATATAGAGTTAGCATTTTCTTTATATATATATATATATATATATATATATATATATATATATATATATATATATATATATATATATATATATATATATATATATATATAACCTTTTTTCATTATTTTCCACATTTTTCTTTATATTTGCCTTGCCTTTGTATTAATTCTTTCTTTATTATTTTTTCTTTTTTTCTTTTTGTTATTTTTTGATATATTATAGTCTTATTTTATGCCTATTTATGTCTTCCTTTTTAGTGCTTCATCTATTTCGCTTTAGTTGTATTGATGTTTATCTTCCTATGTGGCACTCTTATATATATATATATATATATATATATATATATATATATATATATATATATATATATATATATATATATATATACCTTATTAATTTTTTTCTTTTCTTTTGATTGTTTTTTATATAATTTCTTAATTTGAATGATGTGTCTTCTCTCTCCTCTATTCTTATTAACTTTTTATTTTTTCTTGCCTTTTGTTTTTAACTCTCTTTCCTCTCTCCACTCTTCATGTACTATGTTCCCTTCTTCCCTTCCCCTCCCCTTTAAATGGGCCCTGTCTGCAAACCAAACTATCATTCCTCTTCCTGATGATGGATCATTGTGTATGATCTGAAACATTGATGCAAAAACACACACAGTTGATTGTGTATGATTCAAAACGTCGATGCAAAAACACACACAATTGAACCCAGAAGCTCTTTATATTACTGTCATGGAGTATAGAAAACTCATGCTTACTAGGGATATATATAATTTTTTAATTTTTAATTTTCAACGTTTTTTATATGCTTTCTTTTATTTTTAACTATTGTTTTTTCTTTATTCTTTTTATTTATTTAAAAAGTTATGAATTTATATTTATATTTTTTATATTTTAAAAAATCTTATTTCTTTTGTTATTTTTAATTATTAATATGATAAAATTATGACTTGATTTTGTATGCTTTGAAAACTAATTTTAATAAATATATTTGTAAATTAGATAATAATAATAATTATTAATATAATGATATACCAATATATTTTTAATAAATATATTCTATTATATTATGGATGAATATATTAATATAAAAATGATAGGAAAGACATAATATTATCAAAATATAACAATATTATAATTTAATATTCAATTATATTACTATCTATATTAATAAAAATAATAAATATATATATTTTTATTTAAAAAATAAAAATAAAAAATGACAAATGACCATATTAAACAAGACTTTTAAACTATTAATATATATATTATCTAATCAATAAAATAAAATAAAATAAAAATATAATATTAATATTTAAAATTATAAATTCATATTTATATTTAATAAAATACTCAATAAAATAAATAAAAATAAAAATATAATATTAATATTCAAAATTACAAATTTATATTTATATTTAATAAAAAATTTAAACATTTTTAAATTCATATTTTAAATTAAAATAAAAATGTTATGAAAATTTTAAAACCAAAAACTAAAATTAAAAACCTAAAACTAGGCTTCGAGTACAGTTGCGATAATTATTATTTTACCTGTACACTGACAGCAGCGATGGTTGAATGAGGACAAAGGTACGTAGACGCTGCCCTTGTTGATAGTCTTGTTGATGGAGACAGAAATGGAATTTTCTTGTAGTGTATATGTCATCTGATTTTTAGGTCTGCATGTGGCTTATAGTTTCTTCATTATTATTTATGCAAGAAGAATCTCATATTACAGTTATGGGATTACCCTACATATATGAGACTACCCCACACCCCTATTTATGTCCGAAGAACTTCATATACTTGAACATAAGACATACATATCTTACTTTGTGTAAGATTTAAACTTAGAATAAAAAATTCTTAACCATTAATCTAACTCAAATGTACAACATATTTTAAATACATCTTTCTAAAATCTTAGATATTGAAAAACTACAATGTAATTGATAGTTAAATCCAACCCTTATTGACAAGGACACAATTCCTAATACCAATTACTCTAATTTAAACTTATGTACCTATCTAAACACTTCGCAGAAGCATCGTGCTTACTGCCTGCAATACACCGACATACCTACCAAGAACGATTGCAGACCCATCATACAAGACAAACACTTGCTTTACTTCCCTCGTAAAGTAGTTTGGCGTTTATTAAAGCTTAGGCAATTCTAAAAAGTTCTAGCTTTATTTCAATGGCTAAACCTCATCCCACCCACTTCAACCACCCATTCCAAACAAAAAATTTGACAGTTCAAAATGTAGAAATTCGCATATATGGCTGTAAGCAATACATTCTCACCATTATATGTTTTAATCCACGTTTAGGTTTGAATAAGAGGTTTTTGACATATCACTAATTTTATTGAAGGATTGTAGATAGTTGATGAAGATGATGGTACTTTTTTTATTGTATCATTCATTAACATTTAATTTTTGAGTGATTTTGATAGATTAGTTTCCTCTACTCATGACAACTTAATTAAGAGATGATTTTTGGTTTACATGTATGCTTATTCATAATGTTGTAATCCACTTAATGTAATGGCATAGACACTAATAAAACCACAACCTACAATAACATATTTGGCCAATGTGCATTAGATTTGAGTATTTAATCAAGGCATTCAAAGGCCACAACATGGATATTTAAGTTCACAACCCCTCATCTTTCAAACACTTTGACAATTGGTCAATTTTATTTTGATTAAAGTAGAGTTTACACCACACAAGCTATTTAAGAGCTTCCTCAAACCTCACCTAATGCTTTAGAAAATATGGAAGGAAATAAAATTAAGATATGGATGAATGAAGTCATAACTTCATATGAATGGAGTCGTATTGAGGAGCATAGCTAAGAGGTGACCATTTCAATGGGAAGTCTAGAATGCATGAGAAGCCACTGTGTACATTCGCGTCAATCAAAGTCACACAATGGAAACTGGGAAGTATTAAGTAGAGGTCCCATTCTGTTAGTGAACCATTAACATTCTAAAATAGCAAATGTTGGTTCTTTGAATAATTGAATTATAACATAAACATAAAAATGTGTAGTTTAAATATTTGTCAAATCTCCTAAGATGCTCTACAATAAATTGAGACACTTCATGACACATAATACACATGGCTGTAATATCAATTTACTAAAATGAACTTTACAATTTTGAATGGATAAAGTTTTATACAAAATATCAAGCTTTTTTTTAAGCTTTTTGGGAGCTTCTAAGAAACGGACCCTTGAACGAATGATCACAATACTACATGAAAATTTTTTGATTCTTTTTACAAAAGAAAATTAACCCCTTTGTGTAGAAAAGAACAAGACTTAGCTCACTTGGATTATTACACCCGTTCAATTGCCTTATGATATTAAAATCATGATTACTACTTAAAGTGTAACTAGGGAGTAAAATTAAGTAAGGGTGCAATCAATTTGCTGCTAAGAATTTTATTTGGAGAATAAGAGGCTTTGCAAGATAAAATTGGATGCGATGCAGGAAATCTCCCACTACCAACTTATCCTCGAAGTCAACTCTCATATGAAAATAAGAACAATTGTCCCAAAAACGCCATGATCTCTTTCAGCATAAAGCACACTTGCATCTAAAAGGCCATTGCCTCTTTTAGCATGATGCACACTTGTGTCTAAATGACCATTACTAGTTCACTAAACTCAAAAATCCTTTGCCAATTTTTATATAGAAAGAGACTGATTCATTGTCTCCTCCCAAACTTCTTACCGCACTCATCCAAGAACAAAACACTATTAACATTCTAAGAGAGCAAATACTCAAGTTTCATGTATTGGAAAATCATATTGGCAAGCTAATCTCTTAATTCTAGTTACCTTCCGTAGTCTTCTTAACGGCCAAATAGGTTCCCTACATTGTTAATTCTTGTTCAGAAATATTATGTAAGTCACATGAATGATTCTTTGATGGGAAGTAATCAATAAAACTCATAGAGGAAATTGCTTAAAGTTCTAGATTAAATCCACTTTACTTTGGTTCTTCAAAAGATTGAATGGCCTTGCTATTACTTGTAATTTCCTTTGATAGTTCAAGATAATGAACTATTTGTTCTTGTTTATGTTGATAAGTTCTATAATTTTGCACATAAGTAAGTCTATTCTTGTTTATGTTGATAAGTTCTAGATTTTTGCACAATGATGTTGATTATTGTAGCTTAGGAACTATTGAACCCATAGAGCACTCTACTTAAATATCATCTGGTTCTATAGTCTTTAAAAGTTTACTCAAACAAAAACGTAAATGAGTCAGCCTTGATATAGCACATGAACCCTCTCCTTGCTGATGGAAACCTCCAAGTCACTCCCTCTCTTGTGGCAAAGTCCAGTGTTCTATAGAGAGAATGTCAAAGAGAGCAGTTGCCTGGTCCTAGGGCCTGGTCTATGTCAATGTTTGTTTTGTAATGGAGATAACCCTATGACCTGAAGGGTCACTAGTTGTCAATCTCCTATTTGGATTCCTTAGGTTCTAATGCCTAGATGGATGTTGATATTGTTTGTTGATAAGTATAGAATATTGTAACCTTTCTTCATTAGCTTGAATGACTTATTGTAATTTGTTTGATTGGTGTATGCCCCTAAAGGTGTGTTCTTGTTCTTCTAGCGTGTGTTGAGTGTGTTGTGGTCTTGGATGTACTAAATCTATTTTTGACCAAGGATATCCCTAGCCCACTACCTCTAACTCTTGGGCACATTCATATGCTTGAATGAGAGAGTTAACTAGAGTTGACTAAGAGTTGACTTCTTGTTTAATCTGAACTTTGTGATGTGACCAAAGGTTTTCTAACTTCCCTAGATTGTTTGATCTTGTGATGGTATCAAGGAGTTTTCAAGTTGAAGTTGAACTCATGATGAAATTGAGGGTTTTGTATATTCGCTTTGTTTTGATTTTCTCTTCTCTAATATTTTTGAAATTTTTTTATGTATGCAAGCTAAATGAATGCAAAGCAATGCTTTTTTTGTTCTTTCAAATTTGATAAGATTATCTAATTACTATGAACTGAAATATGAGTAAAAATCTAGGATTAACTTTTCTTAATGCAAATCTAACTAATTTGTGGTTTTCAAGATTGATTTTGGAAAGCAAATAACAAACTAATCTAATGCAATAAGAAAATTTAATCTATGAAAAAAAAAATTTATCTAATGCAATGAAAGGAAACTACATGAACAATGCATAACCTATCAAGAGTAGAGGAACAAATTATTACTTTCCTCAAGAGCAATTTGATTAGCTAATAACCATGAAATCATTTAAAGAATGTGTTTCGAATATGGTGCATGAGATTTGTACTATCCTTAGAAATCATTTTATGTGACAACCTCTTTCTCCTCTATAGTAGTGGGAGTCTTCCTCTTCGAGACAAGGATGAAGGGAGAAATTGATTTGAAATGACTAGAGATTTGAGAGCTAAATTTGAGAGAGATTGAAGAGATGTGAGTGCTATATATGCACTATATTAGAAAAATCACTATGGTTTGGGAGTGAATTGAGAGCATATCAATGCTATATAAGATTTAGAAAGCTTGGCAAACTATCCTAAACATGAAAGAAAAGGCACACAAGTCCTACAATGAGCATCAAGATGCTAGTGGAGAGCAAAAGCAAGGCTTATCAAATGCCATCAACAATGAATTTGTCTCCCAATGGAAAACATTGATGCTTTGAAAAATGAAAACTAATAAAATGAACTAAGTAGCTCAAAGGCTTATGAAGAATCTTGAAAATGATTGTGAAGATGAGAAAAGTATTCTCCAACTTGAGAAATAATAAAGAGGTGAGGGATATTTATAGGTTGGGAGAGCTCACAAGAGGTGGAGCTGATTGAAGAGTTATTAGGCTTGACTAGATAGTGAACTAGGTTGATTAAGGAGTGAGTAGGCCTTGATAGCCTTTCACAGGAGAAGAAATGAAGTTATCATGAGATTGATGGGGAGATAAGAAGAATTAATTTGTGAGTTAGAATGGAGAGGTTGGGAATCTTGAATTATTCAAAACAAGTTAATGATCAATTAGGGAAGGTGACTTATGCAATCTAGGCTCAATTTGGAGTGAATTTGGGCAAAAAATGAAGAGAAACTCACGTTTTAAAACATGAAAGGGTCTTCTAGGGGTCACCTAGTTTTTTAGTAGGGTCACCCATGGGGGATTCAAGGTCGCTCGGGGGTCGGTGATGGGAGATATGGAACTCAAAGGGGGTGACCCAGAAAGCAGAGGTCCTATGAGTAGCTTGAAGGGATGAGAATGATCCTAGGAGGCTAGAGATGCCATTTGGATTTTGAAACTAACCAAAGTAATTCATATGAATGGATCCCCTAGTTTACTAGTAGGGTCACCCATGGGGGATTCACGATCCCCCTCGGGGATT
Source organism: Cunninghamia lanceolata (assembly GCA_027924645.1). Classification (NCBI taxonomy): domain Eukaryota; kingdom Viridiplantae; phylum Streptophyta; class Pinopsida; order Cupressales; family Cupressaceae; genus Cunninghamia; species Cunninghamia lanceolata. The sequence continues at coordinate 24,496,840 of BSBN01000867.1, forward strand.
CAGAAATCAAGTGGGGTGACCCAAAAAGGAGGAAATGGGTCTTGAAATTGATGGTTGGAGATGCTCTGGGAGGTCAATTGGAGGCCTCTAGAGGGTTGAAATGGGTGAAATGGGTTTAGGGATGATGAATTTCCCATGTTAAGATGCTAGTAGACCATGTCGATAGGGACAAAAAGTGAAAAATAAGAAACGTCAACAAAGCGGTAGTGAAGAAGGAATATGACCTTGAAGGGTTAGCTAGGGGATATGGGAAGAAAGAAAGAGGTGAAGAAACTCCACCCACACGCTGCCAAGTAGAAAACTGTTGATAGAGAGTTCTTTTACACACTTACATGTACATGTTTAGGGTTACATCTTATCATTGGATCATTGTGTAGGCTCATGTGTGTTTTTAGTGGTTACATATTTTCCCCCTCAAGGATGGTAGTCTACATGAAAGGTAGGTATCATTCCCGAAATAGGACTTACATGTTGTTATCCTACAATTGTACCTAAAATTATGAGCATTAGTTCAACTTTATGATGTATTATATAATAAGCATTGAAATAGAAATGAGAAGATGTACCATTGATGTGTGAGTTTTGAATGTACCCGAGTCACCTTGCTTCGCCATGGAGATCTGCAAGCATGAAAGCACACAAAACATGGGTGCAAGAGTACTACAAAAATAAAACATATGCTAAGCTAGAGAATAACAAATTTTTCTTTTATTGTAGATTTTGAAGAACATATTCAATTTTTAGAGATTTTTGAGGATTTTACAAATTTTTTAGATTTTTTCAAATTTTTTAGATTTTTTCAAATTTTTTTATTTTTTCAAAATTTTCTAAAGATTTTTTGAAGGTCCAACTTGACATTCCTTGATGTCTCTGAGAGACCTATGTTTTTTTAAGAGATTTATACCCTTTCCCCCTTTCATGGGGAGACTTGCACAGTTGAGTGCATAGTTTTACTCTTTTGACTTTGTTGGAGTAACTTGTGCTCATACATTGTTTTGCACTTATTGTCATGAGACCTAATTGATTGAGATATATATGTAGCTTTAGTTAACATCTTGTACTTCACTTTCCCTCTTGTTCCAATGGTTGGTTAGAGCTTTTCTTTTTTATAAGAAGGGATACCTTTTATGAACCTTCTAGACTTAGATCAAAGATGGCCAACAAGATAGACCTAGGGTAAAGGAAAAGCTCTAGAGTAGAAGATGGTCTTAAAGATAGCTAGACTCTTGGCTTTGCTCAGCTAGTGTGTGTGTGTGCTTTATACCTTTCTTTTTTATTTTCTCTGATAGACGTTACTCTCATAGCTTCGAGCTTAGATTTGTCTCCACTCAAGAGTATGAACATTAATAGCATTCTTGTCTTTCTCACTCTTTATTTGTATCTCTCTTTTTTTCACTCTTTTTTTTTTGTAATTTGCAATGTTGCACTTGAATCTCTTGACTTTTTTTTTAATATTTTTGGTGCTATTTGATTTCTTGTACTTTGAAATTCTACTGCTTGTGTTTTGTTTCCTATGATTTATCTTTCTCTCACACTTATTTTTTTGATCTGTCATTTTTTATTCACTCGTATTTTTTTGATTGCTTCCTACAAATTTATGATCCTCTTTATGTTTTTGGCCAAGAAAGATAAGGGTCTAAGTGCCACCAAGGGTTTTATCATCCATTCGGACTTAACTTCTACTAAGGAGGAATGGGGAAGGTCTACTTGCAAGGTTCTATTGAGTAATATAGGTTTGAATACTGACTTTTCTTAGACTTAACATGATTATTTAAGGATCTCAAAGGTTTAAAGGGTCAACCTATATCTAAGCAACCTTAGACTCCTTACTAAGACTAAAATCAAACAAGAGAATGCCACTCATAAAATGCATGGTAAAACAAAATGAAGAATGCAATTTTTTTAATTTTTCATGATTTTTTTAATGTTTTAATGGATTTTTGAATTATTGGATTTTTTTTGGATTTTCTAGGCTTTTACAATGTTTTGAGATAGTAAACTCTTTACCTTCCATTATACAAAAGAGGTAAGTGGTTTTTATGATGTCTTCCTTAACTACGTATGAATCTATCTAATTTGGTCTAAATTTCACTTAAAAGTCTTTGCAAACACACTTGAAGACTTGGTGTAAATATGTCTTTGAATTTAGTGAGGAGTTTTGTGTACTCACATGTTTCATTTTTTAATGATTTCCCCCTATCTTTATCATTTCCTATTCTTGTTGAGTTCCCATGTTTGTTTTGAACTTTTTAGGGGAAATTAGAATTTGGTGTTTAAACAATTTTTTATGACTCCCCTTGTTCTTGTGTTGGTTCTGATTCTTCTTTTTGGTTAGTGGTGGTCTCAACTCTATGGATGCTCATATTTGGCTCAATAGGAAAGGTTGCTAAATTGAATGGAGCATAAGACTTTGTTGTGTGGGGATTGAAGGGGAATTCTCCTATTTTCCCCTTTCCTATACATTTTGAGGTCTTATCTACATTTGCAATTTGTTTAGATGTTGAGCTCCTTTTTGAAGAGTGTTGATTTTTGGGTCACTGGTGGTTTCCATGGTCTTTCCCTTCTTTTTGACTCAAACAAGTCTCTAAAGGCTAAAAGGATCAAGGTCTCCTTTAATGATGTGCATTTGTCCCATGTGTGAGAAGTGAATTTCTTGAAATAATATGGAGGGAATAGCCCTCATCCTATGAATACAATGACTTCCTATGATCACATTGTAAGTGATTTCTTCATTGATGACACAAAATTTCGTTGGGAGGGCTTTGGCACCTAATGTGATTTGAAGATTGACCTTACCCCTGGTTTGAATGTTTAGGTTATCATGAATTCTAAGGGTGTAAGTTTTTTGTGTGATTTGAGTTTTGTCATAACCCATTTTTTAAAGAATTGAAAAAGAGATTATGTTGATTGCAGACTCATCATTGATCATTACACATTTAATGGAATAGTCCTAAACTTGGACTATCAAATGGAGGGGGAGGTCACCTTGTTTCGATATGTCATTGTCTAAGGATAACTTTTCAAAATCAAATTTTGAAGAACACATTTCCTTGGGAGTGTTTTGAACTAGATGGCCTAGACCTAAGGATTTGAGGAGAGCCTTATTGTGCCTAGGATAATTCTTGAGAAGCTCTAACATGTGAGAAAAATTTGAATTGCTAGGAGTGTCAACTAGTCTTTTTGGTCCTTGGGTCACACATATTTCTTGATCTTTATCTAATTCTACAAGGCCTAAGGTGTATTGATCAAAGGCATTTTGATACCAGTATTTCAGACTATTTCTTTCATCTTGTGAGAATGTGTCCATGAATGCTTTTCATTGATGCCTTGGGAGGTTTAATATGATGTGATAGTACTGCCGACATGACTTGATATCATGTCCCCATCTCTTGTGAAATGAGTAGTATTTATCATGATTGTAATCTCAAGGCTTATCTTGATCGTTGTATGCCTACTTGTTGATACTTAGGGGATAGTTGTTGACATTTTGGCTCGCCAAACTCATATGATAGTTGTAGTCACAATTTTTGTTGTTTCTAGATGTTGAAGTGTTTGTTGACCCATCTATGTTTTAGTTATTTGTCAAAGATCTTTTATTTCTATCATGGTTTACCAACCTTCCATTAACATCATACTCCCTTCTTCTACTATCAATAGAAGCTTGGTCAATTCTAAGGGCACTTTAGAGCGCTTCTTTGTATGATTTGTAAGGGAGTTTTTGAACTTCCTCTCATATGTCATTGTTGAGACTATGTAAGAAGAGATCATGTAAATTTCCTTATGATCCTAGTTTGGTACACTAGTTGAGGAATAGAGAATTTTCCTCCATCGTGTGATAAAGTGTGCAACTGACTCATTATTTTCTTGCTTGATTGTTAAAAAATCTCATATTCTTATCTTGATCAGTTTATTTATGTCAAAGGAAACCACAAATTGATCAATGCATTTCCTAAATGAGTGGATTGATGCTTCTAAAAGTCAATAGTACTAATCTAGAGTGATACCCTCCAAAGTCTTTGAAAAAATATTTCCTACAAATCCATTCCAAGGAAGGAGTTCTTGCACTACCATGATGTAAGCCTTGGTATGAGAGTTGAGATCACCTTCTCCTTTAAATTTTGGAAGCTTAGGGAGTGTATGTGGTAGTATGACCTAATGAATGTTGTAGTTAAGATGCTCCTTTAAATACTAGAGGTATGTTCCTTAGAGGAGTTTACATGTGTAGAAGCTATTATTCCTCCAAACATTATCCCTTCAGGTGGAGCTTTTTGTGCTTGTTAAAGGGAACACATGTTAGATTGTTGATATCTCAAAAAAGTTGGATAACCCAATGGTGTCATGTTTATGTTTTGAAAATTGGGTGGGATTATTTGTTGTTGATTTTGCATCATGGGCATCCCACCTATGTGATTGAAACTTGTTATGTTGAATTACGAGGGCAAGGGATGCATGAAAACTTTACTACTTTCACCATGGGAATGAAAACTTAGATGGGGGAGTTTTGGGTTGCCCCTTGGTTTGATTTGATTTTTTAAATGAAAGAATTTCCTTGTTCCCTAGGTATTTCCTCAATTTTGTTTCAAAAATATTTCTCAACATTGATCCTAGCCTCAATGGTCTTGATTCATTGGACCAAGGTTGCTATAAGGTCTATGGACGAGTCTATTTTTTCTTTGGGTTTTTCCACCTTGTGGTGGATTGTCTTTCTTTGGGGTTTAAGTGACCCTATTTGTTCTTTCTAATGACACTTGACATGTCATAGATCTTTTATGTTGATGTGCTACATGGAAGGAGTTTTGTGCCTCCTAAGATTCTTGTAAGTTCTTCTCTTGATGAATCACCTCATTATCCATTTTGGTGGCCATTTTTCTATGACTTGTTATGGGTTGATCTTGTTGATGGATCTTAGAATGAACATTCACTTGTCATGATTTGATTTGGTCAAAGTTGTGGAGATTTCTTAGATGCCCTTTGAATTCAATTCTTCAGAGTTTGATTGACTTGAGATTGAATCTATTGAACTTGAAGGCATTCTAGTTTCACTGGATGGGAAATTCCCCTGAAATTTATGTGACTTTGTCCTAGTTTTGGGGTGTAGGAAATTATGCATGTTGAAAGAAATGATCATGGAAGTAAAAAATGAAAGTGGAATGGAAGAAATGTGCAAAAATATGATAGAACCATCCCAAAGGAATTTTATCTTCACATTGGGTTCACCAAAATATGTGTGGTGAATCTAGTGTCAGATGTGAAATTCATGTAATGGAAATGGGATCGAAGAAATGAAAATGCCAAAAGATTAAACTAGGAAGTTGTTGTTTTTTATTTCAAGTTCACCAAAATATGTAATAATCAAAACATGACTCAAGCACAAACACGAATGTGCCAACCTTGATACAGCACATCAACCCTCTCCTTGTTGATGATGACTTCCAAGTTACTCTCTCTTTTGTGTCAAAAGCCAATCAAGTGGAGGTGTAACCTAGGGGTGGTTCTATCCATGTGGAAGTAGAACATCATGAAAAGTCATTGGTCAATCTTGGGGCTTGGTCTGTGCCAATATTTGTTTTGTATTGCAAAAAACCCTATGACCTGAAGGGTCAATAGCTATCAATCTCTTGTTTGGATTCCTTAAGTTCCAATACCTAGATGGATGTCAATTTTTTTCACTGATGAGTATAGACCAATGTAACCTTTCTTTGTTAGCTTGAATGACTTGTTGTATTTCATTTTCTTGTTGTATGACCCTAAGGGTGTTTTATTTTTATTCTAGTGTCTATTGAGTGTGTTGTGGTCTTTGATGTATTGATTCTATTTCTTTAAATATAGTGCTAATCCACTCATCTCTAACTCTTGGGCACATTCATATGCTTGGGTGAGAGAGAGTTAACTAGAGTTGACCAAGAGTTGACTATTTGTTTAACCTTAACTTTGTGATGCCACGAATTGTTTTCTATGACTTCGCTAGATTGTTTAACCTTGGGATGGTATCAAGGAGTTTTCCAGTTGAAGTTGACCTCGTGATGAAATCTAGGGTTTTTTGTATTCACTTTGTTTTGATTTTCTCATTTCTAATTTGATAAGATGATCTAGTTACTATGGACTTAAATATTAGTGTAAATTTAGGATGACTTTTCTTAATGCAAATTGTTGATGCGTAAAATTGCATGAGTTCAATCACCAACATGGGAAACTTCAAGAATGTGGGATTGATCCATGAAGTAACCTCCATATTTTAAAGAAGCTATCTCTTCTTTTTATGGGGGCCATGGAAAGCGAAGAAAAAAACATGATTGTAGAATGAAAAGCCTAATCCTATGGTAATGCATCGGATTTGCATTATGATTCCAAAATAAGCACATTAATTAAATCTTAAAGATTTCTGCTATGTTAAAGAGCTACATGCATGATTAATAGAAACATGTTTTGTAACAAATTTAACAAAGGATGAGAAAAATAGAATAAGAAGCAAAAAGAAGAACAGATTCAAGATGCACAAAAACACCACATCTCTTCATTATTTAAGGAAGAACAAAATATAGAGGCAAATATTTGCACAAAATAAAATATTACAACCCTCATTATGAAGCAACTGCTAAGGCAAAAGAAAATGTATCTACTACTACTAAAAAATCTCTGATCTATCTATGTGTAGAACTGTAGAGCCCCCTTTCCTCTGTCCCAGATCCATCCTTTTATAACCTAGAACCTTTGTAAATCTCTTTGCAATTGCCTCAAAAAATATTTGCAATTGAAACCCATCTCTAATTTTGGCTCTGGTAACTGCAACTTCAGTTAACTGGGTCCACACCTTAACCTCCATGGCTGCAACTTTCATTACTTGGCTCTGCGTGAAAAAAAACTTCATGCTCATCTCTCTTCCCATGGATGCCGTGAAAATAAGAGTGTGGCTTTATTATTTTAGGGCTGCAAGTTCTTTGTTGTAGCCTTTAATCTCTCATGAAAATAAGAATCTTATCATTATTTAAACCTAATTTTCTTCTTCCTGTGGCTTTTAGATGAGATTCATAAAAATAAAGCACTTAGCTTTATGTGACGGGGCCCACCACTTAATAAGGCTTAATATAAAAATGAAATGACTCAGGCACTTTAGATATTCAGGTGACTCTTTTCATGCATTTTTATAAAAAATAAAAAGAAGGCTTTATCTCACACCCGCAGCCTCCACACGTCACATTAGTGCTTGTTTTGGACTCAAATTTCTTCTCTACTTTGCAAACACACATAGGAGCGACAAGTGACACTCTCCAGTACATTTCTTGAGCTGCCTCTCTTTGCCTCTTTTCCAACATGTGGCAACATCTGCTTGCTTCTTAAACAAGCCTTCTCTGAGCCATCAGATTGCATCTTCATCTCAAAGTGGTTGATTTGCTTCTATGTCTTTGTAGGAAGACTTAGGGTTTTATTTTGAAGTGTTTGGAGTCTGTTCATACCTCTGCATTGTATATACTTACGTGCTCCATTTATGAGTGTATACTTCCTTTATGGCCGAAACTATGAGTATAGTAGGCTTGCATTACATAGCTGGTGTGCTATAGTTGGCAAGGTTGTTCCTCCTATGAGAATAAGCTGCTCTTGGAATGATGTTGTGTGTTATACCTTACACAGCTTGCGCCTTGACTCACCAAAGTTCCTTTCATTTCTTCAAAAAGAACCATATACTAGAACATGCTCTTTGGTTGTGCTTTAACAAGATGAGTCTATTTATTATGGATTGACAGTTTCTATAGAAACCAAGCCTTTATTTGATGTGCAGTGCCTTTGACAAAGAAGCCAACACCATCTAAAGATGATATTCTTTTCTTTTAATAGTCGAGTCTTCACTCTATGAGCTCCACCATCTTTATAATAGCTCTTCTTATGCTTACTCCTAATTTGGTGGTGCCGTGCCTTTGATATTTATACTATATACCATGATATTGCATTGCTGCACCATAGTTAAGGCCATGCTTTAACAACCTGCTATATTGTTTTGAATAGCCGAACCTCATACTCAAATTAGAGCCTTGATTTATGTATAGGATTTGTGCTTCATATTTAATGACATTGCCTCTTCAGACTGAGCATCATTGCTTTAGCATTGGCTTTGTCACTTTTATATGTTGAATGGTCTTATATTGGTACAACCTTCATTATTTTCCCACACCTATATTATGTTGCCGTAGCTTTGTTGAAATGGCGTGCTTTGATCTATAAGAAGCTGCATCTGAAACAAGAAGGTGTGCAATCCCTTAGCGGTGCTCTGAGTTAGAAAGAATTAAGACAGTGCTTTTATTTGGCTTGTGCCTCAGCCAATGCTTGATTCAATGCCATGTTATTCATATGGATAGCACCTTCTTATGCATGCCTATCAATGGTATCAATATGTTGTGGCATCAAATATTTCAAAATGGTGTGTAAAATTACACAACAGTTCTTGGCGACTGGCTGGGGGAGTGTGCTTGCACACTAAGAATTCCAAGATCTTTGGTTTCCAAAACTGGGCCTTATTCATTGGGCATATAGAGTCAAATATTGGACAGAGAAACAACTAGTATCTTGAAGACACCCTATAACCAAAATTACAACCAAACTGATATGCAACTGCCTAGAAAATGCATGATTCTGAAACTGAAACATTGTTGATCTAGACATATTCCACAACTAAAACCATAACTAATATCACTAAAACTGACTAGGGCTGAATCATAGAAACTGACCCTTTATTCTCTATTCCAGCAACTGAGATTTATTAAAAACAAAACAACTAAATCTGAAAACAAATGCTACTATTGTAGCTTATTCTGAACACTAAAACTAATTTACATTCCAATTAAACTGACGGGGAATGCCCATTTATAGGGACACCAAAATAATTGCCATGTTTGATAATGCTGCTCCGGTGGATCCACATTACACTGAGTATTGACCAAATGAAATGCATGAAGAAAAATATCAGGAACTTGTACCTTTTTGCCTTCTTGCTTTCCAAAGAGTCCTCTCTGGCATGAAAATACTAGTCAGGCTCCTCGCGATGGTAAAATCTTTACCAAGGCATGCATTTTTGTTTTATCTTAAGGCTTTGAATAGTGAAATTTCTATAATGATCCAATCTATGTGTGGATCTACCCTTCTTGATGCTTTTGAGATTGTTGTTAGACCAGAAAACTACCTTATTCAAGTAGAGAAAATAGCCCTGAGGCTTCCCTTACCCATTTTTTAAGAAATCTAGCCACTTGTGCCCATGGCAATTCCCCCTTTGGCTATTGTCCCAGTAGTTCTAGCAATAGGATAGCAAGCCGCAGCCCAAGAAACCATTGTTCCAGTCCAAAAATTCCAAGAGCTTAAAAAATACTAAAAAACATGGCGAATGATTTTGTTAATTTCAAGAGGCAAATCGGTCAAGAACATAAACCATACCAAGCCCCGTATTAGTTTAATCAACTAAATAGACTACCTTTTCAAGATGATGCTCAGGGCCAAAGGAGAAATTATAACCCTCAACCTTTCCAATCCTATAATCCTAATGTTGCCAGCACTTTGAAGGAGTTGGTACCCACTCAAAACAACATGGCACAAGATAGTGACTAACGTTATCCATGTCACCAACCCCATAACCAAGCTGCATGTATGAATGGTGTAAGGAATCGAGCTCTTATGGTGCAAAATAGTTATTTAGGTTCGGGAAATGTCTCTAATGAAGTTTCATCTCAACAAAATAATGCTGATGTGGCATTAATGAATTGGCAAGATACTAATTTCTGTAGTGTAAGCTACCCTCAAGGCCAAAATTAGTCAAACACACCTATTTTAGCCAACACAAGATCGAAGAAGAGGGATGTAGATCTTGATCAGTACGATACAGATTTACAATAGCAACCTACCAAGGACAAATTTCAGACTTCTTCATCACAAACTACCTCCACAACATAGCAAAAAGTGTAGATTCTTCAAAGAGGACAAGTTGTACCTGGAAAAGATCAGTCCAAAGTACAATCATAACCTTTTCAAAGGAAGAATGATGTTGCTACTATTAAAGGATAGAAAAAGGCAAGTCTTGTTTATTTCAATATAGTGGATCATCTTAAGAAAGCTACAGTGAGTATGTTAGTACTGGATGCATTGCATATCCCTGGCCAAAAGAATCTATTACAAGATGCATTAGCTAAACTTTCAATTTCTAATTTTTCTAATCAAGAAAAGGCTGAGGTTGTACTTGCAAAAAATTTAGAAATTAAGAATGAATAGCCAGCCAAAGAGGTAAAATGCCCTCCTTTTTACTTGAGTTTGATTATTGGCAACAAGCTTGTTCATAACTACATGACAGATTCTAGGGCAAGCAATTCTGTCATGCCCAAGAGTCTAGCTGATAAATTGGGATTAGTTTATGAATCCCTATCAAAAGCAGTAGTCCAATTAGATGGGTATGCTATTAATACCACTGGGATAATAAGAAATCTACCTCTTACCTTGCATGCCTATCCTAATTTTTCCATCCATCAGGACCTTCATATCATTGACCTACCACCTCACTTTGCTATTTTCCTTCATAGGGACTTTACTGCCAAATTGGGTGGGTTTTTATCTTCTGATTGGTCCCATTTATTTTTTAGAACAAGATATGGTATGAAAATAACCATCCAATATGAGCCTCTTGCCAAAGACCATGTTGATCCATATGCCCCTAGCCCAATAAATGCTAACCTCTACATCACCCATGGGCAAGAGGATCAATCCATGATCTTGGACCCCAGTACACCTACTGAAGAACTTAATCTAGATGAATGGGCAACTGAGGATCATGAAGATGACCCTTTCCATCACACTGATGAGGTAGGATTAGGCATCTATATGATACATGAACCTGATGCAGTGATTCCAAATCTGATTAAGGATCAAACATAGTCTGAACAACAAGAGAATCAGTTGTGGAAGCTATTCTTTGATGAATCAAGGAGTAAAATAGGTACCGATGGAGGAGCTATGCTTATTTCACCTGATGGAGACAGATACTATTCAGCATTGAGGTTTGCTTTCAGTTGTACAAACAACGTGGTTGAATACGAAGCTTTGATTCATGGTTTAGAATGGGCTCAGAAAAGAGGTATAAAATGTTTACAAGTTTATGGTGATTCTGAGCTTATTGTAAACCAAGTTAGAAACTTGAATGTTACTAAGAACGATTTTCTTAAAAAGTACAAGCATTGAGGTTGGGATTCAATTGAAATTTTTTATGCTTTTAATCTACTTCCAATTCCTAGAAACAAAAATAAACATGCAGACATGCTTGTTGTCTTAGGATCTCAGTTTGAGATTCTGAATGAAATTCATAACATAGAGGTGCAAGCATATGTAAAAATGGTTGTTAGACCATTTGTACCTAACAATACTGTGAGTTGGCAAGTTTTTGACAATGATGAGTAAATTTTGAGTTTGCTGATTGCAGAAATAGAGTTTGTAGCTGATAACTAGCATAAGTACCAACAATAGTTTGATAATCATATTGTGCAGTTGAAATCTAATGAGATACCAAAGGGACTTGTGACTTTAGAATTTGTTTTCAATTTAGATGATCAGATCAGAAAAGACAAGTGCAGCATGACTGTGAAGTAAGAACACTATGAAATGGTGGAGATATTCAAGGATAAACTACTGAAATTGGGAAAGGTATGCACTAAAAATGAACAACAGTCTTTTATTCAGTTATGTCAAGAGTTTAGTGATGTTTTTGCATGGGACTATAAATATTTAAGAGGGTTTGATCCTGGTTTATCTCAACACACCATTGAGTTACATCCCAATGCCAAGTCTGTCAGGCAGAAACAAAGGCCCCTCAATCCTAAACTCGAGCATCTGATGAAAGCTCAGCTGGACAAGCTAATTGAGAGTGTTTAGGGTAAAATTAGATTTTGTTAATCTTTTGTTCTTTACATGTTTGAATCCTCCTTTCACCCTAACATTAAAGGATCTAGGGTTGAGTGGCGAGCACTATCATACCCTAGGTCACTTGCAAATGAGGGGAAGTTTGGATGAGGAAATTAATTATCAATTTTTTCTTCTCTTATGTTTAATTAACTATTAAAACCCTAATTACGCAAATACGATAGCGAATTGATGAATAACAGAAAAAGCTCTTACAGATGGGAGTAAAATAACAAATCACATAATACCTTTTATTAGGGTTCTGAGGCAGAATAGTTAGGGAGACTGGTGTAGGTGCCCAAGTCCAAGGTACCTGCTTTTGCGGGGAATCCGAACCTCCTTCTGACATTGATCAGCCCTGTAACTTGTGTTTCCTAAGATATGTCTACGAAGGACACTTTTGTGGGTGCCTTAGTCCTAGAAGTGATCATGTGTCCGACTTCTCTTCAGATCCTGAACCCTTGATGCCTGCAACTCCACTTTTTTTAGATGCGACACCTATAACCTGCAATCACAAGACTTGGTTTGGGGGTTGTGGTGTTTAGAGGTTTGCCTCAGTCAAATCCTAGAGGACACTTAAGTCTTCGAACACCATTTTCAAATAAAGGGGGCGTGCCCTTGTGAGGCAGAGGCCCAAAAACTAAAGGAATCAATGATAAAAACACAATGATAAGTCACCTTGTAGTGAAGATCTCATGGAGGAATATGCTCTTCATGCCATGAGGAGATTAAAGCTCAAATATGCAAATATCACAAAACACACAAGTCTGCTCTTACAACACAATATAAGTCTTGAATCACCTTGAGAGCACAATAGCTTGCTAGTAATCATCTAGTTGAAATCTAGTTTACAAATGAATGCCTACACATGGTTATATATGCACCTACAAGCATTCCCGCCAAGGTTTTTAAAATCAAACTTTACCGTATCGGCAAAATAACCTCCTAACGGTCATAAACCGACACCCAAAAATTGGGGCTACCCCAAAATAGGGTAGGACTAGGGCATGGGCGCCCAAGTCCTCCCCCCCTATTTTGGGTAGGGTATAGCTCAAGGAGTCTACCTAGGTCCTATTTTCCATGGGACTTAGGTCTCATTCCATCGAGATGCCAAAATATGAACTAAAATGTCCTAAATGCACTCTAAAGACCCAGGAACTAAACCTTATAAGTGAAAAGCCCCCAAGGGGACATTTTTCAACATTACATTTAGCCCCCAATTTAATGTATGTATAAATGCAAGGCCAATACATGCCTTAAAGTAAGGTCACAAACACAAAAAACACACCAATCACAGAGAAGACACACCAACTGCATAAAAGATAGTAATAGGGACGCAAAACATGGAGAAGATAGTTACAGTCAAGCAGAACATAGAGTAGATAGTCAATGCATAGAAGACACATTAATGCATGGAAGACAGAAATGATATCTTTTCTTTTCTTTTTCTCATATATATGAAATGCAAATGCAAGTACTGGAAAGTAAACAAACCTCCTATAATACATGAAGCACTACTCAGGGACGTTAGTCTCTGTATATATGGGGCAACACACATACAATACACGCAAAACCTCCCAAAATGCATGAAGCATTACTCAAAGGTGCTGGTCTCTGTATATGGGGCAACAAACATGCCATACAAAACAAGCACCCACAAACATACACACTTGAAGACACTGAGAAAACACGACAGACAAGCAATGGTGTGTTCCCTATTTCTAGGCTCATCACCATCTTAGGCACATTACAGGCACACACCGATGATTGGGATTCACCACAACAATCGCTGAAGACATGATTAAGGGTTGAGTTAGTCACAGAACTACTCCCCGCCTCCGCAAAGGACTTTTAAAAATGACAGGATGATGCAATCTACTCTGAGAAATACACCATCCCCACCTCTGCAGAGGGCTTAAGAAAAAGCATATATGCGATATCCCACCTCTGCAGAAGGCTTACTTTGTTGATTGATTTATTGTAAACAAGCTTAGGATGCATGATGCACTACTCTAGGGCACAATTCTTTGCATCTGAGGTCAAACACATTGCTAACATCTATAGCAGACAGCTTACCTTATATGCCCCCAACTTAAGGTGGTTTATATCAGTTATCAATATCAAGCATGTTAAGGTAGGAAGAAAACACACAAGGGAACACCCACTTTTGTAAATCGCATGCCCCCCGGAGGTGACACGTACTTTACAATCACCAAATGTTCCCACAAACACATCCTTGCAAGAAACATGTTAGTGTCGACAAGATCATAATAAACAATAACGTCAATGCATATGATTAACCACACAAAGAGCCAAGGTTAGACAATGAATTTGAAGTTCGAGCATAACCAAGGGCTATATCACGAAGCTCTCTCAATCGAGTACCGCCAAGGCTAGATTCAAGCATGGGTGGTTCCACTAGCCAAGCGTCGGATAAAGTATACAACCCCATCGTCATATTAGGAACTAAGTCCATTTGTTGTGGTGCAAGAGCACCTAAAGAAACACTTTGGAACAAGAAGACACCAATGACCATGAGAGGATCCTATGGAGTAAATCAAGTCAATTGGAGCATCTTAAAACCAGTTATGGCATATGGTAATGTAAGGGTCAAATGTCCTGAGGGTCCTGGCAAGGACCCTAGGACTAAAAATGATGTAATTTGGGCCAATAGTGCCTCTAGGAGCAGGGGCACCTACATAATTTAGATAATTTCATGTTTATGTAGTTCACTTTGATATTTCAGTGTTGCATAAGGTCCAAGAGACCAATTGTAAGGCATTTGGTGCCACGTGTGAGTTTGAATTAGTCATGTCTAGTAGTCGAAGAAGGTTGTAACTAGCAAGAAACTATGTGTAATTGTGTGCTGGACAGTTTCTTGCTAGTTGCAACTACCACCCACACAATGAGGTATTAAACTAGTCCTGTGAGATCAAGGAGTAGTAGAGGTGGAATAATTGGAATCGACTGCAATAAACAAAAGACATTCATTCATTCTTGTATTTTCTTTTTAGTTTAATAGCTTTCTTCTATTCTTCTCTCTGGTACAAAGAACAGTGATTGTCTTTGTTTCTGTTCTGAGAGTGACAATGTTTTACTGGACCTTTCCATGAATGTAACCTTGATTCTCATGGAATAGGCCCTGGACAATTTATATCATATGACTAACCCTAACACTGCAGGAGAAGTACAGATTCAGATGGTGATCACCAATAGAATGCAAATTGAGGTCACGGGAAGGATGGCACAAACGTGAAATAGAGGAGTGAGTCTATGTGAGAAGATTCGTGTTTGAAGGATACAAAGAATGACAGGTAGAAATGCTAAAAGGAACTGACATAACATGTCAAAGAATGAATGTGCAAAGACATCGGTATGAACGAGTCCATCGGGGAAGGTTTTGGAAATCATAGCGAATGTCGGAGTCACGCCGACAAGAGGAGCATCGGAGAGAGTTGGTGGATCGAGAGATACTAGAAAGGTTTCACCAATGATCAAGGTCTGGCTGATGAAGGTAGTTTGGAGATTCATCAGGATGACCGAAGGTGTTGGTGGGAGGAGTGCCGAGTTAGCCGATAGTGCAAGTGTCACTGATCGTAGTGGATTGGGTTAATAATTGTGAGTGTCATCGATGGTTAGTCATCGGCGTATCGAAGGGAGATGTGGAGACACTACCGATAGGGTCATGTGTTGCCAATAATGATTTTGGGGAGACAAGTAGCATTAGAGTAAGATTTCTGGGAGAGGCTGATGGTAAAGTTTGGCCGATGAGTGTAAAGGTTTCAGTGTGAAGGAAACTGTCGGGGAGATAAAAGATTGTGAGGCCGACAAGACAGGTTAGGCCAACAAGGGGAAAGGGAATGAGTTTCGGTGAGACATTAGAGGTCTCTATCCAATATTGGCAGAAATAAATATTTTGTGGGTTTTTCAACCTATGTATGCTTAAAGCTCTACGTCAAGTGGTATCAGAGCAGCAAGTAGGTCCTTGAGGGAGTAATAGGATCTTGTGAAAAAGTTAAGAATCTAGTGATAGTTGTGAAGATGCCCCCTAAGAATCAGATGGCTAGGGAGAATAATGAATTGAGAGAAGCCTTAGAGGCTAGAGAAAAAGAGTTGAGGGAGAGAAGAGAATAGGATGCTGCAAGAGAAAGAGAGTTAAGACAAGTGAGAAGAGAGAATGCATCAATCTTGGCACAGTTGGAAGTATTGGAGAAGAATCCTAGAAGGGATGAACAAGATGATCAAGAAGGATATGATGAGGTAGATGAGAACCCTCCTGAGTATGAATTGGAACCTGAAGAAAGGAGATTTTTAAGGTTTCTTAAGGCAGTTCAAGGTAGTGGAACAAAGGCAAACATAGAGTTGCCAATCTATCAGGGTAAGATGGATAGTGAAGAGGTATTAGGGTGGATAGATGCCCTTGAAATTTTTTTTGAGTATGAGGAAATGAGTGATGATAAGAAGGTTACATTTGCAAAGACAAAGATGAGAGGGACAACACTTACTTGGTGGAGTAGTTCACAAGTAGAAAGGGTGGCTAAAGGTGGAACAAAAATCACTTCTTGGGGTAGGATGAAGGATATGATGAAGGATCAGTTTCTTCCATCAGATTATTCTATTCAAACAAAGAGGATGAGGAAGAATTTGAAGCAAAAGGATATGGATGTTATGTCCTATACTAAGCAATTTCATAAGCTTAGTATTAGAGGAGGATTAGAAGATGAAGAAGAGAAAGTGGCAAGATACCTTAATGGGCTTAGGTACAACTTACAAGATGAAATTGGTTTGACCATACCAAAAGCACTTGGAGAATGCTTTTAATTAGCCATAAGGGCTGAAGAGAGGGTGAAGAGGAAGCGAGAAAGACAAGGAGGTAGTGGTAGAGGATCTAGAGGTAGGGGCAGACCTACTACTGAAGGATAGAGCAGCAGTGAGAAAGGCAAGGAGTTTTCTACAGATCAGAGAGGTGGATATAGAGGTGGAGGTAGGTTTGGATCAGGTAGAGGAGTATTCACAGGAAGATGTTATCATTGCAATGAAGTGGGACACACAGCTTTCAAATGTCCTAAGAGGGATGATGTTGATAAGAGCATGGAGAGAAGAGTTCACTTGGCACAAGAAGAGGAAAATAGAGAAGACCAAGAACTAGCAGTAGTGTATCCAAAAATAGATGGAGAACTTCTCATGGTGGAAAAAGGAAAAATGCAGCAATCACCATAGGTATCCATTTTTAAAACTAATTGTTTAAGCCACGGAAAAATGTGCAAGTTGATTATAGATTCAGGTTCACATGATAATTTAGTTTCCTAGGATATGGTACACAAATTGGGATTGAAGACATTTGATCATCCTAGTCCTTACAATGTCACTTGGGTAAGTCAAGAGTAGCAAGTAAGGGTTAGTCAGAGGGCATATGTTGATTTTTCAATTTGTCCATATCATGATTATGTTTTGTGTGATCTCATTTCAATGACATGTGGGCATATAATTTTGGGTAGACCATGGCAGCATTTAAGGACAATTCATGATGGCTATACTAATAGTGATTTAGTGCAAAAAGATGGTAAAAAGTTTAAACTAATACCTTTACCTTGTGGAGACAAGAAGGAACATGAGCTACTATCTGTTTTGGAGAAAAAATGTAGTTGAATGTGTAGGTTAAGGATGATTGGAAACAACAGGAACAGTTGCAGCAGAGGAAGGTGGATGATAGTCCTAAAGAACAGTAGGTTTGGGACTTAAGTTGCATCAAGATTGGGGACATTGATTGCCCTATAGGGAGGTAGGAAAAGGAAGGCACACAATAGGGAAAAACATATCAAAACCTTGAAATGAGAAGAGCAGAAGAATTACAGCAGCAAGGTCCTAGGCAAGGACATCAAAATATGTTTTATGATACTAACACTTTTGGTAAGAGTCATGCAGGTTGGAGAAGGAGAAGGATAACCCTTGTAGAGTTCATGTTTCCTGTCACAACTCAGAGGGACCCTTCAAAAAGACTACAGGATGTTTGAAGCAGATCACATAACTCTTGGGACAAGAGTTTTCTTCATGCTGGGGAGTATGGAGCAGGAGCACCTAAAGAAACACTTTGGAACAAGAAGACACCAATGACCATGAGAGGATCCTATGGAGTAAATCAAGTCAATTGGAGCATCTTAAAACTAGTTATGGCATATGGTAATATAAGGGTCAAATGTCCTGAGGGTCCTGGCAAGGACCCTGGGACTAAAAATGATGTAATTTGGGCCAATAGTGCCTCTAGGAGTAGGGGCACCTAAATAATTTAGATAATTTCTTGTTTATGTAGTTCATTTTGATATTTTAGTGTTGCATAAGGTCCAAGAGACTAATTGTAAGGCATTTGGTGCTATGTGTGAGTTTGAATTAGTCATGTCTAGTAGTCGAAGAAGGTTGTAACTGGCAAGAAACTATGTGTAATCGTGTGGTGGACAGTTGTAGAGCGGTTGGCATTCCCACCGATGCAACTGCCACCCACACAGTGAGGTATTAAACTAGTCCTGTGAGATCAAGGAGTAGTAGAGGTGGAATAATTGGAATCAACTGCAATAAACAAAAGAAATTCGTTCATTCTTGCATTTTCTTTTTAGTTTAATAGTTTTCTTCTATTCTTCTATCTGGTACAAAGAATAGTGATTGTCTTTGTTTCTGTTCTGAGAGTGACAATGTTTTACTGGACCTTTCCATGAATGTAACCCTGATTTTCATGGAATAGGCCCTGGACAATTTGTATCATATGACTCTAATGCTAACACTATAGGAGAAGTGCAGATTCGGATGGTGATCACCAGTAGAATGAAAATTGAGGTCACGGGAAGGATGGCACAAGCGTGAAATAGAGGAGTGAGTCTGTGTGAGAAGATTCATGTTCAAAGGATACAAAGAATGAAAGGTAGAAATGGTGAAAGGAACTGGCATAACATGTCAAAGAATGAATGTGCGAAGACATTGGTATGAACGAGTCCATCGAGGAAGGTTTTGGAAATCATAGAGAACGTCAGAGTCACGCTGACAGGAGGAGCATCGGAGAGAGTTGGTACATCAGGAGATAACAGAAAGGTTTCATCGACGATCAAGGTTTTGCTGATGAAGGCAGTTTGGAGGTTCATCAGGATGACCGAAGGTGTCGGCGGGAGGAGTGTCGAGTTAGCCGATAGTGCAAGTGTCATCGATCGTAGTGGATCGGGTTAACAATTGTCAGTGTCACCGATGGTTAGTCATTGGCGTATCAGAGGGAGATGTGGAGACACTACTGATAGGGTCATGTGTTGATGATAAGGATTTTGGGGAGACAAGTAGCGTCGGAGTAAGATTTCTGGGAGAGGCCAATGGTAATGTTTGGCCGATGAGCGTAAAGGTTTCAGTGTGAAGGAAACCATCGGGGAGATAAAAGATTGTGAGGTCGACAAGACAGGTCAGGCCGACAAGGGGAAAGGGAATGAGTTTTGGTGAGACATTAGAGGTCTCTTGCTGATTTTGGTAGAAATAAATATTTTGTGAGTTTTTCAACCTATGTACGCTGCAAGTTCTGCATCAAGTGGTATCAAAGCAGCAAGTAGGTCCTTGATGAAGTAATAGGATCTTGTGAAAAAGTTAAGAATTTGATGATAGTTGTGAAGATGCCCCCTAAGAATCAGATGGCTAGGGAGAATAATGAATTGAGAGAAGCCTTAGAGGCTAGAGAAAAAGAGTTGAGCGATAGAAGAGAATAGGATGCTGCAAGAGAAAGAGAGTTAAGACAAGTGAGAAGAGAGAATGCATCAATCTTGGCAAGGTTGGAAGCATTGGAGAAGAATCCTAGAAGAGATGAACAAGATGATCAAGAAGGAGATGATGCGGTAGATGCGAACCCTCCTGAGGATGAATTGGAACCTAAAGAAAGGAGATTTTTGAGGTTTCTTAAGGCAGTTCAAGGTAGTGGAACAAAGGAAAACATAGAGTTGCCAATCTATCAGGGTAAGATGGATAGTGAAGAGGTATTAGGGTGGATAGATGCCCTTGAAATTTTTTTTGAGTATGAGGAAATGAGTGATGATAAGAAGGTTAAATTTGCAAAGACAAAGATGAGAGGGACAACACTTACTTGGCGGAGTAGTGCACAAGCAGAAAGGGTGGCTAAAGGTGGAACAAAAATCACTTCTTGGGGTAGGATGAAGGATATGATGAAGGATCAGTTTCTTCCATCGGATTAGTCTATTCAAACAAAGAGGATGAGGCAGAATTTGAAGCAAAAGGACATGGATGTTATGTCCTATACTGAGCAATTTCATACTTGCTTAGTATTAGAGGAGGATTGGAAGATGAAGAAGAGAAAGTGGCAAGATACCTTAATGGGCTTAGGTACAACTTGCAAGATGAAATTGGTTTGACCATACCAAAATCACTTGGAGAATGCTTTCAATTAGCCATAAGGGCTCAAGAGAGGGTGAAGAGGAAGCAAGAAAGACAAGGAGGTAGTGGTGGAGTAAATAGAGGTAGGGGCAGATCTACTAATGAAGGATAGAGCAGTAGTGAGAAAGGCAAGGAGTTTTCTGTAGATCAGAGAGGTGGAGGTAGGTTTGGATCAGGTAGAGAAGTATTCATAGGTAGATGTTATCATTGCAATGAAGTGGGACACACATCTTTCAAATTTCCTAAGAGGGATGATGTTGATAAGAGCAAGGAGAGAAGAGTTCACTTGGCACAAGAAGAGGAAAAGAGAGAAGACCACGAACCAGTAGTAGCCTATCCAAAAATAGATGGAGAACTTCTCATGGTGGAAAAAGGTAAAATGCAGCAATCACCATAGGTATCCATTTTTAAAACTAATTGTTTAAGCCATGGAAAAATGTGTAAGTTGATTATAGATTCAGGTTCACATGATAATTTAGTTTCCTGGGATATGGTACAAAAATTGGGATTGAAGACATTTGATCATCCTAGTCCTTACAATGTTACTTGGATAAGTCAAGAGCAGCAAGTAAGGGTTAGTCAGAGGACATATGTTGATTTTTCAATTTGTCCATATCACGATTATGTTTTGTGTGATGTCATTTGAATGAGATGTGGGCATATAATTTTGGGTAGACCATGGCAGCATTTAAGAAGGATAATTCATGATGGCTATACTAATAGTTATTCGGTATACAAAGATGGTAAAAAGTTTAAACTAATACCTTTACCTTGTGGAGACAAGAAAGAACATGCTACTATCTATTTTGGAGAAAAATTGCAGTTGAATGTGCAGGTTAAGGATGATTGGAAATAGCAGGAACAGTTGTAGCAGAGGAAGGTGGATGATAGTCCTAAAGAACAACATGTTTGGGACTTAAGTTGCATCAAGATTGGGGACATTGATTGCCCTATAGGGAGGTAGGAAAAGGAAGGCACATAATAGGGAAAAACAGATCAAAACCTTGAGATGAGAAGAGCAGAAGCATTACAGCAGCAGGGTCCTAGGCAAGGACATCAAAATATGTTTTATGATACTAACACTTTTGGTAAGAGTCATGTAGGTTGGAGAAGGAGAAGGATAACCCTTGGAGAGTTCATGTTTCTTGTCACAACTCAAAGAGACCCTTCAAAAAGACTACAGGATGTTTGGAGTAGATCACATAACTCTTGGGACAAGAGTTTTCTTCATGCTGGGGAGTATGGTGCAGGAGCACCTAAAGAAACACTTTAGAACAAGAAGACACCAATTACCATGAGAGGATCCTATGGAGTAAATCAAGTCAATTGGAGCATCTTAAAACCAGTTATGACATATGGTAATGTAAGGGTCAAATGTCCTGAGGGTCCTGGCAAGGACCCTAGGACCAAAAATGATGTAATTTGGGCCAATAGTGCCTCTAGGAGCAGGGCACCTGAATAATTTAGATAATTTCTTGTTTATGTAGTTCATTTTGATATTTCAGTGTTGCATAAGGTCCAAGAGACCAATTGTAAGGCATTTGGTGTCATGTGTGAGTTTGAATTAGTCATGTCTAGTAGTCGAAGAAGGTTGTAACTGGAAAGAAACTATGTGTAACCGTGTGGTGGACAATTGTAGAGTGGTTGGCATTGCCACTGGTGCAACTGCCACCCACACAATGAGGTATTAAATTAGTCTGGTGAGATCAAGGAGTAGTAGAGGTGGAATAATTGGAATCGACTGTAATAAACAAAAGAAATTTGTTCATTCTTGCATTTTCTTTTCAGTTTAATAGCTTTCTTCTATTCTTCTGTCTGGTACAAAGAACAGTGATTATCTTTGTTTCTGTTTTGAGAGTGACAATGTTTCACTAGACCTTTCCATGAATGTAACCTTGATTCTCATGGAATAGGCCCTGGACAATTTGTATCATATGACTCTAACCCTAACACTACAGGAGAAGTGCAGATTCGGATGGTGATCACCAGTAGATTGCAAATTGAGGTCACAGGAAGGATGGCACAAGCGTGAAACAGAGGAGTGAGTATGTGTGAGAAAATTCATGTTCGAAGGATACAAAGAATGACAGGTAGAAACGGTGAAAGGAACTGGCATAACATGTCAAAGAATGAATGTGCGAAGACATTGGTATGAAGGAGTCCATCAGGGAAGGTTTTGGAAATCATAGCAAATGTCAGAGTCACGCTGATAGGAGGAGCATTGGAGAGAGTTAGTGCGCCAAGAGATAACAGAAAGGTTCTCACTCTATGATCAGGGTCTGGCCGACAAAGGCAGTTTGGAGGTTCATCAAGATGACCGAAGGTGTCGATGAGAGGAGTACCAAGTTAGCCAATAGTGCAAGTGTCACCGATCATAGTGGATCATGTTAACAATTGTGAGTGTCATCGATGGTTAGTCATCGGCGTATCAGAGTGATATGTGGAGACACTACCGATAGGGTCGTGTGTTGCCGATAAGGATTTCGGGGAGACAAGTAGCGTCGGAGTAAGATTTATGGGAGAGGCTGATGGTAAAGTTTGGCTAATGAGTGTAAAGGTTTCAGTGTGAAGGAAACCATCAGGGAGATAAAAGATTGTGAGGCTGACAAGACAGGTCAGGCTGACAAGGGGAAAGGGAACGAGTTTCGTTGAGACATTAGAGGTCTCTTGCCGATTTTGGCAGAAACAAATATTTTGTGGGTTTTTCAACCTGTGTATGTTGTAAGCTCTACATCAAGTTGATTGCTCTTGAAAGGGACACTAGGTCTGTATCAGTATATATGCTTGTCGTCATCCGCTCGCTAGGTGGAAACACTAGAGGAAGGGAAACAATAAATAAGAGAGGAGAAACAAGTGTCTTAGGGATAGTCACATAGGAGGGTGCCCCCAAGTCACTAACCATGATGCTATGTCCGTAGAGATGAATAACATGAAGATGCCATAATGAAATTCAAAATCACATTTTAACAATTTTCCAAGAGTATGCAAAAGATAAGTGCAAACTATATGCAAAATGACCTAAAATGCTTGATTTTTTGTCCTTTTCCAATGCGAATATATGAAAGAAAAGGTGTTGTAAGGATTTTTATCAAGGGTAGAAAATAATATGTCTAATATCAGTCCAATATATAAATGAGATACTTTACAACATATTTTTTATGCAAATCTAAGATGATGCCAAGTCAAATTATAGGGAAAATATGTCAAAATAAGCACTTTTTCACCAAAATTCAAATGCAAAGGAGCATGACAAAGAGTGTTGTGAGGAAAATGATGATGGAAAGGAAATAATATCAGAAATAACAGCCACTTGATGCAAAAATACCCAACACAACATGACTGCAGCGCCACTTAAGGTAAAATCCTAGTGAAAATATAGCAAAATATGTAATTTTTCACGGTTTTTCAACTCCAAGACCTAGAAAAAGGGGTGTTGTAAGGAATTTTAGGAGGAAAAATGAATAATATCAATAATATCAGTCACGTTAATCCACAAAATTTATCACAACATGCTTGGAGTGTAAACTAGGTGAAACCCTAGGGCAAAAATGGTCAAAATGTGTAGTTTTTCACCGAATTTTCACTACAAGAGACCGATAAAAGGGTGTTGTGAAGCTTTTTATGAGAGTCAAAAAATTATTACCCTGATAAAAACAAAATAATGCCAAAATACCTTTCACAACATGCCTACGGTGCAAGTTTAGAGAGTCAATAAGGCCAATTTTAGTGAAAAAATCATTATTTTTTTGAAGCCCTAGGTTTGAGATCTTGGGATAAAATTCTATGTGAATTATTTGAATTCTGATTTATGATGAAATTGACTTACTCTTGGATCTAAAAATGATTTTCAAGCCTTAACATGCAAAATGCCCATGCAAATTTAATGAAAATGCATCAAAATTGCTAGTTTTTGTTAAAATTTTCTATGTAAAAATGCAAATATTTTAAATCTAAATGCAAATTCACACTAAAATGAAATACTACATCCAAATTTAAATTTAATGACCCTCTAAAATTAGTAGAAAAATCTGATAAAAGATTTTGCCTACTAACCCTAGATTTTGGAATTACTAGGTTATATAAAATTGTCAAAATTTCCACAAAACGCTAGCAATTAAATGATGAAAATGCAAGGTAAATTTATAATTTTTTTGTATTTTTCTATATTTTATATCAGATCTGATGCAAAAATCATGAATTAGGAAAATTTAGAAAGAATTGATGCAATTTAGTAAGCCAAACAATGCAATTTTTTTGTATTTTTCCAAAATTTCAATTTTTAAAATTTTTTTCTCAATGCAATAAAATAAATGACCAAATGAATGAATGAAATCAATCCAAATATGAAGAGAAACACTCGCCAAGTTGTAATTTAACTCCAAAAACACGGGTTCACCAAAATGTTTAGGGTAAAATTAGATTTTGTTAATCTTTTGTTCTTTAGATGTTTGAATCCTCCTTTCACCCTAACATTGAAGGATCTAGGGTCGAGTGGCGAGCACTATCGTACCCTACATCACTTGAAAATGAGGGGAAGCTTGGATTAGGGAATTAATTATCAATTTTTCCTTCTCTTATGTTCAATTAACCATTAAAACCCTAATTACGCCAATACGATAGCAAATTGATGAATAACGGAAAAAGCTCTTATAGACATGAGTAAAATAACAAATCACATAATATATATTTTTGGGATTCCAAGGTGGAACAGTTAGGGACACTGGTGTGGGCACCCAAGTCCAAGGCACCTACTTTTCTAGGGAATCTAAACCTCCTTTCGACACTGATCAGCCCTGTAACTTCTCTTTCCTGAGATCTATCTGTGGAGGACACTTTTGTGGGTGCCCTAGTCCTGGAAGTGCTCCTGTGTCTGACTTCTCTTCAAATATTGAATTGTTGATGCCTACAACTCCTTCCTAGAACTCCACTTTTTCTTGATGCGACACTTGTAACCTGCAATCACAAGACTTGGTTTAGGGGTTGTGGTGTTTAGAGGTTTGCCTTAGTCAAACCTCAGAGGACACTTAAGTCTCTGAACACCATTTTCAGATAAAGGGGGCATGCCCTTGTGAGGTAGATGCCCAAAAACCAAAGGAATCAATGATAAAAACACAATGATAAGTCACCTTGTAGTGAAGCTCTCATGGAGGAAGATGCTCTTCATGCCATGAGGAGATTGAAGCTCAAATCTACAAATATCAACACACAAAACACACAAGTCTGCTCTTGCAACACAATAGAAGCCTTGAATCACCTTGAGAACACAATAGCTTGCTAGTAATCATCTAGTTAAAATCTAGTTTACAAATGAATGCCTACACATGCTTATATATGCACCTACAAGCATTCCCGCCAAGATATTAAAAATCAAACTTTATCGTGTCAGCAAAATAACCTCCTAATGGTCATAAACTGACACCCAGAAATTGGGGCTACCTCAAAATAGGGTAGGAATAGGGTGTGGCTGCCCAAGTCCTCCCCCCTATTTTGGATATGGTACATCTCAAGGGGTCCACCTAGGTCCTATTTGCCATGGGACTTAGGTCTCATTCCATCAGGATGAAACCTTATATGAACTAAAATGTCCTAAATGCACTCTAAAGACCTAGGAGCTAAACCTTATGAGGGAAAAGCCCCCAAGGGGACATTTTCTAATGTTACAGAGAGTAATATAATTTTCCCAATAAAACATACATCTTGGGTCTCCAAATTAGTATTAGTCAGAAAGAAGAACTGAGAGATTTGACTTTGTGTCAATTTGTGTGATCTAAATCAAGCTTCATTAAAAGATCACTATCCTCTTCCTTTAATGGAACAAATTTTGCAAATTATTTCTAGTTTTGATATATTTTCTTTGCAGGATGGATACTTAGGCTATAACCAGATTCTGGAAAAAGAGGAAGACTGGTATAAAACTACATTTACAACAAAGTGGGGTACCATGGCCTACAAGAAGATGCCTTTTAGTTTTTCCAATGCAGGGGCAACCTTTCAGAGGGCAATGGATATGGCCTTTCATGGCCTTGTGAACAAAATAGTTCTAGTATATTTAGATGATATAAGTATTTTTTCAAAAGATTCTAATGAACATTTTGATCACCTGAAGAAGAGTTTTTAGAGATGCTGAGAATTCAGATTTTCCTTGAATCCAAAAAAATGCATATTTTAGTTCATGAAGGTAAACTCCTTGGCCATATTGTTTCAAAGCATGGTATTTCTATTGACCCAAAAAGAGTTTCAGTTATTCTGGATTTACTGTTGCCTACACATAAAAAGGCTTGCAGAGCTTTCTTGGAAGAATTAATTTCATGAGGAAGTTTATTCCAAACATTGTTGCTTTGTTACAACCTCTCATTGCCATGTTGAAGAAGAACATACCTTTCAATTGGACTAAGGAAGGTAAGAGAAGCTTTGAGAAGATCAAAGAAGCTCTCACAGCTACCCCTACCCTCATTAATCCTAATTATGAGAAGGATTTTAGTTTATATGCTTTTGGAGGTACATATACCATCTCAGCAATGTTGTGCCAACAAAATGATGAAGGCTTGGAGCAGCCCGTGGCATTTTTCAGCCAGGT